>CM066046.1:174899166-175499166 GCA_033557465.1 Ichthyophis bannanicus
AGGAGTTGCTGGTATACACATTTATTATAGGTGTCAGCATGTATGTATAGTGGTTGGGAGGAGGAGGTGCTGGCATACACATTATATTTATTATAGGTGTCGGCATGTATGTATAGTGGTTGGGAGGAGGAGGTGCTGGCATACACATTTTAGTGCAAGAGCCTTTAAAAGCTCAGGTTAAATAAATCTATTGTTGTTTTATGCAGGTTAAATTGAAGAAAACTCAGTGATCTGGCCACAATACCACGGCTCTTTCTGGTCTCTGGTCCTCAAACAGTGAGAAACAGGCAGAGAGTAATACAGAACACAATCACACACACAAAGTGCTATTTTCTTTGAGCTCAGAGGGAAAACGACAGGCGGTCTGTGAACACGCACAGTTCAACACCTGACGAATTCAAATTTTTCCTCCTAAAAAGCTCCTTTTATTAAAGAAAAAGGGGAAGTAACAGTCATTTTTTATAACCATGAAATAACACAAGGTGTCGCCAAAGTTCTTTTTACAGAGTAAGATCTGATTACAGTGTATTAGATGAAATTCACTTGATTATGACAAAATTATTTATAATTGCAAAAGTTGCATAAATTATGTTTTGTCAGCAGTGACTGTACAATGAACTATAGTTGCACAGTTCATAGCCTATGTTTACTCTTTATGCTTACGTTAACAATTTTCCATACTATTTTAAAGATGGTTACACAGAACTCATGATCATGACATCCTATTCTATTTAAGAGGAAGTAGGTGAAAAGCTAAACTTCTAAACATATTCTATATCAAGAAATTCATCTATCTTCAATTACATATTGGGGATTCTGGTATCCCTTTATCTGTCCATTTCTACATAAATAAAGGTATTTGACCTAATTTGTTCAGCAGCTGCTTACTTTCCTGCATATGCTTTGCTGATTCTGGCCTCTAGACCTGTCTATGATTTGGTCCAGGAACTTGATACATTTATTTTTAAATATCTCTAATCTGAAGAAAAATTTGTATGGCCTCAAAAACTGCAATATTCTTCTGTTAGTCCAATAGTAGCATATTAACATGGGGTCTTTAACTAACAGGTGCTAAGGTGTTGCACATTTCATTTATTTATTTAACATATTTTTTATACAGCCTTTTATTTATTTATTTATTTACATTCTCTTATATACTGCGCTATTCTGCATCAGTGCGGTTTACATTGAACAAACTGAAATTACATTGAACAGGACATTATAACTTGGAGATAACTATTTTACAGGGAACATGGGCTATCGTATATTCAAAGTGGTTTACATTACAACATGAACCAGAGAAATGTACAATAAACAAGGATGATGATAAATGGGGGGGGGGGCATATGGCTAACAGGATTCATAGCTATAGTCTCAATAAGCACAGAAGAGAATATATACATTCAAGTAAAATATATGCTTGGGTATTTGATAGTCACTAGACCAAAGTAAGTACTAGGTGCCTGGATATATTACCAGGGCAAGGGGAAAGGTTACAATTCAAGTCAGGGGAAGGGTTTGCAAAGCATTTAGGACAAGGGACGTGGACATGTAAAACAGGCGGTACAAGAGAAGAGAGCACTATATGCTCATAAGGTCAGTCCATAATACTTCATGAAGAGGAATGTTTATATTGCTTTGCTGAAGTCTGAGCGTCTTTAGCAGTTCTTACTGTATCAGACAGTTCATTCCATAATGGCATAAGAGGAAAATGCTCTCTTACATATTGTCTGCTTGTTTTTTGTTTTGCTCATGGGAATGGCCAGTGTATTATTTTTTGATGTGCTTTTTGTTCTTTTCTCGGGATTCTTTGTGATCATTGGTTGAAGGATAAGTGGTGAAAAATTATGTAAGATTTTGAAGGTTATTAATAATGTTTTGTATTTGGAATGTGTTGAACTCGGAGCCAGTGTTGCTAGTGTAGGGTGGGTGTTATAGAACAATGTTTTGCAGCTCCAGTGATTATGCATTCTGCAGTGTTTTGTACCAGTTACATTGTATTGTTTCTTCGGGAGACCTTGGTAAACTATATTACAGTAGTCTAACATGCCAAGCACGCTGAAACTATGGTGCATTAGGTGCAATACTACTGTGTTAACTCGGTGGTGTGAAAAGCATTTCCCTGGCATTTCCCTGTCCTGTAGCGTGTGTTACATTAGTGCGGGTGCACTTAAGACCATCTATTGAGAACATAAGAATATAAGAAATGCCATACTGGGTCAGACCAAGGTCCATCAAGCCCAGTATCCTCTTTCCAACAGTGCCCAATTCAGGTCACAAGTACCTGGCAGGTTCCCAAAAAAGACAAACAGGTTCCACAATACTTGTCCCAGGGTAAGCAATGGATTTCCCGGGTCCTCTTTAATAATGTATTTATTTAACAGGGTTTTTTATACTGCTTTATGATTTCAATCAAAGCTCTTTACATTGTAACTTCAACTTGGTAATGTACATTAAACAGGGACATTGATAACTTGGATTTTTGTATCAGTGGAAGTAGATTGCCAGCCTTTTCTTCCTGTAAACCAAAATTTCTCAAATATAACCAAATACTATTTTTGTCGGAGCAGGCCGAGGGAGGGCCAGAACTAAAAGTCTAACCCCCTCCAGACGGCCAACTTCTTTTATTCAATTTTAGGTTTCCAAAAACATTAAAAAACCCCTCTCACAAGGGCACTTATCTATAGTTTTCTTCTACTTCATAACTGTGTCCAAATCCCTTGGTTGCTCAAAGGTCGACGTCTATCAAGTTGTTGATGGAGGATGGCTTTACAAAGGGTTGGCTTACCCGACATGAATTTAATGTTCTTATAGTCACTCATCCTAAGATACCCACATTGTATTTAGTACCAAAAATACACAAGTCCCTGACGTCTCCACCAGGACGACCGATTGTTTCTTGCAGAGACTCGGTCTTGGAGCCTCTTTCAATATTTTGTGACGTTTTCCTTAAACAAAAAGCGGCATCTGTGTGGTCTTACTTGGGGGATTCCACTCACCTTTTACAGTTGCTGTCCCAATTATCGGTTCCTGCGGGGGCCTTTTTGGTAACTCTTGATGTGACAGCACTATATACAAATATTGATCAGCAAGAGGCGTTGGAATTGTTGGAGAACTCCTTCATCCATGCCCCAGATCGTCTACCTAAAGAATTTTTGTTGAAGTTAGCAACTTTGGTGTTAACTAGGAATTATTTCTTATCAGGAGGTGTTTTTTATCAACAAGTTAGGGGTATTGCTATGGGGGTGACGATGGCCCCCTCAATTGCCATATTATATATGGGGGCTATGGAAGACAACTTAATACGATCCACTTCTCAATTTAATAATGTGATATTTTGGAAGCGATACTTAGATGATATATTTTTTGTGTGGACATCTGATCTCTCTTCTCTTCAACAATTTATTGTGTGGTTAAATTCCTTGAAACTGAATATACAGTTTACCGAACATATACATCATCATCAGATAGAGTTCCTGGACATGCTAGTAATGAATATTGTGGTGATGCGCAGGCAGCACAGCCCTTTAAAAGTGAAAAAAAAGAGGGGTTTTTTTCATAAATGGGGGATGGGCTCACCAAAGCATAGCTCCCGGGGAGAAAGAGAAACTAACACACACACTAGCAGAGCTAGCCTGAAGCCACACCCAGCCTCCAGAGCAGCTGCAGGGAGAGAGAGGGTGGGGCCAGAGAAGGAAACAAGCTACAGAGCATTTAAACTGTGTCACTCAGAAAGTGGGGCAGAGCAGGAAGGACTGCAGAGAGAGACGGCCAGAGTGCAGGAAGGAAGCCACAAGGAAAGGCTGTAGAAGCAGAGAGTCCAGAGAGACCAGGAGAAGAGACAGCATTACAGGGCTGTAGGACCTGGTGATTCTGAAGGGACCTGCAATATCTGCCAAGGCAAGTCTCTGGGCCAGAGGGAAGAAAGGAGCTAGGGGAAAGATTCAGAACTGCACGTTTGAATCTGAAGATAGCAGCTCAAGCTCTGAGCCCATAAGCAAAACAATTGGGGTTTTGCACAATTAATGTTTAAAGCTTTTATTGAAGGCTGTGTGAGACAGTGTAAGAAGATAAGGAGTGCTGGTGCCAATTAATGCCAAGGAGAAAGGCAGACAAGAAGGTAGAAACCTCATGTTTTAAAAACAGCCATTTTTACCAGTGCTGGAGCCACGTGAAGAATGCTGTTTGTTTTTAAACTAAGAGGCAGCACATGATTTATACACTGGTCTGTAGCAGCTGAGAATAGCAGTGTTCAAAACTGTTTGCTGAAGTTTAAGTTTTGCTGAACTGTGCAGTTAACAGAGTTAAAACTGTTGTTTAACTGAAGAATTCAAAGTTACCCAAAGAGTGAAGAAACTGCTTTGAAAGTGTTTTGCCAAGAAGTTTTGTTGGAGAAATTATCCTACTTTCAGTTTGTTATTTTGATAGCCTTTATCAAGGTCATTTGCCAAGCTGACACTGCAATGAAAAATAAAAACCAATTTATTTAACAAATTGTCCTGTGTAAGCCTCATCTACTCGGACTGCTTGCCTAGCAAGCCCACAACTACATTAAAAGGGCCTCAGCTAACACGTTGAGGCATTAAAAGAAGAGTGATGACCGGCGCACCCCGCTAGGCAGCCGCCTAGACGGGCACCGCGCCGCCACAGGTGGCGTAGTTGGCCGGATTTTTTTGTTGGAGTCAAGTTTGGCGTGCCAGGAAGGTGGTCCTGACCTTGAACGGAGGAGAGAATCCCCAGGAGCAGCTGTGTCAGCATACCCAGTCTGCAGAGCAGAAGGGAAAATCCGGACTGGCAGTGGAGCTGGATTCCGGATCCACGGAGTTGACAAAGTGAGACTCTGCACCAGAACCAGGTAACCCATAGGCTGGAGGGTTATTCCTGGACACCGCTGGTGTAAGAGGGTGGCTGTAGGGGAGTGATCACCAAGACAGGGGGAAAGTATAAGTGGTTCCGCACTTGGTGTTTCTGTCTTCTCTTCTCTCCACAGTGAAAGCGGAGCCATGGAGTCTCGCGACATCCTGGACTGGGCGGCTGGCCAGTTATCCAGATAGCAGGAGCTGGCCGCACAGAGCCTGGAGCAGGCAAAGGCGTTGTTCCAATCTCAACAAGCACCACTCATTGAGATGATGTCCAGTTGGCTGGCAGCACAAGGGAAAAAAGAAGAAGCTGCGAGGACTGAACCAGGTTCAGGGGCAGGTTTCCAGGGCTGGGACTGGCCAGGTACTGGGACTTTCTCGGGTGGGCGCCTCACGAAAGATGATGATGTGGATGATTACATCGAGGCATTTGAGAGGATAGCTCTCTTGGCCAGGTGGCCAAAAGAACAGTGGGCGCTAAGATTCGCTGCTTCTCTCACGGGCGAAGCTTTAGCAGCCTACAGAGCAATGCCTGCTAGTTTAGTTACAAATTACAACGAGGTAAAGCAAGCTGTTAAAGATCGCTTAGGTTTAAACCCGGCGGTCTATCGCAGGCTGTTACGCTCATGTAAGTTGAGGTTAGGTGAGACACCTCAAGCATTGTACCACCGAGTGAAAAGCTTAGTGTACAAGTGGCTTATGCCAGAAGCTAAGGATGTGGAATCTATCTTAGATATGATAATCTTAGAGCAATACATGGAGTCTGTACCAAGCAGTGTGCAAACCTTTCTAGTCCTCCAGGATTGCAAAAACACTCGGGAAGCCATTGCATTGACTGACCGCTTTCTAGAGGCTAATAAATTAAGCCCAGAGAAAGAGGGTGTTTTTAAAAAGGAAAAACTGGAGTCTCTAGAAAGGAAGGCCAAGCTTGAAGGTTTTGGAAAAGAAGATGTTAATGTGTTTAAGGGATATAATGCACAGAGAAAATGTTTCTTGTGTGGAGAAGCTGGTCATATAAAAAGGGACTGTAGAGCCAAAAAGGCGTTTGTAACAACCCATCACAGAGATGCAGGAGAAGGGTTCCTGTTAAGGGTGGAGGTAGAAGGGATCCCAACTGAGGCATTATTGGACTCAGGCACAGACCAATCAATGATTTCTCAGAGGCTATGGCAGCAAATAGAGGCGAAAGACAAACCCTCGCCACTGACCTCTGGGAATCATATTAGGATACGCTGTGTCCATGGCGCCGCTTCTACCTACCCCATACAGTCTGTGGTAATAGAGGGAGTAGGCTTGAAAAAACAGATGGATGTGGCTATAGTACCCAAGCTTCCGCACAAGGTAGTCCTAGGCCGTGACTGGCCACAGTTCAGGAAGGGTTTAGCTGAAGAATTTCAGGGAGAAACCAACCCACCAGCTACCTTTCCACAAGTAGATACTGCAGCCAGGGAGAAAACCTTACCCCAGATAGGAAAGGTTGCTGACCCCAGGCTAAGAGAAAGTAGAATAGGTATGATAACTACCCGCACAGGTTGTAAGCCCTTAGAAAAAGAAAGTGACCCTCAGGAAGACCCGGTGCCAGGGACATCTTTCCAGGGAGACTTGATTACTCCCTCAAAAAACATTCCTAGGAAAGGAAAGGCTGAAAGGAGGCGGGAAAGAAGAACCAGGGCACAGAGCAGGGCTGATTTGATGGCCGGACAGGAATTGCCCTGGATTCCTGCAGAGCTAAAAGAAAACTTTCCCTCATTTCCCGGGGAGCAGATGGCAGATCCTGCCCTAAGCCGAGCATTCGAATATGCCAAGAAAGGATCTGAGACCCTGCCAAGATTTCTCTTGGTATTGTATAGGGAAAGTATAGATTCACGGACAGGTGACACAAGGAGACAGTTAGTGGTGCCTCATTCTTTTAGGAATATAGTTTTAAGATTAGCTCATGATCACCCGGTGGGAGGACAAAAAGGGGTACAAGGCACCTTGGAGCAAGTATTGGCTAGGTTTTATTGGCCCGGTGTTTTTAGGGAGACGTCAAGATTTTGCGCGTCTTGTCCGTCCTGTCATCCGCCGGAGGCGCCCTTGATCCCGATGCCAGTTATAACCAGACCGGTACAGAGATTGGCAGTAGATATAGTAGGACCGTTGTTAAAAACACCCAGGGGCTACCAATACATATTGGTCGTAGTCGACCATGCTACTAGATTTCCTTGGGCAGTTCCCTTGTGGAATACCTCCGCGCGCATCATAGCAGTGGAATTAGTAAAGATCTTTTGTGAAGTCGGGTTCCCTCGGGAGGTTTTAACAGATAGGGGGAGTAATTTCATGTCCCGATACCTTGCTCAGTTGTGGGATGCCTTTGGTATCCATCATATTCGCACCACGGCATATCATCCGCAGACCAATGGCCTGGTAGAAAGGTTCAACCAGACTTTGAAAAGCATGTTGAGGAGAACCCTAGAAGGTAACATGGCAGAATGGGATACAATGCTCCCATTTGTGCTATACGCCTGTAGGGAGAGGAAGCAGACCTCCACAGGCGCTTCCTCATACGAACTCATGTATGGGCGTACTCCACGAGGGGTGCTCGATATACTGAGGGAACAGTGGATAGCACCCAGGGAGGGTGAGCAGGAGGTACCCAAATTTCTAACTGATTTGAAAGGCCGCTTGCAGCGCATGGCAGAAGCGGTGGAAGGGAATTTAAAAGCGAGTCAGGCCTGTCAGAAGGCTTATCATGACTGACGAGCACGGCCAGGTGTCCTGAAGGTAGGGGATAAGGTACTTGTAATGGTTGCCACTGCCAGTTCCAAATTTGAGAATATCTGGAAAGGACCTTACAAGGTTTTAAAACGAGTGGGTCCTGTGACATATACATTGGAAACAGGAAAAGGGAGGCAGCAAGTATACCATATTAATGTGCTACGCCCATGGCAGGAGCGGGCTGTAGAAGTAGCTACAAGACAGAACAATAACCCACAGGCTTTAGTTGGGATTACCAGCTGTGCGCGGGTTATGGCGCCAGCTGGTAATAGCTTGGGGGGATATGTGGTGATGCGCAGGCAGCACAGCCCTTTAAAAGTGAAAAAAAAGAGGGTTTTTTTCATAAATGGGGGATGGGCTCACCAAAGCATAGCTCCCGGGGAGAAAGAGAAAATAACACACACACTAGCAGAGCTAGCCTGAAGCCACACCCAGCCTCCAGAGCAGCTGCAGGGAGAGAGAGGGTGGGGCCAGAGAAGGAAACAAGCTACAGAGCATTTAAACTGCGTCACTCAGAAAGGCAGAGCAGGAAGGACTGCAGAGAGAGACGGCCAGAGTGCAGGAAGGAAGCCACAAGGAAAGGCTGTAGAAGCAGAGAGTCCAGAGAGACCAGGAGAAGAGACAGCATTACAGGGCTGTAGGACCTGGTGATTCTGAAGGGACCTGCAATATCTGCCAAGGCAAGTCTCTGGGCCAGAGGGAAGAAAGGAGCTAGGGGAAAGATTCAGAACTGCACGTTTGAATCTGAAGATAGCAGCTCAAGCTCTGAGCCCATAAGCAAAACAATTGGGGTTTTGCACAATTAATGTTTAAAGCTTTTATTGAAGGCTGTGTGAGACAGTGTAAGAAGATAGGAGTGCTGGTGCCAATTAATGCCAAGGAGAAAGGCAGACAAGAAGGTAGAAACCTCATGTTTTAAAAACAGCCATTTTTACCAGTGCTGGAGCCACGTGAAGAATGCTGTTTGTTTTTAAACTAAGAGGCAGCACATGATTTATACACTGGTCTGTAGCAGCTGAGAATAGCAGTGTTCAAAACTGTTTGCTGAAGTTTAAGTTTTGCTGAACTGTGCAGTTAACAGAGTTAAACTGTTTGTTAAACTGAAGAATTCAAAGTTACCCAAAGAGTGAAGAAACTGCTTTGAAAGTGTTTTGCCAAGAAGTTTTGTTGGAGAAATTATCCTACTTTCAGTTTGTTATTTTGATAGCCTTTATCAAGGTCATTTGCCAAGCTGACACTGCAATGAAAAATAAAAACCAATTTATTTAACAAATTGTCCTGTGTAAGCCTCATCTACTCGGACTGCTTGCCTAGCAAGCCCACAACTACATTAAAAGGGCCTCAGCTAACACGATGAGGCATTAAAAGAAGAGTGATGACCGGCGCACCCCGCTAGGCAGCTGCCTAGACGGGCACCGCGCCGCCACAATATGGAAGGGGGATTGACTACCACGCTGTACAAAAAGTCGGTACAGCGTAACAGTCTCCTTCATTTCCACAGTTTCCATCCCGGTCCACTTCGTAGGGGACTTCCTTTTGGCCAATTTTTAAGGCTACGGCGACTTTGCGGAACTTTGGCTGAATTTCATAAGCATGCTTCGGACCTTCGACAGCGTTTGCTATACCGAGGATACCCAATTTCAGTAGTGACTCGAGCTTATAGACGGGCTAGCCACATTCATCGAGAGTGGCTGTTGGACCCCGCGTATGCGAAGTCTGATACATCAATGGAGGATTCAATTGTGGGGTGCTTCCTTATACCAATCGTAGTTCGGCAGTTATGCGAATTTTAAGGACACATTGGTCAATTTTACAACTGCACCCCTGCTTCAACAAACCTTTAAGAATTGCATATGCATGGGGTTCTAATATGAGTGATCGGCTTGTACGAACTACAGAGTGCTTGGATCGACCTGTTTTGCCCAGTTCCCGAGGGGAACATTTCCCTTGTAACAATTGTCAATTCTGTGACACTACAATGACTGGCGTGGATTGGATATACCCCCTTACGTCTAAACTTTATACTCGTAGGTGGATAACAGATTGCTCATCTGAGTATGTGATTTACCTTTTAATATGTCCTTGTAATCAGGTCTATGTGGGTAGGACGATTCGCCCGGTGAGAAAGAGATTGATGGAACATGCCTCCCGTATTTGATGCAAAGTTCTATCAGCTCCGATGGTAGAACATTGCTTAGAACATTGCCATACTTTCGGAGATTTTCGATGGACTGTGATTGATTATGTCCCCTCGGATCCCCGGGGGGGAAATCGTATAAAGAAACTCCAACATTTGGAACAACGTTGGATTTTTTGTTAGACACAGTATCTCCGATAGGTTTAAACCAGGAAATCGAATGGGAGAGCATGTTGACGTAATCATTAAATTGGACCAATCATGACAGGGACTCCCTAATGGTGGGAGGGGCCCTGTTTGTTGATTGGTGGGTTTCCTTTATTTCAATGCAGCTGGCGAACGCCATTCATAAATGAAAAATCCTGGCCGTGGTGACGGCGTTCTTTTGCTGAAATGGTTGCCTGACAAGATTAGAACTTTGAATGCACTTGATACAGGGTTCATCCCGAAACGTGCACGTCGTGTGAACAATCTCGACCTTTGAGCAACCAAGGGATTTGGACACAGTTATGAAGTAGAAGAAAACTATAGATAAGTGCCCTTGTGAGAGGGTTTTTTTTTTAACGTTTTTGGAAACCTAAAATTGAATAAAAGAAGTTGGCCATCTGGAGGGGGTTAGACTTTTAGTTCTGGCCCTCCCTCGGCCCACTCCGACAAAAATAGTATTTGGTTATATTTGAGAAATTTTGGTTTATGGTGTTGGGAAAGTTTTAGAGGGATTGGATAGTGAGGGGATTTTTTGACTATTACACTTTGTATCCTCCTCAGGGGTTTTTTCTAAGCCTTTTCTTCCCGGGCAATGGAGGGTAAAGTGACTTGCAGAAGGTTCATAGTTTATGGACCTTCCCTCGAGGCACGTGTCCAAACCTTTTTAAAAACCCAGCTACACTAACAGCTTTTACGACATCCTCTGGTAACGAATTTCAGAGTTTGATTATGTATAGAGTAAAAAAAATATTTTCTGTTATTAGTATTAAATGGGTTACATTGTAGCTTCATTGTGTGTCCTCTAGTCCTTCTACTTTCTGATGCCACAAACAACAGATCTACGTTTACCTGTTCCACTCCATTCATTAATTTATCCCCCCTCAGCCATCCCTTTTTTACAAGTTGAAGAGCCCCAACTTTTTAAGCCTCACCTTTTATTTTTGTACAAATGTTTGTAATTTAGTTACATGGTTACATTGTTTTATGTTCTGTTTTGTTTAATGTGCACAACTTTGACCAAGGGATAAAACGGTATAGAAGAAATGTAAAATAAATAAATAGGGGTATCCCTCCATGCCCTTTACTATTTTTGTCACTTTTCTAATTCTGCTATATCCTTTTTAAGATATGGCAACAGGAATTGCACACAGTATTCAAGGTGCGATCGCACAATGCAACAATACAGAGGCATCATAATATCCTTGGTTTTATTCTCCATTCCTTTCCATATCATTCCCAGCATTCTATTTGCTTTCTTTGCCGTTGCTGCACACTGGGCAGAGGGTGTCAACGTATTATCCACGATGACCCCTAAATCCTTTTCCTAAGTGATGGTTTCTGAGGAGTACCTTGCATTGTGTAACCATAGTTTGGGTTCTTCTTGGGTTGTTGTCGCGTTTGCAGAATCGGCGAGACATGCCCCGATTCTGCAGGGGGGAACATCCAGGAATGTACCCAGCAATCCCTACACATGCTCCTGCTGGAGCCCTGGTGCTGCTGCATCATGTCATCATGGCACCGGGACACCCAGCAGGAATCCTCTTGAGCTGCACCAGTGCAAAAAGGCTTTTCCCTGCCACCCGACCTCCATAGGGGCCTGCCAGGGCTGGGATCTGAAGAAAGGGAACCCCCTGCTGCTCCTCACCTTGTTTTTGCAGGTCCACTGGTGCCAATCCCCTTCCTCGGGGGGGGGGGGGGACTTATTCCACCTCCGAGGTGGAATATGTCCCCTGTTCATCTCTGCTTCCCCAGATGTACAGGGCTGTGGCCTGAACCAGCCCTGTACATAAGAACATAAGAAATGCCATACTGGGTCAGACCAAGGTCCATCAAGTGCAGTATCCTGTTTCCAGCAGTGGCCAATCCAGGTCACAAGTACCTGGCAGGAACCCAAAGGCCACTGCTTCCACAATGCTTTTTGAAGGACTACAAAAAGGGACTGCTACTTCTGGAGAGAGATCTGCAATTGTAAGTATTTACTTCTGGGAATTTTTCTAAATCTTGGTGAAAAAAGAATTCTTTAGATTAAAGCTGATTAATCTGTGAATCCAGTTTATTTGTTAAGTCATTCAGTGCCTAGTATCAGCAAAGAGCTTTTAGTTAAATTAAAAACTCAACAGGTAGCCTTCAGTTTAAGTTTAAAACCCACTAGAGAGCTTCTAGTTTAAATTCAATACTCAGTCAGGGCCTAGTAGCAGCAAAGAGCTTTCAGTTTAAATTTAAAACACAGCAGAGAGCTTTCTGGTTATATTTACAACCCAAGACTCCCTCAATCCAAGCAAGGGCTGTGTGAATCACCCAGAAATTTGGTCACAGATTACCTTAAAGCACAGTACAGGGTACATACAGTGTAGCAGCCAGTTTTTAATACATCTTTAGACAAGGAAGATCTTGTCTTACTAATCTGTTATGTTTTTTTGAATGTGTGAATAAACAGGTGGACAAAGGTGAGTCAGTTGATATAGTATATCTGGACTTTCAGAAAGCCTTTGACAAGGTCCCTCATCAGAGACTTTTGGCAAAACTAAAAAGTCTTGGGATAGGAGGCAGTGTACTATTGTGGATCAGGATCTGGTTAAAAGATAGAAAGCAGAGGCTAGGGCTAAATGGCCAATTTTCCCAATGGAGAAAGGTGAATAGTGAAGTACCCCAGGGATTTGTGCTGGGTCCACTGTTTTTTAACATATTCATAAATGACCTAAAACTGGGAATAAGGAGTGAGGTTATCAAATTTGCAGATGAGATAAAACTATTCAAAGTTGTTAAAACCCATGAGGATTGTGGAAAATTGAAAGAGGATCTTGATAAACTGGAAGACACGACATCCAAATGGCAGATGAAATTCAATGCGGACAAGTGCAAAGTTATGCACCTGGGAAAGAAAAACCCAAACTATGGTTACACGATGCAAGGTTCCACATTAGGAACTACCACCTAGGAAAAAGATTTAGGCATCATTGTGGATGACATGTTACAACCCTCTGTCCAGTGTGCAGCGGCTGCCGAGAGAGCAAATAGAATACTAGGTATCATAAGGAAAGGAATGGAGAATAAAGCAAAGGATATTATAATGCTTCTGTATCTTTCCATGGTGCGACCGCACCTTGAATACTGTGTGCAATTCTGGTTGCTGTATCTTAAAAAGGATATAGCATTATTAGAAAATGTACAGAGAAGAGCCACCAAAATGGTAAAGGGGATGGAAGGATAACCCTATGAAGAGAGTCTAAAAAGTTAGGGCTCTTTAACCTGCAAAAGAGACGACTGAGGGGAGATATGATAGAGGTCTATAAATTAATGAATGGAGTGGAATGGGTAAACATAGATCGATTGTTTACACCATCAAAATATAGAAAGACTAGGGGACATGCAATGAAGATACAGAATATGACCGAGATTGGCCACTGTTGGAAACAGGATACTGGGCTTGATGGACCTTGATCTGACCCAGTATGGCATATCTTATGTTCTTATGTGTAACCTATTGTGGTAAGGAGAGTGCAGCCCAGCCTGGGGAAACAAAGGGAAAAGGGACTTTTTCCTCTTTGCGGGGGATGGGTGCACCTGAACACATATACCAAACTAAAGGCAGTGAGAGAAACCACAGCTGTAGAGCTAGGCTAAAGCCCCACCCAGACTCCATAGCAACCCTAGGTAAGGATAGGAGTTACATGGGGGTGGAGTCAGAGGGGGAGGTGCCCTGCTCAGCGTTTAAGTTTGGGCAAACAGAGAAGAGAAAAGGCAAGCAAGGCAAGCCAAGCAAGGAAGGCAAGGAAGCCAAGGAGGCCACGGAGAGCCAGGACAAGAACAAAGGTAGCCAGCGCTGCAGCCAAGAGAGCAGCAGACAACACTCCCAGAAGAGGACCAAACGCAGTGGCAAGAGGGAGAGAGACAGAAGGTTGGTGTTGGAGAAGCCAAGGCAAGAGAGCTCAGACTCCTCTGAAGAAAGGCGTGTCTTCAGGCAGAGGAAACCTCGGGTAGCTGAGAGGAAATCCTACAATGGTTCCTTGACTAGCTCAGAGATAGCTACAGCCAGCAGAAACTCCAGCCGTGAAACTCCCACAGTGAAACTCCAAGGTAGGAGAAAGAAACAAGAGAAAGCTAATGCTTGTATCTCTTGCTCAGATTCTGAGGAGAGGATTATATCTGGAAAAACCCAGAACAGAAGGAAGGGATTTTTAAAGAAAGCTGAACAAGGAAAGCCTGCTATGGTTCTGCCAAAGGAAGGGAAGGCAGTACAGTGGGATAGGCTGTTTAAGCTTTTAAAAGACATTAACCAAAAAGTACCTGAACAGTTCCAAGATTCCCCAGCAGCCAGCTCAGAAGAAAGCATGGAAGTGGATGATAGGGAGAGTGACCAGGGATCCACATGTTCTGAGATGGAGTGTGCTGTATGCGTTGGTGCTAATTGAAGGAAATCAAAATAGTGGGAAGAGTTAAGGAAGCTGTTATCAGTTTGGCATAGCTGAAAGCAAGAAAGAAAAGGGAGAAGGAATCCTATGTTGAAGCAATAAGATTCTTTCCTACAGAAAGTGGATAGTGCAATCAAGTCTGTGCTAGACAGCTGAAACTGTTTAATTGAAAGCAGCAAAGAGGGAGCTGGCAGCACTGCTGATCTTGATTGTGTGTTGTATCTACATGTTCCTGTGTTAACCCTAAAGCAAGAAGCCTCTTAAAGGAAAAGGGGAAAAGAAGCTATTGTAAATAATTTCACTGAAACACTGTTTTCATGTTCTTTATTTTGGAGAAGTTTATCCTTGTTTCTTTTTGCTGAGAGTGAAAGTTTCTTTAAAGACTGTAACCAAGTTGGCCTAATGGAACCCAATAAAATTCCTGTGCGCTTTAAACATCCACTTGGTTTTAATTTGAGTTCACAACTACACCTTTGGAACAAAGGAATACAAGATGGACGCCCGTCCCTACTAGGCGACCGCCTAGGAGGGCGCGAGCGCCACACTATTTAAGACTAATAAGAGAAAATATTTTTTCACTCAACGTGTAATCAAACGCTGGAACTTGCTACCGGAGGATGTAGTAAAAGCTGCTTGCTTTTACTACATCCACTGCTTGCCCTGTGTCTTTTGGGGAAACTGCTAGATACTTGTGACCTAGATTGGCCACTGTTGTAAACAGGATACTGGGCTTGATCGACCTTGGTCTGACCCATTATGGCATATCTTATGTTCTTATGTTCATCCTGGGATAAGTAGTGGATCAGGTCCTGTTTAATAATGATTTATGGACTTTTCTTCCAGAAACTTGTTCAAACCTTTTTTAAACCCAGCTAACCTAACAGCTTTTACTACATCCTCTGGTAATGAATTCCAGAGTTTGATTACGTATTGAGTAAAAAATATTTTCTCTTATTAGTCTTAAATGGGTTGCACTGTAGCTTCATTGCATGTCCTGTAGTCTTTCTACTTTTTATTTATTTATTTATTTTTATTTCTTATATACCGCGCTATTATAATCAGTGTGGTTTACATTTGAACAGAACATACAAGAATGTAACAAGTTACATCGAGTTTTTACATTGAACAGGGAAAGGTAAACATGGAGGAAAAAAAACGACGGAAAACTATGTACAAGTTATATACAAATTATATACTGTAATGGGGTAGATCCGTCTCTTGCCATGCAGTCAGAGGAAACTGAGGAAAGTAGGTCAGATTCTGACAGCCAAGTAAAGCACATGGCTACAGGTTGCCAGGGGAGATATAAACAAACCCAGCCACGAGTGCAGCAGCCCCGCCCAAGTTGCAAACAATTTCCGTGCCCTGAGTGTAATAGGATTCACCTGGGTGGGGGAGGAATGAAGCTAAGCCCTAAGGCTGATAAAAAGCACTCATTAGAAAGCAGTGAGAGTGCTGGAGGGAGAGTTGGAAGCAGTTCTGGAAGGAGAGCTGAAAGGGGAACTGAAACGGGAACTGGAAGGAAAACCGTTAGAAGGACTGATAGCAGAGAGGCTGAGTGATTTAAGCAGCCCTGAGAACCGACCAAGGAAAGCTTCAGCTGAAAAGATACAGAGAACTCAAACCCAAAGACTACAGGAAAGCTACTCTCAGTTAGAGCCTGGTGTTGAAGGTAACTGGAGAGAAAAGCCACGCAGAAAGTCAGTTTGGGTGTGCCCAGAAGCTCCGGTGAGAGGAAGGTACAAATCTCTAGACTCTGCTGATATTGAAGAAGCATTGACGAGTAAACCTTACAGGCAAAGGCCAGACAGTGGTCTCTGTAAAAGGAACAGGGAGAAAACAAAGAATACCAGTTTTCTCTGGGATAGTAAAGCTCTCAGGGACTCTCTTAAAGGTAAAAAGAATTGTTTTAAATCCCTGTGTGAATGTGTTCCCATGTATCCAGCGGGGGAAGGGCTGAAAGATATGCAAGTTGAATCCATAGAGGAATGTATAATTGATGAGCCCATGGATTGTACACTGAGTATAGCAGATACCGTAGAATCACTTTGCTGAGTTGGATGTATAAAGCTGTAGGAACAGCATTGAGAAGCAAAGTGAGCATTGCTGCCTTTGAAAAGAAACGTTTATTGCTTCCTGTGTTAAAGGACTGTAGAGTGAAAGCTGGAAGAAAAAGGAGTTATTTTTCTTCAGTTCCTGATTTACTTTTCTTTGTACCAGACGCATGGTTATTTTGTCCTAAGCTCTTTGTGCTTACCAAACCCCGGGACGGGGAAATAAAACCTCATTTTGACCTTACTACTTTTGTTACTTCTATTCCTCTGCTTGGGGAGTGTTTGGGACTTCATTACCCAGAGGGTGTGTACTACTACGCCTGCACTATCCCCACTTCCTGGCTCAGGATATTCACCAGCCTGACCCTCTCTGCAGGCCCTAGGACTCAGGGTGGGCCACTGGTGACAATACATATTATGGATACTCTTACGAATAAAATCTAAAAAAACTTTACCTAGAGGCCTGGGCTAATGAGTCAAGGAAGCAGATAGGGGAAAAAATGGTTAGCCGTTATCTACAGGAGGATGATCTAAGGGACGTGCTAGGAAGGGAGGTAAGGTGATGGCAGTGTGAGTGTCTGGATTGGTGTCAGGGTAATGTTGTAAGAATAGGTGGTATTTGAGGGCTTTTCGGAATAGCGCCAGGTTTGAGATGGCCCGGATTTCAGCAGGGAGGGCATTCCATGCCAAAGGTGCAAAAATGGAGAAGGCTCTACTTGCTGTTGCCTTCCTACATTTTATCAACAATTTCGGGACTTCGAGTGTATTCATCGATGTAGATCTCCTGGTTCTGTTGTCTGGTGTGCTGTGGAGAAGATCACTGATGGGCGTGGGGGGATGGTTCTTAAGGGCCTTGAATGTCATGACCAGAGCCTTGAAATGGATTCTGGCCCGCAGCGGAAGCCAGTGTAGGTTCTTTAGAACTGGCGTTATGTGTTCTGATCTTGAGAGCCCTGTCAGTACCCTTGCAGCTGAGTTCATGGCAAGACGTAGCGGGTTAAGAGTCGACTGTGAGAGTCCGAGTAGGATAATGTTGGCAAAGTCGAGGTGTGGGATGACTAATGCTTGGAATATTGAATGGTAGTCAGGGAAGTCAAGAAGTGGGCGCAGATGGCGTAGTGATCGGATCTTATGGTTGTCACCAGCACCCCTTTTTGGCCCTGTTAGGTGCCCGCCTAGGGCCGTGAGGTGTGGGTTGCTTTATTAAAGAAATAGTCAGTAGCCATGTAATTAAGGCAAAAGAAATAATTCGGGTTTTATTCCCCGTCCCACATAGGATTCTTTATGAACAGCACAAAGGAACACAAAAGAAAACTATTTCTTCACAGTATAGAAAATAAACTCTTCGCCAGCACAATGTATCACAGAACTCTTGCTTGCCTGGCTAACATAGGGATGTAATTTCATCAGACAGACAAAGCATGCAATCCATGGAATCCAGTTCTATATCACACTCCTGGTTTTCCCATTGCATCTGCTCATAGTCTGTATTTGGAGGCACATAACAATCTTTATAGCTGAAATCCTCACAGCTCTTCCCTTGAATGACACTGGTTATTCTATTTGGTAAGTGCTCTACATCAACAGGGTTCAAGAGTCCTGTGCTAGGAACTGTATCTCTCAGGTTCCTTCTCCAATAGGGATTTTCCTCCCAATTACTGGGCTTTGCTCTGCTGGCAATGCCTGGCTTTTTCCCTCTAGCTACAATAGGGTACTTAACTTTTGTCCCTGGGTAATGAGCTTCTCTCTCTGGGCTTTGGCTGGCTCCTCTCCAAGACTTCCACGTCTCTGTAACTGGGTCCAAACTGAAATCACTTTCTGAAGAGAGTTTGTGTCTGCTGCCTCTTGCTACCGGGACACTTCCTTTACTTCCTGGTTCTAGCAAGGTCTGCTGATTGAGAGGACTTCCTTCCTCTTGGTTACTCACTCTCCAGTGACCGAGGCCCCCTCTGGCTTGGGAGACTCCTCTGCAGCTACAACCTGCTTCACCCTTTGGCTTCTGCTCCTGCCTTTGCTGCCTTGGCTCCAGCCCCTCCCTTTGCTCCTCTACTGGGCTTTCCCTGTAGTTTTTATGCTCCTGTTCTCAGCACGTTGTACGTGCTCTTCCACTCAGGTGAGCTTGATTAGCCTTTTGGCTTTCTGCTGCGTCACCTTTGGTGAATGGAAAGTTTTCTCCACTATACTTGGGCTTCTTGAAAGCTGAATATGTTTGCTGCCTATGTGTTTGTGAGGTAAGCTCTTCCTCTTTTCCTATTAACATAGGCTCTGAGCTAGCCATTTCCTCATATAACATAGGCTCTGTACTAGTTACCTCATCACATGGTATATTGCTTTAGTTCTGTTTATCCAAACAAAATGGAATACCGTGAATCCCCTCACAATGACAGCTGTCCAGCTAAGTGTGGCTTTTATTTCACCTGTGGTTTTTGAAATATGTAGAAAAGCAAATTTATATTTAATAAAAGGGGCATGTACTGCATGGGAGGGAGAGTGCTCACTCTCTTCCTCTAGTGGTTTATGCCCGACAAAAGAAATAAGGTTGTCGTTGTGAGGGGATTCACGGTATTCCATTTTGTTTGGATTCTTGTTTGACTGAATACCATCGTTCTGGGTTTATTGGTTTGTTTTAGTTGTGTTTATGACATGTGCTGACATGTCAAGATGCTGGTCGAGGGTGATGTCCAGGTAGCAAATTGTAGATTTGGACTTCAGTTCACTGTTATTGACTAGAAGTGAGGAAGGTGGCATGAACTTCTGGTTTCGCGAGATGAATAATACATCTGTTTTGCTGTGGTTAATATGTAGATTTTGAGAGAGGAGCCAATCCGCTACCGCTTCAAAGCATCTTGTAATTGGAGAAAAGTCAGGCTGATCAATTTTAAACTGTGTGTACATTAGGATGTTGTCCACATATGCAAGGCATTGGACATTGAAGGAACGGATTAAAGTGCAAATGGGCTGCATGTAGATGTTAAACATTAATGCAGAGAGGGAAGATCCCTGAGGTACACCTTGCTTCAGTGAGAATGGTTCAGAGGTCTTGGAACCTGCTCTGACTTGTTGCCATCTGTTACACAAATAGGATTTACACCAGGCCAGCGCTGAGCCTTGTAGACCTTTATCTTTGAGGCGGGATAGAAGTGTTTCGTGTTTCACTGAATCAAAGGCGGCTGCTATGTCTAAGAAGATGAGGACGGATCCATGGTTGATATTGTCAATTCCTGTGATTAGGTTGTTGAAGAGGGTTGTGAGGATGGTGTCCACTCCGTGAGCATCCCTGAAGCCATGTTGGGATGGGTCCAGAGGTGCAACAGTATCCACATGGTGTTGGATTTGCCCCTGTACTACCTTCTCCATAATTTTGGCAAGCAGTGGGATGCTCGAGATTGGTCGGAAGGACTCAACTTTAGATGGATCGAGCCTATTATTCTTTAACAGGGGGCGGATTAAAGTGTATTTTAAGCTTTGAGGGAAGGATCCTGTTGTGAGTGATTGATTCAGAATTCTGCATATAGTTGGACTGAGGTCATGGCGCAACTCTTTTATCCAGCTAGCGGGGCAGGGATCATTGGGAGCAGTGGTGAGGTTAATAGATGTGATGATATCTAAAATTTCTTTGTTTGATACCTTGGAGAATGACAGTAGAGGGGTTGGTTGGGGGGGTTCGTGCGGGGTGTAGGTAGATAATACGGTTGCGTTCATGTTGTGCTTGGTCTGTATCATCTTTGTTTGAAGGTAGTTAGAAAAGTCTTGCGGCTGGGGCATGATTGTTTGGGCTAGTGCTGGATCGCCAGTTAGTGACTTTACTATGTTAAATAAGTCGTGAGGTTTGTTCAATGATCGCTTTAGTAATTCTGAGTAATACAGTTTTCTTTTTTCCTTGGTTTTTAGTCGGTGGGCTTGCAGGTGAGTGGAGTATGCACCGAGTGCCTCAGGAGTCCGGGTGTGGCGCCACTGTCTCTCAAGTTTACGTAAGTGGAGGAGCGATGCTCGCAGATCCTGGGAGTACCATGGTGCATGTTCGCATTTCGCACGGTTCATGTTGATGGATGGTAGGTAGGTGGCAGCTCTAAGGGTGTCGTCCCAATTGGAAACCAGTTCATCTGGGTCGAGGGATTCGTTGGTGAGTAGAGGTAGGATCTTCTTAAGAGCCTTGTCCTTAACAAGTGGTTGAAAGCGTGTTGTTACCATCAGGGCCGGCCCGTCCATTGAGCGAGAATGTTTTTTGCACAGGGCCCCGCGTTTCAGGGGGCCCCGCGCAAAAAACATTCTTTTGTAAAAGTAAAATTGAAAAAAAAAAAGAAAACCTGTCTCCTGCCGCTGTCGGGGCCGCCGCGGCAGAATCGAGCGTGCCGCGGGGCCCCCTGTACCCGGCACAGCCTCTCCTCCCTGTAGCAGCTCTCTCTTCTGAGCTGCAGTCAGACGCGCCGGCTTGCAGAGCGCGAAGGGAAGAGTTTCCCTTTCGCGACTCTGTTAGGCCCGCGGGGGCTGATGGGAACTTCCCATCAGCCCCCGCGGGCTTAACAGAGCAGCGAGGGAAAAACTCTTCCCTCGCGCTCTGCAAGCCGGCGCGTCTGACTTCAGCTCCAACTAGAGAGCTGCTACAGGGAGGAGAGGCTGTGCCGGGTACAGGGGGCCCCGCGGCACGCTCGATTCTGCCGCGGCGGCCCCAACAGCGGCAGGAAACAGGTTTTATTTTTTTAAAAAATTTCCCTGGGCTGGGCTGGGCTGGGCTGGGCGTTAGGAGTGGTGCTGGGCTGGGCTGTGCTGGGCTGGGGGTTAGAAGTGCTGCTGGGCTGGGCTGGGGGGGTGGTGTTAGGAGTAGTGATGGGCTGGGCGGGGGGGGGGGGTGTTAGGAGTAGTGATGGGCTGGGCTGGGCGGGGGGGGGGGGTGTTAGGAGTAGTGATGGGCTGGGCTGGGCTGGGGGGGGGTTAGGAGTTGTGATGGGCTGGGCTGGGGGGGGAGGTGTTAGGAGTAGTGAAGGGATGGGCTGGGATGGCTGGGGGGGCGGGTAGGAGTTGTGAAGGAAACTGGGGGGGTTGGGGGGGTTAGGAGTGGTGATGGGCACTGGGCTGGCTGGGGGGGTAGGAGTGGTGATGGGCACTGGGCTGGCTGGGGGGGTTAGGAGTGGTGATGGGTGCTGGGCTGGGGGGGTTAGGAGTGGTGATGGGCGCTGGGGGGGTTAGGAGTTGTGATGGGCGCTGGGGAGGGGTTAGGAGTGGTGATGGGCGCTGGGGGGGCTTAAACTAAAAATTGGGTGATGGGGGATTAGGACTGGAAATGGGCTGGTGGGATTAGGACTGGAAGTGGGTTGATGGGGGGTTAGGACTGGTAATGGGCTATGGGAGGGCTTAAACTAAAAATTGAGTGATGGGGGATTAGGACTGGGAGTGGGCTGATGGGGAGGTTAGGACTGGTAATGGGCTATGGGGGGGCTTAAACTGAAAATTGGGTGATGGGGGATTAGGACTGGAAATGGGCTGGTGGGATTAGGACTGGGAGTGGGCTATGGGGGGGCTAGGACTGGTAATGGGTTGGGGGGGTTGCTAGGACTGGAAATGGGCTGAGTGGAAGGGGGCTTGAACTGCAAATAGCTGTTGGGGATGGGGCTTGGAATGGAAATGGGCTGAGGGGAAGTGGGGGGCTTGAACTGCAAATAGCTGATGGGGACGGGGCTTGGAATGGAAATGGGCTGAGGGGAAGTGGGGGGCTTGAACTGCAAATAGCTGATGGGGACGGGGCTTGGAATGGAAATGGGCGGAGGGGAAGTGGGGGGCTTGAACTGCAAATAGCTGTTGGGGATGGGGCTTGGAATGGAAATGGGCTGAGTGGAAGGGGGCTTGAACTGCAAATAGCTGATGGGAAGGGGGGCTTGGAATGGGCTCTTAGGGGAGGGAGCTAGGACAGGAACTGGGCTGATGGATGGGCTAGGATAGAACTGAGAATTGGGTGTTGGGGGGAGCTAAGATTGGAAATGGGCTGTGGTGGGGGCTTGGATTGAAATGGACTCATGGAGGGGCTAGAACTGGAAGTAGGCTCATGGGGGGCTTGGTTTAGAAATGGGCTGAGTGGAGGGGAGCTAGGATTTAACATGGGCTGATGGTGGGGCTAGGAAAGGACTAGAAATGGGCTGATGGGAGGCTGGTATTGGAAATGAGCTGATGAAGGGACTCGGATAGGACTGGAAATGGATGGGGGAGCTAGGACTGGAAATGGGCTGATGTGGGGACTAGAAGGGAGCGGATACTGGGTGGGGCTGGAACTAAAAGGGAGCTGATGTTGGGGGAGATTAGAAGGGGATGGGGCTGGGAGAATGAAATGGAGAGGGGAAAATATTTTGTGTGGGAGGGAAGAAAAATGTACAATTGGCCGGGTATTGGGAGACTAAGTGGGGATTGAGGATGGAGGGGTAAAATTTGAGTGGATGAAATAGGAATGAGGAAAGAGCAAAAGGAGAAAGATTATTATGTTAAAGCAGATGTAGAGAGAGAATGGAAAAAACTAGAAGAGAAGAAAGGACAAATGGACAGCAGACGATGGAGAGATAGCAGAAGACACAAATAAACCAGAAGAAAGTGGCTGGAACAATTGCAACTGAAAAAAAAATGCACAAAAGGTACAAACATCTCTTTATTTTGAATTTATTAACTGGAATATGTCAGCTCTGGGAAATGTGCATCATTAATGTCTGTGCTTTGTTTAGTACAAGAGGAAATTAATTTATAGTTTTATTTCTACATTGTTGTTGTACATTCCAAGTTTGGCTTTTAGGGTTCCCAGTTTAATTATTGTCTTCCTGTTTTTAAATTGTGATTCCTTGTTTGGTGATAGTCTATGTTCTGCATGTGTAACTGAGCTGAGGTATTCTGTTTATGTAATTCCTATTTGACATTGTCACTTGTTCTCTTTCCCCAGTAGGTCATGTATTGTTATTCTCTGAAATGTATTGGTTTAATATTTGCAGTGTTGCCTTTTGATAGGTAGTGTATGGTGCTTTATGAGTCCTGGTAGTGCTGTTGGGATACGGTGGGTTTGCTATGGGTTCTAAATGGGCAGTGTTTGTAGTAGTTCCTAATGTGCCTGGCGGTTGGCACTGGATTATAGTAATGTAGAAATCTTTGTCTTTTTTAATCCATACACTCATGAAGAGGCATGTATACTAAAAGTTAGTGTATGGTAACATTATGCAAATATTTATGCAAATGAGGCCCCTTATGCAAATGAGGCCCCGCACCGAGTCTCCGCACATGGCCCCGCACCCCCCTTGGGCCGCCCCTGGTTACCATTCTAGTAGGGGCACGTGCTTTGTTGCTGGGAATGCTGAGATCATTGGTGGGTATGCGAAATAAAAGTAAATGATGGTTGGACCAGGGTACAGGTGTTATGGAGAGTAGCAAGCTCTGAGAGGGATTGACGGCAGTCTGTGGTACGAAGACCAAGTCCAGTATGCCACCCTTGTTATGAGTAGGGGAGTTGATGAGTTGCGTGTAGCCCAGTTCATTCATTGCGTCAATGAATGCTGTTGAATGCGTATCATGTAGGGAGGGCAAGTTGAAATCTCCCATCAGGAAATTTAGGGCGCGTGGGTTGATGGAGTTGCAAGCTAGGTCAATTATTGATGGGAGATCATCTGGGGATGAGGTTGGTGCACGGTATAGTAGGTTCATTGAACAGTGTTCATTCGATATGGATATTATGTCCAGATAGGTTGAGCTAGTAGTATTGCTTAGTGTGAATTGAAGTTCGGATCTGGCGAAGATGAGTGTTCCACCTCCCCTCTGGTGGGTCCTATGGCAGGCAAAGATCGAATAACCGGGTGGTGACGTCTGGTTGATTAGAGCATTATCATAGTCGGATAACCAAGATTCAGTTATCATTAGGATATCAAGGTCATGTAGGGTTATAAGGTCACTGATTGCAGGCCATTTTGAGCGTGTTGATCTGGCATTGATAAGCGCACATTTGAGTAACTGTTGGTAGTTGCATTTCTCAGTTTGGATCCTTTTAAAGTCTTGTAAGGGGAGTGTAGGAGGTGAAGATGAAGGGCACTGGCTTTTGTTGAATGTTGTCGAGGGTTTTCAGACCATCTTCTGCTGTTGTAGATAATTGAGATATGACTGATGCCAGGACTAAATGCGTGTGATAGGTTGGGGGCCCAAGAGGTAAGGAGGAGGAGAAATAAGGAAAAGAATGGAGGCATTTTAGTGTGTTCTATGTGAGACAGCTACTTTGGGTGGCCGGCTAATACGTTTGAGTGCAGGATTTAAGTTTGATACAAAGATACAAGTTAGGCAATAGTAGTGGGAATATAACAATGTAACAGTAATGTATCAGAACTGTGTCAGTACTATAGCAAATTACGGTAGGTCAGAGCATATAGATATAGATACAAAGAATGAGAGCTATTCACAGCATGATATCTAGGTAATAAGCACATCTACGATTTCAAGCAAGGCAATTTAGCTTTGGAGGGAACAAGGTAAAAGATAAATGTTCGGTTCTACAGGTCCCTGTGGGGTATCCACAATTAACTGAGGAGATTTACCTCAAAGAACAGTGGTGTCCTTCTTTTAATTAGCGAAGTGCCACAGAGGGTCGGTGGATAATTTCACAGGAAAAGTGTTGGAGTGGTGGGCTGGTTTGCTGGAACAGTGAGGTAAGGGAATCTGGAGGCCTCCGCCTAAAGGCCACGCCAAAGGGCCCTCTGGCGAGGCCGACAGGCACGGGCCCGCCTGGCAGCGGCTGCTTTTTGGATTGCTGGCTCCTCCTCCCACAGCCCCGATTGGGCTGGAGGCCTGAGCGGGAAGGCTGGTCGGCCCGCTCAGGAGCTCTACCCTGATCAGGGAGCTGCAGATGGCTGCGGGTGTCCTCCGCTGTTCCCGCCGGTGGCGACTGCTTTTTGGATTGCTGGCTCTTCCTCCCACAGCCTCGATTGGGCTGGAGGCCTGAGCGGGAAGGCTGGTCGGCCCGCTCAGGAGCTCTACCCTGATCGGGGAGCTGCAGATAGCTAAACAACCAAGCTACGTTATCCCGTTCCACTCCATTCATTAATTTATAGACTTCTATCATATCTCCCTTCAGCCTTCTCTTTTCCAAGTTGAAGAACCCTAACCTTTTAAGCCTTTCCTCATAGGGGTATCCTTCCATCCCCTCTACCATTTTGGTGGCTCTTTCTGTACCTTTACTAGTTCCGCTATATCCTTTGTAAGATACGGCCTGCCTCTGCTCCACCCATTCTCAACCCTGTCACCGCCACCTCCTGCCCCATCCAGGGCTCCCCACGTAAAGGCCATGCGCATGCAGGAAGCTTTCGTTTTGGAATCGGGCTCCTGCGAATAGCAAGGGTTGGACATCCAAACCAGATGTCCATCACTGCTGTTCATTGTTCTGGATGACCCCTTATGTCAACTGGCTCACCTTTGTCTACAGGTTTATTCACACCTTCAAAAAAATATAACAGATTATCAAGATAAGACTTTCCTTGGCTAAATCCATGTTGGTTTTCTCCCATTAAACCATGGCTATCTACATGTTCAATAATTTCTTTTCTACATAATGGTTTCTACCATTTTGACCGATACTGACATCAGGCTCACCGGTCTGTAGTTTCCTGAATCACTCCTAGAACCCTTTTTTAAAATTGGCATTACATTGGTCATTCTCCAGTCTTCCAGTACTACAGATGCCATTAATAACGGCTGAAAACCGCCGCTTCAGAGGCGCGCAGGAGAGCAGAAAGGACAATGAAGCTGTGAACAGGAGCCCCTCCTTCCCCCTACAGCCTGCCAATCAGATGCCATTAACTACGGCTGAAAACCGCCGCTTCAGGGGCGTGCAGGAGAGCAGCAAGGACAACAAAGCTGTGAGCAGGAGCCCCTCCTTCCCCCTACAGCCTGCCAATCAGATACCATTAACAACAGCTGAAAACCACCGCTTCAGGGGCGTGCAGGAGAGCAGCAAGGACAACGAAGCTGTGAGCAGGAGCCCCTCCTTCCCCCTACAGCCTGCCAATCAGATACCATTAACAACAGCTGAAAACCACCGCTTCAGGGGCGTGCAGGAGAGCAGCAAGGACAATGAAGCTGTGAGCAGGAGCCCCTCCTTCCCCCTACAGCCTGCCAATCAGATGCCATTAACAACGGTTGAAAACTGCCGCTTCAGGGGCACGCCCGCACCTTGCGGGCCCATGCCTGAGTGCCTTGCCAGAGGGCCCTTTGGCGTGGCCCTTAGGTGCTGGACCTTGGCATTTGTTCTGAAGTGTACACTGAGGATGTGGACTAGACTGTTCGCATATTGTGGTAACCTGCTGTTCTGTTTCCTTCTCCTTTTTTTATCTTTTGACTGTGTCTGTCCTCTATTCTGTCCTATTTCATAAATGGCGTTCTTTTCATATTTTCTCAAATGATATAATATTGTAAACCGCTCTGATGCTTTGGCCTGAGCGGTATATCAAATGTATAAACATAAACATACAGATGATTTTAATGATAGTTCATAGATTACTAATAGGAGGTCTGCAATCTCATATTTCAGTTCTTTCAACACCCTTGGATGTATACCTTCCGGCCCAGGTGATTTGCTACTCTTCAGTTTATCAAATAGTTGTAATATATCTTTCCGGTTTACTGATATTTCTTTCAATTCTTCCGATACATCACCTTTATATACCATTTTTGGCACAGGTAACTTTCCTACATTTTCGTCAGTAAAGACCGAAGCAGTGAATTCATTCAGTATCTCTGCTATGGCCTTGTCCTCACTTAGCACCCCTTTTACCCCTCTATCATTTAATGGTCCAACTGACTCTCTCACAGGTTTTTTGCTCCGAATGTACTTCAAAACATTTTTATTATGCTTTTTTGCTTCCATGGCAAGCTTCTTTTCAAATTATCTCTTTGCCTGCCTTATCAATGCCGTGCATCTAATTTGTCAATGCTTAATATTGTTTTTTGTGATCGACATTTGGCCCCTTTTTCCATTTCCTGAAAGATGCTTTTTTGGCAAAAGCAACCTCTCTGACCTCACCTTTATACCATGCTGGCAGTTTTTTGGCCTTCCTTCCATTTTTCTTAAAGCGTGGAATACATCTGGTATGGGCTTCCAAGATAGTACTTTTAGCCAATGCCGATGCTTGATGTAAATCTTTAACCTTTGCAGCTGCTCCTTTTAGTTTTTTCTTAATTATTTTCATCATGTTATCATAGTCTTCCTTTTGAAAGTTAAAAGATAGTACTGTGGATTTCCTTGCTATCTTTCTTCCATTTATTAAATCAAATGTGATTATGCTATGATCACTATTGTCAAGGGACCCCAAACCCTTATCTCTATTGAGTTGGCATTAGCTGAACACACTCTAATGCTTAGCGCAGGGTGTGAGCACAGTGCTAACTGTACTGAGCTCTCCACCCTAATTTGCCCACTCGTGTCCCTAACGCGGGTTGCACAGTTAGCACAGGAATCATCCCACACCATCATGGCTCTGCATGTCCCAGAGTGCTTTCAGCATGCGCCAGAACAAGCGCTTCCAGCTAGTGCCCATTAGTAAAAGACTCCCATAGTAAATGGTGGCAAATAAAGACCAGAATGACCTATCCAGTATGCCCAGTAGTGATTTGTCCACCTTGGGAAGAGACGCACGTAGACTACAGTCCCATATAGAACCCTCACTCTCGCTTTCCCCTTTGGACTTCATCAAATCTCTTAAAGTTGTATCATTGCCTTTTAAGGTTATAAGTGCCACTCCATGCAGTTACCCCAGCACTTTCTTGAAGCTCAGGCATGAGCTTTGCTGAGCGAAGAATTATCTATTCTCCCAGTGGAGGTGGTAGAGATGAGGACAATATCTGAATTCAAAAAAGCATGGGACAAACACAGAGGAACTCTAAAGGTAAAAAGGGGACTGTTGTAGTTGTTGATATGGAAGGACAGACTAGATAGGCCATGTGGTCTTTTTCTGTCGTCATTTTTCTATGCTTCTATGTTTCTACATAAACTTAGGAGTGGAGGGGTAGCCTAGTGGTTAGGGTAGTGGCCTGCTGACCAGCAAAAAACAGCATTCAAATCCTATCAATACTCCTTGTGACCTTGGACAAATCACTTAAACCTCCTCTGCCTAAGGTAGAAACAGATTATAAGTCCTCTGGGGACAGGGAAATATCTACTGTACCTGATTATAACTTGTCTTGAACTACTACTGGAAAGGCCTGAACTAAATAATAACAAATAAATTTTATGGTAGAGGGAATGTGACATAAATAAAACACTGCTTGATAGAGACTGAGCTGTAAAATTGTTCCTTTCCTGGTAAATGTTTCTCTACTGCGTTTTCTCCTCTTACCATATTTTATTATTATTATAATTCATCCATTAGAGAATCTGGCTAATTCTTATTAATTTATTTTCTGCATCTCTGCAGGCTTAATCCTATACTTGCTGCCGAATCTCTCAATCTCTCTTTGCTCCATTGAGATTGAGGAATGCCAAAGACACAAAAGAATCATGATAGCTTTATTTAGCAGGAAATTCCAACTAGCCCAGAGGTCTGCTTCTCATTCATGTTTCTCCCATTCCTGTTTTACAGTATTTTAAAACTCTTCTTACTCTTTTAGAGACTGGAGAAAGCTGAAAGAAAAGGGGGTGAAAGATGGCTCCTCAGTTCTAGTAACATAGGGCCCAATTTTCAAAAGGCATTTACACGGTTTACAGCCCAGTAAACCATGTAAATGCCTTAAAGGGGGATATTCAACGGCACTTACATGGTTAGTGCCATTGAATATCTCCTTCTAACTCCCCTACGTGCCCTGATGCTATCCAGTTAGCACTGGGGCGTGTCAGGGGTGTTTCGGGGCAGAGTGGAGGTGGCGACAAGCAATAACCAGGCAGCAGTAATATTGCAATCTGCGCCGAAAAGATAGACGAGGAAAACCCTGACCTCATGCAATATCGCTACTGCCTGATTAGCAATCTGCGCCGAAAAGATAGGCGAGGAAAACCCTGACCTCGTGCAATATCACTACTGCCTGATTAGCAATCTGCACCGAAAAGATAGACGGGGAAAACCCTGACCTCGTGCAATATCACTACTGCCTGATTAGCAATCTGCGCCGAAACGATAGGTGGAGAAAACCCTGACCTCGTGCAATATCGCTATTGCCTGATTAGCAATCTGCGCCAAAAAGATAGACGAGGAAAACCCTGACCTCGTGCAATATCGCTACTGCCTGATTAGCAATCTGCGCCGAAAAGATAGATGAGGAAAACCCTGACCTCGTGCAATATCGCTACTGGGAGTAACGCTCGACAAGGACCTCAACCTCCAGTCCCACATTGCAAAAATAACAAAGAGCGCTTACATCAAAATGAGGACAGTCAGAAGGCTCAGACCCATCCTCACCCATGAACACTTCCGAACAGTCTGTCAAGCCATCATCACTCCAACCCTAAACTATTGTAATCACATCTACCAAGGACTACCTAAAAAGACAATAAAACCACTACAACTAGCACAAAACACAGCCGCACGACTCACGACAGATCACACAATTCACGATCACATCACCCCCATACTGTACTACCTACACTGGCTCCCAATCAGCTCCAGAATCCAATTGAAAGTACTTCTACACATATTTAAAATAATACACAACCTATCGGTAGACAGCCCACGCCCTCTCATAAAAACCGATGACAACAGGAGACCAAGAAGAAAAGGAACCTCAGACACCATCAGAAGACCAAAAGAATTTGCTAAAACAAGGCTGGCCACATCAAGGAGGGCACTCTCCCTGGCAGCACCCGCTATATGGAACTCTCTCCCAGATCACATAAGATCAACCAAGAACCTCAAGGACTTCAGAAAACTTCTTAACACTGATCTATTTACAGTACATTTCAAGGACCTCACATAAATTTTCTACCTCAAGACATTACAGGATCACGATCCTACCCCCAAGACATTACAGAATCTCAATCCTAGCACGCCTCTCAAACAGCCCCATTTTGTATATATGTATATAGCTCATTATGTAAATAGTTCACCGATATAATCTAACGCACTGCCCCACACACTACACTTCTCAGTTCTCACACTGCATGCTACAAACCACACTTTATTGTTGATTTTGATTGATGTGCCACACCGCCTTGATCTAACGATAAGGCAGTATACTAAATCCTTCTAAATAAATAAATATTGCCTGATTAGCAATCTGCGCCAAAAAGATAGACGAGAAAAACCCTGACCTCGTGCAATATCACTACTGCCTGATTAGCAATCTGCGCCGAAAAGATAGACGAGGAAAACCCTGACCTCGTGCAATATCACTACTGCCTGATTAGCAATCTGCGCCGAAAAGATAGGCGAGGAAAACCCTGACCTCCTGCAATATCACTACTGCCTGATTAGCAATCTGCACCGAAAAGATAGGCGAGGAAAACCCTGACCTCGTGCAATATCGCTATTGCCTGATTAGCAATCTGCGCCGAAAAGGTAGACGGGGAAAACCCTGACCTCGTGCAATATCACTACTGCCTGATTAGCAATCTTCACTGAAAAGATAGGCGAGGAAAACCCTGACCTCGTGCAATATCACTACTGCCTGATTAGCAATCTGCGCCGAAAAGATAGGTGGGGAAAACCCTGACCTCATGCAATATCGCTATTGCCTGATTAGCAATCTGCGCCAAAAAGATAGACGAGGAAAACCCTGACCTCGTGCAATATCGCTACTGCCTGATTAGCAATCTGCGCCGAAAAGATAGACGAGGAAAACCCTGACCTCGTGCAATATCACTACTGCCTGATTAGCAATCTGCGCCGAAAAGATAGGCGGGGAAAACCCTGACCTCTTGCAATATCACTACTGGGAGTAACGCTCGACAAGGACCTCAACCTCCAGTCCCACATTGCAAAAATAACAAAGAGCGCTTACATCAAAATGAGGACAGTCAGAAGGCTCAAACCCATCCTCACCCATGAACACTTCCGAACAGTCTGTCAAGTCATCATCACTCCAACCCTAGACTATTGTAATCCCATCTACCAAGGACTACCTAAAAAGACAATAATACCACTACGGCTAGCACAAAACACAGCCGCACGACTCACGACAGATCACACAATTCAAGATCACATCACCCCCATACTGTACTACCTACACTGGCTCCCAATCAGCTCCAGAATCCAATTCAAAGTACTTCTACACATATTTAAAATAATACACAACCTATCAGCAGACAGCCCACGCCCTCTCATAAAAACCGATGACAACAGGAGACCAAGAAGAAAAGGAACCTCAGACACCATCAGAAGACCAAAAGAATTTGCTAAAACAAGGCTGGCCACATCAAGGAGGGCACTCTCCCTGGCAGCACCCGCTATATGGAACTCTCTCCCAGATCACATAAGATCAACCAAGAACCTCAAGGACTTCAGAAAACTTCTTAACACTGATCTATTTACAGTACATTTCAAGGACCTCACATAAATTTTCTACCTCAAGACATTACAGGATCACGATCCTACCCCCAAGACATTACAGAATCTCAATCCTAGCATGCCTCTCAAACAGCCCCATTTTGTATATATGTATATAGCTCATTATGTAAATAGTTCACCGATATAATCTAACGCACTGCCCCACACACTACACTTCTCAGTTCTCACACTGCATGCTACAAACCACAATTTATTGATTTTGATTGATGTGCCACACCGCCTTGATTTAACGATAAGGCAGTATACTAAATCCTTCTAAATAAAAAAATACTGCCTGATTAGCAATCTGCGCCTAAAAGATAGACGAGGAAAACCCTGACCTCGTGCAATATCGCTACTGCCTGATTAGCAATCTGCGCCAAAAAGATAGACGAGGAAAACCCTGACCTTGTGCAATATCACTACTGCCTGATTAGCAATCTGCGCCAAAAAGATAGACGAGGAAAACCCTGACCTCGTGCAATATCGCTACTGCCTGATTAGCAATCTGCGCCGAAAAGATAGACGAGGAAAACCCTGACCTCGTGCAATATCACTACTGCCTGATTAGCAATCTGCGCCGAAAAGATAGACGAGGAAAACCCTGACCTCGTGCAATATCGCTACTGCCTGATTAGCAATCTGCGCCGAAAAGATAGACGAGGAAAACCCTGACCTCGTGCAATATCACTACTGCCTGATTAGCAATCTGCGCCGAAAAGATAGACGAGGAAAACCCTGACCTCGTGCAATATCGCTACTGCCTGATTAGCAATCTGCGTCGAAAAGATAGACGAGGAAAACCCTGACCTCGTGCAATATCGCTATTGCCTGATTAGCAATCTGCACCGAAAAGATAGACGGGGAAAACCCTGACCTCGTGCAATGTCACTACTGCCCGGTTAGCTTCAGCGGCTTCTGATGTGTGCGGTGATCCCAGGATATTCAGTGCTGTCACCGTAGCATTGAATATCCGGGATAGAGGTCGACGGGGAGGCGCATGGCCCTGCTCAATATTGGGCCCACAGTAAATGATGGCAAATAGCAACTAATTGCATCATCCTCCAGCTGGCCAGTTATGTCTGTCCATAAGACAAAGGATCCGTTTCAGCTGCCAACAACTTCTCCAAGTCTTCTTTATTGGTTCAACATCATCCTGATTGGAGAGGAGACAGGTTCCTATATACTTAATCCAACACTCAGCAGCCCCCACCCCATGTCTTATCATTCACATCTATAATAATTTTAAGAGCTACCAAAGATAACAATGGTATTATCGAAACATTTGGCTGCCTGATTGCCATGGCTCTGCTCGATGGTACTCAACTACCAACCTGCAAGCTTGAACCTACAGAGAGGAAGCGTCGCCTAATGGTTAAAGCAGTGGGTGAAGAACCAGGGTCATTCAGTTCAAATCCCATTGACCTTGTGCAAATCACTTAACTGCTATGGCCTCAGCTACAAGCTTAGATTGTAAAACCTCTCGGGATAGGAAAATACTTACCCTGAGGTCTGAGAAAGGCGCAAGCTAGAATCCAACCCACTTGTAGATTTGCACAGTACTGATTCTCATGATATTTTTAAAATTTTTCAGGATGGCCACTAATATGTGCAAGGCTTTTCTTGAGGGGTTACTTGGTGGTACTGAGTCCTGAGACCTTTTTCATTGCTTGCTAAGATTGACTCATGATCCTCATGTATTAATGAAGGAGCTCTGCATTTCAGTACCAGCACCATTTTTGCCAGGAAAACTGTACTGCATGATCACTTCCCGAAGTATACCTTGCTTTACTCAGGGTACTAGAGCGTATCTGTACTGTTATCTTTCTAATTATTTATAAGACTAACTACGGTATTTATGTATAGAAAGCTATAAAGAGAGAGATGTAAGGATTTTATTAAGAATTTTATATAAACACAGTAGTACCAGCCCTGCAGAAAACTGAAAATGTAACCTAATCAATGTACGTGTTCGAGAGGAATTAGGGCAGATGTGAAATTTCTGTCAGGCCAATCTCCTTAATGCTATTCTTGGGATACACAGGGCTGATACAGCATAATCATAATGCATGATTGTAAATATCCACAGCTGAGCCAGACATTTGGCAATGAATGAATTTAGTAAAAATGGTGTCTTGGAAAACGATTAGACGATCAATATTTTGAGCTCATAGAGTTCTCAAACATTTTTTGTTAAGGGCTAACTTGGTGGCTCAAGTGGCAGAAAACCTGGGCTTCCTGGGCTGGTTTCTTTTCCCCGGGCCAGATGGATCAGGTATGAGAGTAGGAGAGTCATCGCCTCATGGCCAGACATAGAGACCATGGTAGCATGATCCCAGAGAGTACTATGGTTAGAACAGAAGAACATAAGGTACACCATATCCATGGAGCCCAGCATCCTATCTCCAACCAAGGGTGGTGGAATGCCATTTGCTTTGGGGGGTCCAAGCTCTGTGTGCGGCTATGATCACCAGCCTTCCCCTGTCTGCCCACAGGGATCCGATCTCCCAAGGGCAGAAAGGAGAGGAAGGCAGGCGATCACAGTGCTGTTCTGTCCTTTGGGGATGGGATCCCCATGGGCAGCCTGCCGCATGCCGAGTCGCGGCCTTCCCCTACTTCTGTTCGCAAGAGATCGGATCCCCGCGGGTAGAAGTAGAAGAAGGCCGCTATCACAGCAGCAGAGGTATTGTGGCACCAGGCGCATATGGCCTACCCCTTTCCGATGCCTATGTCTCCAACAGTGACCAACCCAAATGAGAAGTACCTGGCAGATCCCAAAAAGTAGCTTTTTCATAGCTCTAGTCCAAGGATGAGCAATGGCTCTCCAAGTCTATATTCCTTTATTGTATTTTTTGTTTTCTTTTTCCTTTCTTCTAATTTTGTTCCATGTAAGCCTTTTGGCATGTTGTTCACTGTAAACTGTTTAGACTCTTAGATTTTAGTTAAATAAATAAATACTTGGCTACTAATTTTTTATGTGGACTTTTTCTCCTGAAACTTGTCCAAACCTCTTTTCAACACTTCTTTGTTAGTCACTTTGACCACCGTCTGGCAACTGATTTCCTAGCTTAATTATGCACTACATGAAAAAGAGCTATGCTGTTTTTCAGTCTGCTGGTCATTAGTTTCATGGCGTGCCCAATGAAAGCTTAAACAGCTGCTCCATAGAATGCATGAGTTTGTAAACCTCTTATTTGTGTATTCATCAAGCTGAAGAGCCCTTCATAAGAAAGATGTTTTATCTCCTTTAGCATTTTGTTGCCCTTCCCTGAAACTTTTCTAGTTTTGCTACATCCTTTTTTAGATGGGGGTGACCAAAATGGCACACAGTATTTAAGATCCAATCACACTAGGAACTTCTAGTGAGGGATAATGACATTCTCAGTTTTCTGTCCAACCCTTTTTGAATAATCTCTATTATTCTATTTGCTTTTTTAGCAGCTGAGGCAAACTGGGCTGCAAATTTAAACATATTGGGCCCGATATTGCATCAGGCAGGGCTAAGCGCCGTAGCCATGTAGTCCTACCCGCCGACCCCCTTAACCCTGGGTTTTCACTTCTGCGGCAACAGAAGTGAAAATCTGGGGTTTGCCACACAGACAGAAATCCACCGAGCCTAACCGGGCAGCCCCCAACACGCCCCACTGCTAAATGGATAGTATCGGGGAGCATAGGGTTCTTAATTGAGGATTTTCAAAGGCACTAGCCATGTAGGTGCCTTTGAAAATCCCCGATTAAGACATTTACATGATTAACATGGGCTGTTAACTATGTAAATACCTTCGAAAATCGAGCCCATTATTCATAATGGCTCCAAGATGTTTTTCTTAAGTAGTTACTTCTAACTCAGAGCCTAGCATGTTGGTCCTCAAACTGGGATTATTTTTCCTTATGTACTGTCTATCAATTTGCACTTGTCCATATGAAATTTCATCTGCAATTAGATGCCCAGTCTCCTAGTTTCACAGGATCCTTCTGCAGAGCCTCACAATCATCACCCCGGATTTTCACTTCTGTGGCGACAGATTAATACAAATACGAAGGTTTCTGGGGTTATCATTGGGAAGGAAACATTTAAAATTTCGTCATTTGCGGATGATTTGTTGGTTCTACTAACAAATCTATCAGAGTCCTTGCCCAACCTGCTCAGGGAAATAGAGGAATTTGTGGCTGTGGTAGGCTTTCGTCTAAATAGAGGAGTGGAGGAGTGGCCTAGTGGTTGGGGCAAGGTACTTCAGGCCAGAAGGTCGGGGGTTCAAATCCTATTAGAGGACAGCAACCTTGGGCCGGAAGGACTGGGGTTTCTAGTCCCACAGGTGCTCCTTGTGGTCTTGGGCAAGCCACTTAACCTTCCATAGCCCATGTTCTCTGTAAAATAGTTATCTCCAAGTTATAATGCCCTGTTCAATGTAATTTCAGTTTGTTCAATGTAAACCGCACTGATGCAGAATAGTGCAGTATATAAGAGAATATAAATAAATAAATAAAACTAAATCCAAGGCCCTGGATGTATTGGGAACCCTTCGGGACGACTGGCCTGGGCAGTTCCCCCTAAAATGGGCAGGAGATAAATTTAAATAGTTAGGTATCTGGTTACCGGCTGACCCGCAGCGCCTCTATGGCGTGAATGTCCCCCTCATGATTGGTTGGATGAGGGATAAGTTGAGAGACTGGAATCCTTTGCCATTGTTGGTTGCAGGGCAGATTGCGGTGTATAAAATGGTAGTTTCCCCCTGGCTTCTTTATATGCTGCAGTTACTACTTCTTAAATTGAGGCACTGGGATTTAAAGGAGATGGAGAAGCTTCTACAGAATTTCCTTTGGAAGGGGAAGAAGCCTAGATTAGCCATCGCTAGACTCTGGGGACCTTGGGGAGCAGGGGGCATGGTTCTACCAGACTTAGTACAGTATAATTTGGCCTGTGTTCTAAGACATTTTAGAGATTGGATAGGGGGAAGCTCAGTTTATACACCCTGGGAGATAGAGGCCGCAGTGGTGGCTCCCTTGTCATTAGTGGCTGCCCAATTCAAAGGAAACAACTCTGTATCAGGACATCTGAAAGTATCTGTGTCAAAAAGCAAAAATGCAATCACCAGCAAAACAGAGTCCAGGCAAAAGGATGTTTAAAGCAACAATAGGTCTCAGACTTATAGCGGGCAAACTATATGCTCAAGGCAATTTTCACCAACAGAGCACAGTAAAAGCCCTTACTTGCATCAATGACCTTAGATAATCACGTTGCTTCATTAAATGGCTCTCACAACCTCCTTTGACATAAATGAATATCTTGATAAAGCTTGCAAAAATCAATGTAGGAGGGTGAATAGCACCAACTTATCTGAAAAAAGGCATCGCTTGAACTACTGCATCGCCTCCGTCTCTTCCTCGCTCATACCCCAACGCTCACAATCGCGCTGTTATAGCGTTTCACCCGAGCAGGTTTCTTCAGGGGGTGGCAGGCAGAGGATATTGAGAGCACTAGATGATAAAGCATACAGAAGAGTGCATTAATTTTATAACAGACACATACTTTCTTCAATGTGCATTAAGAAGGCATCCAGAGAGAACGTAGCAGATTGCTTACGGCCAGTCGCAGGAGCAGAGGATTTACTAACTGCTAACCTAAAGCCACGCATGCGGACTGCATACTTATAGACCCAGCTGATTCCTTGATTAATTAAAGGGCCAACACTAAACACATGCTTCCCATTCAACCCGTGCGTTTAGCCCCAAAGGAGCAACTGAACCCACACGATGAATCCAACGTTGTTCAGACCAAGATAGCATACAGTCTCTTGTTTTCCCACGTTGCGCAAAATCAATTTTGTCTAGACAGAAACATTGTAGTTCAGAGAATGCATGGTGTAGACTGAGACAGTGGTCGACAATGGGAGCTTCACGGCGCTGACACTTAAGTCTACTCTTGTGCTCATTCATTCTGATTTTAAACATCCGAGTCGTTTTACCAATATAGGCAAGCCCACAAGGACATAAAATACAGTATACCACGAAGGTAGAGGTACAGGAGGTCTGATGTCTAAGCCGGTAAATGTTACCATGGTAGCAAAATTCCGTCAGCTCTTTAGTGATTGCACAAATATCGCACTCACCACATCTAACATGACCCAATGGCATAGCCCGAAGGGGAGATGTAAGCGGCCGAAGCACTGCAGGACTGAGAAGTTCTTTGAAGTTGCTATTCCGCTGCCACACACAGCGCACATTCTTGGTTTCTAAACCAGGAATACTATGCAACACATTCGCGTGTCGATGAATAATCCGTTTAAGCTGTGCACTGAAAGGAGAGAATTTTGTGATCATATTAACCGAGGACTCCGCTTCAAACTGATCGGCTGAGGTCCGGCATGAATGTATAAGCAGATCTCGATTAAGGTATAGTGCTCTCTTATACGCCTGGTTGACAACAGACGAGGGGTAACCTCTCTCGAGAAAATCTTTTTTCAACGTACAAGATTGAGTTTTGTACATTTGAACATGAGTGCAGTTGCGCCGAAAGCGCACAAACTGCGAAAAAGGTAGACTGTTCTTCAAAGAACCCGGATGAGCACTTTGATAATGGAGAAGTGTATTACGATCAGTCCCCTTTCGATACACTGTAGTGAGCCAGCCATTCTCAGCTTTACAGACCACAACATCCAGAAAGGGCAAACTAACCATATGATGGTGTAAAGTGAACTTCAAATGGGCATTACATCCGTTAAGCCAGACAAAAAATTCTTGCAGACTCGTTGCAGAACCCTGCCAGATCATAAAAATATCATCAATGTAGCGTCGCCATAGGCCAATATACTGGCGAAATGGAGAAGAATCTATCCATTGTTGTTCGAATCTAGACATATACAAATTAGCGACTGAAGGGGCACAAGTGGCGCCCATCGCCACCCCACCTTTTTGATGATATAAAACCCCATCAAAGGCAAAAAAATTATTATATAGGGCAATGGTCGCCAGATCCGACAGAAGGTCAAGCTGGCCAGCTGAAAGATCACCCCGCAAAGCCAACGCTTCCATTACAACTTCATGCGCAGCCACCCCCTGAAGAAACCTGCTCGGGTGAAACGCTATAACAGCGCGATTGTGAGCGTTGGGGTATGAGCGAGGAAGAGACGGAGGCGATGCAGTAGTTCAAGCGATGCCTTTTTTCAGATAAGTTGGTGCTATTCACCCTCCTACATTGATTTTTGCAAGCTTTATCAAGATATTCATTTATGTCAAAGGAGGTTGTGAGAGCCATTTAATGAAGCAACGTGATTATCTAAGGTCATTGATGCAAGTAAGGGCTTTTACTGTGCTCTGTTGGTGAAAATTGCCTTGAGCATATAGTTTGCCCGCTATAAGTCTGAGACCTATTGTTGCTTTAAACATCCTTTTGCCTGGACTCTGTTTTGCTGGTGATTGCATTTTTGCTTTTTGACACAGATACTTTCAGATGTCCTGATACAGAGTTGTTTCCTTTGAATTTGACAGTTTATGCTCTGTGAAAGTTTTTGACCATTATTTTTTATTAGTGGCTGCCCTACATACTCACAGACCTCAACTTCCACCACAGGCTAGAGAGAGTCTATTAATAACAGGGGTTTGTGAGGGGTGGAAAACCCTTTGTAAGTTGTTGGAATTGCCTCCGGATATTTCAGGATATCTGCTAATACAGGACAATGGGGCCTTCTCCCCAGGAAATGACTCAAGGGCTTTTCGGGAGTGGGCTTCCCTTGGTATCACTCAGCTGAGGCATGTGGTTGATGAACGGGGTGGTATTTTACCGTTAGGAGAACTCAGAAGTTGCTTTCGTCTACTGGGGAACCCGTGCTTCCCGTATGTGCAACTTCAACATTACATAGCCTGTTAAATGGGCAGGGGCTGGAGAAAGCATCAATGGATAAATTGGAGGCATGGTTTGAATTTGAGGAATGCTCCAGGATCTCTGTGGCTCTATATGTTAAAAAGATACAGGAATGTTCACAAACAAATATGGGGGAGCAGGTAGTGTGCAGATGGGCAGAGGAACTTCTTTGCACATTGGAGGTATTTGCTTAGCTGCCAGCAATAGCCCGTATACCCAGGCTTATTCAGGGAGCAAGACTAAGAGAGATGCAATTTAAAATTCTAACAATGGCATATATATCCTCACAACATGCATGGAGGATGGGTATTGTGGAATCCGCACAATGCCCACAGTGTAATCAGGAATCAGTGGGGCTGGGACACATGCTTTGGAAATGCGAACGTGTACAGATCTTCTGCGGGGAAATCCAGACATACTTGGGTCAGATATTGGGGCAGCAGATAACCTCACCCCTGGCTTGGCGATCTTGGATGCATTGGAACCACTGGGGTTGAGGAATAAAGGGGGATGTTTACTGGTCCAGAAGGCATGACTATTGGGTAAACTATGTATATTAAAACATTGGAGGGAGCGTGAGGGACCTGGCTACTGGGAATGGCGGAATGTGCTTCACCAATTTGTTGTATGGGAAGGGCTAGTCTCTAAGAAAGGGGGGAAGAAGAGGGATAGCTTTTTAGCTACCTGGGAATCCTACTTGCAAGCACTCTACTCAAAGGTTCAGAATGATATTCTCACTCTCTAAAAAGATATCTAGACACTGGGGGCATGGTGGTAGGTACTGGCTTGGATCACCATGATAGATGGGAAGATAAAGAGAGTTTCATGGTAGTTATGTGGGGGGGAGTGCGGGACTGAAGGAGGAAAGGGGGTTAGAGGGGGTGGAAGGGGTGGAGGGGGAAATAATTTGAAAATGTTTTGCTGAATGCTGTATCAGTAGACATTACTGTTGATCTGTTGAATGAGAAAAATGTACAGCTGTACTGTATTTTTGTATTTATGATATGCAATAAACAGTTGAATCATAAATTTAAACTGAAAGCACCTTGCTGCTACTAGGCCCTGACTGAGTATTAAATTTAACCTGCATAGCCCCCATCTCATTGCTGGACTGCTATCTGCATGTTAGTTTTAAGGTTTTGTTTAGCTAGTTAAGTTGTCTACTTAAAGTTGCTAGAGATACTTGTACTGATACAACTATACCTAGTAAGTTTAAGGGACTTAGTTCACCTCACAATTAATCAATCTATTCTTGGCGAGGATAACCAGCTGAACCTGAAAGTGAATATGACCACCTCTTCTGCTTTAATAGGTTTTAAGGCCTATAAAACTATGATTATGCTTGGGGTGGGTGAGAGGGAGGGAACATTTAGTAAGAGCTCGCTTGCTAGAGAGAGCCCTGACTTGTGTTTCTAAGGTAATCTCTTAACAATTTCCTGGGTGATTCACACAGCCCTTGGCTTGTTAGAGGGAGCCATTCAAATTGCCTCTTTGAGCTCTTACTTGGCTTTAACATCTATTTAAAACAATTTCACAGGTCTTTTGCCCCTTAAGTGGAAAGCGTTGTTGTAAAGGTCTCTAGAAACAATTTATTTATTTCTACTCAAAGAATATTTATTCTATTCTTCCTTCTGTGCTAAGTTATACTCTAATTTGATTTAAATTGAAAGCCAAAATGGTAAAGGGGATGGAAGGTTATCCCTATGAGGAAAGGCTTAAAAGGTTAGGGCTCTTCAAATTGGATAAGAGATGGATGAGGGGAAATATGATAGAGATCTATAAATTAATGAATGGAGTACAATGGCTAAATGTAAATAGGTTGTTTACTCCATGAAAAAGGAGAAAGACTAGGGGACATGAAATGAAGCTAGAATGTAACCCATTTAAGAGTAATAAGTGAAAATAATTTTTGCTTCGACACTTAATCATACACTGGAATTCGTTACCATAGGATGTAGTAAAAGCTCTTAGTGTAGCTGGGTTTAAAAAAAGCTTTGGACAAGTTCCTGGAAGAAAGGGCCATAAACCATTATTAAAGAGGACCCGGGAAATCCACTGCGTATTCTGGGGCAAGCATTCTGGAACCTGTATACCTGTTTGGCAACCTGCCAGGTACTTGTGACCTGGATTTGCCATTATTGGAAATAGGATACTGGGCTTGATGGATCTTGGTCTGACCCAGTATGGCATTTATTATGGGCCTCAATTTGAGTTAGGCAGGCTATGTGCCACGGCAGTGCAGTGCCTGCCCGCCCGCCGACCCTTTAGCCCGGATTTTCACTTCTGCGGCAGCTGTAGAGGCTACACGAGTAGCAGTGATTTTCGATGCTCTCTGCGTAGTGCTCTGCGCCTTAATGACAGGCAAGGTTTTTCCTCACCTATCTTTAAGGTGCAGAGGGCTACGCGGATAGCATCGATAATCGCTGCTACCCATGTAGCCCTTCCTCCACCCCTGGTCCACCCTGTACACCCCTAAAACACCCAGATGTTATGCGGATAGCATCTGGATGTGTTACGGACGTAGTCGGGATTTTCGAAGGGCACTACCCATTGAAGTGCCCTCTGAAAATCCCTGTTAAGGCCTTTACATGGGTAACAAAGGAAGTTACCCATGTGGAGGCCTTCGAAAATCGGGCCCTATGTTCTTATGTTATCTTATGTTCTTAAGATATTGCTTCAGCCGCGATCAGTGGCGTGACCACCAGCCACACTCTTCGCATCACTTCAGCCCCCCTCCCCCCCTTCTGGACTGACTTGAGAACCACGATCTTCCTGGCATGCACCGGAGCAGCCGCAAATAGTGTGGCTCTTCTCCTGCGGGAGCCGTGAGGATCATAGCCCTCCTCCTGCTGCCAGCCGGGCTTCCTCTCTCCCTCTTCCAGAAGAGCTCCTGCTGCCCTGATCCGGCAATCGCCAGCCCAGACACATATGGAGCAAGGCCCGGTGACTGCTGCGGGAGCACGTCTCACCCAAAGCCATCACTCCCACACTTGGTGCACTCATAAGAACATAAGATATGCCATACTGGGTTAGATCAAGGTCCATCAAGCCCAGTATCCTGTTTCCAACAGTGGCAATCTAGGTCACAAGTACCTGGCAGTTTCTCCAGAAGACACAGGTTCCAAAGTGCTTGTATTGGGTCAAGCAAGGATTTTCCGGGTCCCCTTTAATAATGGTTTATGGACCTTGTCTCCAGGAGCTTGTCCAAACTTTTTTTAAACCCAGCTACACTAACAGCTTTTACTACATCCTGCAGTAACGAATTCCAGAGTTTGATTACACATTGGGTGAAAAAAAATATTTTCTCTTATTAGTCTTAAATAGTTTACCCTGTAGCTTCATTGCATGTCCCCTAGTCTTTCTATATTCCGATAACGTAAACAGTCGATCTACGTTTACCCGTTCCACTCCGTTCATTAATTTATAGACTTCTATCATATCTCCCCTCAGCCGTCTCTCTTCCAGGTTAAAGAGACCTAACCTTTTTAGCCTTTCTTCATAGGAGTATCCTTCCATCCCCTTTACCATTTTGGTGGCTCTTCTCTGAACCTTTTCTAATAACACTATATCCTATTTAAGATACGGCGACCAGAATTGCACACAATATTCAAGCTGCGGTCTCACCATGGAACGGTATAGAGGCATTATAATATCTTTTGTTTTATTTTCCATTCCTTTCCTTATGATACCTAGCATTCTATTTGCTCTCTTGGCTGCTGCTACACACTGGGCCGAGGGTTTTAACATGTTATCCACAATGACGCCTAAAGCTTTTTTCTGGGTGGTGGTTCCTAATGTGGAACCTTGCATCATATAACCATAGTTTGCGTTGTTCTTCCCTAGGTGCATAACTTTGCACTTGTCCACATTAAATTTCATCTGCCATTTTGATGCCCAGTCTTCCAATTTATCAAGATCCTCTTGCAATTTTCCACAATCCTCTTGGGTTTTAACAACTTTAAATAGTTTTGTGTCATCTGAAAATTTGATAACCTCACTCGTTATTCCACTTTCCAGATCATTTATGAATATGTCAAAAAGCAGCGGACCCAGCACAGATTCCTGGGGTACACCACTATTCACCTTTCTCCATTGGGAAAATTGGCCATTTAGCCCAACCCTCTGCTTTCTATCTTTTAACCAGTTCCTGATCCACAGTAGTACACTACCTCCTATCCCATGACTCTTTAGTTTTGCCAAAAGTCTCTGATGAGGGACCTTGTCAAAGGCTTTCTGAAAGTCCAGATACACTATATCAACTGACTCACCTTCATTCATTAATTTATCTCCCCTCAGGTTGAAGAGCCCTAACCTTTTTAGCCTCTCCTCATAGGTGTATCCTTCCATCCCCGTTACCATTTTGGTGGCTCTTCTCTGTATCTTTTCTAATTCTGCTATATCCTTTTTAAGATATGGTGACCAGGAAAAAAACAAAAAAACATGGCTACACCCTGCACATGACAGCACCCCAAAGCTGCAAACACCCAGAGTCATCATTTAAATAAAAAAAACTCTAGCCACAATTGTCAGCTGTAGTCCCCAATCCCAAAGGGACGACATCGGGGACGCAGGTATTTTTATTTTTCCCTATTTATAAACTAATTACACTGGGGTTAATGAACCTTTGGAATGACCCAGTATGGCATATCTTATGCTCTTATCTAACAGTTCTGAAAATTGGGCCAGAGGTTCATTACTTTCATAGTGTGCACAAAACTAACCAATTTGGAGACATTTATTTATTTATTTATTTTGAAACGATTTCTATACCGCAATTTCCGAGGATCAATTGCAGTTTACAATTACAATTGCAGTTTACAATTACAATTGCTGTTTACATTGCCCCCTAAACAAACTTTAATCCTCTCCCCCTTCCCTCCCCAAGAAACCATGATATTTCATATCTTCTGAGGTCCTCTCTCTTTTTACTGTCCCCTTTCCCAATCCTTTACTCTTTCTCCTTTTTCCATAATTAGTTTTTCCCCATTTCTTTACCTTTTTGCCACCTGTCAGAGGTCCCATTATACCTTCATTTCTGATTTTTTTTTCAATTGAATGAAGCAATAATTAGATTGAGGCACATGCTGAATGTGGTTTGCGTGGATTTCAGCAAAGTCTTTGATAAGTGTCTTGCACAGGAGACTCATGAATTTTCTATGAATAGAACAGCCTCAGTTGCTGCTCCCCCTCTGTGAAATAAATTGCCGGACATAATTCAGCATGAGAAAGAGTATTTGCATTTTCGTAAGGCAGAAAAGGCTTGGTTATGGTGGTAATTCTATGGGGAGATTTAATGAGGGGGAGGGGGTGGTGTCCTTAATGGAATTCTTGATCTTAACTGTGATTTTTGCATTAGATAAGGTTTGGGGTTTTATGTTCAGTTTGGCTCATTTTATTGGTTCAGTTGTGTTTTCTATAGTAGTAAGATCAAAAATAAGATATCCCACAAGCTGGTGACCAAAATCACTATTAGCAATAAAAATAGTCGCTGAAGTAGTCCAAAAGATATCCTGAAACAATTTTTTGTCGGAAAACGCCGAGGGAGGAGAAAACTTTCACATCATCCACACCAGACGGCGATGTCCATTTTATTCGTCAAAGGTTTTTTAAGCATGTATCTAATAACAAAAGTAGGGTACATAGCTTAGAACCAGTCAAAAAATGAGTACTTAACTTAGAAGCAGCAGTCATCCAAAGTTATAAAGGCACAACATGCACGTTTTGGGATAAATGATCCCTGTGTCAAGTGCTACGTTGTTTGTTCATCAATGCCAACCGCCACAAAATGCTACCGCTGTATATGGCCAGTCTTCTGTAGGACCACAATTCACACTATTGGCTGACCCATGTTATCACTCAAAAAAGAACCACCAATGAAAGGAGGGAAACCCCCATCATCATCAGAGAAACCCTGCTTTCAATTGGACAACTATCACGGCAAGCTAGCCCAATCGATCTCTCGATTTAAACCCAAATGATGGACAGTATTCAAAGTATAAATCCATCGTTGTTCACACCATTGCAAATGAGTAATTTGATCCCCTCCCCAAGGGTCATGTAGAATATGATCAATAATAGTCCAAACTAGCTCATCAAACGAGTGATGCCGAGACATGCAATGTTCCACAATCGGTGCTGAAGTAACCTGCTGACGCAATCTGGATGCATGCTCACCCATTCTAACCTTAATGGAGCATGAAGTTCGACCCACATACAATAGGGCATAACTGCATTGCAAGGTGTAAACCACAAAAGTGTAATTACAAGTAGTGAGCCAACGACGATCAAAAGTATGGCCAGTCCTTGGGTCAGTCCATGTTATACCCGATAGGGTCATAGAACAAAAAAGATACATGTCACATGGAAAATGTCCCTTAGTATCCATGGAAGGGCGAATCGGTCTATCAATAGGGGGTATAGATTTTACAAGTAAGTCCCTCAAATTCGAACCCCAAGTATAAGCTATCATTAATGCTTTGTCAAAACACGAATATAGCCCCAACACGGACCAATGTTTTTAAATTATGCCAACAATCTCTGGACTATGACACATATAAAGAAGAACCCCAACTATTGAATCATCAGGATTATTCCACATCCAATAGCCATTCCGATGGGTGTAACAACACGACGATAAGCTCGATCCACAAACCATTTAGGATAGCCTCTAGATAACAAATGAAATCTCAGATCGTGAGCATGTTGTTTAAAATCCATGGTGGATGAACATAAACAACGTAATCTGAGGAACTGTCCAAAAGGAAGGCCCCTACAAAGAGGTCCAGGATGAAAACTCTGGTAACTTAAAAGACTGTTTCTCTGTACCGGTTTCCTAAAAAGAGTAGTCTGTAGAACATCCCCTTTCCGGAAAACAAGCATGTCCAAAAACTCATCCGATGATATGGGGATTTCCTTCCTTTCATTGGTGGTTCTTTTTTGAGTGACAGCATGGGTCAGCCAGTAGTGTGAATTGTGGTCCTACAGAAGATTGGCCGTATACAGCGGTAGCATTTTGTGGCGTTTGGCAGTAATGAACAAACAACGTAGCACTTGACACAGGGATCATTTATCCCGAAACATGCACGACGTGCCTTTATACTTTTGGATGACTGCTGCTTCTAAGTTTTTGACTGTTTCTAAGCTATGTACCCTAATTTTATTATTAGATACATGCTTAAAGAACCTTTGACGAATAAAATGGACATCGCCGTCTGGTGTAGATGATATGAAAGTTTTCTCCTCCCTCGGCATTTTCCGACAAAAAATTGTTTCAGGATATTTTTTGGACTACTTCAGTGACTATTTTTATTTCTATAGTAGCAAGCCACTTTGGGCATTTCTGTAGAATGACTAAGAAAATGTAAATAATTAAATGAAGAGTGAATAGAAATTGATTAATTTAAAGATGACAAAGTGTAGTGGAAAATGGCATTTGTTCAACGAAGAGAATCGTGAGTTACCGGAGGATGTAGTAAAGGCTGTTAGTGTAGCTGGGTTTAATTAAGCTTTGCACAAGTTCCTGGAGGAAAGGTCCATAAACCATTATTAAGAAGGAACCCAGGATATCAATGCTTGACCCAGTACAAGCATTGTGGAACCTGTGTCTTTTGGGGAAACTGCTAGGTACGTATGACCTAGATTGGCCACTGTTGGAAACAGGATACTGGGCTTGATGGACCTTGGTCTGACCCAGTATGGCATATCTTATGTTCTTATGTAGCAGTGGAGTGCCTCAGGTTCTAGTCAATATTTTTGTGAGCAACATCGCTGTACGGTTAGAAGGAAAACTATGCATTTTCCCAGATGATATGAAGACCTGTAACAGAGTGGAAGTCTTCGATAGAGTAAGCAACATGAGAAGTGATTTACACAAATTAGAAGCATGGGCTAATGCTTGGTGGTTAAGCTTTAATGTGAAGAAGTGCAGAGTGATGAATTTTGGCTGCAGAAATCCAAAGACTGTATGGCGAGAAGTTGATGGCAATAAAAATGGAGAGACACCTTCACATATTACTGAGGATCTTAAGGAGCAAAATAATGTGATATTATGGTGGCCAAAGCCAGAGGGATAATGAGCTGTACAGTGAGAGGCAAAACCAGCAGAAAGGAGGTGCCGATAATGCCACTGTACAGGTCATATTTCACCAAGGATATAAAGAGGCTGGAAGTTGTCCAGAGAAAAGGAAATGGTTCAGAGTCTGCACTAAAAGAAATGAGATGAGATGAGGCCCTAAATAAGTATAATCTAGAGGAGAGGAGGGACAGGGGAGATAAGAGACTGATATGTGCTATCAAGTCAAGAGCCACTTCCATTGCCTTGACTGATCTGGGGGTAAACTGCTGTACATCCCTGCCAGAATATTTCATATCTTTATGGCCTGCTCCAGGCTCCATAATCTTGCATTGAAGTGCCAAAAAACCCTCCCTGAATGCATGACAGAGCAGATACAGACCATGCAGATGCCAAAGGGCCAAGGCAGGAGGACAACAAGGTAGCAAGAGATGACCTCGTACACAGGCACTTCATGTGAAAATGTGACACACAAAATGTATAGAGTAGTGCCCATCCTCCATTATCTTCCTCCCACCCCCATGCTCATCTCAGACCACACCACCACCCCTACCCCCAAAGTCAGTCCTGGCCAACACCCTCCTCGCCACTAGCCCAATGGCAGCACAACCAATCCCATCCAAGTCCCCATCTTCCACCTCAAGAGCAGCCCTTTGCCCTCTTCCAAAATGTCTCGCAACAGGCCCCTATCACTCCTAAAGGGTGCCTTTAGGAAGACAGGGTTACTTCTTTTCACATCCTCTCTCCTGAGCTCTGCCCTCTGCATCTTACCCCTGGTCGCATCCTCCTGACCCTATTTTGTCATGACGGCATAAGCGTGAGAAAGGGGAGCCCATAGGGGCCCTGGCCCCACCAAAACTTGATGGAACTATGTGAGAGAGGTCATGGGAAGCTGGCAAGGAGACAAGTGAGAGAAGGATGATGATTACAGAGGGTTGAAATGTGGTAAGGGGGAGTGGGAGAAAGACCGTGGAGAATAAGAGACCAGCGAAGGAGTGAAATGAGAAATGGGGGAGCTGGGCTGGAGGATAGATGGAAAGTTGCTAGGTGAAAAGTCAAAAGGGGATTGAGGATAGAGGATTGAAATTGAGTGGATGAATGAGTAAAGAAAGAACTGGAGAAAAGAACAAAAAGCGAAAGATCAGTATGTCAGAGGCAGATGTAGATAGAAAATGGAAAAAAAAAGAGAAGAAAGGACAAATTGACAGTAGACAATAGAGAGTTAGCAGAAGATAGGAAGAATGCAAGACTGAGGCAATTGTGACTGAAAAATAAAATGCCCAAACAACATAAGTATTTTATTTTGAATTTATTAACTGGAATATGTCAGCTCTGGGAAATGTGCGCTGATGTCTTTGCTCTTTGTTCAGTATACGAGGAAATTAATTTCATAGTTTAATTTTTCCAGTGTTGTGGTGCTTTCAAAGTTTGACTTTTGGGTTCCCAGTTCAATTATTGTCTTCATATTTCTAAATCATGATCCTTTGTTCTGTATTTGGTGACGGTCTGTGTTCTGCATGAATGACAGAACTGTGCTATTCTGTTCATCTAGTTTCTGTGTATTAGACCCACTTGTTCTCTTTTCCCTGTAAGAGCTGTATTGTTTTAATATTTGCAGTGCTACCTTTTGATAAATAGGGTTAGGTACTATGTGAGTCCTGGTAGTGCTGTTATGATATGGTAGATTTGCTACGGTTCTAAATGAGCAGGGTATTGAAATAATGCACCTGGCAGTTGGCACTGGAGGATAGTAATGCAGAAATATGGCAGACTTTCTTTATTCTCACTGTACATGGAAATGGTTTTCAGACACACTTTAAGAGGCATGTTTACTAAAGGTTAATGTGCTTTCACAAATTTGAATATGTGCAACACCCATTTATGTCTATGGGCACTTAACACACATTAATGTTTAGTAAACATACCCTAAGGCAGCGATGGCGAACCTATGGCACGCGTGCCAGCTGTGGCACGCGAAGGCCTTGCAGCTGGCACGCGGGAAGGTCCGCATTTAAAAGGTCCCAAATTTAAAAAAAAAAAAAACCAAACAAACCGGCTGCTTCTGCCGCGGCAGCCTCAAGAGCTCTGCCGCGGCAGCCTCAAGAGCTCTGCCGCGGGGCCCCCCCCCCCTGCCCGGCAGAGCCTCCCTGCATCATCTACCTTCAAGTCGCAAAACGCGGGCTTCTTTCAGAGCCGCGAGAGTTTCCTTTCTCGCGGCTCTCCCGCGAGAAAGGAAACTCTCGCGGCTCTGAAAGAAGCCCGCGTTTTGCGACTTGAAGGTAGATGATGCAGGGAGGCTCTGCCGGGCAGGGGGGGGGCCCCGCGGCAGAGCTCTTGAGGCTGCCGCGGCAGAGCTCTTGAGGCTGCCGCGGCAGAAGCAGCCGCTTTGTTTGGGTTTTTTTTTTTTAATTTGGGATGATAGGGGGGAAGGGGGTTTAGGACTGGTAATTGGCCATGGGGGGGGCTAAGACTGGAAAGGGGCTGATGGGGGGGGGTTAGCACATGTAATAGGCCATGGTCGGGGGGGAAAAGAATGTAAAGGGGCTGATGGGGGGGTTAGGACTGGTAATTGGCCGGGGGGGGGGGGGTAGGACTGGTAATTGGCAGGGGGGGGGGTAGGACTGGTAATTGGCCCGGGGGGGGGGGTTAGGACTGGTAATTGGCCCGGGGGGGGGGGCTAAGACTGGAAAGGGGCTGATGGGGGGGGTTAGGACTGGTAATTGGCCAGGGGGGGGGGTAGGACTGGTAATTGGCCGGGGGGGGGGGTAGGACTGGTAATTGGCCGGGGTTAGGACTGGTAATTGGCCATGGGGGGGGCTAAGACTGGAAATGGGCTGATGGGGGGGGGGTTAGGACTAGTAATGGGCCATGGGGGGTGCTAAGGCTGGAAGTGGGCTGGTGATGGTGATGGTGATGGTGATTTGGGGGGGGGTAGGACTAGTAATGGGCTATGGGGGGGGCTAAGACTGGAAATGGGCTGATGGGGGGGTTAGGACTGGTAATGGGCTGATGGGGGGGTTAGGACTGGTAATGGGCTATGGGGGGGCTAAGACTGGAAATGGGCTGAGTGGAAGGAGGGCTTGAACTGCAAATAGCTGATGGGATTGGGGCTTGGAATGGAAAAGGGTTGTGAGGGGGGAGGGGAGCTAGGACTGGAAATGGGTGAGGGGGGGCTAGGACAGGAAATGGGCTGATGGAGGGGCTAGAATAGGACTGGAAATTGGCTGTTGGGGGGGTGCTAAGATTGGAAATGGGCTGTGGTGGGGGTTTGGATTGAAATGGACTCATGAAGGGGCTAGAACTGGAAGTAGGCTCATGGGGGGCTTGGATTGGAAATGGGCTGAGTGGAGGGGAGCTAGGATTTGACATGGGCTGATGGTGGGGCTAGGAAAGGACTAGAAATGGGCTCATGGGGGGCTGGGTTTTGAAATGAGCTGATGGAGGGACTCGGATGGGACTGCAAATAGATGGGGGAGCTAGGACTGGAAATGGGCTTATGGGGGGTTAGGACTGGAAGTGGGTTGATGAGGGGGGGCTAGGACTGGTATTGGGTTGGGAGGTTGCTAGGACTGGAAATGGGTTGGGGGGCTGCTAGGACTGGAAATGGGCTGATGCAGGGACTAGAAGGGAATGGATGCTGGGTGAGGCTGGAACTAGAAGGGAGCTGGTGTTGGGGGAGGATTAGAATGGGATGGGGCTGGGAGAGTAAAATGGAGAGGGGAAAAATATTTTGTGTGGGAGGGATAAAAAATCTACAATTGGCCGGGTATTGGGAGAATAAGTGGGGATTGAGGATGGAGGGGTAAATTTTGAGTAGATGAAATAGGAATGAGGAAAGAGCAAAAGGAGAAAGATTAGTATGTTAAAGCAGATGTAGAGAGAGAATGGAAAAAAAAAACCAAGAAGACAGAAGAAAGGACAAATGGACAGCAGATGGAGAGTTAGGAGAAGACACGAAGAAACCAGAAGAAAGTGGCTGGAGCAATTGCAACTGAAAAAAAATGCACAAAAGGTAGAAAAATATCTCTTTATTTTGAATTTATTAACTGGAATATGTCAGCTCTGGGAAATGTGCATCATTAATTTTTGCGCTTTGTTTAGTACAAGAGGAAATTAATTTATAGTTTTATTTCTACAGTGTTGTTGTATATTCCAAGTTTGGCTTTTGGGGTTCCCAGTTTAATTATTGTCTTCCTGTTTTTAAATTGTGATTCCTTGTTTGGTGATGGTCTGTTCTGCATGTGTAACTGAGCTGAGGTATTCTGTTTATATAATTCCTATTTGACATTGCCACTTGTTCTTTCCCCAGTAGGTCATGTATTGTTGTTCTCTGAAATGTATTGGTTTAATATTTGCAGTGTTGCCTTTTGATAGTTAGGGTATGGTGCTTTGTGAGTCCTGGTAGTACTGTTAGGATACGGCGGGTTTGCTATGGGTTCTAAATGGGCAGCGTTTGTAGTAGTTCCTAATGTGCCTGGCGGTTGGTACTGGATTATAGTAATGTAGAAACCTTTTAGTCTTTCTTTATCCATATACTCATTAAGAGGCATGTTTACTAAAAGTTAGTGTATGGTAACATTATGCAAATATTTATGCAAATGAGGCACCTTATGCAAATGAGGCTTTAATGGACGTGCTGGCACTTTGAGGAAATTCTTTGGTTTTGTGCGGCAGTTTGGGCACTCGGGCTCAAAAAGGTTAGCCATCACTGCCCTAAGGTATTGTTAGGACAAAAAAGAGTCCTATGAAGAACTCCTTTGAAAGCCGCTTCAAATTTTAGATGGGCAGCATGTAGACTTTAAAATAAAATAAAATAGATTTATACAAATGAGGCCCAGTGGACAAGCACATATTTATGCAAATAAGGCTCCACAATTAGTTTCCACACATGACCCTACAACACCCTTGGGCCGCCCCTGCCCAGAGGCAGGCATAGGTGACACATATTCAAGCCAAAGAGGAGCCTGATCCCACTTATTTTAATGCCATATCAATATGCTGCTTCAAAGGGATGCTTGGGTTAGAAATTGGTTGAGTGGGAGGCGACAAAGGGTATAGATAAATGGAGCTTACTCTGAGGAGAAGGAAGTTACCAGTGGTGTGCCCCAGGGATCTGTCCTTGGTCCGATTCTTTTTAACATCTTTGTTAGTGATACAGCAGAAGGGCTGTCGGGTACATTTTGCCTCTTTGCAGATGATACCAAAATCTGCAATAGAATAGACACCCAGGAAGGTGTAGATAACATGAGGAGGGATCTACCTAAGCTTGAAGAATGGTCTAGAATTTGGCAGCTGGGATTTAATGTTGAAAAATGCAAGGTCATGCATTTGTGCTGCAGCAATCCAAGGGAACAATATAGTATAGGGTGTGAAGTACTTTTGTCCACTGAAGAAGAGCAGGACCTAGGCGTGGTTGTGTCTAATGATCTTAAAGAGCTATAATTTTAAATCAAATCAGAATATAGCTTACCTCAGAAGCACAAGACAGGGTACTGTGTAGCAGCCCTCTTTTAATAAATGTTATTTCCCTCCCTCCCTCCCTCCCCCACCCACCCACCCCTGGGATAATCGTAGCTTGATAGGTACTTACACATCTTAAAAGACAGGAGGTGCTCTCAGGTGAAGCTCATTACCCAAATCAGTCATACACTAAGGACCTGAGATTAGTTAAGCTTCAGGTGAACAAGGTATATTACACGTATTAGGTACAGTTTTATTAGTAAGAATATCCATAGCAACCCTTAGTAAGTAAAGCACTTAGATCTAAACACAAACTTAAAACTAAGATGCAGATAGCAGTCCAGCAGCGGGATGGGGGCTTTCCAGTCTTTTGCATTGAGTGTCACATGTATGATTTTCTCCCAGTTGGTGAGAGGTCTTATGTGTGCACTAGGTGCAAGGAGCTCTTTGCTCTCAGGGAACGAGTCCGTTCTCTACAGGCTAAAGTAGCAGACTTGGAAAGCATAAGACAGACAGAGAGGTACATAGATGAGACCTACAGGGATATAGTCCTGAAGTCCCACCTCCAGTCTGGCAGCATCCCTGTTGCCATGGAGAAGAGAGGTCATGTGACAGGAGAGCATCACCCTGGTGTGGCAGGAAGTGATCCTGTAACTAGGACCTGTTCTCCAGGTGATGTAAAACCCTCTCGCACTGAGGAAGTCTCTCCAGGGCCATGTGCCCATTAGGGAAGGGTTAGGACAGCCGTTATAGTTGGTGATTCGATCATTAGGCATGTAGATAGCTGGGTGTCTGGTGGACGTGAGGATCACCTGGTAACATGCCTGCCTGGTGCGAAGGTAGCGGACCTCACGCGCCACCTAGATAAGGTCTTAGATAGTGCTAGAGAGGAGTCTGCTGTCTTGGTACATGTCGGTACCAATGACATAGGAAAATGTGGTAGGGAGGTTCTGGAGGCTAAATTTAGGCTTTTAGGTAGGAAGTTGAAATCCAGAACTTCCAGGGTAGCGTTCTCCGAAATGCTTCCACGTGCAGGACTCAAAAGGCAGGCAGAGCTCCGGAGTCTCAATGCGTGGATGAGACAATGGTGCAGAGTTGAGGGGTTTGGATTTGTTAGCAACTGGGGAACATTATGGGGAAAGGAGAGGCTCTTCCGAAGGGATGGGCTTTACCTTAACCGGGATGGAACCAGGCTGCTGGCATTAACCTATAAAAAGGAGATAGAGCAGCTTTTAAACTAGATATTAGGGGAAAGCCGACAGTCGCCCAAGAGTGGATGGTTCGGAAGAACGTATCTTTGAAGGATACTACCAAAAGCAGAGAGGTTCCACAAAAGAGTAAAGTAGCCCAAATGACCTCAAGTATGGAGCAGACAGAAATTAAAGATCCCAAATTGCCCATGTCTAACAATAGCCAAATTATTATGAGTAAAATACATTCTCTAAAATGCTTGTATGCAAATGCTAGAAGTCTAAAAAAATAAGATGGGAGAGTTAGAATATATAGCACTAAATGAAAGGTTAGATATGATTGGAATATCAGAGACATGGTGGAAGGAGGACAACCAGTGGGACACTGTGATACCTGGGTACAAACTATATCGTAATGATAGAGCTGATCAAATTGGTGGAGGGGTTGCTCTCTATGTTAGAGAGGGCATTGAGTCAGAAAGGATTAAAGTTTTGCAGGAAATAAAATCTGCTGTAGAATCTCTATGGATTGAAATTCCATGTAAAAGGGGGAAGGCAATGGCAGTGGGGGTGTACTATCGAGCGCCTTGCCAGAATGACCAAATGGATGATGAAATGCTCAAAGAAATCAAGGAAGCTAACAAAAGTTACAGTGCAGTAATAATAATGGGTGATTTCAACTACCCCGGTATCAACTGAGTCAGTGTCATGTCAGGACATGCTAGGGAGATAAAGTTCCTAGATGAAATAAATGATTGCTTCTTGGAGCAGCTGGTTCATGAACCGACCAGAGGGGAAGCCATATTAGACCTAGTCCTTAGTGGAACACCAGATCTAGTGCAAGAGATAAGGTTGTTGGGGCCACTTGGCAATAGTGATCATAGCATGATCGCCTTTGATTTAATTAGTGGAGGAGGGATAGTAAGGAAATCCACAGTACTACCTTTTAACTTTCGAAAGGGAGACTATGATAAAATGAGGAAAAGAGTTAAGAAAAAACTAAAAGGAGCAGTTGCAAAGGTTAAAGACGTACATCAGGCTTGGCTGTTGTTAAAAAATACTATCTTGGAAGCCCAGACCAGCTGTATTCCACGCTTTAAGAAAAGTGGAAGGAAGTCCAAAAAACTGCCAGCATGGTTTAAAGGTGAGGTCAGAGAGGCTGTTGTTGCCAAAAAAGCATCTTTCAGGAAATGGAAAAAAGAGCCAAACCACGAAACCTGGAAACAGCACAAGCACTGGCAAGTCAAATGCAAGGCATTGATAAGGCAGGCAAAGGGAGAATTTGAGAAGAAGCTTACTGCGGAAGCAAAAACGCGAAGTAAAGACTTTTTCAAGTACATTCGTAGCAAAAAACCTGTGAGAGAGTCAGTTGGTCCATTAGATGATAAAGGGGTTAAAGAAGCACTAAGAGGTGACAAGGCGATAGCGGAGAGATTGAATGAATTCTGTCTTTACTGAGGAAGATGTAGGGATGTTACCCATGACTGAAGTGGTATTTAAAGGTGCAGAAGAACTGAAGGAAATATCGATACATCGGGAAGATGTTTTACAACTATTAGATAAACTGAAGAGTAGCAAATCACCTGGGCCGGATGGTATACATCCAAGGGTGTTGAAAGAACTGAAATATGAGATTGCAGACCTGCTATTAGTAATCTGTGAACTATCATTAAAATCATCTCTAATACCTGAAGATTGGAGGATCGCCAATGTAACACCAATTTTTAAAAAGGGTTCCAGGGGTGATCTGGGAAACTACAGACCGGTGATCCTGACATCGGTACCGGGAAAAATGGTAGAAACCATCATAAAGAATAAAATTACTCAGCATGTAGATAGTCATGACCTAATGGGAGACAGCCAACATGGCTTTAGACAAGGAAGATCTTGTCTTACTAATCTGTTATGTTCTATTGAAGGAGTGAATAATCAGGTGGACAAAGGTGAGTCGGTTGATATTGTGTATCTGGACTTTCAGAAAGCCTTTGACAAGGTCCCTCATCAGAGACTTTTGGCAAAACTAAATAGTCATGGGATAGGAGGCAGTGTACTATTGTGGATCAGGAACTGGTTAAAAGATAGAAAGCAGAGGGTAGGGCTAAATGGCCAATTTTCCCAATGGAGAAAGGTGAATCGTGGTGTACCCCAGGGATCTGTGCTGGGTCCGCTGCTTTTTGACATATTCATAAATGACCTGGAAAGTGGAATAACGAGTGAGGTTATCAAATTTGCAGATGACACAAAACTATATAAAGTTGTTAAAACCCAAGAGGATTGTGGAAAATTGCAAGAGGATCTTGATAAATTGGAAGACTGGTGTGGTGAGGAGGAGGCAGCCCAGCATGAAAATAAAGGAGAAAGAAGAACTTTTTCTTCTTCTCGGGGGATGGGTTCACTAGAACACAGACAGCATAGAAAAAACCCTGAGAGAAACCAAGAGAGTAGTGCTAGGTTTAAGCCACTCCCAGACCCCATGACATCCTCAGGCAAGAGTAGGAGGTACAAGTGGGTGGAGTCAGGAAGGGAGTTGCCCTGCTCAACGTTTAAGTTTGAGAGAACAAACAAAGTTAGCAGAAGCAGCAGAAAGGCCAGAGAGGCAAGAGAGCCCAGAAGAAAGGCCAGGAACTGCAGAGAGGCAAGGAACTGCAGAGGCCGCAAACACAGCAGAACAAGCAACCAGGAAAGAAGCAGTTACAAAGTGAGCAGCAGCAGAGACAAGAGCAGCCAGCACTGCAGCCCAGGAAGCTACAGGGAAGGTTCCAGGCAAAGGACCAAGCTGACTGGCAACAGGGAGAAAGAGAAAAGGTTGGCTTTAAGAAGGCGAAGGCAAGAGTGCTTAGACTCACCTGAGGAAGGGTCTATCTGCAGGCAGCAGAAGCCCCAGGAAGGGAAGTGGAGAGCTTACCCTGAGTCCCTGTCTAGCTCAGAGACAGAGGGAGTTCCAAGCCGTGGAAGCCTCAGCCAGGAAGGTGCTGCAACCAGACTCCAAGGTAGGAGAGATAAAGCCAGAACCCTGTGTTACTTGCTCTGACTCAGAAGAGAGGTTAAAGCCTAGGAAAACCCGGAATAGGAGTAAGGGGTTTGCCAGGGACACTGAACAGGAAAAGCCCAGTGAAATCCTACCAAAGGGAGAAAGGGTCATTCAGTGGCATAGGCTGTTTAACCTGCTAAAGAATATTAAGCATAAGCTGCCAGAACGCTTACAAGCATTGCCAAGTTACAGCTCAGTTGAAAGCATGGAAGTAGCAGGCCAAGAAAGTGACCTAACTTCAGTTTGTTCTGAGATGGACTGTAATGTGTGCATGAAGGCTGAGTAATGGAAGCCTGAGAAAGGAAAGAAGAGAAGCTTATGTAAATGCCTTTATTGCAACACTGGTTACAAGTGTTACCTTAAGAGGAGAAGAATTATCCTGTATTTTTCTTTGACCTGAATGTGTACATTTGCTTGGAAGATTTTGTTACCCATTTGACACGGATGCTAATAAAATTCCTGTGTGCTTTAAAATAACCACTTGGTTCATTGCTCTCCATACACAACTACAATCCTTGGGAAAGAGGAATTCAAGATGGCTTCCCATCCCTACTAGGCGACCGCCTGGTAGGGGCGCGACCGCCACACTGGGCATCAAAATGGCAGATGAAATTTAATGTGGACAAGTGCAAGGTTATGCACCTAGGGAAGAACAACCCAAACTATGGTTACACGATGCAAGGTTCCACATTAGGAACCACCACCCAGGAAAAAGATTTAGGCGTCATTGTGGATACCATGTTAAAACCCTCGGCCCAGTGTGCAGCGGCGGCCAAGAGAGAAAATAGAATGCTAGGTATCATAAGGAAAGGAATGGAAAATAAAACAAAAGAGATTATAATGCCTCTATATCGTTCCATGGTGAGACCGCACCTTGAATATTGTGTGCAATTCTGGTCGCCGTATCTTAAAAAGGATATAGCGATTTTAGAAAAGGTTCAGAGAAGAGCCACCAAAATGGTAAAGGGGATGGAAGGATATTCCTATGAAGAAAGGCTAAAAAGGTTAGGGCTCTTTAACCTGGAAGAGAGATGGCTGAGGGGAGATATGATAGAAGCCTATAAATTAATGAACGGAGTGGAACGGGTAAACGTAGATCGATTGTTTACCTTATCAGAATATAGAAAGACTAGGGGACATGCAATGAAGCTACAGGGTAAACTATATAAGACTAATAAAAGAAAATATTTTTTCACTCAACGTGTAATCAAACTCTGGAATTTGTTACCGGAGGATGTAGTAAAGGCTGTTAGTGTAGCTGGGTTTAAAAAAGGTTTGGACAAGTTCCTGGAGGAAAGGTCCATAAACCATTATTAAGAAGGGACCCAGGATATCAATGCTTGAACCAATACAAGCATTGTGGAACCTGTGTCCCTTGGGGAAACTGCTAGGTACGTATGACCTAGATTGGCCACTGTTGGAAACAGAATACTGGGCTTGATGGACCTTGGTCTGACCCAGTATGGCATATCTTATGTTCTTATGACCAAGCAGAGTTGGAAGATGAGGAGTGGTTATGTGATCTGGCATTTCTCGCTGACTTTACAGGCGAACTAAGTGATATGAACCTTGAACTACAAGGTAAAAACAAATGCATTGGCAAGATAAGTACCGTTTCATCCTACAAGAGCAAATTTTAGCTAATGATGACTGACCTTGCAAACAACACTTTTGATCATTTTCCTAATATGCAGGACCATCTGGGACAATATCCAAATTTTGTTTTCAGAACGAGAAGTATGTGACAGAAATCCACAGTACTACCTTTTAACTTTCGAAAGGGAGACTATGATAAAATGAGGAAAATAGTTAAGAAAAAACTAAAAGGAGAAGTTGCAAAGGTTAAAGACTTACATCAAGCTTGGGTGTTGTTGAAAAATACTATCTTGGAAGCCCAGACCAGCTGTATTCCACGCTTTAAGAAAAGTGGAAGGAAGTCCAAAAAACTGCCAGCATGGTTTAAAGGTGAGGTCAGAGAGGGTGTTGTTGCCAAATTGTAGAAAATTGCAAGAGGATCTTGATAAATTAGAAGACTGAGCATCAAAATGGCAGATGAAATTTAATGTGGACAAGTGCAAAGTTATGCACCTAGGGAAGAACAACCCAAACTATGGTTACACGATGCAAGGTTCCACATTAGGAACCACCATCCAGGAAAAAGATTTAGGCGTCATTGTGGATAACATGTTAAAACCCTTGGCCCAGTGTTCAGCGGCGGCCAAGAGAGCAAATAGAATGCCCGGTATCATAAAGAAAGGAATGGAAAATAAAACAAAAGATATTATAATGCCTCTATATCATTCCATGGTGAGACCGCACCTTGAATATTGTGTGCAATTCTGGTCGCCGTATCTTAAAAAGGATATAGAGATATTAGAAAAGGTTCAGAGAAGAGCCACCATAATGGTAAAGGGGATGGAAGGATACTCCTATGAAGAAAGGCTAAAAAGGTTAGGGCTCTTTAACCTGGAAAAGAGACGGCTGAGGGGAGATATGATAGAAGTCTATGACTAGGGGACAAGCATTGCAGAACCTCTGTCTTTTGGGGAAACTGCTAGGTATGTATGACCTAAATTGGCCACTGTTGGAAACAGGATACTGGGCTTGATGGACCTTGGTCTGACCCAGTATGGAATATCTTATGTTCTTATGACTGTGACTTCCAAAAAATTGGAACAGTTGTGGAGTACTTGTCATACCCAATCAAAGTAGATGTGGACATTAAAGAAACTGCAGCTGCTATCAGTAAAAGTTACTCATTGAACAAGCCATCTCTTGAAAACGAAATATTAACCCTTAAAAATGACATTTTTCTGAATACCCGTACTGAGCAAGAATCGTTTTGGAAGCTAGTACCTAAAGACAAATTTCCCAGCTTGAGAAGATGCAGTGAAGATGTACACTCCTGTTTCGGTTCAACTTATTTGTGTGAATCTGCATTTTCCCACCTGAAAATGACAAAGAGTACACAACGTTCCAACATGACAGATGAACATCTCCAAGATTCCCTGAGACTGGCCCTCACGCAATATTCACCCAACTTCAAAAAGCTGGTGGATGAAATGCAGGCTAAGACGTCTCACTAATGAGCAAGAGCGAAATATTAAAAATTGTGCAAGATCAGCCTGGATCAATACTCGACCTAAATTTAACACAAATTACTCCACAAAAGTTAAAGAAAGTTATTACTCAATAAAACTTTAAGAAAAAATGTACTTTCTATTTCCCCTCACAGATCTTATTGGATCTTCGTCTCTCTGTTTTGTTTTTGCTTAATTTGCTTAACAGCTAATCACATCCAAGTAAATGACAGAAGGTTCATTAAAAATGGGGAGGGGGGAATCCTTCAACTTTATTGGGTTAAAATTGAATTTGAAACTAATTTGAAAATTAATTTTCATGGTGGTAGATCACCAGCACATTTGGCCAGAAAAAGTAGATCATGACCTGTTCGAAGTTGGACATGCCTGCCATAGAGCATTTACGCATGCCAATATTTATTTATTTAACTAACAGGGTTTTTTTATACCGCTTTATCATTTCAGTCAAAGCGGTGTACAGTGTAAGTTAAACTTGATAATGTACATTAAACAGAGACATTGATAACTTGGATTTTGGATATTGAGGGAGTGTTTTTAAAGTTTGTGAGATGGTGATGCTAATCTCATAAATTGTCAGATTAGCATTTCTGACGCATGATTTATAAACATACTTGCTCAGGCGGTCTAGATCACAGGGTATTGCCCTATCCCCAGTATGTAGTGCGTGATTTACTGCAGTAGTCAGTTTCCTGGTAGCAGAAAAGGGTTGGGCGCCATGTTGCATTCTCACTACCCCCTACGTCCAGAACAGTCAGTGATGAAATGTGGTCTGTGGAGGACAGAAAGGCTGTAGAAAGTTGTATCAGTCCACACTGTCACTACCCTTCATCTACTGTACCACTTGTGTTAGAACAGCCTATTCTGCAGTAAGGGTCAGATTAGAATTTCTTCACCTGACTGCTGTACTGCGAAAAACAAGGGCCCCAGCTACAGCCACATTTTGCTAAGCTGCCTTTAAAGATCAGATACTACAACAGTCCCTTGAAAGATTTCACAATGCACTAGAACAGTAATATTCACTCCCTGGATCAGGTTTTCAGAATATCCCTATTGAATAAGCATGCATACCACCTCCACTATGTGCAAATCTATTTCATGCATATTCATTAGGGATATCCTGAAATACTGACCCATTTGCAGCCCTTGAGGACTGAGAACAAACACCACTACACAGGGACTCCATAGAATCTCTTCTGCAATAAATTAAGCCTTTGCTTTTCCATTTTTAAAGTACCTGTAAAAACCGGAAGCAGATTTCATCACAGGCACTACACAATGGCTCTTTTTGGCAGTTTCTGGGGAGGTTTTATCGAAGTTTTCATCGCTTTGCTTTTAACAATAACTGATCCCTTGGACATGAGGATATTACATTCAGTAATTTATTGGAGTTGCATGCGATGATATTACAGGCAGCAGCAGGGGCCTTCTGAGAATAAAGAGACAGCAATCAGGCTCTGTGCTTTGCACAAAATATTACATTGTATCCATCAGAGTCCTACAGCTCTAGGTCTTCTAGTCATTTTGTTGCTAACATCTCAATCAGATATATTGGATTTCCAGTACAGTCAGCAAGGAAGTGATGTCTGTTATGATTAATCCAAGACATAAGGAAAGATACAGCGGAAGATGTGACAGATATAACCAGGAGCAGCCCTGAGCCTTCTCTGCCTAAAGCACTTTGAACAAATGCATCAAAATGCTGCTCCTCAAATGCATCCCAGAAGATTGGTCTTATGATGAAGAATCCAGGTGCTAAACCTGAAGTTCTGGGCACCTGGTAACCTCAGAGGTTTAGAACTTTCATATTGTGTGACAGATCTCTCAGCCCTTAGAAGGACAACCGTAGATTTATTAGGAATAGTTACACACTTATTCCCCAGTCTCAAGGGAGGCTGTATTCATCAAATTCCAGCTTTGGTACAAAGACAGCTTGTGCACCTGGGGTCTCGTTTCTCGGTGTGCGTAGACGGGCCACGCTGATGCTCCTCTTCTCTTTGGGCTTAGCTCTCCTCTTTACTATGCCCACGAGAAATGGTGGCAGTTTGAAATTGTCTGTTACATTTAATAAAATCTTAGGGTCTGATATTCAAAGCGATTAATGGTGGTTAGCACAGTTAGTGCCGCCACTGAACGCGCCGACGCTAACATCAGGGTGTTCCGAGGGCAGTGACAATATTTTGCTGCTGCCCGTTATCCTTAAGCGGGAAAAGTTAGGCACCTTAAAGGCTGGTCTAACTTTCACAGCAGAAGCTAAGCAGACAGCAGTTGAATATTGCTGCTTCCACACTATCCGGATATGGTCCTGACATTGAATATCTGAGTCTTAGGTTTTCTAGGGCTAACCACCGCCACTGAATAGCTCTCCCCCCCCCCCCCCCCCAGTCTTTTATACTTGTGTTTAGAAGGTATTAGCTGGTAGTAATCGCTCAGAATTTTGCTTAGCGACTGAATGTCGTAGTGGTTGATATGGAAGGAGAGACTAGATAGGCCAGTGGTCTTTTCTGTCATCATGTTTCTATATTTGTATGTTAATAACAGAGACACATTCTGGATTTTGTATGTGGAGGATTGTCAAGGCTTTCATATGGTTCCATATAGGGGAACTGAACATGCTCATCTATACCCATTGCCCTGAAGTGTCTGGCTGACTTACAGAATGCTTGAGTAGGAGGCGACAAGACTGTAGTAAGTGGAGTGCACTCTGGTGATAGGGGTGTTACCAGTGGTCTGCCACAGGAATTGGTCCTTGGTCCTTTTTTAAAACATTTTTGTAAGCAATACCGATCCCTTCCAGCAGATGACCACAGACAGCAATTTTTATTGGTCCTTAATAATGCACCATCTGGGGACAAGGAGCATACCAGTTGGCCACTTTGGGCCCGACGTTCAAAGGCTTTTACATGGTTTACAGCCCAGTTAACTGTATGAATGCCTTTAATTGGGATATTCAGTGGCACTTACATGGTTCCTGTCATTGAACATCCCCTTGCTCTGCAGTTAGCGTCAGGGCATGTTGGAGGTGTCCGGTGTGGAGCAGAGCTGCCGCAAACAGAGTAGCTGGTCGGTTAGCAATGCATAGCTAAAACTAGGCCAGCTTTTGACTCACCTAGGTTTAGCCTCAGATGCTAAGCAGGTAACGGTGCAATATCGTTGCTACCCGGTTAGCATTGGTGGCTCCAGGGCATGTGCGGTGACGTCGTATATTCAATGCCATCACCACGGTACTGAATCTCCAGTGTTAAGGGTCAGCGGGCAGGGCTATTCGTCATAGCAGCACATAGCCTGCCCAATACAATACTGGGCTCTTTGTTCCTTCCAGCAACTGACTTTCTCATACCTACCAGAATTGTGCCTGTTGCTACCTCCTGGAAAGCTTGTATCTCCCTAGGTTAGGCAGCACAAATTTTGTACTGATGCCCAAGGAACTTAAAAAGATCATAGGACAGGAGGCAAAACCCTATTGTTAAACAGAACTGGTTAAAAGATAAGAAATAGAGAAGAGGACTCAATGTTTTTTTTTCCAGTGGAGAACAGTAAACAGTAGATTAGCCAGGTCTTGATTTAAGATTTGGGGAGGAGCAAGAGCGAATGATGTTAGAGATGCCAAAGATTGGAAAGCCAGAAAAGGAGGAGAGCAAAGGCCATACTGCCACACGGCACCCTATGATGCACTACATAGCCCTAGAATAAACAGGTGCAGGCTCTTCCTTGGCCTGAATATTTAGCACATTCAAAACCTGTCACTTTAGACAGCTGTCTATGCTGAATTCGGGGCCTGTGAATGCACCAGGAATCTATACTGGACCAATGCCTTTCAACATATTTAGAAATGATTTGAAAAAGGGAGCAATAAGTGGGGTGATTTAATATGGAAGTAATACAAAATGAATTCTGAGTTATTAAATTTCAAGCAGATTGCAAGACGTTGAAGGGGAACCTAGCAAGGCTGGGACCTGGATGTCTGAACCACAGATATAGGCAAGTGCAGAGAGATACACACATGGAAACATTCTTTTTAAGTTCCTTCAAGTAAATGCTGACTCCTGGTGACCCAGCAGCCCCTGGGTTTTCTTGGTAAGGTATGACTGGAAGTAGGTTGCCGGCCTTTTCTTCTGAGGCAATGGAGGGTAAAATGACTTGCCAAAGGCCACAAGGAGTGCCAGTGGGAAATGAACCCTGATCTCTTGAGTACTAGGCTGTTGCTCTAATCACGAATCTACTCCTCCACACCAAGGAAAAATAATCCAGCTTAAAAATAGATGATGCTGAGCTACATTCCTAACTGGGGCTATACAATTCAAACAAAGATAAAAATTTGTGTTTTTTTAAAATTGCTAATTCTCTGACTGGGAACTCTTAACACTAGAAGCCCCAAAAGGCATTTTACCTAGAAACCCCAAAGTGCGTCAACTGACGCATTATCACGACGACTGCGTTTAGCATGAAATGCAGATGTGAATTAACTTGAAGTTACTTATTTGTTTAATACGTGCAGTATGTGATGATATTACATGATGTCATCGTGTGTTTATTGGTTTGTAATTTTGGAGTAAAACTGGAAACAGTAATTGATTTAAAACCGAAATTTACTCTGTTACACAGGTATGTACAATATCGTGCCTTTCGAACATGTCCTAGAACAGACCGACACTCCAGAACATTTAGCATATTGCTTCCTCCCTGAAATTTTATTCCTTTTTTTCTACGATTCTATGTACAGAATGCCGAAACCATGTAAGAAGACCGCAGTGCCTAGATGTGCTGGTGCAAAATCAGTTGATCTGTTGCCAGCTGTGGCTACTGTTTTGATGCAGAAAACGAGAGAACCGCGTCCGCAGCGCATGACAGCAGCAGAAGCACGTGCCAAGCTGCAAGATATTTTGGAAATTGGAAGTGGCTCTGATTCAACTGACTTAGATTCAAACGTTGACCTACATGTTACAGGTTGTGCAGGCGTAGAGGATTTGACTGGTTCAGACTACAGCAGAAACACTGATGAAAGTGATGATGATGCTCATTCTCATTATCCAATAATCGCTGAAAACAAGAGCAGGACGACAGGGTCAACAGTGGTAGCAAAAGATGGAACTGAATGGAAGATCATGTCACAAGGTGAAAGCAGTGGCAGATTGCAGGCCCAAAATGTATTCACTGCTAAAAGTGGGGTTACTGCATATTGTCGTAATGTTGAAACACCAGTGGATGCATTTAGATTGATCATTGACTCCGGTTTTGTGAGTCACATCAGGAGCTGCACTGTGGAGTATGCCCGTTTATCAGACCCATCATGGGATATAGCCGAAGATGAAATAGAAGCGTTTCTGGGACTGACATATCTAAGAGGTTTCATGAATGCCAAAAACTTTCCAATTGATTTGATGTGGTCTGAAACTTATGGCTGTGCAGCATTTAGGCAAGCAATGTCACGAAACAGATACGAAGAAGTAAAGAAATTCATGCGATTTGATGTCAGAGCTTCACGGCAGGAAAGAGTGAAGTGTGACAAATTCGGCCTAATGACATGGGTGTTATCCAGATTTGTTGATAACAGTCAAAAGTGTTACATACCAGAAGAATCACTTACTGTAGATGAGCAACTATTCCCAATGAAAAGCAGATGCAAATTCACGCAGTAAATGCCAAATAAGCCAGATAAATTTGGAATAAAGTTCTGGGTCTTGGCAGAATTGCAGTCCAAATTCAGTTTGAATGTGAAACCGTATACTGGGAAAGATGATGAAAGAGTTGGCAGTTTAGGAACGCATGTGGTCATGACTCTAATGCAGCCATATTATCAGCGAGGATACAACGTGTGACGCTGCAACAATGCCTGAAGCCATGGAAACAGATGGTGACCCGGTGGAAGGTCCGGGTACTGCAGCTAAAAGCAAGATATTCCCTTCTCAGCACAAGATGGACATAGATAATCAGCCAACACAACTCACCTCGGGGGAGGGGAGAAGCAGAGTTGCTGATTGGGCACGCCCTAGCCGGAGGCGGGCTCCCCAGAGCAGAAGCAGCTTGTTAAACCGGAAGAAGGAAGAAGGAGGAGAGTTGGAGAAGGAGAGTGAGAAAGGGAAGCAGTTGGAGCTTCAGAAGCAGTTGGAGACTCAGAGAAGGAACCAACCGAGGAGGTGGAAGGAAATACTGGAACCAGATGAAGCAGGTGTGTGCTTTAGAGATGAAGTAGCCTTGGATGCCAGAGCCTTTGAATGTGAAGGAGAAACGTTCCCCAGCTGCAATTCCAGAAGGCGTGTAAAGCCAAGAAGCAGGTACCAGGGAGACTCAGTGCACAGCAGAACCTTCTGGGAGAAGGAGGAGGGCGTGGCACTGAGAGACCCAAGGGTAAAGCCTAGGCTTTTGGAGCAGAGAGCTGATCAATGGAATGAATGGCAGACGGCTGAAAAACATCCAGATATTCCTCAGCACAAGGTACAGGGTACTTTTAATACTGATAACAGCTTTTATGAGAAGCCAGACTGTGTGAGTGCATATTTTAAAACCCAGGATAAGCCCAGGTTTTATGAGAGCAGTTGGCTACAGCCAGAAGCTTGTTCAGTTAAACCCTGTTTGTCTCCTCAAACTGCTGACAAGATTAACAAGCAAGCTAGCTATAAGGACATAGCAGAGATATTTGCCAGAGACATTTGCCAGAAAGTTTCAGGAAGCTCTAAGTTTGATTTGTTGCCTACAAATGTTTCACCTGCAAAGGAATTGATTTACCCAGCACTTGCTGACAGAGACAAGTGGGGGAGGGGTAACTCCAGTGCAGTGAATGAGCAGAGTAACCAAGCTGAAGCACTCCTGAGAGACTTTAAAGCGTTTCTAGAGGAACGTAATATTCCTGGACCTAGGATAGTTGAACCAGTACAGAGTCCAGAAGCACCAGTACCATTGCCTCATTCCTTACAGATGCAGGATTTGAGTCAGCCAATGGACTGCTCGACGTGCCTTGTAGATAAGTAATAATAGTCAAGCAAAGCTTGTGTGGTCATTCATTATAAAGTGAAAAACTGTACATTGTCAAAGTTCCTTACCTGAAGAGCTTATGAGAAAGATAAGAATAAGCTAAAGCAGAAGTTGGAAACAGTGCATGAACTTTATTGTTTGCCTTTGGTTTAACTGTTTTCAAGTACAGCTCACATGACTGGAATGTGAAGCGCTGTGAAAAGGACAGTTTTGAAACACAGTGTGGAAAAGCCTATCTTTTCTTTGTTCTTGTTTTGGCTGTAAAAATACTTTGCCTTTACGCCTGTTCCAATTCCACCACGGAGTGGGAGAAATAAAATCCTTATAAAATAAATATTCTTTATACCTGCCTTGTCACTCAACCACCGCAACTACAATTCAACCTCAAGGCACACCCCTCCTTAAACCCTCAAGGTCAAGGGGTGGGTGCATGGTTATAAAGTGGCGTAGTATTTAGGATTTCGGCGCAGGCGCAAAAGGAGCCACAGCAGGAGCGGCAGAAGAATTCTTCCACTGGACCCCGGCCGAAGAGCTGACGAGCCCAGCAGAGGGAGAAGGTCTGCAGAAAGGCTACAGGAGCCTATCCTGAAGTGCTTGAGATACACCTCTGCCAGGTAAAGGGTATCCACCCGGGTTGTGAAGGATACCAGGGCAAGGGGTATCCCTAGTGGTAACTGGGGAAAGCCAAAGAAAAAAAAAATTTTTTTTTTTTTAGGAAACCCAGAGAAATCAGTGTTGGGATACCGCACTTGGGTCTGTGTTTTGTTTCCCTTACAGAGTCCCGAGATGGCGATGGATCCTAAGGAGATTTTCACTTGGATGGCGAAGCAGCTAGAGCGCCAGGCTGACCTCGCATTGGAAGCACAGCAGAGGGCCACTGCAACCTTAAAGGAGCAGCAGCAACCCCTACTGACTTTGTTGGAGGAGTGCTTGCAGGAGAGAAAGCAAGCCGCTGTACCAGCACCGGATACAGGTTTTCTTGTGACTAACAATATGCAGCCTGTTAGTACAGGGACTTTGTTCAACTTTGGACAACTTACCAGTCAGGACAATGTGGACGATTACCTAGAAAGCTTTGAGAGGGTAGCTCGTCTCAGCTTATGGCCGAAAGAGCACTGGGCCTTAAGGCTGGCCGCATCACTCACCGGAGAAGCAATGGCAGCATACCGTGCCATGCCCGCTGAGTTAGCTGGTAGTTACGAAGACGTGAAAAGAGCAATAAGGGAGAGACTGGGTCTCACTTCACTGATCTATCGCTCTCGCTTGAGGAGTGTGAGACTCAGGCAGAGCGAAACCCCAAAGTCCTTATGCCATAGGATAAGAGGTTTACTTAATAAGTGGCTGACTCCAGAGGCGAGATCAGTAGACTCCATTTTGGATGAGCTAGTGTTAGAGCAATATATGGAGGCTCTACCGTCAGAAATCCGTGCTTTCCTGATCCTGCAAAATTGCAAGTCTCCCCAGGAAGCGGTGGCTCTCTCTGAGAGATATGTGGAGGCAGAGTTGACTGCCCAGAGAGGTAGCACCCCTTCCCAGGAATGGAGCACAAGGGGATCAGAAAGGACACGGAGGGTGCAAGAAGAGCCAGTGAGCATGTGCATGCCTTTTAGGAAAAATGTTGCATGTAACTTGAAATGTTATAAATGTGGACAGGTAGGACATGTACAGAAGTATTGTCATGTAAAAACTGCTCTAATTGCGGATAGCTATACAGAGGATAGACCAGGATTTATTCTAGCTGTGTCTGTACAAGGGATCACCACACAAGCTTTACTAGACTCAGGAGCAGAGCTGAGTATGATCTCTGAGGAGTTCTGGAAAGCCATAGAAGCCCGACAGGCCCCAGAGGTAATCCCTCCTGTTGATGCAGTAAAGATCAGGTGTGTTCATGGGGGAACGTCCTCATACCCTGTGTACAATCTGCACATAGCAGGCTTAGGTGCCCAGAAAACTATCCCGCTAGCAGTTGTGCCACACCTCCCACATCCAATGATTTTAGGCAAAGATTGGCCCCAGTTTCACCAGGGTCTTGTGCAAGGGTTACAGGAAAGAGAGAGTTCCCAGGAAGAAGAAGGCCCTGAGGAAGTGCAAGTTCTGGCCACTCAAGAGGTAAAATCACTGCTCCGACCCCTAATGCCTCATGGCAGTAAACATAAAGGGAAAGAAACTCCCAGGGAAAATAATGCCGAGAAGCCCAAGTTTATTCTGAAATTTTGTAAAATGACCCCAAATGCTCAGGCCCCCAAGAGAGCCACGCCCAATGCCGCAGGATTGGACCTCAGCAGTGCTGAAGATGTTGTTGTTCCCGCGGGCGGGAAAGTGCTGGTGGATACGGCCCTGCAAATAGAGCTACCTGTGGGGTGTTATGGCCGATTAGCTCCCCGGTCAGGCTTGGCACTAAAACACTTTATCGACATAGGGGCGGGCGTGATAGACCCAGATTACCGTGGTTCCATAAAGGTGCTTCTCTTCAATTTCGGAAAAACTGACTTCAAGGTGAAGACTGGCGACCGCGTAGCACAACTAATCTGTGAGCGCATTGGAATTCCCCCGCTGGAAGAGGTGCCTGCTCTATCCACGACTATGCGGGGTACGCAGGGCTTCGGGTCAACAGGGACTAACAGCCTGCAGGGCTTGGCAGCCTCAGTGGAGAGGGAGGACCTGGAAGAGGAGGACCTCGGACCCCAGCTGACAGACTGCAAGCAGAATCCGGAACCCCGGTTGGACGAGGGGCTTTCATGGGCCCAAAAGCAGGAGCTGAGACAAGTGCTATCCCGGTATAAAGATGTCCTCACTCCGATGCCGGGGGAAACCAGGTTAATTGCCCATGAAATAGTGACAATACCAGGCGAAGTGGTTAGGCAGCGGCCTTACAGACTCCCCGAGGCCAAGAAAAATGAAGTGGTCCGGCAGGTAAGGGAGATGCTAGCCATGGGTGTTATCGAGGAGTCCCGGAGCCCTTGGAATAGCCCTATTGTAATGGTTCCAAAACCGGATGGGTCGATTCGCTTCTGTATTGATTTTCGAAAAGTGAATGCGATATCTCGGTTCGACTCCTATCCAATGCCGAGAATTGAGGAGCTGCTCGACCGCCTAGGGCAAGCTAAGTACCTCACAACACTGGATATGTCTAAGGGGTATTGGCAGGTTCCCCTTACGAGAGAGGCTAGGCCAAAAACCGCCTTCAGCACCCCCATAGGCCTCTACCAATTCATGAGGATGCCCTTTGGTTTGCATGGCGCCGCAGCTACGTGCCAACGGCTTATGGATATGGTCCTACGGCCTCATCACGCATACGCAGTCGCCTATATGGACGACGTGGTGATTCACAGCGAGACCTGGACTCAGCATGTCCAAAGGATTGAAGCCGTGTTATTATCAATTCGGAATGCGGGCCTCACCTTGAATCCAGCTAAATGCCTCTTTGGGGGACAAGAGGTGAAGTACCTGGGTCACGTGGTAGGCCGTGGAATGGTAAAACCCCTGCTCAGTAAAATCGCTAGTGTACAGGCGTTCCCAAAACCTGCCAACAAAAAGCAGTTACACAGCTTTTTGGGTCTAGTGGGGTATTATAGAAGGTTCATTCCACATTTCTCAGAAAAAACAGCCTCACTAATGGATATGTTACGGAAGAATGCACCTAATAAGCTTAAATGGAATACCGAAGCTGAATGGGTGTTTGACCTCTTGAAGAAACAGCTTTGTGAAGCACCGGTGCTGAAAGGGGTGGATTTCTCCAAGATTTTCCTAGTGCAGACAGACGCCTCTGATACGGGTCTCGGAGCTGTCTTATCGCAGCGACATGAAGGGGTGGAACACCCGGTTTTATTCCTGAGTAGAAGGCTGACACCGGCGGAGCGGAATTACTCCACCATCGAGCGTGAGTGCCTAGCCATCAAGTGGGCTATCGATGCGCTCCGCTTTTACCTAGTGGGGAGGAAATTCATCTTGATCACGGACCACGCGCCCTTAAAGTGGTTAAACCAGATGCATAACCACAATCCCAGGCTTATGAGGTGGTTTATGGCACTACAAGCCTTCGAGTTCCAAGTGGAACACCGAGCGGGAAAACTCCACCAGAACGCGGATGCATTGAGTCGTATCACGTGCTGTTCAGATTCTCCTCAACCAGCCCGTGATATCTTAAGGGGGGGATCTGTGACGCTGCAACAATGCCTGAAGCCATGGAAACAGATGGTGACCCGGTGGAAGGTCCGGGTACTGCAGCTAAAAGCAAGGTATTCCCTTCTCAGCACAAGATGGACATAGATAATCAGCCAACACAACTCACCTCGGGGGAGGGGAGAAGCAGAGTTGCTGATTGGGCATGCCCTAGCTGGAGGCGGACTCCCCAGAGCAGAAGCAGCTTGTTAAACCGGAAGAAGGAAGAAGGAGGAGAGTTGGAGAAGGAGAGTGAGAAAGGGAAGCAGTTGGAGCTTCAGAAGCAGTTGGAGACTCAGAGAAGGAACCAACCGAGGAGGTGGAAGGAAATACTGGAACCAGATGAAGCAGGTGTGTGCTTTAGAGATGAAGTAGCCTTGGATGCCAGAGCCTTTGAATGTGAAGGAGAAACGTTCCCCAGCTGGAATTCCAGGAGAAGGCGTGTAAAGCCAAGAAGCAGGTACCAGGGAGACTCAGTGCACAGCAGAACCTTCTGGGAGAAGGAGAAGGGCGTGGCACTGAGAGACCCAAGGGTAAAGCCTAGGCTTTTGGAGCAGAGAGCTGATCAATGGAATGAATGGCAGACGGCTGAAAAACATCCAGATATTCCTCAGCACAAGGTACAGGGTACTTTTAATACTGATAACAGCTTTTATGAGAAGCCAGACTGTGTGAGTGCATATTTTAAAACCCAGGAAAAGCCCAGGTTTTATGAGAGCAGTTGGCTACAGCCAGAAGCTTGTTCAGTTAAACCCTGTTTGTCTCCTCAAACTGCTGACAAGATTAACAAGCAAGCTAGCTATAAGGACATAGCAGAGATATTTGCCAGAGACATTTGCCAGAAAGTTTCAGGAAGCTCTAAGTTTGATTTGTTGCCTACAAATGTTTCACCTGCAAAGGAATTGATTTACCCAGCACTTGCTGACAGAGACAAGTGGGGGAGGGGTAACTTCAGTGCAGTGAATGAGCAGAGTAACCAAGCTGAAGCACTCCTGAGAGACTTTAAAGCGTTTCTAGAGGAACGTAATATTCCTGGACCTAGGATAGTTGAACCAGTACAGAGTCCAGAAGCACCAGTACCATTGCCTCATTCCTTACAGATGCAGGATTTGAGTCAGCCAATGGACTGCTCGACGTGCCTTGTAGATAAGTAATAATAGTCAAGCAAAGCTTGTGTGGTCATTCATTATAAAGTGAAAAACTGTACATTGTCAAAGTTCCTTACCTGAAGAGCTTATGAGAAAGATAAGAATAAGCTAAAGCAGAAGTTGGAAACAGTGCATGAACTTTATTGTTTGCCTTTGGTTTAACTGTTTTCAAGTACAGCTCACATGACTGGAATGTGAAGCGCTGTGAAAAGGACAGTTTTGAAACACAGTGTGGAAAAGCCTATCTTTTCTTTGTTCTTGTTTTGGCTGTAAAAATACTTTGCCTTTACGCCTGTTCCAATTCCACCATGGAGCGGGAGAAATAAAATCCTTATAAAATAAATATTCTTTATACCTGCCTTGTCACTCAACCACCGCAACTACAATTCAACCTCAAGGCACACCCCTCCTTAAACCCTCAAGGTCAAGGGGTGGGTGCATGGTTATAAACGTTACAGTCGATAATTTTTTTACGAGCCTTGACCTCGCTGAAAAACTATTGGATAAGCGCATTTCATTGGTTGGGACCATTCGTCTGAATCGCAGAAAACTACCATCACTTACAAAACTCGAACTGTACCAATCCAAGTTCTATACCAGTGCATCAATGACCGTAGTACCGTACCAGACGAAACAGAAGATGACTGTTGCCGTTTTGTTGACTTTGCACAAAGGTGCGATATGTGAAACCAGCGGCAAGCTGAAGCCTGATAGTGTGTTGTACTACAACAAAAATAAATGAGGTGTTGACATGCTAGACTCAATGTGCCGTCAAATGTCCACCAAATCTGCATGTCGTAGATGGACACTAGCCGTTTTCTTCAATATTCTCGACTTGGCGGCCATCAATGCCTGGATTATTTTCTGCAAGCAAACTGGTGTCACCATGCCAAGGAGACAGTTTCCTCACACACTGTTGGAGCAGCTGCGACAAACTTGTGCTGCTTGATGTTCGTACTCCGAGTCAATGCCAGCCACTGTTGCGACAAACAAATTGGCAAAGCGAGTAACGTGTGCAGCCAAGGCCAACTGCAAATGAAATCTCACTGTCACGCTGTACAATAAATTCAAGCGTCCAGTTTGCGGACAGTGTCGGTCGACAATCTGCGTCAGTCGCGCATAGATTCTAAATGTACAATAGCAAACCGTACATGCTTATCCTGTTCATTCGTTAACTGACATGGACTTTGCAGTTACTTTTGAATTTGCGGTTACTTTTAAATTTAGTTAACACTGTTCTTATGTTAGTCGTTGTAAGAAAACTTGTGAAAACCACTCAATTTTCTTGGTTGCGTCAATTGACGTACTTTGAGGCTTCTAGGTATAAATTCATTTTCCCGCTAGGTGGCGCATCTGTCATTAATTTTCGATGCACATATTTGAACATCTTGACCTTGCTAGCAAAGTCATGGAACATAACTGACATTGTTCTAGCAGTGGCACTGGTATACAACTTCGAAGATGCATTTGCATCAATTGACATATTTGGGGCTTCTAGTGTTAAAAGGGTTTTGGTACATTTTTAAAACAAAGTTACATCCTTTTTTGTGCTTTATTTTAAAAGGAGAAATATTTTCTTTAGTTGGGTAGGTTTAAAACTCTGCTTTAGTAATTTCCTTAGCTCTTTGGGACTACTGACACCTATTCAGGAGTTAGTGGGCCTGATTAGCCTGTGAAAGAACTGAGAGCTGCTGAGGCCTGCATAAAAGGCTTCAGAGCCCTGCACTGTTCAGGCATTCCTAACAGGGGCTATACATTTCAAATATCATAATACCTCTGTATCAGTTTGATGGAACTGCACATTGAGTAGTGTGTACAGTTTTGTCTACCCAATATTAAAAAGATATAGCAGAGAAAACCAAAACTGAGCACCCTAGGGATGGACCCTAAAGTTACTGACTGGGTTAGAAACTGGTTGACTGGGAAGCGACAAAGGTACAGGTAAATGGAGCACAATCTGAGGAGAAGGAAGTTACCAGTAGTGTGCCGCAGGGATCTGTCCTTGGTTCTGATTCTTTTTAACATCTTTGTTAGTGATATTACGGAAGTGCTGACGGGTAAGGTTTGCTTATTTGCGGATGATACCAAAACCTGCAATAGAGCAGACACCAAGGAAAGAGTTGAGAACATGAGGAGGGATCTAGCTAAACTTGAAGAATGGTCTAGGATTTGGTAGCTGAGATTTAATGCTAAAAAATGCAGGGTCATGCATTTGGGCTGCAAAAGTACTTCTGTCCACAAAAGAAGAGCAGGACCCAGAGGGACTGCTACAACTGGAAATAGATCCGCATTTGTAAGTATTTATCATCTGGAATATACTCTAAATCAGGGGTCTCAAACACACGGCCCGCGGGCCGCATGTGGCCCGCAAGAGAACTTTGTGCGGCCCGCAAGAGAACTTTGTGCGGCCCGCGATGCAGAGGAAAGAAAAAAAAAACCCCAAACAAACCCCTGTCTTCTGCTGCTGCCGCCGCCATGGCAGAATCAACTGTCCCGCGGTCCCTTCCCGTCTGCCCGGCTAACATCTTGTCAGCTCCATCAGCGGCAGCTTTCAGGGCCGCGAAGGGAGTAGTATTTCCCTCTCGCGGCTCTGTTAAGCCTGCCGGGGCTGATGGGAATTCCCATCAGCCCCGGCAGGCTTAACAGAGCCACGAGAGGGAAATCACTCCTCTCTTCGCAGCTTGAAAAGCCCGCCGCTGATGGAGCTGACAAGATGCTTTGCCGGGCAGACGGGAAGGGGCCGCGGGACAGTTGATTCTGCCGCTGCCACGGCGGCGGCAGCAGCAGAAGCCAGGGGTTTGTTTTGTTTTTAATTTTTAAATTTACTTGGGCTGATGGGGGGGAGGGGGGGTTAGGATTGGTGATGGGGGGATAGTACTGAAAATGGGGTGATGGGGGGGTTAGGACTGGTAATGGGCAGATGGGGGTTAGGACTGGAGATGGTCTGGTTGGGGGGCTAAGACTGAAAATGGGGTTATGGGGGGGCTAAGAATGAAGATGGGGTGATGGAAGGGTTAGGACTGGAAGTGGGCTGTTGGGGGGCTTAGGACTGGTAATGGGCTATGGGGGGGCTACAACTGGTAATGGACTGGGGGGGTGCTAGGACTGGAAATGGGCCGAGTAGAAGGGGGAGCTTGAACTGCAAATAGCTGATGGGGACAGGGTTTTAGAATGGAAATGGGCTGAGTGGAAGGGGGCTTGGAATGGAAATGGGCTGATGGGGAGGGGGGCTTGGAAAGGAAATGGGCTGTGAGGGGAGGGAGCTAGGACTAGAAATGGGCTGATGATGCGGGGACTAGAAGGGAGCAGATGCTGGGATGGGCTGGAACTAGAAGGGAGCTGATGTTGGGGGAGGATTAGAATGGGATGGGGCTGGGAGAGTGAAATGGAGAGGGGAAAAATATTTTGTGTGGGAGGGAAGAAAAATCTACAATTGGCCGGGTATTGGGAGAGTAAGTGGGGATTGAGGATGGAGGGGTAAAATTTGAGTGGATGAAATAGGAATGAGGAAAGAGCAAAAGGAGAAAGATTAGTATGTTAAAGCAGATGTAGAGAGAGAATGGAAAAAAAAACTAGGAGAGAAGAAAGGACAAATGGACAGCAGACAATGGAGCGTTAGCAGAAGACACGAAGAAACCAAAAGAAAGTGGCTGGAACAATTGCAACTGAAAAAAAATGCACAAAAGGTAGAAAAATATCTCTTTATTTTGAATTTATTAACTGAAATGTGCCAGCTCTTGGAAATGTGCATCTTTAACGTCTGCACTTTATTTAATACAAGAGGAAATTAATTTATAGTTTTATTTCTACAGTGTTGTACATTCTAAGTTTGGCTTTTGGGGTTCCCAGTTTAATTATTGTCTTCCTGTTTCTAAATTGTGATTCCTTGTTTGATGATGGTGTATGTTCTGCATGTGTAACTGAGCTGAGGTATTCTGTTTATGTAATTCCTATTTGACATTGCCACTTGTTCTCTTTCCCCAGTACGTCATGTATTGTTATTCTCTGAAATGTATTGATTTAATATTTGTAGTGTTGCCTTTTGATAGTTAGGGTATGGTGCTTTGTGAGTCCTGGTAGTGCTGTTAGGATATGGCAGGTTTGCTATGGGTTCTAAATGGGCAGTGTTTGTAGTAGTTCCTAATGTGCTTGGCGGTTGGCACTGGTTTATAGTAATGTAGAAATCTTTTAGTCTTTCTTTATCCATACACTCATTAAGAGGCATGTTTACTAAAAGTTAGTGTATGGTAACATTATGCAAATATTTATGCAAATGACGCCCCTTATGCAAATGAGGCCCACGTCTTGTGCGGCCCCCGGGTTACTCTACAAGTCCTCATTTGGCCCTCAAAGCAATTTGTGTTTGAGACCCCTGCTCTAAATCCTGGGGAAAAGGGTAATCTTTGGGTTAAAGCAGATAAATCTGTGTATTATAGAATTCAGGGTGTTTGCTGAGTCAATCAAGTCTTACTATGACCAGAGAGCTTTTCATTTAAATCAAATCAGAGTATAGCTTAGCATACAAGTAAAATAAATAGTCTCTGAGTTCAAAGAACTAAACTAGAATCTAGTGTTCTTTACGTAGAGGCCTTCCAGTTAGAAGGCAAAAGATATGTGAAGTTGTCTTAAACAGGTGTTAAAGGCAAGTGACAGATCAAAGGGGCAATTTGAAAGGCCTCCTCTATCCATCCAAAGGCTGAGTGAATCACCCAGGAAATTGATAAGACTTTACCTTAGAAGCACAGGTCAGGGCACTGTGTAGCAAGCCAGCTTTTAAGTCAGACTTTCCCTCCCTCCCACCCTAACTCCCACCCACCCCAGGGATAATCTCAGCTTTATAAGCTTTTAAACCTATTAAAGGGCAGATGTGCCCATAGTCATTTGCAGATGTGGCTTCTTATCCTCATCAGGAATACATTTATTAAGGACCTGAGATGAATTATTCTTGAGGTGAACAAACTCCATTTAACGCATAAGGTATAGTTGTATTAGTAGAGGTATCCCCAGTAAACATACAGTAAGTAAGTAAACAACTTTAATATCTGAATAAAACCTTAAAATTAAGATGCAGACAGTCCAGCAGCAAAATGGGGGCTTTCCAGTCTTTTGCACTGAGTGTCACATGTATGATTTTCTCCCAGTTGGTGAGGGTCATGTGTGCAGTAGGTGCAAGGAGCTCTTTACTGTCAGGGAATGAGTCCAAAATCTGGAGTCTAGAGTAGCAGACTTGGAGGACATAAGAAAGACAGATAGGTATATAGACAAGACCTACAGGGATGTAGTAGTGAAGTCCCACCTCCAGTCTGGCAGCCTCCCTGTTGCCATGGAGGAGAGAGATCATGTGACAGAAGAGCATCACCCTGGTGTGTAAGGAAGTGATCCTGTAGCTAGGACCTGTCCTCCAGGTGATGTAAAACCCCTCTCGCACAGAGGAGGTTTCTCCAGGGCCATATGCCCATGAAGGAAGGGTTAGGATGGCCATTGATAGTTTGTAATTCAATCATTAGGCATATAGATAGCTGGGTGGCTGGTGGACTTGAGGATCATCTGGTAACATGCCTGCCTGGTGCGAAGGTAGCAGACCTCATGTGCAACCCAGACAAGGTATTAGATAGCACTTGGAGGAGTCTTCTCTCTTGGTACATGTTGGTACTAATGGCATAGGAAATTGTGGTAGGGAGATCTGGATGCCAAATTTAGGATTTTAGGTAGGAAGTTGAAATCCAGAACTTCCAGGATACCATTCTCAGATATGCTTCCCATTCCATGTGCAGGACCCAAAAAGCAGGCAGAGCTGCAGAGTCTGAATGTGTGAATGAGACAATGGTGGAAAGAAGAGGATTTCTGATTTGTTAGGAACTGGGGAACATTCTGGGGGAAAGGAGGGGTTTTTCCAAAGGGATGAGCTCCACCTTAACAGGGATGAAACCAGGCTGCTGGCATTAACCTTTAAAAAGGAGATAGAGAAGCTTTTAAACTAGATAAGAGGGGAAAGCCGATAGTATTCTTCATGGTTACATCATTCTGGGTGACTATCAAAAGTCTGCAGTAAGGGCCTATCAACAGAGAGGTTCCAATAAAGACCAAAGTAACCCAAATACCATTAAGTACAGAGCAGACAGAGCTTAAAGATTCCAAATTACCCTGCCTACCGATAATCAGATTAATATGAATAATATATGACCTCTAAAATGCTTGTATGTAAATGCTAGAAGTCTGAAAAATAAGATGGGAGAGTTAACCTATATAGCACTAAATGAGAGGATAGTTTTGATTGGTATCTCAGAAACTTGGTGGAAGGAGGACAACCAGTGGGATACTGTGATACCTTGGTACAAATTATACAGTAATGATAGAGTAGATCAAATTGGTAGAGAGGTTGCACTCTATGTTAGAGAGGGTATTGAGTCACACAGAATTAAAGTTTTACAGGAAGCAAAATACACTGTAGAATCTCTATGGATTGAAATTTCATGTAAAAAGGGGAAGGTGATGTGGGGGGGGGGGGGGGGAAGGGGGGCTATCAACCACCTGGCCAGAATGAACAAATGAATGATGAAATGCTCAAAGAAATCAGGGAAGCTAACAAAAGTTGGAATACAGTAATAATAATGGGTGATTTCAGTTACCCCGGTATTGACTGGGTCAGTGTCATGGCAGGACATGCTAGGGAGATAAAGTTTCTAGATGAAATAAATGACTGCTTCTTGGAGCAACTGGTTCATAAACTGACAAGAGGGGAAGCCATTTAGGACCTAGTCTTTAGTGGAGCACAAGATCTGGTGCAAGCGATAAGGATGTTGGTGTCACTTGACAATAGTGATCATAGCATAATCACGTTTGATTTCATAAATGGAGGATGGACAGCAAGGAAATCCACTGTACTGTCTTTTAACTTTCAAAAGAGAGACTATGATAAAATGAGGAAAATAGTTAAGAAAAAACTAAAAGGAGCAGCTGCGAAGATTAAAGATTTACATCAAGCATGAATGTTGTTTAATAATATTATCTGGGAAGCCCAGACCAGCTGTATTCCATGCTTTATGAAGTACAAAAAGCTGCCAGCATGGTTTAAAGGGGAGGTCAGAGAGATTGTTGTAGCCAAAAAAGCATCTTTCAGGAAATGGAAAAAAGGTGCCAATGACGAAAACTGGAAACAACATAAGCACTGGCAAGTTAGATGCAAGGTATTGCTAAGGCAGGCAAAGAGAGAATTTGATAAGAAGCTTGTTGTGGAATCAAAAGCAAATAATAAAGACTTTTTCAAGTACATTCGTAGAAAAAAAAACTGTGAGTCAGTTGGACCATTAGATGACAGAGGGATAAAAGTGGCACTAAGAGGGGGCAAGTCCATAACAGAGAGACTGAATGAATTTTTTGCTTCAGTCTTTGTTGAAGAAGATGTAGGGATGTTACCCATGACTGAAATGGTATTTAAAGGTGATGCATTGGAAGAATTGAAAGAAATATTGATAAACCGGGAAGATATATTACAACTATTTGATAAACTAAACAGTAGTAAATCACCTGGACAAGATGGTACACACCCAAAGGTGTTGAAAGAACTGAAATATGAGATTGCAAACCTACTATTAGTAAATTGTGAACCATCATTAAAATTGTCTGCAGTACCGGAAGACTAGCAAATGGCTAATGTAATGCCAATTTTTAAAAAGTGTTCCAGGGGTAATCCAGGAAACTACAGGCCGGTGAGCCTGACATCACCACCAGGAAATATGGTAGAAACCATTATAAAGAACCAAATTATTGAACATTGTAGACAGTCATGGTTTGATGAGAGAAAGTCAAAATGGCTTTAGCCAAGGAAGATCTTGTCTTACTAATCTGTTATATGTTTTTGAAGGTGTGAATAAACAGGTAGACAAAGGTGAGCCCTCATGAGAGACTCTTGGCAAAGTTTAAAAATCATGCGAAGACAGTGTAGTATTGTGGTTCAGGAACTGGTTAAAAGATAGAAATCAGAGGGTAGGGCTGAATGCCCAATTTTCCCAGTGGAGAAAGGTAAATAGTGGAGTACCCCAGGGATCTGTGCTGGGTCCGCTGCTTTAAATGACCTGGAAATGGGAATAACAAATGAGGTAGTCAAATTTGCAGATGACACAAAATTCTTCAAAGTTTATTAAAACCCAAGAGGATTGTGAAAAATTGCAAGAGGACCTTGAAAAATTGGAAGACTGGACATTCAAATGGCAGATAAAATTTAACTATGGTTACATGATGCAAGGTTCCAAATTAGGAACCACCAACCAGGAAAAGGATTTAGGCGTCATTGTGAATAACACATTGAAACCCTCTGCCCAGTGTGCAGCAGTGTCCAAGAAGGCAAATATAATGGTAAGAATCATAAGGAAAGGAATGGAGAATAAAACAAAGGATATTATAATGCCTCTGTATTGTTCAATGGTGCAACCGTATCTCGAATATTGTGTGCAGTTATGCTCGCCATATCTTAAAAAGGATAAGGCGGAATTAGAAAAGACACAGAGAAGAGCCACCAAAATAGAGAGGGGATGGAAGGATACCCCTATGAGGAGAGGCTTTAAAGGTTAGGGCTCTTCAACCTAGAAAAGAGACAGCTGAGGGGAGATATGATAGAGGTCTATAAATTAATGAATGGAGTGGAACGAGTAAACATAGATCAATTCTTTACGCCATCAAAAAGTAGAAAGACTAGTGGACATGCAATGAAGCTACAGTGTAACCCATTTAAGACTAATAAAAGAAAAAGAAAATTTCTCAACGCATAATCAAACTCTGGAATTTGTTACCGGAGGATGTAGTAAAAGCTGTTAGTGTAGCTGGGTTTAAAAAAAGTTTGGACAAGTTCCTGGAGGAAAGGTCCATAAACCATTATTAAAGAGGACCCAGGTAATTCACTGCTTGCCCCAATACAAGCATTATGGAGCCTGTGTGTCTTTTTAGGAACCTGCTAGGTATAACCTGGATTGGCCAGTGTTGGGAATAGGATACTGGGCTTAATGGACCTTGGTCTGACCCAGTATGGCATTTCTTATGTTCTTATGATCTTAAAATAGCTGAACAGGTAGAAAAGGTGATGGCGAAAGCTAGAAGGATGTTTGCATGCATAGGGAGAGGAATGGCTAGCAGAAAAAAGTAGGTGATAGTGCCTCTGTATAAGTCTGTGGTGCAATCTCATTTGGAGTATTGTGTGCAATTCTGGAGACCGCATCTTCATAAGGATATAAACAGGCTGGAGTCGGTGCAGAGGGTGGCTACTAAAATTGTTAGTGGTCTTCATTATAAAGCATATGAGGATAGACATAAGGATCTTAATATGTACACCTTAGAGGAAAGGCGAGATAGAGGTGATATGATTGAGATGTTTAAATACCTCAGTGGCATAAATGAACAGGGGAAGAGCCTCTTTCAATTGAAAGCAAGTTCTGCTATGAGGGGACATGGGATGAGGGTAACCCATTTACAGCAACAGGATAAAAGCAAAATAAACGGTACCATCTAACTTCTGAACTATCTAGCATCTCAACAAATAAGGGTGTCCTACATGGAGTGGTAGGTTCACCCCTAAACAAAAACAAAAACATGGGGAGGGGTGGCCTGCACAGAGCGACAGGTGCACCTACTCTTGCCATCTTGCTGGGCAGACTAGATGGACCATGCTGGTCTTTATCTACCGTCACTTACTATGTTACTATATATGAGGGTGAAGGGGGATAGATTCAGGAATAATAGGTGAAAATATTTCTTTACGGAAAGAGTGGTAAATGCATGGAATTGTCTCCCAGTGGAGGTGGTACAGATGAGGACAGCATCTGAATTCAAAAAATCATGGGAGAAATGCAGAGGATCTCCAAAGGAAAAAAGGGGACTGTTGTAGTAGTTGACTAGATAGGTCATGTGGTCTTTTTTTGCCATCATGTTTCTATGATAAAGGGATGGAACAACGCCCGTGTCGAGAGAGACTGAAAAGGTTAGGGCTCTTCAGCTTAGAGAAGAAAGAAGAGATATAATAGTGGTTCCTAAAATCATGAGGGGGTGGCTTGGATAAAAAGGAAATGGCTATGTAGCCTTGCTTACATTAGAAGCTTGATATACCGCCTTTTGCATGGCTAGCAGCAAAGCGATTTTCAAATTAAAATTTATTATTAAAACCAGAGCAGAAAAGAACTCCATATTTATCAATTGGACAGGCAGAAGGGGTTAGAGAAAAAGACTGTGGCCTTTCATATAGTACCAAGAGTAGAAGACACTCCATGAAACTGGTAGGTACCATGTTTTAAAATAAATGAGAGAAAGTATTTTTTCACTCAGTGCACAACAGGACTGTGGAATTTGTGGTTATAAGTTATGATCAAGGCAGTTAACATATCTGCATTTAAAAAAGCTTTAGACAAGTTCTTGAAGTAGAGTCCATAAACCATTAGCCATGTAGACGTTACATTGGGCTCCTTCTCTAATTCTATTCAAATCCATGCTAACAACCCACCTCTTCAAGGCTGCTTTTAGATCCTGATCCCCTTATTTGCCTGCTCACCATCTCTGTGTGTCTTCATCATTCCCCTACTCCCTAGTTTGGTGTGTGGTCTGTCTTGCTTAGATTCTAATCTCTATAGAGCAGGGGCTCTCTCTTACATGTATATGTACAGCGTTGTGCATGCCTTGTAGCATTAAACAGATGATAAGTAGTAGTAGTAATTGTGTTAATAGTAGTAGTGGTAGACTTGAGAAAGCCACGCTTATCCCTGGGAGTGAGCAACAAGGAATGGATTTGCTTTTTGAGCATTTTTTGAGTTTTGTGAATTGGATTGGCCAGTCAGAGAGATATGATGCTGCTTTCAGTGGACCATCTTGTGTTCTTGTACTTATCCTCCATAGTCCCATCCCTGTCCTACACTTGGCCTCCACAGCTCATCTGCACACTCAGCCTTCACAGCCACCTCCCCTTTCCCACACTGAGCCTCAAAAGCTCTATCCCCATCCTTGCATTCATTTTCAATGGGTCCCTCTCCATACCCACACTAAGCCTCTGCATCCACCCCATTCTAGTTCTTAGACATATCGGGCCCGATTTTCAATTAGTGTAGATGCCCTTCGAAAATCCCTGATAAGGCATTTACATGGGTAACACAATCTCCCAGTTTCCATCTATCCACTCACTTCCCCATCATTTCACTCAGCCTCCAAAGCCCCCTGCTTATCCGTACACGCACTCTCCAAATCTCCCATCTATGTCCCCACTCTCTACCTCCATATACCCTCTCCGCCATCCATGAACTCAACTTCCACTGCTTCCCTCTCCATTAGTACATTCAGCCTCCGCACCTGAAGTCAGTCCCTACAGATTCTCTCTCTCCAGCTGCACACTCAGTCTCCAATACAGCATAGTTACTCACCTGTAGCAGGTATTCTCCATGAATAGCAGGAATAAGTCCTCACATATGGGTGATACCACCGATGGAGCTCCGCACAGAACGCTCCCCAACCTCCAAAGGAAGCGTTTGGAAGGTATGTCACGCATGTGCACCTGTCTTCCCTACCTGCCGCGGCACCATATTCTCCAATATAATCACATAGCAGGAGCCAAAAGGCAACTCCCCAGGGAGGTGGGAGGGTTGTGAGGACTTATTCCTGCTATTCATGGAGAACACCTGCTACAGGTGAGTAACTACTCTTTCTCAGTGAACAACCAGGAAATAAGTCCTCATGAATGGGACTCCCAAGCTCCAGACTACCGGAACCCAAGGAAAAAGAATTGCCCAACTAGGCATCAAGAATTGGAGAAGCCAGGAATACTAGAGAGGCAGTCCTGTTGAGGGACTCATCTGATGCCGTATCCACAGTCGACATCAACAAAGGAAATTTTGAGCAGGTAGCCTGGACGGACAGAAGGGCTGGTAGGCAGGAATTGACCCTCAAGACCCAAAGAGATGCTAGAGTATGGCCTGGCCAAAATTGCTGTCCCATCGGGAATCCCCATCCAGACAGTAGTGGGCTGAGAAGATATGGACTGACAACCATGTCACAGCCCTGCAGATCTTTTCTGCAGAGACAGAACAGAAGTTGGCTACCAATGTAGTCATAGCACAGACACTGTGAGCAGTGTCATGACCCTCAAGGCTCAGACCAAGCAAGGAATATGCATGGGCAATGCAATCAGTGAGCCAGATGAATAGTGTATGCTTTGAGACAGTGATTCCCAGCCTATTGGGTTCAAAGGAGGCGAACAACTGAGAGGATTGGCAGTGTGCCTTTATGTTTATTTATTTATTTAAGTAGGCTTATAGACTGGGATGTAATTATAGAGGGCTATACTTTATTCAGGAAGGACAGGGTAGGAAGAAGGGGAGGTAGAGTGACACTATATGTAAAAAAATAATATTAAAGCTATAGAATTGCAGGGCTTAAAAGGAAGAGAGGAGGCACTGTGAGTTAAACTAGAAAGAGGGAAAGGGAAAACCATTGGCATTGGAATTATATACACATACATTTCACAGGCAGTAGAAGTAGTTGAAGATTTAATAGAAGAGATACGCAGTATTGCCATGAAAGGAGAAGTGCTACTAATAGGTGATTTTAATATCCTGGATGTGAATTGGCACATCTCAAGGTGACAAAACAGTGTTACAAGGTGGTGGCAAAAGCCAGAAGGATGCTGGGTTGCATACAGAGAGGAATTACTAACAGAAAGGAAAGTCATTGGTGAGGCTTCACTTGGAATATTGTGTTCAGTTTTGGAGACCATATCTTGCAAAGGACATAAAAAGACTGGAAACAGTTCAGAGGAAGGTGATCAAAATGATTTGGAGCCTGCGTCAGACAACATATGAGAAGAGACTTGAAGACCTAAATATGTACACTCTGGAGGAGAGGAGGGATAGGGGAGATATGATTCAGACTTTTAAATACTTAGGGGTATGTTTACTAAACTGCGTTAGTGCAAATCGTGTTAGGAGCCGCGTTAGTGAAAGGAAAGCCAAAAAAGGACATGGGCGGGACATCGTAACGACTAACGCGCATTACAAAAACTAACGAGCGTTACAGGGCGCCGTGGCGCGTTACTGCACGTTAATCATATGAAGGCGTACAGACACAAATCATTAACACAGAGCTGTAGCACAATGGTTAGTGTACTCACCGCTGTTACAGGCAGCATGGGTTCGAGTCCCCAGTGTGCCTAACGCAGAATGCTGTCCCAGGCAGCACCCTGTACATTACATAGGGAATGAGGAGGCATGTTTTTCTTTACGTTCAGTAGTTGTTAGTGAAACACACTCTCGCAGTGCGCATAGCCATGTACGTTGGTACGTGCGTGACTGCGTGCGTTGTTACGGGCGTAGCCCCGTGCATCGGTATGTGCGTTGGTATGTGCGTTGGTACGTGCATTGGTACGTGCGTACAATCGTGCGTGTGTACGTGTGTTTTTACCAGCGTGGGCACCTTATAGTACAGACACTTTAGGGTGTCTTGCACCTATGCACTATGCTAACAGATGTACGTGTGATGGCCTATGGTTTATCAGAGCTTGAGAGCAGGCACTGGATCTTCCCAGGGTTGGATTGTGCCAGTCACACCCATGATGCACTGCACATGCAAATCAGCTGTCCACAGATACACACCATGGGGAATGCACCCCCACAGCACCTCGGCCTGGTAGGGGGAAGTGACCATGTGCACCCCCACAGCACCTCGGCCTGGTAGGGGGTACTGACCGTGTGTTGTACTGGCACAGAGTAGCTACACACCGTCACAATTTCAATTGCAAAAGCCACTGCTACCAAACTATGTGGACATGGTGGGAGTCCCAAAGTCACTGAATCAAATCGCTTTGAGAAACAGCCTACTGGCTTGCAACCAGTCGGGAAAGCTTGTAAAAGCACAGAAGTAGCAGGGGAATCAGAAATAGCCACATACAGTTTGAATGGCAAAGAATAATCTGGCAAAGATAATCATGGCACATTTTCCAGGGCAGACTTTATATTCAAAAAGGCTTCCCACTGTGGTAATGTAGGTACAATGAGACCTTCAGGTCCTTCTTCCCAAGGAGAGCATAAAGCGGAGCAGTAAGGTCTGAGAAATTTGCTAGCCATTGTTTACAAAAGATTAACAAACCCAGGAATCTGCGCAGTAATACTGGCATTGCTGGGAAAGACAATGAAAGAATAGGTTTCAATCTAGCAGAGGTAATTGCACGACCATATGGTGTTAGGACAACACCCAGGAAAGTAACATTTTGAGATACAAATTGCCGTTTTGACAAATTGACTTTCAATCCTAAATCAGCAATATGAGACAACAAAGACAAGGAATGTAACAAACAAATCTCATAAATTGGTGAACATAAAAGCAAATCATTAACATACTGAACTAAAGAGGAATGGTCGAGCCTTACATCAAGCAGTGCAGTTCTTAGTGCCTGCACAAAATACGTAGGACTATCAGTGTACCCTTCCAAGTATATTGTTTATTGTCAAATTGGAAAGCAAATAAAAATTGATTTTCTTTGCTAATTCTCACTGAAAAGTAAGCAGAACTCAAATCCACAACAGAGAACCAGGTAGTCCCTGTAGTTATCTGTGTCCAGATATCATGTGGATTAGGTACCAAGGGAAAAATTGGCAAAATCACATTATTTATTGCTCGTAGGTCTTGCACAAATCTATAGTCTTACCATCAGCCTTTAGCACAGGAAGAATTGGAGTATTACATGGTGAAGTTGTAGAATAGATGACACCTTGTTTCTGAAGATCTTCAATCACAGGATGAATTCCATCGATGGCAGCTGCTGGTAGTGGGTACTGCTTGGGTCTGGGAAGCTGGGCTCCAGGTTCCACAGTGATCTTCACAAGTGGAATGGAAAGGGATCCAACATTGGATCCTGGCACTGCCCACAGGGTAAAAGGAAGTTCTGCAAGAGCAGGATGAATGGTACTGGCATCTGCAGGGGACGGCACTTCAGAGAGAGAATACAGCTGGAAAAACAACTTTCCACTCATCCAAGATAGAGTAGCACGGTGTGAAGCTAAAAAGTCCCGACCTAAAAGATTTACTGGTAAAGTGTCTCCCACAAGAAAGTTAGTAGGATACACAGTCTCTCCAATCTGCAAAGGTAAAAATTCAAGCTTACGATGAAGAATTATCTTACCTTCGATGTCTTCACAGTGTACTATCGGTGCTTGCGCTAGCTGAGCGTGATAAATTTCAGGCAAATCTTGTAAACGTAGTGCTGAAGTAGTAGCTCCAGTATCAATAATAAACTTCAAATTAGATCCTTCCAGCTTAGCTTCTAACTCATCCTGAGGGGTTAAATTCAAATTCAATAATAGTCATGCATCCCATGTATCTCCTCCAAAGTCTTCTGGGCTAGAGAAACATTGATATACAGAAGTGAATTCAGCTTTTACTGGAGGGAAATCAGCTTTCTGGATGTCAAGATTCTGACTTTGGGGGCAGTCACGCTGTAAATGTCCAATCTCACCACAAGCACGCATTCCTTTTGACTGTCCATGTCCTTGCTAGGAATTCACATAACCTCCTCTCCCTCTGGCTTTACTCCTACCCCTGCCCATGGGTGGCTACATAGAAGCAATCTGTAAATTGAGCAGTTTAGTCTTTTTCACATCTATCTTAGCTTGCTCTTCTTGCTCCTTGATAAATTTCAATTCACTGTATCGAGCACCTTCCAGAATTGCATCTGCTGTTCTAGCTGGCCAATCTATTATTGAAGTCTCCAAAATTTCTTTTATTCTCGGATGCAAGACGTTTACAAAAATATTAGGGAATCCTGAAAGTGTTTCTTCTGCCCTACCAGAATAGTCCTTAAAAGCTAGCATACACCTAGTGTGAAAATCTATAACATTTTCACCCCTATCCTGCCTTAAAGATGTTAGTCTCGACCAATCCTTTACAGGCTTACATACTACTTTAATAGATTCTAACAATTTTTCTCTACTCAAAACAAAATTATCTCTCTGAGTCTTCTCTTGAAAATCTATCACAGGGTCTGTGAGTGGCCACTTCCAATTATCCACATGGATTGGATGAAAATAAACTGGATTAAAAAACACAGCCCTAAACAAATTATCTAGATCTGCCCAAGTTAATTATTTGAGACTGTAAGGACACAAATCTACCAGGGTTATCCCTGTAATTAGGAAATGTTTTAGCCAAATCCAACACTTCCTTAGGGCTCCAATTTGCAGACACAGTCATAGAAGCTGTCAGGCCTGCTGGGTACAAACGGAAGGGATAAGTAGGCACAATTTCATTTCCCTCAGCTGTTTCAGATTTAACTGTGCTAGAACGTGAGTTATTTTGCTGGTGCATAGCTTCCTGAATAGAGCCTAGAGCATGATATAATCGGTCATGCTCCTCTTTATAGGTTTCATAATGTCTGTCCAAATCTTTCTCAATTCAGTCAATAAGTTCATCAATAACTCTTAATTCCTTTGCAACAGTAACACTATGACCTATTGCCACTCTTAAGGTCCCTATTACATGTACAATTTCTGTTTCTCTGTCCACACGTGCTCTCAATTCTTATTACAAATATCCAAAATACACAATTCTACTCCCCCTAACTTCTGTTTCTCTTTAAGTATTTCTTCTCTTAGTTCCGCTGCACGAGTGACCCACACTCGCTCAGCTGGTCATTAGTTACATTTCCTAACACAAACAACTTTTGTTTCAAATCTTGAACTTCATTCCTATGTTTTTCTTCATGTGTCATCTGTTCCCACCATGTAAGCACGATCCATTCATGACTATTGCACGGTTTACCTTTAACCGCCAACTCATATCTCAGGTAATGAACCTTATCTACAGAGAAAGTTCCCTCCAGAGGAAACTGCAAATTCTCATTACCTCTAGTCACTGAATCCCAATGTGCTAAGGAATCGATGGCTACATCACCATGCTTCTCAAACATACAATATAAGCATACAATAAGAAGGGCTATCTTTCTTAAACGCTAAAGCCCTAGCTCTGTCATGCCATTCACGCATCTGAGACTGAGCCTGTCTACCTAACAGATTACCCATCGCTGGTAATACTCACAAATCTTCTGGTACCTTCTGCCCTTGCCCTGAATGCAGAGACCCGTATCCGGCATGGCACCAACTATTTGTGTACTCTGCACCCCCCTCACCGGCAACAGCACCTGGACTCTCGGGTAACGGATTTCCACACCCAGAGCAATGAGAAGGAAGCAAATACGGGTAATAATACAAAACACAACAGACATTTGTATTATAAAAAAAACCCAGAGCTTTGGGAGGGAGATCAAAGCTTACACCATGTCTCCCTACCATCACAGAGGTTAGCTATTTTATTTATAGGTCAAAATTCCATTACACAGCATAATTTTCACCTTATTATTCTACGTCAAGCATCACATATATTTATAATGTGCATCTCTATCTCTCTATGTCATAGGTCAGATCTTATTAGCATAGGTCATCATGAGGAGACATACATGTATTCCCAGACATAACTTCTTAAACAATAATTCTAACACTAGCAGTTTTGATATCTCTGATTCGAGACTGAGGGACTGAAGAGACAGCTTCTCCCTGCACTATCTTTTTCATAACAAACCTAGTGTCTTTGTTTTAGGAAAGTTCAGTCTAGTTATTTCAGTAGAGTCTTTCAAGGTTGTTGCTGAGTAATAAGCCCTGGAATGTCTGAGTTACTGAATCTGTGGTGTTAACTTTTTCTGAGGGCTTTCAGTAATATAATGTTGTTAAGTACCCTCATTGTGTACACAGCCCTGTACAGACAAGCTTCCTTTCAGTTAGCTTGGGTACTTCCCGCTTGTCTGGACTGGTTTAGCAGGATGAAATAGTAACATAGTAACATAGTAAATGACGGCAGATAAAGACTAGTATGGTCCATCTAGTCTGCCCAGCACAATGTCAAGAGTAGGTACACCTGCCGCTACGTGCAGGCCACCCTTCCTCAAATGGAAGGAGAAATTTCACTTACCTTTAATTTCCTTTCCTGGAATCCTGCTAGACCAGTCCAGCTCCCACCCAGCTGTCAGTTACAGTATTTCTGGTGCAGTGGAGCCGAAGATCCATTTTTTCCGGGCATCCTAAAGAAAATTTAATACAGTGCGATGTCCTAGAGATGCCTTTTTTGCATCTCTTGTTCATGTATATAGTTGAGACTGTCTTCTCGCATGAACTTTGTTGGCCTTCTCGGCTTGTTGGCCAGTTTTCATAGTAACATTTTTTTGCTAAGCAGAGTATACTGAGGAGGACCCCTAGGGGTATGCCTGTACCTGCCAAAGTTCAACCAATCAGAGCTCTGGACGTTTTTTCTCTGTCTCCAACATCTGCTGGAAGGGGAACACAACCCGCTGTCTGGACTGGTCTAGCAGGATTCCAGGAAAGGAAATTAACGGTAAGTGAAGTTTCTCCATATTCAAAAATATACCCAAATCTATAGGATATCTTCAGAAACCATTTAATCGTTTCAAAAATTGTTAAAATATTCCATTAAAACCTTTCATTAACGGGTGCACTGCACAATCTTCCCATCTAGTTCAGAAACTCTCTTCGTTCACTTTCATTCCTGCTGTCAAACAGCTTGTAAAGATATTCTCAACACTGCGGTGCTTTCACTTTCAACCCGCTATTAAAAATTTGCTTCCCACTTAAAAAGTGGAGAAATAAGTCTTGCTCAAAGGGGGAAGAAAGGATTTATTTTTTATTTATTTAACAGTTTTTTATATACCACCTTTGATCCAAGCGGTTTACATTGAACAACAGCACAATCTTAAGAGATTTGTTTTACAAAGAGTAAGGGATAAATAACTTAAAATTAAATATGGGGGTTATAACTGAGTCAACAGTGAGTGGGTGGGTGGTTATGGTATATACTTTTAGGTAATGTCATTAGGCCCAAAGTGTTCTATGAAGAGGTGGGTTTTAATAGTTTCTTCATATTTTTAGTAGGTTGAACAGATCTGATGGCTTTGGGTAGGGAGTTCCAAATCATTGGGGCATATAGTGTGAAGGCTCTGTTACTTGTCTGCTGCATACATTTGGTCTTGAAAGGGGGGATGGCCAGCAGATTTTGAGTTGCTGATCTTCTGGGTCTTGTTGTGGATGCTCTCAAGATTTGATCCTCAAGACAGGGAGCGGAGAGATTATGAAGAATTTTATAGATGGTGGTTATGGTTTTGTATTTAATCCGTTTGGCAATTGGGAACCAGTGCAGACTTCTTTTTTTTTTTATTTTATATTTATAGCATTATACAAAATTTATCAAGAAATACATCTTGAAAAAGAAACTAGAGCAGGAAAAAGAAAATACATCAAGAGTCAATTAAGTCCCTCAAATTAATACAGGTAACATAATATAAACATTCCCCGCTCATCCTAGCCCACCATATGGGGGGATACCTAGAAAGAAATAAACATCCATCAAAATACGAAGGAAAAAGAGTGTACCTATACAGTCAAATCCTAATCATGCTTATCCTAAACAGGAGGATCCGTTCCGGCTTCAGGATGTCGGGCATTAATGAAGTCCACCAATTGGGTGGGCTCATAAAAAATATAGGAATGTGACTGATATTTAATCAGACACTTACAGAGAAATTTAAAAAAAAGAGCCCACCCAACTGCTGAACCCCATGTCTCAATAAAAGGAAATCCCGCCGCCTCTTCTGAGTCTCTCTAGATAAATCTGGAAACATAGAAACCTTTAAACAACATATGCCATTTTTTAAAAAACATCCTCATAAGCCAATCTTTATCAGACAACAAAGCTAACATAATCAATAAAGTAGATGGAACTACATGTTGCTCCTGAGAAGAATCCAGCATTTCAGTTACATTTAGGATATCAGCACCAATCACCCCTGGAACCACCCCACCTCCCACTACTCTTTTCCCAGTAGGAAGATAATACACTTTAACAAGGGGGGGATGGGACTCAGGAGGGATGCCTAAATTCTCTACTAAATAAGAACGGAACATTTCCCTAGGAGAAACCAACTCTACTTTAGGAAAATTAATCATGCGAATATTCGTAGCTCGAATCACATTTTCCAACATCTCCAACTTAAACCGCATTGAGGCAACATTCTTCCTAAGGCACTCCATATCCCTCTCCAAAGTCACATTGTTTGCACAAACATCCGAAATCTCAGTCCGAAGCAAAGAAACATTTTCAACATTCTCCCGAATACTATCAGTATTACTAGAAACCTGAGTCACCAAGCTATTAATCTTCGGAACCAGTTCTTCTCGAAGTTGCATTATCGCAGCCCAGATATTCTTCAGGGTCACCACTTCTGGAACTCCCTGTGCCGAAACAGAAACAGGAACAGAGACATGCTCTTCAACTACCAAGTCCTGCAGTCCACCTGCTGCTGAGGCAGGAACCGACTGGGTAGGCACAAGGCCCACACCCACACCTCCCTCTGCGCGTCTCTCCCCACTCGAACACAAATCCGGGGGAGCCAAACGGTCCTGTTCATAGACGCCGACCACGCTCCGCTCCATGATGTCACCCAGCAGATCAGCTCCCTCTTCCGGGTTACTCACAGCACCAGTATCTGACCGAGGAACCTTGGAGAGTCGGATTAAGCCAGGGGAGGAAGAATCACCACCCGAGGCGGACAGCGAGGACTCCATCTCCAACCGTCGCTCTGCCGAGCCACTCTCCCCATCTACCGCTGACTGCCGTGGCACAGGCGAAACAAAAGCATCCATCAGTCCCGAAACTGTCGAAGGTAATGGTGTAGAAGCCTGGGGTGCCGTTGATGGCTGCTTGGTATCCCTAGGCTTACGCTTCTTCCCCATACGAAACGCCGTGCCGCTAGCACACTCCTTCAAAACGCCATCTTGGATATCCCCCCAGTGCAGACTTCTAAGAGTTGGAGTTATGTATTAAGATAAGAACATAAGCTATGCCATATTGGATCAGACCAAGGGTCCATCAAGCCCAGTATCCTGTTTCCAACAGTGGCCAATCCATGTCACACATACCTGTCAGGTTCCCAAAAGGTATAGATATTTTTTTTAAGTTCTTACTTTGGAGGTGATGCTGGTGATTCTGTAAGGTTTTGTCACTAGCCTGCAAGTTAGTCAAAAATAATGCCAAGATGAGTAAGTGTACTTACTAATAGCACTGCAGTACCTAATACTACTCCCTCATAGCTTAGCCCGCTGACCCCCTTAACACGGATTTTCATTTCTGTGGCGACGGAAATGAAAATCCAGATCACGCTGCACAGGCCAGCTCCTGCTGCTGAGGCTAAGTGGGTAGCAGCAATTTTCAATGCTACCTGTTTAGTCCCAGCATCTTAAAGATAAGAACATAAGATATTTCTATACTGGGTCAGACCAAGGTCCATCAAGCCCAGTATCCTGTTTCCAACAGTGGCCAATCTAGGTCATAAGTACCTAGCAGTTTCTCCAAAAGACACAGGTTTTTCAATGATTGTATTGGGTCAAGCAGTGATATCCCGGGTCCCTTTGAATAATGATTTATGGACCTTTCCTCCAGGAACTTGTCCAAACCTTTTTTAAACCCAGCTACACTAACAGTCTTTACTACATCTTCCAGTAACAAATTCCAGAGTTTGATTACATGTTGAGTGAAAAAATAGTTTCTCTTATTAGTCTTAAATAGGTTACCCTGTAGCTTCATTGCATGTCCCCTAGTCTTTCTATATTCTGATGATGCAAATAATCAATCTACGTTTACGCGTTCCACTCCATTCATTAATTTGTAGACCTCTATCAATCTCCCCTCAGCCGTCTCTTTTCCAGGTTGAAGAGCCCTAACCTTTTTAGCCTCTCTTCATAGAAGTATCCTTCCATTCCCTTTACCATTTTGTTGGCTCTTCTCTGGATTTTGTGATGGAGTGAGCTTCTACCCTCCCCAGAAAGTATTAGTATGTTACTCCTGATTAGTTCAATCACTTTTGTCTGCATGAGATCATTTCCTGTTCTATATACACAGACCTCTGTTGCCTCCTTTACCAGAACTTGGTTCTTCATTGTTCTAGTGTGTATCACCTTGTTACCTGACTTTGCTGAGTAACTGCTATTCTTTAGTGATCCTGCTATTCTGTGGACTCTGGATTCTCGACAAACTGCTTCATCCACTGAAGTGGCCCTCCTGTTGTGTGATCAACTGTATCAATCTTCATGTTGCTGTCGCTCCATCCTATATCTTCATACACCTGTTAGGATTCTAGCGGATGTGTTTCGGCCTGTTTTGGCAGCCCTTGATAGAGAATGCTGCTGTAGTCAAGATGGGCCTGAAGAGTCTCTCATGAGGGACTTTGTTAAAGGCTTTCTGAAAATCCAGATGCACTATATCAAGCGGCTCACCTTTATCTACTTATTTATTCAGAACTTCAAAAAAATATGAGAGATCAGTAAGAGAAGACTTTCTTTGGCTAAATCCATGTTGGCTGATTGCCATTAAACTATGACTATTTACATGTTCAGTAATTTTGGTTTTATTATAATGGTTTCTACCATTTTGCCAGGTACTGATGTCAGGCTTACTGGTCTTTAGTTTCCCGGATCACCACTGGAGCTCTTTTTTAAAAATTGGCATTACATTGGCCACTCTCCAGTCTTCAGGTACTACAGATTACTTTAATGATAGGTCACAGATTACTAAAAGTAGATCTGCAATCTCACATTTCAGTTCTTTCAGCACCCTTGAATGTATACCATCCAGTCCAGGTGATTTTCTGCTCTTTAATTTATCAAATAGCTGCATTACATCTTCCCAATTTATCAAGATTTGTTTGAATTCCTCTGATACATCACCTTTAAATATTATTTCTGGCACTGAAGTTTCCTACATCATCTTCAGTAAAGACTGAAGCAAAATATTCATTCAGTCTCATTGCTATGGCCTTGTCCCTCTTATAAACCTTTCATCCCTCCATCATCTAATGGTGCAACTGACTCTCACAGATGTTTTGCTACAAGTGTACTTGAAAAAAGTTTTATTATGTGCTTTTGCTTCCACAGCAAGCTTTTTTTCAAGTTTTCTCTTTGCCTGTTTTATCAGTGCCTTGCATTTAACTTGCCAATGCTTATGCTGTTTCCCATTTTTGTTTCCTGTTTCCAGTTGTGCCTACTCAAGCAACACAGTTTGAAGAAGAGTCAAGAAGGTTAAAGGCTTGAAACAAATACAACGCTGAGTCACTGATTCGAGAAGAGGATCTCGCATTGTTGCTCAAGGAGGTGGTTTCACGTCTATATGGATAGCCTTTCCTGATACAGCTTATTATGTCATCTGAGGGAGTGGATATCTTGTAAGGCAAGTGGATGTTGCCTGGTCCTGTTCTGGAGGATACTCCCGGCTGTTGATAGCCCTCGTATTGATGGATATAAAGCTGAAACAACGCCCGGTTTTTGGCTATGTGCCTTTGGATATCTGAATATGGCGTTTTGAGATCGGGCAAAGGCTATTTTTCAGATAAGTGATTTTCACTTGGTTTTTGCCTGTTTGTATGAAAGATAACCGGTTGGTATTGAGGGGTGAAGTCCCCTTTAATCCTTGCTAGGGTTGCTTCCCTAATTTGAATAATAGTACAAAACGGAACGGTGCACCACAAGAGGGTTTTTCCCTCAAGGTGCTGGTTCCAACAAAAATAGTTTGTGTGCATGCGTTCCCTTGTTGGTTGTATGTATGTGTGGGAAACATAGATGGTAGAAGGGTTAATTTACTCATTTATGGAGGCTTTGCTTGCCTATACAAAGGACCTTTGCATTGAACCCGAGAGACGGTAGATACAAAGGAGTTTCTCTGACATAGCATACTTCTATTGTGTCATTAGGGTTATGTGGGTTTGGTTCTTCCAAGGAACCATCTACCAAAGGTATTACTGTAGTCTAAACATCCAGGTCTTCAGTGTCTATCATGGACTGGTAATGGATGTTGTAGGCAGATCTCTTAGCTTTTTATGACACAATGTCCATATTTATTTATTTATTTATTTACATTCTCTTATATACCGCGCTATTCTGCATCAGTGCGGTTTACATTGAACAAACTGAAATTACATTGAACAGGGCATTATAACTTGGAGATAACTATTTTACAGGGAACATGGGCTATGGAGGGTTAAGTGGCTTGCCCATGTTATGTTTTCCTGCTCTCCGCATATGTTAATGCGGAGAGCAGGAAAAGGAGTTTTCCTGGTAACTGGCAGGAACCATCATTTTCTGTACTTCTCTTGCTGAAAACTGCAAGTCAGCCAGGTGTTCATTATGTTCCTATATGTTACATGTTCCTGTCCATAAGTATCTTCCCCAGCCAGAGAAGGTACTTCTGAAGGTAGAACAAAGGCACAGAGGCAGAAGCTGAGGATGGAAACAGGGCCACTGCAGGTGTCCTGACAGTGTAGCTAAGAGCTTGCTGGAAGGTGTGTGCCTTGTGGCATGTCTTACTGTTAAAGTGCTTTGTTATTGTCTTTTTTTTAGAGCTCCCATGTTGAAGTTATAGTTTCTCACCCTGTCCATGCCTTTCTATTATTATTTTGTCTGGTTTAATGCATGGATGAAACAATGGTGCATAACATGAGATTTAATGTGGACAAAGACAAAGTTATGCACCTATCTCAAACTATGGTTCTTGATGCAAGGTTCCATATTAGTAACCACCACCCAGGATAAAGATTTTGGCATCATTGTGGATAACATGGTCAAATCCTCCACCCAGTGTGCAGTGGAGGCTAAGAAGGCAAATAGAATGCTAGGAATCATAAGGAAAGGAATGAAGAATAAAACAAGGGATATTATAACGCTTCTGTATTGTTCCATGTTGCGACTGCACCTTGAATATTGTGTACAATTCTGGTCACCATATCTTAAAAAGGTTATAGTGGAATTGGAAAAGGTACAGAGAAGAGACACCAAAATGGTAAAGGGGATGGAAGGATACCCTTATGAGGAGAGGTTTGAAAGGTTAGGGATCTTCAACCTAGAAAAAATACAGCTGAAAGAGGTCTATAAATTAATGAATGGAGTGGAACAGGTAAACTTAGATCTATTCTTTATGCCATCAAAAGTAGAAAGACTAGGGGACATGCAATGAAGCTACAGTGTAACCCATTTAAGACTAATAAGAGAAAATATTTTTTCACTCAATGCGTAATCAAACTCTGGACTTCGTTACTGGAGGCTGTAGTAAAAGCTGTTAGTGTAGCTGGGTTTAAAAAAGCTTTGGTCAAATTCCTAGAGGAAAGGTCCATAAACCATTATTAAAGAGGACCCAGAAAATCCACTACTTGCTCCAGTACAAGCATTGTGGAACCTGTGTGTCTTTTTGGGAAACTGTTAGGTATTTGTGATCTAGACTGGCCACTGTTGGGAACAGGATACTGGGCTTGATGGACCTTGGTCTGACCCAGTATGGCATAGCTTATGATCTTATACCCGAGTCACAGGGCATCCTGAGGTACCGCTTCTTTGATTTCATAGGATATGTTGCTCCTTTATAATTATGTCAACTCTTTTGTTTTGACCCAGTTTACTCCTGCCACTCTGTGTTTTCATCTTAACTGAAATTAGTCTCTGTTGGGCTATGGAACTGTCTGTCTTCATCTGCAAATATCTGGGGTTTCCCCACTGTTTTATATAACCCCTCAACGTGAAGACTACTTAGGTATTAACATAGTAATATAACATAACAAAGATCAATCTCCTTCCTGCTCCTTTGGACCTCTAGTTCAGTTGGAACTAGAAGGTGGATAGTGCAGGAGATTTCTGAATAATTGGGGAGACTTAGGCTATGTCATATCCATTGCCATCCATTGAGCTACTAATCCAAATCCTCCTGATCACCTCTGAGCCAGAGTCCCAAACCTTTCATACTAGTGGTCCTCATTAAGTCCTAATCCCCAACTTCATTACCTTCTACTCCCTCTCTGAAACCCAATCCAATGTCGCACTCACTGCCTTCCATTGAGCCTCAATCATAGTAACAAAGTATATGATGGCAGATAAAGACCAGTATGGTCCATCTAGTCTGCCTAATAAGGTGGTTAGAGTAGGTGTATTCGCTGCTCTGTGCAGGCCAGACCCCCTCTATGTTTTGTTTAGGTTTGTAGCTGACGCTCCATGCAGGTCACTCCTTCTATTTGTTGAAGTATAAAATATTTAAGTTTGTTTTGATTTCATTCTTTTGTTATCAAGAGATCCACTGTGTCTGTCCCATGCCATTTTGCATTTCATCACTGAATTTGCCCACACCACCTCCATTGGGAGGACATGCCAAGTATCCATCACCCTTTCAGTGAATAAGTATTTCCTGACATTGCTTTTCAGTTTACCCCCTTGCAGCTTCATTTTATGCCCTCTAGTTTTACAGCTTCCCCTTCTTTGAAAAAGATTTGTTTGCTCATTCATATCCTTCGAGTGTCCAGTGCTCGGCTATGGGAGAAATTTACCTGCAGGCATGCCGCCATGCATGAGCAACTGTTCTTCCTGCATGAATGCTTGCGACGGAACATTCTACCCCAGAGCATCAACTATCAACCGCTGCTAAACCACCCCAAAGCTTGGACAATAGCACACCAAAACGGATAATGAATGATTTGACTGATCATATCTTATGCCTACAACCGCCTCAGAAAATACAAAACAAACCTGACCAAACAGAGAGGTCTGAATGCACAAGAACAATAGCACCACAACTCACCCTTGACCTAGACTCTGCAAAAGAGTGCAGAGCACTAAATACAAGAGAGAGAAATCATACTGCTCTACAGAAAAGGTTTTCTGGACTCGGTCACAATGACTGCCACAACAATGAAGAACAATGGATAAGAAACCTATCCAAATAAGAACATAAGAACATAAGAACATAAGAAATGCCATACTGGGTCAGACCGAGGTCCATCAAGCCCAGTATCCTGTTTCCAACAGTGGCCAATCTAGGTCATACGTACCTAGCAGTTTCCCCAAAAGACACAGGTTCTGCAGTGCTTGTACTAGGCCAAGCATTGATATCCTGGGTCCCTTTTTAATAGTGGTTTATGGACCTTTCCTCCAGGAACTTGTCCAAACCTTTTTTAAACCCAGCTATACTAACAGCCCTTACTACATCCTCCGGTAACAGATTCCAGAGTTTGATTACACGTTGAGAGAAGAAATATTTTCTCCTATTTGTCTTAAATAGTTTACCCTGTAGCTTCATTACATGCCCCCTAGTCCTTCTATATTCTGATAGCGTAAACAATTTATCCACGTTTATCCGTTCCACTCCATTCATTAATTTATACACCTCTATCATATCTCCCCTCAGCCGCCTCTTTTCTAGGTTAAAGAGCCCTAACCTTTTTAGCCTCTCTTCATAGGAGTAGCCTTCCATCCCCTTCACCAATTTGGTGGCTCTTCTCTGTACTTTTTCTAATAACTCTATGTCCTTTTTAAGATACGGTGACCAGAATTGCACACAATATTCAAGGTGCGGTCGTACCATGGAGCGATACAGAGGCATTATAATATCCTTTGTTTTATTCTCCATCCCTTTCCTTAGGATACCTAGCATTCTATTTGCTTTCTTGGCCGCCGCTGCACACTGGGCGGAGGGTTTTAACATGTTATCCACGATGACTCCTAAATCTTTTTCCTGGGTGGTGGTTTCTAATGTGGAGCCTTGCATCTTGTAACTATAGTGTGGGTTGTTCTTTCCTAGGTGCATAACTTTGCACTTGTCCACATTAAATTTCATCTGCCATTTGGATGCCCAGTCTTCCAATTTATCCAGATCCTCCTGCAGTTTTCCACAATCCTCTTGGGTTTTAACAACTTTAAACAGTTTTGTGTCATCTGCAAATTTGATTACCTCACTAGTTATTCCCTTTTCCAGGTCATTTATGAATATGTCAAAAAGTAGCGGACCCAGTACAGATCCCTGGGGTACTCCACTATTCACCTTTTTCCATTGGGAATATTGGCCATTTAGCCCTACCCTCTGCTTTCTATCTTTTAACCAGTTCCCGATCCACAATAGTACACTGCCTCCTATCCCATGACTTTTTAGCTTCGCCAAAAGTCTCTGATGGGGGACCTTGTCAAAAGCTTTCTGAAAGTCCAGATACACTATATCAACCGACTCACCTTTGTCTACCTGTTTATGCACACCTTCAAAAAAACAGATCAGATTAGTAAGACAAGATCTGCCTTGTCTAAAGCCATGTTGGCTGTCTCCCATTAGGCCATGACTATCTACATGCTGTGTAATTTTGTTCTTTATGATGGCTTCTACCATTTTCCCTGGTACTGACGTCAGGCTCACCGGTCTGTAATTTCCCGGGTCACCCCTGGAACCCTTTTTAAAAATTGGTGTTACGTTGGCGACCCTCCAATCTTCAGGTATTACAGATGATTTTAATGAAAGTTCACAGATTACCAATAACAGGTCTGCAATCTCATATTTCAGTTCTTTCAACACTCTGGGATGTATACCATCCGGTCCAGGTGATTTGCTACTATTCAGTTTATCAAATAGTTGTAATATATCTTCCCGGTGTAGCGATATTTCTCTCAATTCCTCTGCAGTATCACCTTTAAATACCACTTCAGTCTTGGGTAACACCCCTACATCTTCCTCAGTAAAGACCGAAGCAAAGAATTCATTCAGTCTCTCTGCTATAGCCTTGTCTCCTCTTACTGCCCCTTTTACCCCTCTATCATCTAATGGTCCAATTGACTCTCTCACAGGCCTTTTGCTACGAATGTACTTGAAAAAGTCTTTATTTCGTGTTTTTGCTTCCGTAGCAAGTTTCTTCTCAAATTCCCGCTTTGCCTGCCTTATCAATGCTTTGCATTTAACTTGCCAGTGCTTGTGCTGTTTCCAGTTTTCATCATTTGGCTCTTTTTTCCATTTTCTGAAGGTTGCTCTTTTGGCAGCAACAGCCTCTCTGACCTCACCTTTAAACCATGCTGGCAGTTTTTTGGACTTTCTTCCACTTTTCTTAATGCGTGGAATACAGCTGGTCTGGGCTTCGAGGATAGTATTTTTAAATAACACCCAAGCTTGCTGTAAGTCTTTAACCTTTGGAACCGCTCCTTTTAGTTTTTCCGAACTATATTCCTCATTCTATCATAGTCACCCTTTTGAAAGTTAAAAGGTAGTACTGTGGATTCCTTTACTATCTGTCCTCCACTGATTAAATCAAACATGATCATACTATGATCACTATTGCCAAGTGGTCCCAACACCCTTATTTCTTGCACCAGATCTGGCGTTCCACTAAGGACTAGGTCCAGTATGGCTTCCCCTCTGGTCGGTTCATGAACCAGCTGCTCCAAGAAGCAGTCATTTATTTCATCTAGAAACTTTATCTCTTTAGCTTGTCCTGCTGTGACACTGTCCCAGTCGATACCGGGGTAATTGAAATCACCCATTATTACTACTCTGTTGTGGCTTTTGTTAGCTTCCTTGATTTCTTTGAGCATTTCATCATCCATTTGTTCATTCTGGCCAGGTGGTCGATAGTATACTCCCACTGCCATCACCTTCCCCTTCATAAATGGAATTTCAATCCATAGAGATTCTACAGCATATTTTGTTCCCTGCAAAACTTTAATCCTTTCTGACTCAATGCCCTCTCTAACATAGAGCGCAACCCCTCCACCAATTTGTTCAGCTCTATCATTACGATATAGTTTGTATCCAGGTATCACAGTGTCCCACTGGTTATCCTCCTTCCACCATGTCTCTGAGAGTGCAATCATATCTAACCTCTCATTTAATGCTATATATTCTAATTCTCCCATCTTATTGTTTAGACTTCTAGCATTGGCATACAAGCATTTTAGAGACTGCATTTTATTAATATTAATCTGGCTATTGGTAGGCATGGGTAATTGGGAATCTTTATGCTCTGTCTGCTCCTTACTCAAGGGCATTTGGGCTACTATACTCCCTTTTGGAACCTCACTGCTTTTGGTAGTATCCTTCAAGGATACCTTTGTCCGAACCGTGCGCTCCTGGGTGACTGTCGGCTTTCCCCTATTTTCTAGTTTAAAAGCTTCTCTATCTCTTTTTTAAAGGTTAATGCCAGCAGTCTGGTCCCATCCTGATTAAGGTGAAGCCCATCCCTTCGGAAGAGCCCCCCCTTTCCCCAGAATGTTCCCCAGTTCCTAACAAATCCAAAACCCTCATCCTTGCACCATTGTCTCATCCACGCATTGAGACTCCGGAGCTCTGCCTGTCTTTTGGGTCCTGCACGTGGAACAGGAAGCATTTCGGAGAACGCTATCCTGGAAGTTCTGGATTTCAACTTCCTACCTAAAAGCTTAAATTTAGCCTCCAGAACTTCCCTACCACATTTTCCTATGTCATTGGTACCAACATGTACCAAGACAGCAGACTCCCCCCCAGCACTATCTATGATCCTATCTAGGCGGTGCGTGAGATCTGCTACCTTCGCACCAGGCAGGCATGTTACCAGGCGATCCTCACGTCCACCAGCCACCCAGCTATCTACATTCCTAATGATTGAATCACCAACTATAACAGCTGTCCTGACCCTCCCCTCATGGGGACATGGCCCTGGAGAAACGTCCTCGGTGCGAGAGGGTTTTACATCACCTGGAGGACAGGTCCTAGTTACAGGATCACTTCCTGCCACACCAGGGTGATGCTCTCCTGTCACGTGACCTCTCTCCTCCATGGCAACAGGGATGCTGCCAGACTGGAGGTGGGACTTCAGGACTATATCCCTGTAGGTCTCGTCCATGTACTTCTCTGTCTTTCTTATGTCTTCCAGGTCTGCTACTCTAGCCTCTAGAGAACGGACTCGTTCCCTGAGAGCAAAGAGCTCCCTGCACTTAGTGCATATGTAGGACCTCTCACCAACTGGGAGATAATCATACATGTGACACTCGATGCAAAAGACTGGAGAACCCCCATCTCGTTGCTGGACCTCTGACTGCATCTTAGTTTAAAGCTTGTGTTTAGGTCTTTTAAAGCGGTATATAATAAGGATTGGTGTAGATGCTTATACTAATAAAAGTGTATCTAATACCCCTAATACACCCTGTGTACCTGAAACTAATTAATCACAGGTCCTCTGTGTATGACTGATTTGGATTAAGAGCTGCACCTGAGAGCAGCCCCTTTCCTCTAAGATGTCCAAGTACCTATAAAACTACAATTTCCCCAGGGGTGGGTGGGTGCTGGGGAGGGAGGGGGGGAGATAAGTCCTATTAAAGAGGGCAGTTACAAGGTACCCTGTCCTGAACCCTCAGCAGGGGGATGGGGGTACCACACAAGGCCCAGTTAATTGAGAGAGGCAAGGTAAGTACAGCTGAGAAGGCTGAATTAGCACACCACTAAGACAAACACTAAATAATTAAACAAACAACAGTTAGACAAACAGTAAATAATTAAATAAACAGCTAGAACTCACAGTAAGATGTCCCAGGAGGCAAAAATCCACTCACTAGCAGAGCTCTGTAAAAGTTCAGCCTTTCTCTGATCAGAGAAAAGCAAACTAAAACAGCCTATGCACACGTGGAGAAAACAGGAACAAGGTTACAGGATACCTCAGGGGGAGGGGGTCAGGGGGAGGAGTCACTCAGGCAGGCAAGGACAGGAAAAAGCTTAACAACAGCAGGCTCTGGGGAGAGAGATTAATTCAAAATGGCTACCACACACACAGGGGGAGGAGTCACTCAGGCAGGCAAGGACAGGAAAAGCTTAACAGCAGGCTCTGGGGAGAGAGATTAATTCAAAATGGCTACCACACAAGGCCCAGTTAATTGAGAGAGGCAAGGTAAGTACAGCTGAGAAGGCTGAATTAGCACACCACTAAGACAAACACTAAATAATTAAACAAACAACAGTTAGACAAACAGTAAATAATTAAATAAACAGCTAGAACTCACAGTAAGATGTCCCAGGAGGCAAAAATCCACTCACTAGCAGAGCTCTGTAAAAGTTCAGCCTTTCTCTGATCAGAGAAAAGCAAACTAAAACAGCCTATGCACACGTGGAGAAAACAGGAACAAGGTTACAGGATACCTCAGGGGGAGGGGGTCAGGGGGAGGAGTCACTCAGGCAGGCAAGGACAGGAAAAAGCTTAACAACAGCAGGCTCTGGGGAGAGAGATTAATTCAAAATGGCTACCACACACACAGGGGGAGGAGTCACTCAGGCAGACAAGGACAGGAAAAGCTTAACAGCAGGCTCTGGGGAGAGAGATTAATTCAAAATGGCTACCACACAAGGCCCAGTTAATTGAGAGAGGCAAGGTAAGTACAGCTGAGAAGGCTGAATTAGCACACCACTAAGACAAACACTAAATAATTAAACAAACAACAGTTAGACAAACAGTAAATAATTAAATAAACAGCTAGAACTCACAGTAAGATGTCCCAGGAGGCAAAAATCCACTCACTAGCAGAGCTCTGTAAAAGTTCAGCCTTTCTCTGATCAGAGAAAAGCAAACTAAAACAGCCTATGCACACGTGGAGAAAACAGGAACAAGGTTACAGGATACCTCAGGGAGAGGGGGTCAGGGGGAGGAGTCACTCAGGCAGGCAAGGACAGGAAAAAGCTTAACAACAGCAGGCTCTGGGGAGAGAGATTAATTCAAAATGGCTACCACACACACAGGGGGAGGAGTCACTCAGGCAGGCAAGGACAGGAAAAGCTTAACAGCAGGCTCTGGGGAGAGAGATTAATTCAAAATGGCTACCACACAAGGCCCAGTTAATTGAGAGAGGCAAGGTAAGTACAGCTGAGAAGGCTGAATTAGCACACCACTAAGACAAACACTAAATAATTAAACAAACAACAGTTAGACAAACAGTAAATAATTAAATAAACAGCTAGAACTCACAGTAAGATGTCCCAGGAGGCAAAAATCCACTCACTAGCAGAGCTCTGTAAAAGTTCAGCCTTTCTCTGATCAGAGAAAAGCAAACTAAAACAGCCTATGCACACGTGGAGAAAACAGGAACAAGGTTACAGGATACCTCAGGGGGAGGGGGTCAGGGGGAGGAGTCACTCAGGCAGGCAAGGACAGGAAAAAGCTTAACAACAGCAGGCTCTGGGGAGAGAGATTAATTCAAAATGGCTACCACACACACAGGGGAGGAGTCACTCAGGCAGGCAAGGACAGGAAAAGCTTAACAGCAGGCTCTGGGGAGAGAGATTAATTCAAAATGGCTACCACACAAGGCCCAGTTAATTGAGAGAGGCAAGGTAAGTACAGCTGAGAAGGCTGAATTAGCACACCACTAAGACAAACACTAAATAATTAAACAAACAACAGTTAGACAAACAGTAAATAATTAAATAAACAGCTAGAACTCACAGTAAGATGTCCCAGGAGGCAAAAATCCACTCACTAGCAGAGCTCTGTAAAAGTTCAGCCTTTCTCTGATCAGAGAAAAGCAAACTGGCCATTCAAAACCCACGAAAAACAAGTTCTCATAAAATGACTCAATTTTAATCTCAGCAATGCAACCAACACAGAATTCCTAGCCAGACTCGAAAACCTACTCAAATTAAATCACCTTGGCGAGGATACCCAACAACAAATACACCAAACCACCATCCCAGCTCCTAAACGAAACAAAAAGCGTAGTTACTCACCTGTAACAGGTGTTCTCCAGGAGCAGCAGGAATCAGTCCTCACTTATGGGTGACGTCGGCGCCGACGGAGCCCTCGCGGAGCAATTTTCCCCAGCTTTCAAAGAAAGCCTTTGGGAATTGCAGCGCGCATGCGCGGTCCTCTTCCCGCCCAAGGGTGCCATCTTAGCCAGTCAGATGACATAGCTAAAAAAGACAGCATAAAAATTTGCAAAAAAACTAAAGCAGACGATTGCAACTCCAAGGGGAGGAGGGAGGGTTGTGAGGACTGATTCCTGCTGCTCCTGGAGAACACCTGTTACAGGTGAGTAACTACGCTTTCTCCAGGACCAAGCAGGAAGTCAGTCCTCACTTATGGGACTCCCAAGCTTAAGGCTACCGGAGACCCTAAGCACAAAAATGAGCTCCCTCTAGCTCAGCAGCACAGAAGGAAAGAATCTTCGCTGAATTATTACCCACCGGTAGCCCACATCCGGGATGGAGGGTAGGAGTTGCTCAGACCTCAAAGAGATTACGGAGGACTGCCTGTCCGAAAGCACTGTCCCTGCGGGACTCCCTCTCGAGACAGTAATGGACCGCAAAAGTCTGGCTCGAAGACCAAGTAGCGGCCCGGCAGATGTCTGCCAGCGGAACAGAGCGGAGGTAAGCCACTGACGTGGCCTTTGCCCGAACGCAATGAGCCGTGACTCGACCGTCCAAGGAGAGTCCGGCTGCCCCATAAGCCCAAGAGATACAGTCCGCAACCCAGATGGACAGAGTACGCTTGGAGACCGGGAGCCCCAATTTATTGGGGTCAAAAGACACAAAAAGCTGAGCAGCTTTACGGTGCTCCCGCGTACGGTCAAGGTAGAAGTTCAATGCCCTTCGACAGTCCAGGGTATGGAGGACCGTTTCAGCTCGGCTGGAGTGCGGTCTGGGAAAGAAGGTTGGAAGTACCACCTCCTGATTGATGTGAAAAGGGGAGACCACTTTTGGAAGAAATTTTGGGTGAGTCCGTAGGACTACCCTATTTTTGTAGAACCGAGTGTAAGGGGGATCAGACACGAGGGCCTGCAATTCACTTACGTGTCTAGCGGAAGTAAGGGCTATCAAGAATAGTGTTTTCCAAGAAAGAAAACGGAGAGAACAGGTAGCCATAGGTTCAAAAGGCGGACAGGTGATCCGCTGTAAAACCACATTCAGGTCCCAGTCGGGCGCTGGCGGGCGCAGAGGTGGTTTAAGTAGAAGGAGACCTCGGAGAAACCTCGCTACGAGAGGGTCGTTGGAGAGAGGTCTGCCGTCCACCGGCACATGATGTGCTGAAAGAGCACTGAGGTGAACTTTGACGGAGTTGGACTTAAGTCCCAGATTAGAGAGGTATAGCAAGTACTGCAAGATCACCGACACCGGGCAGGAGAAGGGATCCTGAGACTGTTGGGCACACCAAACGGAGAAACGACGCCATTTAAGGGCGTAGCATTTTCGGGTAGAAGGTCGTCGCGAAGCTAGGACGACCTCCTCCACCTCTGTTGGCAGGAGAAGGGGAGCAAGGACTACCCTCTCAGCAGCCAGGCCATAAGGTTGAGAGACCTGAGGTGGGGGTGTAGCAGAGACCCCTGATCCTGAGTGAGGAGATCCGGTTGAAACCCCAGAGGGAAGGGATCCTCCACTGCTAATTGCAGCAGGAGTGGAAACCACGGCTGTCTGGGCCAGCGAGGGGCCACCAGGATCATGAAGGCTTTGTCTCGGAGAACCTTGAAAAGAGTCCGGGAGACTAGCGGGATGGGAGGGAAAGCGTACAGAAGGCTCCCCGACCATGAGAGCAGGAAAGCGTCCGCCGCAACCCGAAGGGGGTGTGGCTGACGAGAGCAGAAGCGAGGAAGTTGCCGGTTGTGAGGACTGGCAAAGAGATCCATCGTGGGGAGGCCCCACTTTAGAAAGAGCTTCTGAACTACCAAGGGATCCAGGCGCCACTCGTGCGGCTGGAGGATCCTGCTGAGTTTGTCCGCCAGGTAATTCTCTTGGCCTGGTAGATAAACTGCCTTGAGGAGAATGCCGTGACTGACGGCCCAAGAGCAGAGCTTCTGTGCCTCTCGGCAGAGGAGGAAGGAGCCCGTGCCCCCCTGCTTGTTCACGTAGAACATGGCAACTTGATTGTCCGTCTGGACAAGGACGGACTGGTGAGAAGTCAGGTGGGAGAAGGCCTTGAGAGCCAGGCGGATCGCCCGGAGCTCCAGGAAGTTTATCTGCTGAGCAGACTCCCACGTGGTCCAGAGGCCCTGAGTACGCACCCCTTGGCAATGCGCCCCCCAGCCCAGGAGGGATGCATCCTGTTGTCAGCACCCGGGCCGGCTGAGGTGACTGGAAAGGCATTCCGAATATCAGGTTCGGCTGCTGAAGCCACCACCGGAGAGACGAGATCAGCGGCTCGGAGACGCGCACTAGGTCTGCTAGGCCGCCTGTGGCTTGTCGCCACTGCTGGCGGAGACACCATTGAGCAGGCCGCATATTCAGGCGGGCATTGGGGGTCACATGGACGGTGGAAGCCATATGGCCGAGTAGTCTCAGGAAGCGCCTGGCGGAGACCAGGGGCTGGCTGCGAAAACGGTCGGCTAAGTCCATGAGCCGTTGAGCCCTGTCGAGCGGTAGGTACGCTCGCGCCTGAGGAGTGTGCAGCCTTGCGCCGATGAACTCGAGATCCTGTGAGGGGAGCAAAGTGGACTTTGCGAAGTTTATAACAAAGCCCAAGTACTGCAGGAGAGTCACCGTGCGGCGCGTGGCGTTGGTGACCTCCAGCGCGGACGCTGCTCTTATGAGCCAGTCGTCGAGGTACGGAAAGACATAGAGGCCGTGAAGCCTGAGATGGGCCGCCACCACCGCGAGACATTTTGTGAAGACCCGCGGTGCGGAGGACAGGCCAAAGGGCAGTACCCTGTACTGGTAATGATTCCCTGCCACCACAAATCTTAGGTATTGGCGGTGGCTTGGGTGGATGAGGATGTGCGTGTAGGCATCCTTTAGATCCAAGGAGCATAGCCAATCTCCCTGCTGGAGGTAGGGCAGAAGGATTCCAAGGGTAAGCATCTTGAACTTCTCCCGCACGAGGAACTTGTTGAGGTTGCGCAAGTCCAGGATGGGTCTGAGGCCTCCTGTTCTCTTTGGTATTAGAAAATACCAGGAATAAAAACCTTGACCTCTCAGGTGGTGTGGCACCGGTTCCACCGCCTGATCCTGCAGAAGACCTGCTAACTCCTGAAGGAGTAATTCCCTGTGCAGAGGGGGTCGTGGAGGTTCTCCCGGAAAATAGGAGGGAGGGACCTGGTGGAAGTGGAGAAGATAGCCTTCTCGCACGACTTGAAGCACCCAGGCATCTGCGGTGATGCTGGACCACCTGTGGGCGAAGTGAACCAGCCGGCCTCCGGTGCTGGGAGGAACCAGCGGGGGGGGAGAGGCTATGCTTAGTGAGTCAAAAACCCCCACCCTGCGGAGCAGGGGCTGGTGGTGCAGGCTTGGGGGCTTGCTGCCTACGGGACCCGTTACCCCGTCCCTTGGCCTGCTGGCCCTGTTGGGGAGCTGCAGGGGCCTGATAATGGGGGTATTGTTTGTAGGCAGTCGCCTTCCTCGGGTAAAAGGACTTTTTTCCCGAGCCCTTCTTTTTCTGGGAAGGGGCAGAGGTCTTCCTAGAAAGCCTGGTCCTGGTGAGAGTCTCAGTCTCAATTTGTGCAGCCTTCTCAGCCATGGGCTTGCCAAAGAGGTTTTCGCCTCGGCAGGGGACATCGACCAACTTGTCCTGCACCCAGGGCTCAAGGTCTGACGACTGAAGCCAAGCCTGTCGGCGGGCACCGATGCCGGCTGCGGCCACTCGAGCCGATGCTTCAAAGCCATCATAGGCTGCTCGGGACATGAACTTTGAGCATTCCCGAATGCCAGTGGACAAGGCCAGGAACCTCCGCAAGGGTTCCTCGGACAAACCAGCGGAGAATCCGGCTAGTTCTTTAGCCAGATCTCGGAGATACATGCCCATGTATAGCTGGTAGGTCTGGACACGACATGCGAGCATAGAGCCCTGGAAACACTTCTTACCAAGGCCATCCAGGTTACGGGCCTCCCTGCCAGGAGGCACCGAGGAGTGCATCTTCTGGCTCTTAAGACGATGCATGGCCGATTCCACTACCATGGAATGGTGTGGTAGCTGTGCCTTTTGAAAGCCAGGGCTCTTGCGGACCCGATAGATAGAATCGACCCGCTTGCTCAGGACCGGCGAGGAGGCCGGACTCTCCCACATGCGGAAGAGTAGTCGTTCCAGCATAGGAGGAACCGGTACAGTAAAGTGTTCCCTTGCGGGAGAGTCATACTGGAGGGCGTCGAGCTCTTCGGCTCGAGGCTCCTCCTCGGGGTCCGCAGGGAAGGCCAAAGCCTTGGCCATATCCCTGACGAAGTCCGAGAACCGGGCATCCTCCGGGGGGGACTGCTTCCGAGGCTCGGACTCCGGTGAGTCCGAGGGGACACACCGAGTCCGAAAAGAATCAGGCGACTCTTCCTCTTCAGACTCCCAGACCGACTCCGACGAGGACTCGGTGGGGTCGGCTCGGGCAGGGCGCGGCGCCTGCCGCCCCGACGCCGAGGGAGTCGGCGTCGGCGACCTCGGTCCCGAACGGGAGGCCGAGGGTGACCTCGACCGAGGATCGACTCGAGTTCGCATCGACTCGAGGATCGGCTCGGTCTCTGGGGTCGACTTGGACGTCAACGTCCCGGCGGTCGGGGCAGCGGCGCCAGCGAGGCCAGCGAGCAGTGCCCGCTGCTGGTCCATGAAGGCAGACAGTCTGCTCTCCAAGGCCGTCAACCTGAGTCCGAACTCAGGTGACCCAGCAGCCCCCGACTCGGGCCCCGACGTCGGCTGTCGCGGAGGCGAGTCCAGAAGGACCACAGGACTTACCCGAGCAGGCATCTCCGACTCCAGGCGAGGTCGCTTCGTGAGGTGCTCCTTCTCCAAGGACCCGGGGCGGCTGTCGGGGCCATGCGACCTGGCCCTCGCGGAACCAGGAGCGTCCACCGACGCCGCCCTCGCGGGTTTCACCTTCCGACGATGGTCCCCGGAGGGAGAACCCCTGTCGGAGGAACTCCGGCGACGGTCCGAGCTGGAGCCTTTGGACGCAGAGGCCTCCGACGAGGTCCGGGTACGGCTGGGGTCAGCGAAGATCCTATCACGCTGATGCCGCCGACTTCTCAACGCTTTGGAGGACATTTTGCCACAGGGCCCACAGATCAATTCCTCATGATCCGGGCCCAGGCAGCGGAGGCAAAAGTCGTGTGTGTCAGTTAGTGACATATTTCGGTCACACTGACCACACCGCTTAAAACCACTGGCAGCCATCGGGGGAAAAAGGGCCCCTGCGAGGTCAAAGGACCGGGCTGCCAGGGAAAAATCGAAAACGAAAGCTGACTAAGTCAGAAAAACCGAAAAAAGGAAGAGGACTCGTGACCGGCGTCGCGAGTCCGGGCGGGAAAAAGACCGAAGGAAAAAGAATAAAATAATGAAGAATATATCGACTTTTTCGCGGGGACAAGACGGGGACGTCTGTAGGGCTCCGCGGAAAAAAGAAGACTGGCTAAGATGGCACCCTTGGGCGGGAAGAGGACCGCGCATGCGCGCTGCAATTCCCAAAGGCTTTCTTTGAAAGCTGGGGAAAATTGCTCCGCGAGGGCTCCGTCGGCGCCGACGTCACCCATAAGTGAGGACTGACTTCCTGCTTGGTCCTGGAGAAAATTCAACGTACTCTCCAAACAAGAGAAGGAAGTGCTCCAATCCCTGAAGACCAACCACACCATCATTATTCTCCCTGCATAAAAAGGATGCATGACGATGGTACTGGACAGGGCAGAGTGCATACGGAAAGTGAAACAACTACTAAGGGACACATCAACTTACTGACTGTGAAGCTCAACAACAGGATCAATAAAACCCTAATGAAACTTGAACAATCGAACCAGATCACAAGAGAATGCTGGCAAATGAAAGCGACTGAGTCCAACATTGCACAGTTCTACAGATTTTCAAAAGTGCAGAAAGAAGGCGCACCACTCTGGCCGATCGTCTCACTCCCAAGCACACCAATTTACAATCTAGCCAAAGACATGTGGAGACACCTCAAACACCTGACCTATGGGTCACAACACTCTATAAACAATGCTCAACAGTTTCTGAACCAACTAAAAGACCATCAGATCGACGAAGATGAAGAGATGGTATCATTCGAAGTCACAGCACTATTTAATTCCATTGACCAAAAACTGGCAGTCAGTATAATCGCAGACCTACTCAATGACCAAACGACATGAATCGGGTCGCTCACAACACAAAGCATATGTGAACTCCTTAAACTGTGCCTATCAACTTACTTCAAATTCAATGGACAAATCTATGAACAACTGAAAGGATCACCAATGGGATCCCCCATATCCGGCCTAGTTGCTGAGACTGATGCAAAAACTCAAAAGCATTGTACTCCCATAAGTAAACCCAAAACAATGGATACTGTATGTGGATGACACCTTCATCATAATAAAACACAACAAAATTGAAGAAACATTACAACTATTCAACAGCATCTTTGAGGACATCCGGTTCACAATGGAAATGGCCAAGGACAATTAACTCCCATTCCTGTATGTTCTGGTCATGAGAAGCAAAACCGGTGAATTCAATACATCAGTCTACAGGAAAGCAACATACATAGACCAAATCCTGAACTTCTACAGCAACCACCCGAAGTGCCGCAAACAAAGCTGCATAAAAACGCTATTCAGAAGAGTAGAATCCAACTGCAACATGACAGAAGCTAAAACAGAAGAAGAGAAACACCTATACAAGGTGTTAGCAAGGAATGGATACCCTTGGAACTTCATCTGCAGATGCCTGCATCCAAAAAGCCCCAACCTCAAGACTGAAAGTGCACCCCAATGATTCACCCTCCCTTACATCCAGAACACCTCCGAAATGACTGCGAGATTACTAAGAGACCACGGCATTACAATAGCCCATAAACCAACTGCGACCCTGAGAAGAATCTTGTCAAAAACTAAAGGACCAGAGGAAGATCAAAGGACAAACGTCATGTACAAAATTCAATGCGGTGATTGTGACAAGAACAATGTTGGCCAAACACCAGAGTTCTGCTACAAATGGCCCACACACAACCCACACGATTAAATGAAAACTGAATGCAGATAGTCTATATGTATGTCCTGTCATATCCTGCCCTCCTGTTAAATGTTCACCTCCAATTTGTTTTGTTAACCACTTTGATTGAAGGATAAGGTGGTATACAAAACTGGTTAAATAAATAAACAGGAAGAAAACTATCTAAGGCTATACGAACACCAACTAGCCAGCAAAAGACATGACCCACTGTCCCTGGTCTCAATCCATGAAGACGCGAAAGGACACAAATTCAACTGGAATATAACTGAAATCATAGCACGAGCACAAACGAAAAGAGAAAGAGAATTTCTGGAAGCCTGGTTTTCCACCACAAAATTGATAAACAAACATATTGACATAGACCCGATCTACCAATCCACCAAGTGGAGGAGTAGCCTAGTGGTTAGAGCACTGGCTTGGGAACCAAGAGACCAGTGTTCAATTCCCACTAGCACTGCTTGTGGCCTTGGGCAAGTCACTTAACTCTCCATTGCTCAGAAAAATCTTCCATTGCTCAGAAAAATCCAAGTTATCAATGTCCCTGTTTAATGTATGTTTACCAAGTTTAAGTTAGAATGTAAACTGCTTTGATTGACATGATACAGCAGTATAAAAAAAAACTGTCAAATAAAATAAATAAATCCCTATGACCAGAAAACTGAGGTACCACCAAAACCCAGGAACAACATCCACACCCCAGCAACCCTCAGGGAAACAACCAATCAATCCCTGTGGACCAAAGAGCTGAGTCATCACCAACAGGGCTCAGAAACAACACCCATACCTCAGGGAGACCAACCAATTAATCCCTGCAAACCAAAGAGCTGAGTCACCACCAATCCCAATATAAATACAAACGCAAGCATTCATGCGCATTACCATCTGGAACCCCGCACTGATGATGTCCCCTCAAATGCTGGTGAAACGTCTGCAAACAAACCATCAATCTTGGAGAAAAATCCAACATCATGATCACCAACCTGAGCTACCAATATTCACAAACATCTCTAATACCCTTTAAGTATTTAAACATCTATATTATATCTCCTCTCCTCCAGGATATACATATTTTGGTCTTCAAGTCTCTTCTCATATCTGTTCTGGCACCGGCTCCAAATTATTTTGGTTGCCTTCCTCTCAACCATTTCAAGTCTTTTTATATCCTTTGTGCGATATGGTCTCTGAAACTGAACACAATACGCCACGTGAGGCTTCACCGATGACTTGTACGGAGGCATTAATACCTCCTCCTTTCTGCTGGTTATTCTTCTCTGTATGCAATCCAGTCTCCTCTTGGCTTTGGCCATTGCCTTGTCACATTGTTTTGCCACCTTGATATCCTAAGAAACAATCACTCTTAAGTCCTTCTCCTGGTCCATGCACGCCAACCTCTCACCCCTTATCGCATACAATTCCCTTAGATGTCTGCATCCTGTGCATTACTCTACACTTCTTCACATTAAATCTTAACTGCCAAGCATTAGACCATTCTTTCAGCTTTTGTAGATCTTTCCTCATGTTGTACACTCTCCCAGAGAAGTCCACTCTGTTGCAAGTTTTTGTGCCATCTGAAAAAAGGCAGGCTTTTTTCTTCAATCCTTCAGCAATATCACTCACAAATATATTGAGCAATATCAGTTCCAGGATCGATCCCTGGGGTGCACCACTGCTCACCTTCCTTTCTTCTGAGTGAGTTCTATTTACCACCACCTTCTGTCTGTCAGTCAACCAATTTCTGATCGAGTTCACCACCTTGGGACCCATCCCCAGGCTTCTCAGTTGATTGATAAGCCTCCTATGAGGAACAGTGTCAAAGGCTTTGCTGAAATCTAGGTAGATGACATCCATCGCATAACCTTGATCTAGTTCTATGGTCACCCAGTCAAAGAACTCAATCAAATTTGTTTGCCATGATCGTCTTTTAGTAAAACCATCTTGCCTGTGATCATGCAACCTATTGGTTTCTAGAAGGTCCACTATTCTCTTTTTCAGGAGTGCCTCCATTACTTTTCCTGCCACTGAGGTAAGGGGGTAAGGCTCACCAGTCTATGGTTTATCACCTCTTCCCTATTACCACTTTTGTGAAGGGGTATCACATCAGCCCTTCTCCAGTCCTGTGGAACCTCTGCTGTCTCCAAGGATCTATTAAAAACATTCTTTAAAGGCCCTGCCAGAACCTCTTTGAGCTCTTTCAGTATCATGGGATGTATCTCATTTGTCCCATGGCCTTGTCTACTTTCAATTTTTCAAGCTATTCAAACAGATAATCTTCTGTGAATGGTGTGGTATCGACTCCATTCCCCTTTGTATATTTGTCAATCATACGTGGTCCTTCTCCAGAATTTTCTTTAGTGAATACAATCTCGCTTTTTCAATGTCACTTTCTAAAAATCTGTCCTTGGCACTTTTGTCTTGCAATTCCACCTGTGATGATCCTCCTCTCCCAAATATACCTGAAAAAAGGTTTATCTCCACGCTTCACATCTTTAGCCATCATTTCTTCTGCCTTTCCTTTTGCTTTGCTTATTTGTCTCTTTTAACTTTATCCTGTATTCTTTTCTGGGTTCCTGTTTGCGGGTCTTCTGAATTTTGTGAAAGCTGTGGTTTTTGCCTTCATTTGTGCAGCCACTTCTTTGGAGTACCATATAGGTTTCCTTTTCCTCTTGTTTTTATTTACTTTCATTACATATAAATCCATTGCCCTTTGTATTGCTTTTTTTAGGTTAACCAACTGCAATTCTACTTCCCTTATCTCCTCCCACCCTGCCAACTCCTCCTTCAGGCACTTGGCCATTTCACAGAAGGCAGTATTTTTAAAGTCTAGCACTTTGAATTTGCTGTGATTGGAATCTGCCTTGGCTTTTACCTCAAAGCACACCATATGATGATCACTGCTGCTCCCATGTGCACCCACCTGGACATTTGACACACTATCTCCATTGGTGAGTACTAAATCCAGCATTGAACTTTCCCTGGTCGGTTCCATCACCATTTGTCATAAGAACATAAGATATGCCATACTGGGTCAGACCAAGATCCATCAAGCCCAGTATCCTGTTTCCAGTGGCCGATCTAGGTCATACGTACCTAGCAGTTTCCCCAAAAGACACAGGTTCCACAATGCTTGTACTGGGTCAAGCATAGATATCCTGGGTCCCTTCTTAATAATGGTTTATGAACCTTTCCTCCAGGAACTTGTCCAAACCTTTTTTAAACCCAGCTACACAAACAGCCTTTACTACATCCTCCGGTAACAAATTCCAGAGTTTGATTACACATTGAGTGAAAAAATATTTTCTTTTATTAGTCTTAAATAGTTTACCCTGTAGCTTCATTGCATGTCCCCTAGTCTTTCTATATTCTGATAACGTAAACAATCGATCTACATTTACCCGTTCCACTCCATTCATTAATTTATAGACTGCAATCATATCTCCCCTCAGCCGTCTCTTTTCCAGGTTACAGAGCCCTAACCTTTTTAGCCTTTCTTCATAGGAGTGTCCTTCCATCCCCTTTACCATTTTGGTGGCTCTTCTCTGAACCTTTTCTAATAATGCTATAAACCTTTTTAAGATACGGCGACCAGAATTGCACACAATATTCAAGGTGCGGTCTCACCATGGAACGATATAGAGGCATTATAATATCTTTTGTTTTATTTTCCATTCCTTTCCTTATGATACCTAGCATTCTATTTGCTCTCTTGGCCGCCGCTGCACACTGGGTCGAGGGTTTTAACATGTTATCCACAATGACGCCTAAATCTTTTTCCTGGGTGGTGGTTCCTAATGTGGAACCTTGCATCATGTAACCATAGTTTGGGTTGTTCTTCCCTAGGTGCACTTGTCCACATTAAATTTCATCTGCCATTTTGATGCCCAGTCTTCCAATTTATCAAGATCCTCTTGCAATTTTCCACAATCCTCTTGGGTTTTAACAACTTTAGTTTTGTGTCATCTGCAAATTTTATAACCTCACTCGTTATTCCCTTTTCCAGGTCATTTATGAATATGTCAAAAAGCAGCGGACCCAGCACAGATCCCTGGGGTACACCACTATTCACCTTTCTCCATTGGGAAAATTGGCCATTTAGCCCAACCCTCTGTTTTCTATCTTTTAACCAGTTTCTGATCCACAGTAGTACACTGCCTCCTATCCCATGACTCTTTAGTTTTGCCAAAAGTCTCTGATGAGGGACCTTGTCAAAGGCTTTCTGAAAGTCCAGATACACTATATCAACCGACTCACCTTTGTCCACATCTTCATTCACACCTTCAAAAAAACATAACAGATTAGTAAGACAAGATCTTCCTTGTCTAAAGCCATGTTGGCTGTCTCCCATTAGGCCATGACTATCTACATGCTGAGTAATTTTATTCTTTATGATGGTTTCTACCATTTTTCCCGGTACAGACGAGAGGCTCACCGGTCTGTAGTTTCCCGGATCACCCCTGGAACCCTTTTTAAAAATTGGTGTTACATTGGCGATCCTCCATTCTTCAGTTATTAGAGATGATTTTAATGATATTTCACAGATTACTAATAGCAGGTCTGCAATCTCATATTTCAGTTCTTTCAACACCCTTGGATGTATACCATCCGGTCCAGGTGATTTGCTACTCTTCAGTTTATCTAATAGTTGTAATACATCTTCCCGTTGTATCAATATTTCCTTCAATTCTTCTGCACCTTTAAATACCACTTCAGTCATGGGTAACATCCCTACATCTTCCTCAGTAAAGACCGAAGCAAAGAATTCATTCAGTCTCTCCGCTATCGCCTTGTCGCCTCTTAGTGCCCCTTTAACTCCTCTATCATCTAATGGACCAACTGACTCTCTCACAGGTTTTTTGCTATGAATGTACTTGAAAAATCTTTATTTCGCGTTTTTACTTCCACAGTAAGCTTCTTCTTAAATTCTCCCTTTGCCTGCTTTATCAGTGCCTTGCATTTGACTTGCCAGTGCTTGTGCTGTTTCCAGGTTTCGTCGTTTGGCTCTTTTTTCCATTTCCTGAAAGTTGTTTTTTTGGCAACAACAGCCTCTCTGACCTCACCTTTAAACCATGCTGGCAGTTTTTTGAACTTCCTTCCACTTTTCTTAAAGCGTGAAATACAGCCGGTCTGGGCTTCCAAGATAGTATTTTTCAACAACACCCAAGCTTGATGTAAGTCTTTAACCTTTGCAACTGCTCCTTTTAGTTTTTTCTTAACTATTTTCCTCATTTTATCATAGTCTCCCTTTCGAAAGTTAAAAGGTAGTACTGTGGATTTTCTTACTATCCCTCCTCCACTAATTAAATCAAGTATGATCATGCTATGATCACTATTGCCAAGTGGCCCCAACACCCTTATCTCTTGCACTAGATCTGATGTTCCACTAAGGACCAGGTCTAATATTGCTTCCCCTCTGGTCGGTTCATGAACCAGCTGCTCCAAGAAGCAGTCAGAGCAATGCTTCTTGGAAGGCATCCACAATCTTTTTACTATAAAAACTTAAGAACATAAGAAATGCCTTACTAGGTCAGACCGAGGTCCTTCAAGCCCAGTATCCTGTTTCCAACAATGGCCAATCCAGGTCACAAGTACCTGGTAGGTTCCCAAAGAGGCACACAGGTTCCACAATGCTTGTCCCGGGGCAAGCAGTGGATTCCCCAGGTCCTCTTTAATAATGGTTTATGGACCTTTCCTCCAGGAACTTCTCCAAACCTTTTTTAAACCCAGTTACACTAAAAGCTTTTACTTCATTGCAGATTTTCAGAATGAATACTCCAGTCCAAATTGGGAAGATTAAAGTCACCCAATATGATCACTTCTCCCTTCATGGTTACCTCTGCAATATCAATGATCAAGTCTCTGTCCTTCTGTTTGAGTTGGAGGCCTGTAGACTACTCCAGTATGGATGATAGTGCCATCTCCTCTAACACAATCCACGGTGCTTTTTTTCCCCACATCCCCTGCATTTCAGTGACTTTAATATTTCTTCTGACATATGGGGCCACTCCTCCTTTTCTGCCTCTATCTCTTCTAAATAAATTATAGCCAAGTATGGCTTTATCCCATTTATTTGACTCGTTAAACTATGTTTCTGTAATGACCACAATGTCTAATTCCATTTCCACCAGTTGGGCTTCCAGGTCAGGAACGTTGTTGGCTTGGCTTGGAGCATGTGTGCTCATTGCCTCCAGCAATTGTTGATTGGCTTGCTTGTGTTGCATGGATTTTCTTCTACGCTCCTCTTCCCATTTGCCATTGATGTGTGGGTTAATATGGTGACTGTTTCCATCCCACAACCTGTTTTGCTTTACCAAGTGACAATCCCCAAACTCAAAAATTAGCTGCTCTTCACCAATCCCAAACCCCAGTCTCACACCCTGTTCTCTCTTCACTGAATTTCAAACACTTCCCTACTCTCACCCCATTCTGCTCCTTACTGAGCCCTGATGCAACCCCACAATCTATTTCCCTTTGCTGAGTACCAAACTCCCAGCCCCAAACTTTGCTGTTCCTCAATGAGCCCCAAATTCTCAGCCACACCATTTGTTATACTTCAGTGAACTCTACACTCACCCCTCCTATCACTCACTGAGACCCCAACTCTAGTCTCGTCATTTCATCACTTACCGCTCCTACATGAGCCCCAGATGCCAACCTAACATTATGTGCCCCTCAAGGAGCCCTGCCTCACAGCATTCTTTCCTTTACTGGGCACCTACCTCCTACAGAATGCAGTCTGAGAAATTACATTACGCTTTTGTATTTATATTTTGGTGCGATTCTATTTCCTACAATATATGTTTTATCTTTTACTCCAAATTCACAGATATAGCACCTGGTTGGATTAACAATATGGTAAGGGTATGAGAGGAAAATGTCCCCCACAGTCTGAACTCATTCTGGCACAATGAGCAGCCCCCTCCCTTTACCACCCTGGGCTTTATTACAGTTTCACACTGAGTTTTTTTATATCAGCTTTCCTATTGTGCCGCTTTATGTTTCAGCATTTCATATGGTGTCAGTTTCATATAGAAGTTCTCATTTGGTGTATAGAAAATGTATTTTTCTAAGCAACAAAGAAAAAGAAAGACTTATAATTAGCAATTAATGCACCCCAGTGCCTGTTTGAATACAAATAATGCATTATCAGTCAGCTCCAATGGGTGATTAAGAACAGATGACTTCACTAACTAGGACAGCATTATACTATTTTTTGAAAATAAATGCAAATGCTCTATTTTTCTATGCTTAATTGCGAAATTATTCCTGTTTTGATATTAGTCAGGATGGATCTTAAGAAGCATTGATGTCACTTTCAAACAAGAAAGTTGCTGAGAACTAGAACATTAGTATGCAAACATTTCTCGGTGATCTGACTGATTTCTGAAAGAAAGGAGGGTTGTGAAAAGATCCCAGTCTGCATGGATAATGGTAGTAGAGCAGGTTGGTTCAGTGGCCGGGGGGTGGAATGTGCACTAGCTCGCATGTGGATTCCACTTTGGTCATTCTCCCCATCCAAGCAGAAAAAATAATTGTTGCAAAATAAGTTGTGAGTGGGCTATCAATGTGCATGCACTTCAGGTGCTGGTGGTGATTGGACACATGGACCCTGAAAACAGGAAATCACTTAGGGTGGCAGAAGGAATCAAATTGACTTTATGGGCCTGAAGAAGAAGCAGTATTATGTCAGGAGGCAGCTTGCGGGGCTAGAGATGGAGGCTGGTGGAGGGAAAGTATTGGACTAGAAGGGAGAATGGAGAGAGAAAAAGAGATAGTAACAGGTAAGGGACAAGGAAAGGGATAGAGTGGCTTCTGGTGACAAGATGAAGGGTTGAGGGAGAAACAGTGGTGAATGTGTGTTTCGTTTGGGACTGGGGCAGGGCAAATATTCAGTACAGAGGTGATGGAGTCAGGTTGTTGATAGATGACCTAGCAGTGGCAAGGGGTGTGACAGGCTCCTTTGGTGAATTTTATCAGATATCAAATAGTACTCCTCCTCTCATATCTCTCCTCCCCTCGCACCTCCTAACATATAGGTCTCATTGCACCACTGATAAATCTTCCATAGGATATTGTATATAGGTTCGCCCCGTTACCTCTAACCTCACCAGTTCATAGACTTGGTTTTGTGTTATGTTCAGTTACTGCAAATGTTATATGCACGTTACTGTTCATCCTGTTCCTTGTAAACTGCCTTAACATTCTGAAAGGTGGTATAGAAAGCCAGTTGAATAAATAAATAGTATAAATTGCACATATGTATAGGACAGAAAGCAGCAAAGTAATATTTTACAGAGAGAAGAGCAAAGCAAAGCTGGGGATACATCATTAAGCATGGAGATTGCCAGACAGCAGAAAACAGGGCATACTATGGGCTCTGAAATCTCTGAAGGACTACCACATTCACAGGTGAGGTAGTACACAGGTCATTCTGAAACATGTTGGCTCAGCACAGAGTTTGCCCAGTTTGGAGGATTTGTGCCCAGTCCAAGAAAATGTATTATGGTCGCAGATCCAGTTTGCTGTGTTGTTTGCCTAGATTAGATTGTAAACTCTGTTGAGCAGATATTGTCTCTTAAATGTATATGTACAGTGCTGCATATGGCTTGGACAGTGTAATTATCATATCGCCCTTTTTAGGTGCATTTAGCCAGGGCCGGCCCATCCATTGAGCAAGAATGTTTTTTGCACAGGGCCCCACGTTTCAGGGGGCCCCACGCAAAGAACATTATGCTTTTTTAAAAATTAAATAAAAAAAAAACAAAACTGGCTGCTGCCGCTGCCGCCGCAGCAGCAGCAGAATGGAGTGTCCCGCGGGGCCCCCTCTGCCCAGCTGAGCCCCTCTGCGACGGCTTTCAGATCTGCGAAGGGAGAGTGTCTCCCTCGCGTCTCTGTTAAGCCCGCAGGGGCTGATGGGAAATTTCCCATCTGCCCCTGCAGGCTTAACAGAGACATGAGGGAGACACTCTCCCTTCGCAGATCTGAAAGCAGTCGCAGAGGGGCTCAGCCGGGCAGAGGGGGCCCCGCGGGACACTCCATTCTGCCGCAGCGGTAGCAGCCAGCTTTTTTTTTTTTTTTTTTTTTAATTTTCCCTGAGCCGATGTGGGGGGGATAGGACTTGACTTGAGGTGGGCTGTGGGTTGATGGGGGGGGGGGGTTAGGACTGGTAATGGGCTATGGGGGGTTAAGACTGGTAATGGGCTGTGGGCTGATGGGGGGTTAGGTCTGGTAATGGGCTATGGGGGGTTAGGACTGATAATGGGCTATGGGGGGGCTAGGACCGGAAATGGGCTGAGGGGGAGGGGTTAGGACTTGAGGTGGGCTGATGGGTTAGGACTGGTAATGGGCTGTGGGCTTTTGGGGAGGTGTAGGACTGGTAATGGGCTATGGGGGGGTTAAGACTGGTAATCGGCTGTGGGCTGATGGGGCCTGTCTGGAAATGGGGTGATGGGGGGTTAGGACTGGTAATGAGCTATGTGGGGGTTAGGACTGGTAATGGGCTATGGGGGGGGGGCTAGGACAGGAAATGGGCTGATGGGGAGGGGTTAGGACTTGAGGTGGGCTTTTGTTGGGTTAGGACTGGTAATGGGCTATGGGGGGTTAAGACTGGTAATGGGCTGTGGGCTGATGGGGGGTTAGGTCTGGTAATGGGCTATGGGGGGGTTAGGACTGGTAATGGGCTATGGGGGGTTAGGACTGATAATGGGCTAGGGGGCTAGGACAGGAAATGGGCTGATGGGGAGGGGATAGGACTTGAGGTGGGCTGATGGGGTTAGGACTGGTAATGGGCAGTGGGCTGTTGGAGGGGTTAGGACTGGTAATGGGCTGTGGGCTGATGGGGGCTGTCTGGAAATGGGGTGATGGGGGGTTAGGACTGGTAATGGGCTATGGGGGGGTTAGGACTGGTAATGGGCTATGGAGGGGCTAGGACAGGAAATGGGCTGATGGGGATGGGTTAGGACGAGGTGGGCTGATGGGGTTAGGACTGGTAATGGGCTGTGGGCTGATGGGGGGGGGGGTAGGACTGGCAATGGGCTATGGGGGGCTGACTGGAAATGGGCTGATGGGGTTAGGACTGGAAGTGGGCTGATGGGGGGTTAGGACTGGTAATGGGTTATAGGGGGGGCTTAAACTGAAAATGGGGGTTAGGACTGGAAATGGGTTGATGGGGGGCTAGGATGTAATGGGTTGGAGGGTTGCTAGGACTGGAAATGGGCTGAGTGGAAGGGGAGGCTTGAACTGCAAATAGCTGATGGGGACGGGGACTTGGAATGGAAATGGGCTGAGTGGAAGGGGGGGCTTGAACTGCAAATAGCTGATGGGGAGGGGGCTTGGAATGGAAATGGGCTGTGAGGGAAGGGAGCTAGGACTGGAAATGGGCTGATGGAGCAGCTAGGATAGGACTGGAAATGGGCTGTTGGGGGAGCTAAGATTGGAAATGGGCTGTGGTGGGGGCTTGGATTGAAATGGACTCATGGAGGGGCTAGAACTGGAAGTAGGTTCATGGGGGGGCTTGGACTGGAATTGGGCTGAGTGGAGGGGAGCTAGGATTTGACATGGGCTGATGGTGGGGCTAGGAAATGACTAGAAATGGGCTGATGGGGGGCTAGGACTGGAAATGGGCTGATGCAGGGACTAGAAGGGAATGGATGCTGGGTGAGGCTGGAACTAGAAGGGAGCTGATGTTGGGGGAGGACTAGAATGGGATGGGGCTGGGAGAGTAAAATGGAGAGGGGAAAAATATTTTGTGTGTGAGGGATGAAAAATCTACAATTGGGAGAGTAAGTGGGGATTGAGGATGGAGGGGTAAAATTTGAGTGGATGAAATAGGAATGAGGAAAGAGCAAAAGGAGAAAGATTAGTATGTTAAAGCAGATGTAGAGAGAGAGAATGGAAAAAAAACTACAAGAGAGAAGAAAGGACAAATCGACAGCAGACGATGGAGAGTTAGCAGAAAACATGAAGAAACCAGAAGAAAGGGGTTGGAGCAATTGAAACTGAAAAAAAAATGCACAAAAGGTAGAAAGATATCTCTTTATTTTGAATTTATTAACTGGAATATGAAAGCTCTGGGAAATGTGCATCATTAACGTCTGCGCTTTGTTTCGTACAAGAGGAAATTAATTTATAGTTTTATTTCTACAGTGTTGTTGTACATTCCAAGTTTGGCTTTTGGGGTTCCAAGTTTAATTATTGCCTTCCTGTTTCTAAATTGTGATTCCTTGTTTGGTGATGGTCTATGTTCTGCATATGTAACTGAGCTGAAGTATTCTGTTTATGTAAGTCCTATTTGACATTGCCACTTGTTCTCTATCCCCAGTATTCTCTGAAATGTATTGGTTTAATATTTGCCGTGTTGCCTTTTGATAGGTAGGGTATGGTGCTTTGTGAGTCCTGGTAATGCTGTCAGGATACGGCGGGTTTGCTATGGGTTCTAAATGGGCAGCGTTTGTAGTACATAAGAACATAAGATATGCCATACTGGGTCAGACCAAGGTCCATCAAGCCCAGTATCCTGTTTCCAACAGTGGCCAATCTAGGTCATACGTACTGTGATAAGGAAGCTTATCATAGCTCAGGAAGGAGCTATAGAAAAGGTGAAGTGTCTCTGAACAAGCAACCTGTCAGTGCTGGTAGAAATGAGAAAACAGAATTTTGCCATAAAAGACTACCAGTCCCAGAATGCACCAGGTTTCCAACAGCCATGAGAGGAGCTGAAGTGAGAAAACGTGTGTTCAATCAAAAGGGCTATGAGGTAATCCCCAAGCACTCATTGCAAAGGGCAGGGCTTGATTCAGCACAGCTGCGCTGTGCTAAGGTGGAACACTCATCAAGGCAGAATAAATGTAGAGTTTATTCTACAGAGAATCATCATGATCTTTGGTATCTTGATCAGCTTGGAGATCCTGATCTTCATTCTCATCAGAAGCAGAGGTCAGAACGGACGGCCAGAGAGAGCAAGAAGCCCTTTAAAAGAAGGAAGAGAAAAGCCTCTGGGAAGTCTACAGGAGTCCAGCACAGTACGTATACTGGGAGACAGACAAGAGGCCAGCATACACCATTGGACTGGGGGAGACCAGAGGAGTGGTATTGCAGAGGCAGGAATCTCCAGACGGCATCTGTGAGGGAAACAGCTGCACGTGGAAGGGACCCTAAGACCCATGCCAGAAGGTATGTGAAGAGAGATCCAGTGTCCAGGGATCTAGATTGGAAGGCTGGACACAAACTGGACTACCTATTGGCCAGGCTATTTAAAGGGGAACTCTAACAGCAATGGAAGCTCAGGTATGAACACTGATCTATGCCCTAGCTATAACTTTGAAAGGAAGCAGGGAAATGATTATTCTCCTGGTAGTGCTCCATTGAGAAATTCCTTTGTGCCAAGCCAAGATATTGAACCTATGATTATTGAAGAAAGGGGAGAGGTCTTAGAACCAGAAATTGAATATATGGACTGCTCTCTGTCCAAACTCAAATGGTAGTTTTCTGTTACAAAGTGCAACAACCATCACAAAGAAATACCAACTTGTTCTTTAATCTACTCAGAAAACCTTCTGAGTAAGATTTTGAGCTACACAGTGAAAGCAAGCCAGCTAAGGGGTTTCAGCTGGGTGATTGCTAGCAATTGAGCTTACCTAATTGCTTGTGTGCTCTGAAGGGAATCACTTCTGAATTTATATGTAAAGATATAAGAAGTTAACCTGAAGAAAAGAACAGTTTTCCTACTTTGTGGGTTTATTTGGTTGCTTACTGCATTGCTAAGACATTATTTGCTAAAGCCTACAAGAAAGACCAGTTTGTTGCTAACCAGGTCTTCAATCCTTTGCTTTAATTACCTGACAAGTTCAGATGTTGTTTTTTTCCTGATTTTGTTTTCCTAACTTTAAAACTGCAAGCAAGTATCCTGAGTTCTGTGCTACCAAGCATTATCTGTGTTGGGAGAAACCCTCATAAATAAAAATCTTATTTGCTTTACCCTTGAGCAAGTATTATTAATTATTGTTCACGGCTGTGTCTGGAAGGAATGGACTACATTACCCACAAACCCTTGCAAATCATATAGATATATGCACTTGCCAAGACTGTGAACATTCTCACCCAGGCGGCCGTCTGACAGTACCTAGCAGTTTCCCCAAAAGACACAGGTTCTGCAATGCTTGTACTGGGTCAAGCATTGATATCCTGGGTCACTTCTTAATAATGGTTTATGGACCTTTCCTCCAGGAACTTGTCCAAACCTTTTTTAAACCCAGCTACACTAACAGCCTTTACTACATCCTCCGGTAACAAATTCCAGAGTTTGATTACATGTTGAGTGAAAAAATATTTTCTTTTATTAGTCTTAAATAGTTTACCCTGTAGCTTCATTGTATGTCCCCTAGTCTTTCTATATTCTGATAACGTAAACAATTGATCTATGTTTACCCGTTCCACTCCGTTCATTAATTTATAGACTTCTATCATATCTCCCCTCAGCCGTCTCTTTTCCAGGTTAAAGAGCCCTAACCTTTTTAGCCTTTCTTCATAGGAGTATCCTTCCATCCCCTTTACCATTTTGATGGCTCTTCTCTGAACCTTTTCTAAAATTGCTATATCCTTTTTAAGATACGGCGACCAGAATTGCACACAATATTCAAGGTGCGGTCTCACCATGGAACGGTATAGAGGCATTATAATATCTTTTGTTTTATTTTCCATTCCTTTCCTTATCATACCTAGCATTCTATTTGCTCTCTTGGCTGCCGCTGCACACTGGGCCGAGGGTTTTAACATGTTATCCACAATGACGCCTAAATCTTTTTCCTGGGTGGTGGTTCCTAATGTGGAACCTTGCATTGTGTAACCATAGTTTGGGTTGTTCTTCCCTAGGTGCATAACTTTGCACTTCTCCACATTAAATTTCATCTGCCATTTTGATGCCCAGTCTTCCAATTTATCAAGATCCTCATGCAATTTTCCACAATCCTCTTGGGTTTTAACAACTTTAAATAGTTTTGTGTCATCTGCAAACTTGATAACCTCACTCGTTATTCCTCTTTCCAGGTCATTTATGAATATGTCAAAAAGCAGCGGACCCAGCACAGATCCCAGGGGTACACCACTATTCACCTTTCTCCATTGGGAAAATTGGCCATTTAGCCCAACCCTCTGCTTTCTATCTTTTAACCAGTTCCTGATCCACAGTAGTACACTGCCTCCTATCCCATGACTCTTTAGTTTTGCCAAAAGTCTCTGATGAGGGACCTTGTCAAAGGCTTTCTGAAAGTCTAGATACACTATATCAACCGACTCACCTTTGTCCACCTGTTTATTCACACTTTCAAAAAAACATAACAGATTAGTAAGACAAGATCTTCCTTGTCTAAAGCCATGTTGGCTGTCTCCCATTAGGTCATGACTATCTACATGCTGAGTAATTTTATTCTTTATGATGGTTTATACCATTTTTCCCGGTACTGACGTGAGGCTCACCGGTCTGTAGTTTCCCAGATCACCCCTGGAACCCTTTTTAAAAATTGGTGTTACATTGGCGATCCTCCAATCTTCAGGTATTAGAGATGATTTTAATGATAGTTCACAGATTACTAATAGCAGGTTTGCAATCTCATATTTCAGTTCTTTCAACACCCTTGGATGTATACCATCCAGCCCAGGTGATTTGCTACTCTTCAGTTTATCTAATAGTTGTAAGACATCTTCCCGATGTATCGATATTTCCTTCAATTCTTCCGCACCTTTAAATACCACTTCAGTCATGGGTAACATCCCTACATCTTCCTTCATTCAGTCTCTCCGCTATCGCCTTGTCACCTCTTAGTGCCCCTTTAACTCCTCTATCATCTAATGGACCAACTGACTCTCTCACTTGTTTTTTGTTACGAATGTACTTGAAAAAATCTTTATTTCACGTTTTGGATTCCACAGCAAGCTTCTTCTCAAATTCTCCCTTTGCCTGCTTTATCAATGCCTTGCATTTGACCTGCCAGTGCTTGTGCTGTTTCCAGGTTTCGTCGTTTGGCTCTTTTTTCCATTTCCTGAAAGATGCTTCTTTGACAACAGCAGCTTCTCTGACCTCACCTTTAAACCATGCTGGCAGTTTTTTGGACTTCCTTCCACTTTTCTTAAAGCATGGAATGCAGCAGGTCTGGGCTTCCAAGATAGTATTTTTCAACAACACCTAAGCTTGATGTACGTCTTTAACCTTTGCAACTGCTCGTTTTAGTTTTTTCTTAACTATTTTCCTCATTTTATCATTGTCTCCCTTTCGAAAGTTAAAAGGTAGTACTGTGGATTTCCTTACTATCCCTCCTCCACTAATTAAATCAAAGGCGATCATGCTATGATCACTATTGCCAAGTGGTCCCAAAACCCTTATCTATTGCACTAGATCTGGTGTTCCACTAAGGACTAGGTCTAATATGGCTTCCCCTCTGGTCGGTTCATGAACCACCTGCTCCGAGAAGCAGTCATTTATTTCATCTAGGAACTTTATCTCCCTAGCATGTCCTGCCGTGACACTGACCCAGTCGATACCAGGGTAATTGAAATCACCCATTATTATTACCATGCTGTAACCTTTGTTAGCTTCCTTGATTTCTTTGAGCATTTCATCATCCATTTGTTCATTCAGGCGGTTGATAGTACACCCCCACTGCCATCGCCTTCCCCTTTTTACATGGAATTTCAATTCATAGAGATTCTACAGCAAATTTTGTTTCCTGCAAAACTTTAATCCTTTCTGACTCAATGCCCTCTCTAACATAGAGCGCAACCCCTCCACCAATTTGATCAGCTCTATCATTGCGATATAGTTTGTACCCAGGTATCACAGTTTCCCACTGGTTGTCCTACTTCCACCATGTCTCTGATATTCCAATCATATCTAACCTCTCATTTAGTGCTATATATTCTAACTCTCCCATCTTATTTTTTAGACTTCTAGCATTTGCATACAAGCATTTTAGAGACTGTATTTTATTCATATTAATTTGGCTATTGGTAGACATGGGTAATTTGGAATCTTTAAGCTCTGTCTGCTCCATACTCGAGGGCATTTTGGCTACTTTACTCTTTTTTGGAACCTCTCTGCTTTTGGTAGTATCCTTCAAGGATACATTCTTCCGAACCATGCGCTCTTGGGCGACTGTCGGCTTTCCCCTATTCCTAATGTGCCTGGCAGTTGGCACTGGATTGTAGAAATGTTTTAGTCTTTCTTTATCCATACACTCATTAAGAGACATGTTTACTAAAAGTTAGTGTATGGTAACATTATGCAAATATTTATGCAAATAAGGCCACTTATGCAAATGAGGCCCCGCACCGAGTCTCCGCCCATGGCCCCGCACCCCCCTTGGGCCGCCCCTGCATTTAGCTTAGGTGTGAGTGCCTATTATTGAGGGTTCAGTGGCTGGGAAGTTGTCTGTCCATATGCATGTTTGTTTGTACATACATGGTTTATTGGAATTAATATATTGCCTTTCTGCACGCAAACAACGCAGTTTACAATTTAAAATTACAATAAAAAATGTGAAATATACAACAAGTGTAGAAAGGAATGCTATTATAGATAGGAATGAGGAAAATAAACAAACAGCAAAGAGGGGAGAGAGCACATAGTGCCCGATAGTTAGCACCGGCGGCTAGCATGATTACAGCCACTAGTCACCAGCACTGACCTCTAAGCCAGCTATTCAATGCCAGGGTCATATCAGGCCCCGGCATTGAATATCCAGAGTCACCACAGAGCCCGATCGCTAACCGGGTAGCAGCGATATTGAGCCGCTGCCCAGTTAGCAATACGCAGCGAATGTTAGGCCAGGATTTCCTGCACCTGGCTTTCACCACAGATCACAAACCAGGCAATGGCTCAGTATCGCCGCTGACTGGTTTGCAATTGGCTCCACCTCTGCTCCACCCTGAAACGCTGCAATGCTAAGCAATTAGCATCTCAGCATTACTCGGGGATATTCAGCGGCACTAACTATGCTTAGGACCATTTACAGCGTTTACAGATCTGTAAAGCATGTAAATGCCTTGGAATATTGGACCTATAGATAGTCGTTAACCGGGCAGTGGTGATATTTCATGCTGCCTGGTTAGCGACGAGCAGCTAAAAGATAAACTCGCCTGTTTTTTAGCTTCAGGGCTAACCGGGCAGCATGCAATATCACCACTGCCTGTTTAGCTACTGCAGCTGGTAGGCTGTGCGGTAAACCCAGATATTCAATGCCGGGGTTGCATATGACCCAGGCATTGAATATCCAGGGTTAAGGGTCTGCGCCATAGCGGCATATGACCATCACAATTCAATATCAGGCCCTCACTTCTTTGAGACTGTTTTTGGATTTTGATTCTCCTAATCTTCTGTTCACCTCCTATGTGTTTCCCTACCATTCCCCTTGTATATCTAGTTCCCACTTGCTGTGTTTTCTGTCTTGACTAGCCTTGTAAACTCTTAGAGCAGGGACTGTCTCTTTCATGTCTCTGTAGAGCACTGCATATGCCTTGTAGCGCTATACAAATGATAAGTAGTAGTAATATAGCACCACCCCTCCACCAATTTGATCTACTCTATCATTGTGATATAATTTGTACGAACGTATCATATTGTCCCATTAGTTTTACTCCTTCCACCAGGTCTCTGAGATGCCAATTTTATCTAACCTTTCATTCAGTGCTATATATTCTTTCATCACATTTTTTAGACTTCTGGAATTCATTACTGGGGGATGTAGTAAAAGCTGCTAGTGTAGCTGGGTTTAAAAAAGGTTTCGGCAAGTTCCTGGAGGAAAGGTCCATAAACCATTATTAAAGAGTATCCGGGAAATCCACTGCTTACCCCGGGACAAGCATTGTGGAACCCGTGTGCCTTTTTGGGAACCTGCCAGGTACTTGTGTCCTGGATTGGCCATCGTTGGAAACAGGATACTGGGCTTGATGGACCTTGGTCTGATCCAGTATGGCATATGTTCTAATGTTCATTTGCATACAGGCATTTTAAAGTTCCCTTTTTGTTCTTATTAACAATCTGGTTATCCACTCATTGGGAGTGGAGGAGTAGCCTAGTGGTTAGAGCACTGGCTTGGTAACCAAGCAACCAGGGTTCAATTCCCGCTAGCACTCCTTGTGGCCTTGGGCAAGTCACTTAACCCTCCATTGCCTCGGAAGAAAGGCCTGGCAATCTACTTCCGGTGACACTGCCAAGAAAACCCAGGAGCTTCTGGGTCGCCAGGAGTCAGGACTGACTCGAAGGCACACATTGCATTTTTTTTATCCACTCATTAGTCACCTGCCATCTTGACTATTGTACCCTGCCCTTCTGTTCCACTGCCAACTCCAGAGTTCGATCTTTCTGCCTTACTGCTCCATATGGCTGGAACAAACTACCCAAGTCTATGCATCAGGCTCCTTCTCTAGCCCTATTCAAATCCAGACTAAAACGCCAGGGGCGGCCCAAGGGGGGTGCGGGGCCATGTGTGGAGACTCTGTGCGGAGCCTCATTTGCAAAAATAAATCCATAATGTTAACGCACTAACTTTTAGTAAACATGCCTCTTAATGAGTGTCTGGATAAAGAAAGACTACCAGATTTCTACATTATTATACTCCAGTGCCAACCACCAGGCACATTAGGAACTACTACAAACACTGCCCATTTAGAACCCATAGCAAACCCACCATATCATAACAACACTACCAGGACTCATAAAGTACCAATCTCCAACTATCAAAAGGCAACACTGCAAATATTAAACCAATACATCTCAGAGAATACCAATAGATCTTCTACTGGGGAAAAAGAACAAGTGGCACTGTCAGATAGAAACTACATAAATAGAATATCTCAGCTCGGTTACAAATGCAGAACATAGAATCACAATTTAGAAATAGGAAGACAATAATTAAACTGGGAACCGCAAAAGCCAAACTTGGAATGTACAACACTGCAGAAATAAAACTATAAATTAATTTCCTCTTGTACTAAACAAAATGCAGACATTAAAGACGCACATTTCCCAGAGCTGACATATTCCAGTTAATAAATTCAAAATAAAAAAGTATTTTTCTACCTTTTGTTGTTTGTGCATTTTATTTTTCAGTTGCAATTGCTCCAGTCACTTTCTTCTGGTTTCTTCTTGTCTTCTGCTAACTCTCCATTTTCTGCTGTCCATTTGTCCTTTCTTCTAGTTTTTTTCCATTACATCTGCTTTAACATACTGATCTTTCCCCTTTTGCTCTTTCCTCCATCTCTTTCTTTATTCCTTTTTCATCCACTCAAATTTTACCCCTCCATCCTCAATCCCTACTTACTCTCCCAATACTCGGGCAATCATAGATTTTTCTTTCCTCCCACACAAAATATTTTTCCCCTCTCCATCCTCACTCCCCCAGCCCCATCCTATTCTAGTGCTCCCCCAACATCAGCCCCCTTCTAGTTCCAGCCCCACCCAGCATCTGCTCTCTTCTAGTCCCCCATCAGCCAATTTCCAGTCCTATCCTAGCCCCTCCATCAGTGCATTTCCAGTACAAGCTTCCCCCCCATCAGCTCATTTCCAATCCTAGCCTCCCATCAGCTCATTTCCAATCCTAGCCCTCCCCCATCATCCCATTTCCATTCCTATCCTAGCCCCTCCGTCAGCCCATTTCCAGTCCTAACTCCCCCCAGACTCATCCCATTTCCAATCCAAGCCCCCCCATGAGCCCATTTCCAGTCTTATCCTAACCCCTCCATCAGCCCATTTCCAATCCTAGCTCCCCATCGGCCCATTTCCAGTCGTTTCCTAGCCCCATCATCAGCTCATTTCCAGTCCTAGCTCCCCCCCACTCAGCCCATTTCCAATACTAGCTCCCCCCCATTTCCAGTCCACACCCCCCCACTCAAACCATTTCCAGTCCAAGCCCCCTCCCCATCAGCTATTTCCAGTGCTAGCTCCCCCCACTCAGCCTATTTCCAGTCCAAGCCCCCCTATGAGCCCATTTCCAGTCCTAGCCCCTCCATCAGTCCATTTCCAATCCAAGCCCCCCCCAAACAGCCTATTTCCAATCCTAGCCCCCCACCAGCCCATTTCCAGTTCTTTCCTTGCCCCTCCATAAGGCCATGTCCATTGCTAGCTCCCCCCACTCAGCCCATTTCCAGTCTAAGCCCCCCTCCTCAACAGCTATTTCCAGTCCAAGCCCCCCCCCCACTCAGTCCATTTTCAGTTCTAGCTCCCCCTCAATTTCCAGTCTAAGCCCCCCCCACTCAGCCCATTTCTAGTCCAAGCTCCCCTTCGACAGATGGCATCCATCTGTCCAAGAAAGGTCAACGCATCTTCGGTAGTAGACTGGCTAATCTACTGAAGAGGGCTTTAAACTAGATTCGTTGGGGATGGGTGAAGAAAGCTCCCAGGTAAGTGAAAGCCCCCAGGTAGGTGATACATTAAATACCTTTATGGAAATGGGTAACAGGGGTAACATATGGAAAGCAGTGTGTATAAATGCCAGTAGCATGGGAAATAAGATCCCTGATGTTGAAGCTTTGGTGGGAGTGGCTGACTTGGATTTAGTGGCAGTTACAGAAACATGGTTCACAGAAAACCATAATTGGGATGTAACTATACCTGGCTATACTTTATTCAGAAAGGACAGGGTAGGAAGAAGGGGAGGAGGAGTGGCACTATATGTAAAAACTACTATTAAAGCTTTGGAATTACAGAGCTTAAAAGGGAGAGAGGAGGCATTGTGGGTTAAACTAGAAAGAAGGAAAGAGAAATCTATTTGCATTGGTGTGATATACAGACCTCCCTCACAAGAGGAAGAGGTGGACAGAGAGTTAATTGAAGACATAGGCAGCATTGCTAGGAAAGGGGAAGTGCTACTGATAGGAGATTTCAATATGCCAGACGTTGATTGGCACATTCCTGTTGCAGTATCATCTAGAAGTAAGGAGATCCTGGATTCTCTACAGGGAGAACTATTCAGGCAATTGGTAACAGACCCCACACGTGAAAGGGCCATACTGGACTTGATGCTTACCAATGGTGAAAGTGTTTCTGATGTTGTAGTGGGAGATCATTTTTTTTATTTTATTTTTATTTTATTTATTTACTTCTCTTATATACCATGCTATTAAAATCAGTGCGGTTTACAATTGAACAAAAAACATACTGAAATGTCACACGACAATTGAGTTTTTACATTGAACATGGACGAGATAACCTGGAGGTAACAGGGGTAACTAATTACAGAGTAATTATTCATGGAGTATGGTGAGAAATTATACATATAGTATAGCTTGGTTTCAACATATTTATAAGAGGTTTAATCAATAAGATGTGTGATCAGTACCAATAATAAATAAGAGGGGATATGGTGGTAGAGCTAGTCATTTTCTTTATGGTGTTGGATTTTGGGTGGGGTGGAGTAGGGTGTAGGATGTGAGGATGGGTGGTTGTTTCTGGGATTGGATTCTGGGTAATGGATGAGGAAAAGGTGTTTGAGGGCTTTTCTAAATGACAATAGGTCTGGGGTGGAACGGAGCTCAGTGGGGAGGGCATTCCAGGTCATGGGTGCAAATAGGGAGAAGGCTCTATTGGCAGTAGCCTTTTTGCACTTAGTTAGAATGTTGGGGATCTCTAGAGTGTTTGCTTGATTAGATCTCCTGATCCTATTGAACGGCCGTCTTTGAATGAGTTTGCTGATGGGTGAGGTGATCTGGTTCCTTAGGGCTTTGAATGTTAGTACTAGGGACTTATACTGGATTCTAGCCTGAAGTGGAAGCCAGTGGAGATCCATCATGACTGGGGTTATATGTTTAGCTCTTGATGTACCTGCAAGTACCCTTGCTGCAGCATTCATTGCAAGGTGAAGAGGTCCTAGTGTTGACTGAGGGAGGCCATGAAGGATAATATTTGCAAAGTCTAGATGTGGGAGCACCAAGGCTTGGAAGATAGTTCGGTAGTCATTAAAGTCCAATAGGGGGCGCAGGTGACGTAGCCAATACCTCAGGTAGTCATTAGTGGGATGGGAACAGCTGGGGGATGTAGAAAATCAGTGGGCAAAACCGAAAGGGGATATTGTAAGGGCAACCAAGCTTTTCGTTAAAACGGTAAATAAAGGTAAAAGGAAAAGGAGACCGCTATGGTTTTCAAAAGAAGTAGCTGAAAAAGTGAAGAAAAAGAGGGAGGCCTTCATGAAATACAAGAGATCACAGAGAGAGGAAGACAGGCATCTGTATTTGGAAAAACTTAGAGAAGCTAGCAAAGTAGTCAAGAAGGCAAAGATTCAAAATGAGGAGGAAATAGCCAACGCAATAAAATGGGGGGATAAGACATTTTTCAGATATATTAGTGAGAAGAGGAAGGGCAAAAGTGGTATTGTCAGACTCAAGGGTGCAGGGGAGGAATATGTAGACGCTGATAAGGATAAAGCGGAATTGCTTAACAAATATTTTTGTTCTGTGTTCACAGATGAAGAACCAGGAGCAGGACCTCAGAAAACACCCACAAATAGGAACAGAAGCGAGGGACATCTTGAACAATTTTCAGAAGACTGTGTTTGTGAGAAACTAGCTCAACTTAAAGTAGACAAAGCGATGGGACCGGATGGGATACACCCTAGAATACTGAGGGAACTTGGGGACGTTCTAACAACTCCACTGACTGACCTTTTCAATGCCTCGTTGGAGTCGGGAGTGGTGCCAAAGGACTGGAGAGAGGCTCATGTGGTGCCTTTACAGAAAAGCGGAAGTAAGGATGTGGTTGAAAACTACAGGCCGTTTAGTTTAACTTCGGTGGTGAGTAAATTATTGGAAACGCTGCTGAAAGAGGAAATAGTGAGGTTTCTGGAGTCCAGTGGATTACAGGATCCGAGGCAGCATGGATTCACCAGAGGCAGGTCTTGTCAGACAAATCTGATTGATTTCTTTGACTGGGTGACCAGGGAGTTGGACCGAGGGAGAGCTCTAGATGTGGTGTATTTAGATTTCAGTAAAGCCTTTGACACTGTTCCTCACAGGCGACTTATAAACAAACTGAGCACCCTAGGGATGGACCCTAAAGTTACTGCTTGGGTTAGAATTTGGTTGGGTGGGAGGCGACAAAGAGTACAAGTAAATGGAGCTCACTCTGAGGAGAAGGATGTTACCAGTGGGGTGCCCCAGGGATCTGTCCTTGGTCCGATTCTTTTTAACATCTGTCAGTGATATAGCGGAAGGGCTGTTGGGTAAGGTTTGCCTCTTTGCAGATGATACCAAAATCTTCAATAGAGTAGACACCCAGGAAGGTGTAGATAACATGAGGAGGGATCTAGCTAAGCTTGAAGAATGGTCTAGAATTTGGCAGCTGGGATTTAATCTTAAAAAATGTAAGGTCATGCATTTGGGCTGCAGCAATCCAAGGGAGCAATATAGTATAGGGGGTGAAGTACTTTTGTCCACTAAAGAAGAGCGGGACCTAGGCGTGGTTGTGTCTGATGATCTTAAAGTAGCTAAACAGGTAGAAAAGGCGACGGCAAAAGCTAAAAGGATGCTTGGGTGCATACGGAGAGGAATGGTTAGCAGAAAAAAGGAGGTGATAATGCCTCTGTATAAGTCTTTGGTGCGACCTCATTTGGAGTATAATGTGCAATTCTGGAGACCGCACCTTCAAAAGGATGTGAACAGGATGGATTCGGTGCAGAGGGTGGCTACTAAAATGATTAATGGTCTTCATTATTAAGTATATGAGGACAGACTGAAGGATCTTAATATGTACACCTTAGAGGAAAGGCGGGATAGAGGTGATATGATTGAGATGTTTAAATACCTCCGTGGCAAAATATGTTCAGGGAGAGAGCCTCTTTCAATTGAAAGCAAGTTCTGCTACGAGGGGACATGGGATGAGGGTGAAGGGAGACAGATTCAGGAGTGATATGCGGAAATATTTCTTTACGGAAAGAGTAGTGGATCCGTGGAATAGTCTCCCGGTGGAGGTCGTAGAGATGAGGACAGTAACTGAATTCAAAAAAGCATGGGATAAACACAGAGGATCTCTAAAGGTAAAAAGGGGACTGTTGTAGTTGTTGAAATGGAAGGACAGACTAGATAGGCCATGTGGTCTTTTTCTGTCATCATATTTCTATGTTTCTATGTTTCTCCCCGTCAGCTATTTCCATTCCAAGCACCATCCACTCAGCTCATTTTCAGTCCAAGGCCCCCTCCCCATCAGCTATTTCCAGTCCAAGCCCCTCCCCTCCACTCAGCCCATTTCCAGTCATAGCTCCCCCAGCCCATTTCCAGTCATTGCCCCCCCACAATTTCCAGTTCAAGTCCCCCTCCAGAGCCCATTTCCAGTCCTAGCTCCCCCCCCCCACAATTTCCAGTCCAAGCTCCCCCCCTCTCAGCCCATTTCCAGTCCAAGCTCCCCCCTCCCCTCCCGAAGAGCCCCGCGGCTATCTAAAATGCTTTAGAGGGAGCCTGAGAGGCCCCGATTCACCTCTAACAGCTGCCGAAGTGAAGCACGTCTTTTTCCTTCAATTTGGCAGCTGTACTGAAGTTTAGAATGCTGCCATGCTGAGGTCAAAGGGAACTTCCTGTTTCCCGGTGCTCAGCAGTTATGAAACACGGGGCCCTGTGCAAATAAGATTCTTGCTCAATGGACAGGCCGGCCCTGAAAACGCCACCTCTTTGAAGCTGCTTTTGGATCCTGATTCTCCTCACTCTTTTGTCCACTACTTATGTGTATCTGACCATATTCTAGTCCCCAGTTTTGCTATGTGTTTTGTCTTGATTAGATTGTAAGCTCTGATGAGCAGAGACTGTGTCTTACAGCTATATGTACAATGCTGCATATGCCTTGCATCGCTTTACAAATGATTAGTGGTAGTAGTAATTTGAAAACCTTCAAATCTGTTTGCTTTCTGCTTAAAGGCATCTGGACTACTTTTACCTTTATTGGAATCCCTCTTTTGTTAGTATCCTTCAAAGATAAATCATTCTGAAGCATATGCTCTTGGGAGACTACCAGCTTTACTCCATTATGGGCCCCATTCTGAGACGAGATTAGGGTTGCCAACTGGCCAGTTTTCAGCCAGCCTGGCCGGTTTTTCCACGGCCAGGCCGGCTGCCGGCGCAGAGGCAAAACCGGCTTTTCTCCGCTTCAGAGGGAGCCGGGGAAGCCCGCGCGAGGCCCCGGCTCCCTCTGAACAGCCACCAGCGTGAAGAGCCTTTACCTTCACGCTGGCGTCTGTTCCTGTGAAGCCGCGAATGCTGGGAAAGGTTAAAGGGCAACCTTTAACCTTTCCCAGCATTCGCGGCTTCACAGGAACAGCCGCCAGCGTGAAGGTAAAGGCTCTTCACGCTGGTGGCTGTTCAGAGGGAGCCGGGGCCTCGCGCGGGCTTCCCCGGCTCCCTCTGAAGCCTCAGACAGCCGCGATGCTGGTCCGGGGGGGGGGGCAAGGACTGCATGGGCTGTGATGGGGGGACCTGGACTGGAAAAGGGCTAAGGGGGGGGGACTTGGACGGGAAAAGGGCTAAGGGGGGGGGGGGGGACTTGGACTGGAAAAAGGCTAAGGGGGGGGGGACTTGGACTTGGACTGGAAAAGGGCTAAGGGGGGGGGACTTGGACTGGAAAAGGGCTAAAGGGGGGGACTTGGACTGGAAAAGGGCTAAAGGGGGGGACTTGGACTGGAAAAGGGCTAAGGGGGGGGACTTGGACTGGAAAAGGGCTAAAGGGGGTACTTTGAATGGAAAAGGGCTAAGGGTGTGGGGACTTGGAATGGAAAAGGGCTAAAGGGGGGGACTTGGACTGGAAAAGGGCTAAGGGGGGGGGGACTTGGACTGGAAAAGGGCTAAAGGGGGGGACCTGGACTGTAAAAGGGCGAAGGGGGGGGGGACATGGACGGCAAATGGGTTGTGATGGGGGTGGAGGGGACCTGGACCAGAAAAGGGCTATGGGGGGGGGGAACTTGGACTGGAAATAGGCTGTGATGGGGGGGGGACCTGGACTGTAAAAGGGTTATGGGGGGGGGGACATGGACTGGAAATGGGTTGTGATGGGGGTGGAGGGGACCTGGACTGGAAAAGGGCTATGGTGGAGGAAGGGGGATCTTGGACTGGAAATAGGCTGTGATTAGGGGGGCTAGGACTGCAAATGGGCTGTGATGGTGCGGGGGGACTCGGACTGCAAATGGGCTGTGATGGTGCGGGGGGACTCGGACTGCAAATGGGATGTGATGGTGGGGGGACCTAGGACTGGAAATAGGCTGTGATGGGGGACTTGGACTGGAAATGGGCTGTGATTGGGGGGGGGGGGGAGCTAGGACTTTAAATGGCCTGTGATGTGAGGGCTAGCACTGGAAATGGGCTGATGAAGAGCTGGAATAGGACTGGAAATGAGCTGATGTGGGGCATGGGAGAATGGGACTAGAAGGGAGTGGATGCTGGGTGGGTCTAGAACTATAAGGGAACTGATTTGGGGGGAGGACTAGAATGGATGGGGAATGAGAATAGAGAGGGGAAAAAATATTTTGTGTGGAAGAAAAGTCTATGATGGGCCGGTATTGGGAGAGTAAGAGGGGCTTGAGAATGGAAGGGTGAAATTTAAACGGATGATAAAGGAATAAGGAAAGAATTGGGGGAAAGAGCAAAAGGGAAACAATCAGTATGTTAAAGCAGAAATAGAGAGAGAATGGAAAACATCTGAAAGAGAAGAAAGGACAAATGGATAGTTCGCAGAAGACACGAAGAAACCAGAAGAAAGTGACTGGAGCAATTGCAACTGAAAAATAAAACGCCCAAACAGAAGGTAGAAAAATACTTTTTATTTTGAATTTATTAACTGGAATATGTCTGGTCTGGGAAGTGTGTATTGCTAACATCTTTGCGTTTTTGTTTAGTGCAAGAGGAAATTACTTTATAGTTTTATTTCTCCAGTGTTGTACATTTCATGTTTGGATTTTGGGGTTCCCAGTTTAATTATTATCTGACCAAGGAAGTTAGCCTACACGTATCCTCGGTAATTTTTGTGGGGGGGGCGGGGCAGGGGTGGGACTAGGGGCGGAGAATGGGTGGAGCATGGCAAGCCACAGGTGTCGGGTTTTTCTCGGTGAAAAAGTTGGCAACCCTAGATGAGATGTGCAGCAAGATCGGGAGCGGCCAGAGCAAAAAAACGGCTTTTGTCCCGAAGTCCGCGGCGCGAACGCGATTCCCCATAGCAGTGCAGCCGCTGCTTCTGCTTTGTACAGAGCAGCGGCTGCAATACACTTACATTGAAAACTAAAGATAAACTGTGTGAGGAGCCCTCCGGTCATCGCAGAGCCCGAGGAAGTGATGTCATGGGGGCAGGCTCCTCACAGGTTGTCTTTCCTTTTCAAATTAACTTTAGCTACAATAAAGTTAATTTGAAAAGGAAAGACAACTTGTGAGGAGCCCGCCCCCATGACATCACTTCCTCGGGCGCTGCGATGACTGGAGGGCTCCTCACACAGTTTGTCTTTACTTTTCAAAGTAAATGTATTGAAGCCGCTGCTCTGTACAAAGCAGAAGCAGCGGCTTGGGCGGGGGGGGGGGGTGTGAGTGAACCAGCAGGGGAGGGGGGGGGGTGATGGTGTGAGTGAACCAGCAAGGGGGGGGGGGTGGTGTGAGTGAACCAACAGTGGAGGGGGGGTGGTGTGAGTGAACCAGCAGGAGGGGGGGGGGGGTTGGTGTGAGTGAAACAGCAGGGGCGGGGGGGTGAGTGAGTGACCCAGCAGGAGGGGTGAGTAAGTGACAGGGGGGTGGTGTGAGTGAACCAACAGTGGAGGGGGGGGGGTGGTGTGAGTGAACCAGCAGGGGAGGGGGGTTGGTGTGAGTGAACCAGCAAGGGGGTGGGTGAGTGAGTGAACCACCAGGGGAGGGGGGGTGAGTAAGTCAGCAGGGGGGGTGAGTGACTGAACCAGCACTGAGGGGAGGGGGGGTGTGAACCAGCACTGAGGGGAGGGGGGGTGTGAATCCTCGGTAATTTTTGTGGGTGGGGATGGGGCAGGGCAGGGGTGGGACTGGGGGCGGAGAATGGGTGGAGCATGGCGAGCCACAGGTGTCGGGTTTTTCTCGGTGAAAAAGTTGGCAACCCTAGGAGGGAGCTGCTGGGGGGTGAGGTCTTGGCAGAGCAGGGGTGGGCTGAGTTGTCACAACATTCAGGGCAGATTCCAGTCACAGCCCTGTACGTCCTGCAGGGTCAGGGGGAACATGCTGATTACTCCACCTTGAAGGTGGAATAATCAGCACAAATTGGGCACCTGATCTAGGCCCTGGCTGGCCAGCCATTAGTTGGTTGATGGGGAAGAGGAGGGTTGGCATTGTGGAAGCCAGTGGACCCTGTGTGGAGTGCTTCCCGGCATGCATGCAGGGGCACACCAGGTCATCCTCAGGCCTGATTCTGTATGCTGCAGGAACATCTTGCTCCCACTGTACAGAATTGGGTCATAAAGGGCCCATCCTGCTTGGGGCTGTCTGGACAGCCTGGATGTGCCTCTGATAGAATCAGGCTTTATGTAGTGTAAGAGACAGATACTGTTTGGACATCTATTGCAAACTTTATTTATTTAATAGGTTTTATCATTTCAATCAAAGTGGTTTACATTGAAACTTTAACTTGTTAATGTACATTAAACAATGTCATTGATAACTTGGATTTTTCTGAGGCAATGGAGGGTTACGTGACTTGCCCAAGGCCACAAGGAGTGCTGGTGGGTATTGAACCCTGGTCTCTGGGTTCCCAAGCCAGTGCTCTTAACCATTAGGCTACTCCTCCACTCCTTCCTAAGTCCCAATTTACATCTGAGGGCCAGGTAAATAAGTTGTCAGACTGCCTTCTATTATCTAAAAGTTCTGAGACAGTTGAGAGAACTCTGGACAGTAGAAAATTGTGGATTTTGGCTCACACAGTTGTTAGACAAGATTAACTATGAAAATGGGCCGTATGTACTCCCTAAAAATGTTTTATGGAGGATTCAATTGCTGCAAAATGTAGTTGCTAAGTTGGTGGAGGGTATGAAGAGATTGGATTGGGCTACCCCTATTTTACAGAAATTTCACTGTCTGCTAACTGAGCAATGAAGCATTTTAAAATTATTGACATTAGTTTTCAAGTCCTTTCATGGAATCGATAGACCGATTTAAGTGAATATGTTCCAAACTGTCTCTTCGATCTTCACAAGAAAAATGATTGTGTTCCAACAGTTAAAGAAGCATTCTAAGTAGTGGTCCTGATATGGTGGAATAAGTTACCTTTTGACTCTATGACAGGAGGCAGACATGTGATTCAGGAAATCAGTGAAGCCTAGCTGTGGGTATGGGTTTTTGAGGAGTAGAGAGGGGTTATTGGGAATTGGTTTTCCAATTACGGGGAGAAAAGAGATGAGATAGGAATTAGATTGTATTAGTTGATTTAGGTTGTGGCTTATATGTATAAATTAACTTTTAATACTATCTTTTTATAAATTGTTTTGAGTAGTTTTGATTAAGGTGATTCATAAATCAAAATAAATAAAAAAAAATACATCCTGTCGTACCCCTTGCCTAGGCCAGAGGCAAAAAGGGCTGCCTTATTTGTCCTTAAATAAAGAGTCACTGGTTTTCTCCACCCAGGGAATTCTGGGAGTTGTAGTTCTTACTTAAAGACAAAGTAGTATGACCACTCGGGTTTGTTCAGGCAAAACAAGAAAATTTATTTTGGGTTCCCCTTTCGCATCAAATTCAAACACAAGGCAAAAATAGGGTTATTCTCCAAAAAGATAACAGGAACAAAAATTTGCATCTGGAACCTCAGAACTGAAAACACCTTTTCACATCACGGCTGTTCCCCAGCTAATTCTTCAGCATGTTAATTCATAGCTATTTCTTTTCATCCAAAGCAGGTAAATTAATTCCATTTATATCCAATGTCACTTTAGTTAATAAACTCAGGGTTCAGAAGATGTTCTTTAGCTTAACAGAAGCTCTTAGCTTTCTCCTAGCTAAGTAAAATATTGCTTTTCACAGACTTCCTGTATCAGTTCTTTTTCTTAGCAATAATCAAACTTCCCTTCTACATAGAGAACAATCCATCGGAGCTTCATTACACCCAGAATCTTCCTCACAAGGATCAATCTGCATGTCCTCTTGCCCTATACATTGCTTATCTTCCCCTGGGTTTTCAACAACACGTTCACACTTACTGTTTTGTAGAAACTTCTGGAGTACCTCTAAAAGCTGCTCTCCTTGACAAGAACTGGCTGTACCTTGAGAGTAGGCTTTTCTGTCTTGGAAGTTTCTTTAATGCTTTAACTGTATTCAGGTTTATCTCTCTGCTCGAGGCTGGGTTTTGGTTATCTCTGTCTATAACTGCTTGCACCCACCTTCTCTCAGCTTGGGTTCCTGGAACCGGGTTTTGCACACTCTGCTCTGCAGTCTGGCTCAGCTCATTAGCAATGTCCCCAGCTATCCATCTGCTGGACTCTGAAGCAGGCGTACCTTTCACCTTATAACTGATTCTTTTGTTGCTAAAACCTTTTTCCCTCGTGGAGTAAATCTTTTCACGTCTGCCTTCTCTTGGCTTCCTTGAACCAGGCTTCACTGCTCCTGAACCCTCTGGCTTCACAGCTGCGGGACACGCGGCCGTCATAAGAACATAAGATATGCCATACTGGGTCAGACCAAGGTCCATCAAGCCCAGTATTCTGTTTCCAACAGTGGCCAATCTAGGTCATATGTATCTAGCAGTTTCCCAAGAGACATAAGTTCCACAATGCTTGTACTGGGTCAAGCATTGATATCTTCGGTCACTTCTTAATAATGGTTTATGGACCTTTCCTCCAGGAACTTGTCCAAACCTTTTTTAAACCCAGCTACACTAACAGCCTTTACTACATCCTCCAATAACAAATTCCAGAGTTTGATTACACGTTGAGTGAAAAAATATTTTCTTTTATTAGTCTTAAATAGTTTACCCTGTAGCTTCATTGCATGTCCCCTAGTCTTTCTATATTCTGATAACGTAAACAATCGATCTACGTTTATCCGTTCCACTCCGTTCATTAATTTATAGACTTCTATCATATCTCCCCTCAGCCGTCTCTTTTCCAGGTTAAAGAGCCCTAACCTTTTTAGCCTTTCTTCATAGGAGTATCCTTCCATCCCCTTTACCATTTTGGTGGCTCTTCTCTGAACCTTTTCTAAAATCGCTATATCCTTTTTAAGATACGGCGACCAGAATTACACACAAAATTCAAGGTGCGGTCTCACCATGGAACGATATAGAGGCATTATAATATCTTTTGTTTTATATTCCATTCCTTTCCTTATCATACCTAGCATTCTATTTGCTCTCTTGGCCGCCGCTGCACACTGGGCCGAGGGTTTTAACATGGTATCCACAATGACGCCTAAATCTTTTTCCTGGGCGGTGGTTCCTAATGTGGAACCTTGCATCGTGTAACCATAGTTTGGGTTGTTCTTTCCTAGGTGCATAACCTTGCACTTGTCCACATTAAATTTCATCTGCCATTTTGATGCCCAGTCTTCCAATTTATCAAGATCCTCTTGCAATTTTTCACAATCCTCTTGGGTTTTAACAACTTTAAATAGTTTTGTGTCATCTGCAAATTTGATAACCTCACTCGTTATTCCCTTTTCCAGGTCATTTATGAATATGTCAAAAAGCAGCGGACCCAGCACAGATCCCTGCGGTGCTCCAATATTCACCTTTTTCCATTGGGAAAATTGACCATTTAGCCCTACCCTCTGCTTTATATCTTTTAACCAGTTCCTGATCCACAATAGTACACTGCCTCTTATCCCATGACTTTTTAGTTTTGCCAAAAGTCTCTGATGAGGGACCTTGTCAAAGGCTTTCTGAAAGTCCAAATACACTATATCAACCGACTCACCTTTGTCTACCTGTTTATTCACACCTTCAAAAATACAAAACAGATTAGTAAGATAAGATCATCCTTGTCTAAAGCCATGTTGGCTGTCTCCCATTAAGCTATGACTATCTTACCACGGGTTAAGAAGGCAGAGATTGGGACCATAGTGATTTCGGATCACGCACCGTTATGGATGGAAGTGGGGTCACCGGGGAAGTATTCAGGTGCTCGGAGATGGCGATTCCCAATACATTTGAAAGATGACCTACCCTTTAAAAGGTTTATGGAGGATAAGTGGGCTGGCTAGGCCACCACCAATGCCCCCCACCAAGATAACCCCCCACTATTTTGGGAATCTACTAAGGCAGTCTTGCATGGGGAAATAATTAGTTACTAATGCAGTCGACGTAAGAGAATAGACTCACAGATACTACGCTTGACTAAACAGATTAAGGAGGTCAGACGGCAACTAGGGGTGGGGGCGTTTCGAGCTAGTAAAAAAAGGGGAGCTGGTAGCACTTCAGGTAGAACTGAATACTCTATTGCACTGGAGGGCCTGCAAATCCATGTTATATTATCAATACAAGCTTCACAGATATGATGATAGGGCCAGGAGGCTTATGGCTTCTCTGATCAAAAGACACCGGGGATCGTTATAGCATTCAGGGATGGTGATAGAGTGGTGACCGAGGCCTGTCATATACTAGCAGCATTTCGTAAGTATTATCAGACTCTTTATTCTTCAGGAATTGGGGTCAGACTAGGTGAAGCAGCATGCTTGGAAGGGGTGGCACTCCCGGCACTGACGGAGGAGCATCAGGCCCTTTTGAATGGGCCTGTTCTAGTAGAAGAAGTGGAATACACAATAGCCCAGTCCAAGACCTACAAGGCTCCAGGGCCGGATGAATTTAGTAAAAATGGTACAAATTGATGAAGTACTGGTTAAAAGTCCCCCTACAGAGTGTGTTCACACAGCTTATCAAGTTGTAGACTTTCTCTTATGGAAACAATGTCGCATATATAATAGTGTTGCCCAAGCCGGGTCGCAATCCTTTGCAGGCTGCCTCGTACAGGCCAATATCACTGCTTAACTGCGATAATAAATCGCTGGCTAAAATATTAGCTAATCGTCTGGCCAGGGTTATGCCAAACCTGATTCAGGAAGGACAAGTGGGGTTTGTGCGGGATCGTCATCCTGTGTTAAATGTACGACGGGTGCTAATTTCCGTGGCGGTGAGTGATGTGGAACAGTTAAACTCCTTGTTAGTGAGCTTTGATGCAGAAAAAGCTTTTGACCTGGTCGACTGGGGGTTTCTTTTCAAAGTGTTAGATCGTTTTGGGTTTGAAGGGCAGTTTGCGAAGGCTCTGAGATTGTTGTATAATGGACCCCGTGCGGCGGTTGTGGTCAATGATTGCGTATCGGAAGACTTCCTGCTGTGTAGGGGCACTCGCCAGGGTTGTCCTCTCTCACCGATGCTCTTTCTGTTGTTCCTAGAGCCCTTGCTCCATAAGGTTCAGGCCGCAGGGGTGGTTGAAGGGATACAAGTGGGGCACCAACAATTTAAGATCGCAGCGTTTGCAGATGACATGCTGGTACACCTGCATAACCCTAGAAGATCTCTACCGGCTCTACTTGATCTTTTTCATGAGTATGGTTCGTGCTTGGGATTTATGTTAAACATGGATAAATCGGAGACTATGCCCATAGATCAGCACTTGCAGGATACATGGCGGGACATGTTCCCACTAAAGTGGACCAAGGGACACTTTAAATATTTGGAGGTGCAGCTCCCAGCTAAGGCCTTGCATTTGTACCAACTGAATGTACACCCATTGATGAGGAAGGAGAAAGAGCAGTTGCAGAAGTGGAGAGACCTATCGCTCTTAGGGCGGATAGTGCTATATAAGATGACGCTCTTTCCCAGATGGTTATACTTGCTACAGGTGCTGCTGATATGTTTATTGAAAAGGGATCTACGGACTTGGCGGTGTACCTTTAGCAGCTTTCTCTGGTGAGGACGGAAGCCTTGTATCCCATTTGCTCGGATGATAGGAAGTGCAAGGCAGGGGAGGGCTTGGTGCCCCGGATTTGGAGCAATATAATATAAGCTGTCTCTTGTGTCACATGAGGGACTGGCTATTTAATGGAGCATTATGTACCCCCTTAGCGCTGCAGAGTCAGTTTCTTGGGAATTTAAACCTATCTATGTGTTACACACTCGGTGGACACGGTTGCCTGTGCAGGTGCACTGGTAAGGCCTATGTGGGAAGCATGGAGAGCCCTATGTCGTAGAATGGGGCATACCCCTACTCAGTTAGGGTTTCTGCTTATCAGGGGCAACCAGGATTTCCCTGCCAAGAATCTCTCCAAGGAATTTCGACTATGTGAAAGGCAATGTCTCAATAGACTGTCACAGTTTGTAATGCAAGACAGGCAATATAGATCATTACAAGACTTAAGGAAGGAGTATCGGCTTCTGTCCGTTGGAGATTTTGCATTGTTTCAGGTGCAGCACTACATAGGGAAATTGTTGGGCCTGTATTTGTAGATCGTGCAGCCCTGTTTTTTTGCAATAGAAGAGCGTGAGACGATGTCCCTGTCTCTGATGCAAACGGCATGGGCAACAGTCGTACAAAAGAATGAGCATCAAGAATTGGCGCAAAGATGGAATGCAGAGATGGGAACAAGTTGGACGGGGGAAACTCTTCTTAGCACCCTACCACGAGTATTGCAGGTCACCACAGAGGTAAGGCTGTGAGAGATTCAATACAGAGTCATACTGCGGGCACTCTTTTCATCGGTGAGAGCCCAAGCAGCAGGCTTGGTGTCAACTAGTAACTATATAAAATGTGCCGCGGTGCAAAGCACGTTAGGACACCAGCTCTGGGAGTGTCCGAGGGTGCAAGGGTTTTGGGAGGTGCTCCGCAAATATGTGAGCAACGTGTTTCAGTGGCCAGTGATATTCCAGGTGGAGGTAGTGATGCTTGGAGACCCATGAAGGTTGCGGTTGATAGGGCAGGGGGCAAAGATATTCACGCAGAAAGCATGTTTGTTAGGATTGCAGAGTATCTTGAAAGCTTGGCTGGGTTCAGATCCCCCGGCTTACTGAGCTTGGAGAAATAGCCTCCACAGACTGATGCAGATGGAAAATATTGCAGCACAGGGGGGCAGCCTCCAGGCGCTTCCGATTTATGAGGACTTGGGAGCCTTATATTCAATCTTTTTCTCCCCAGGGACGCAGTATGGCTGTAAATTGTGAATTTGTCTAAGCCTTTAGGACAGATCTCTCGGCTGCTTGGAGTTGAGGGGGTAAAGAAGCCCGGGGCTGTAGATTCAGGAGTTGTAACTTGTGGGGATTGGAGTAGTCTAATGCTGACTACAGTAGATAGGGCACAGTATAATGTAGTTTGAGATATTATTGTTCCGCCACCAGAGGTGGGGGGTAGAGAGGGGAAGGGTGAATTGTTGGATCAAACAATGGTATAACCAATGCAATTAATGTTTTGTGAGGCCTCGCAGGTGCTTCGTAAGGGTTTTCGCATGCTGGATGAGGCAATTAGTATTATATTTGGTTTTGTTGATTGGTTAACAATACCAATGATTTCAACAAATTCTCCAGTGGTGTGTAAGAGTCCCCACTCGCTGGAGAAGGTATAGAAGCATTGTTATCATTTCAAAGAATAGCTATTGTCTGGATGGGAGGGAGGAGAGTGGGGAGGAGTTGGGTAGGGCTGGAAGGGGGAAAAATAAAAATGTGTTTGAAGTAACACTTGTAAGCAATGATGTAACAAGGTGTTAATGTTTTGGTAAAACACTGGATGGCAATAAAAAAAAGTTAAACAAATAAAAAGTTAGGACAGGCGAAAGGCTGTCCTAACTTTAGGGTCTTTTGCATTCTGATTGGTGACTGAATATCACCACTGAATAGATTGCAAAAGAGCAATCCTGGCAAACCGGATTCAGTGCCACTCACCAAATATGACCCACCACTGAATATCTGGGTTTCAATACGGGGGGCAGGCAAAAATGGGGCCCGCACAGCAGTGGCGGAAGCAGCGCAGCAAACTTACTTTATAACATTTGCCATGCTGCTCCGCTCTTGCAAGTTCGCCGAGGGGCCAGCGTCTTACAATAACAGCCATACCGCAAGACTTTGGCCTGGTGGGGAACAGCTGGAGAGCCAGTGGCAAACTTACAAGAGCGGAACAGCGCGGCAAACACAATGATGTAAGTTTGCCACCGCATAGAGAGCCGCACGGGGGGGGGGGGGGGAGGGCACTGCCACGACAATGGGGGGCCCTCATTTTAATTTATGCCACTGCTGGGTTTAGTTTAAGGCAGCGATAGCTGCAGCTGCTGAAAATGCCCCCCAAGTCTTCAGCATAATTTAAAATTAAGAGCGGTTTGTTTTCTTTCTCAACTCAATAGGGAGGAGTGGTCTAGTGATTACGACAAGGTACTTCAGGCCGGAGGGCCGGGGGTTCAAGTCCCACCTGGGGACAGCAATCTCAGGCTGGAGGGACTGGGATTTCTAGTCCTATAGGCACTCCTTGTGGTCTTGGGCAAGCCACTTAACCCTTCATTGCCCATGTTCCCTGTAAGTATTAGCGTATGTGTCTCATATCCCCTCGTGTTAAATGTATCCCCCAATTGACCGCTTTGACCCGGTGAAAAGCGGGATATAAATACAGCTAAATAAATAAAATAAACTACTTCCCATCATTTCTACTATGTTTAATTTCTAAGGCACCTCTAGATATACTAGAGAAGGAGTGCATCATGGAAATCGGTTGTAAAGAGCAATTTTCCCTTCCGTGGATGGTAAGTTAGCCTGACTCTTCTCTCCCCTCTCTCTCCTTAGCTTTCCTTTCCTCTTCTCTGGTTGATTGGTCTTTCCTATTTTGCTCTGGAGTTTCTTTCCTGCTCTATTATTGCTTTAATTGTAAACCACCTTGCTGTTATGAATTGGCAGTATATCACATTTTAAATAAACTAAACTAAATGAACTAAAATCTTTGCCCTGAGGTGTTGTTGGCCACAAGCTTATTACTACTACTGATCATGCTTTGCTCTTACAGCCCAGAGAAAGGGGGGGAAAGAGGCTTGTAGTAACTAGAAAAATGAGGAACTGAAAGAAGGGAACTTGTAAGGAGAGAGAAAAGGCTGGGAGAGGACCCTAAAAGACATGTATGTAACAAAGAGGGGAGAGGGAAAGCTGAAAAAATAAAGAGGTGAGTGAGAGATAATGGAGGGGAGATGAAGAAGAGAAGCAAAATGGTCATTCTTGGAAGAGAGGAGAGATAGATCAAGAAATGAGCAGGACGCTGGAAGAATGAAAGAGAAAGGCAGGAGCAGAGGGATTTTAGGGCACATTTCCATTTTGATTCTTGAGGCAAGGCAAACAGAATGCTCAGACAATATCAGTATAGCGTTCAAAACTTCAGACCTTGAGTTTGTACAATCACAACCCAGCAATATTACAAATTCATCTCACCGATCCCTAACAAACAACTATAATTTCATATACTTCAATCTATTATAGCAAATATCTAATGTATCAAAAACGTTTTTGTCAGATCATTTACCTTGGGCGGTAATCCCACCCTCATAGCAAACCCTCCTTTTTGTCTTTTATTACCAGCAAACACAATTGCCACATAAAAACTGAGAGCCCACACTCAGCGAGCTCTCAGTACACTTATCTGTTGTCAAACAATAAAATGTTATCCACTCAGGGGCAGGAGAGGCTCATTCCGCCTATACATCCGTTCCACCGTTCTCTGTCTCCAGATTGGTGTGTAATCTCATTCACTAACAATGACTTCTCAAAACTCATCACCTGAAAACTCTTCACAACATGGCACCATGTTTCCAGCTACCATGCATTCACAGATCTTTTCCAAGTGAATAATCGCAATCGAACAGAAGAGCTCCTCCAAACTTTGTCACTCTTCAGTTAACCCTAAGCTGGGCAAACAGGGAAACTTCCAGTAGTTGGAAATAACAAGCTTACTCAGATTCCATTTTAAGAGCATCCATGCATTTCTCTGGTCATCTGATAAGACCCAAAACGCCTCTTCCAACCAATCAAATTAGGACCTTCCCCACCTGGATGAGTAATTAACATCCACTTTCAATTCTTCCATATAAGGCACATCTCAATAATGATCCCAAAGGAGTAATTATTTTAACTCTATAAAATGCTCCACCAATCAGTCTCAAGATTCAACCCCTTAGGGGTCACAGTTTGCAATCTGAAAATTCACCATTGCTCTATATATTGTAAACAGGTCAGCCGATCATCCCCTCGCAAATTGAGAGGGACATGATCTATTACCTGCCACTTAAGATCACAAAATGCATGACCTAACTCAATACAACGTGCCACCATTGGAGCTGATAAACTTTGGTGTTCAATCGGGAGCGATGTTCTTGTAATCTTACTTTCATCGGATGAGACATCCTGCCTATGTATTTTATTAAACACGGGCATTCAATCATATATACTACAAAAGCAGTCTGGCAAGTAGTCCTGTAACATACCTCGTAACAATGATTAGTAAATTGTCCATCCACGATTGCCCCACTATATATAGAAACACAAAAATTGCAAGTCCCTCAAGGGAAGTGGCTCAATTGCAACTCAGAGTCTATTAGAGAGGATAAAAAGTCAATGTTATCCGTACTACCACATCTGCTATGTTCTTTCCCCGCTGGTATGCATCCCTAAAATATGCCTATGTCTTTTTATTATTTTAGAAAAAATTAAATATACCCAATCCCGGTGAAAAAATCACAAAAACATAACCCGAGATTCAAAATAAACCATAAATGTGAAGCTATCAATCTATCTATTTTTGTCGGAGCAGCTACCACAGTGAGGGGAAAGGGAACTACCCCAAACCACTGTAGCCACTCCTTTTTAATCAAATGTTATCATAAAAATGCTTTATGCAAGTGTTTAAAAATACACTTATCTGAAATTGTCGGCGGTGTCCAACTCCCGCATCAAAAATGCAATATATAGAAACAGGCCGTGAAGACTAGTCAGCTAGCATCAGGAACGACGTGTCACGTTTCGGGGTAGAAAACATTGCCCCTGCATCAGGTTCCAGCCTTGTCTAGCCGAAGCAGCCTTGAAGAGCGTCTTCAACCCAACGGTTTTTATCATGAGAAATAGCAAGTGCCCGGATGAGAACCAGCCCAAAGGCATGTACAGGCCAATCAGAGCAGCAAGGGGGAGGAGCACCACTCAGCGCCGCCCTCTCACAGCTGATCAATACACAAAACTGATCGGCCCGCAAAAAACACCAAATAGATAAAAAAATATCAAAATATAGAAGTCAAAGAATTGTGTGCCAGTCTATTTGTTGATTTAACCCCCGAGGGGTAACAGTATTTAAACAATAAATCCAGCGTTGTTCCAAAATTTGTAGGACTTGAAGCCGATCTCTCCCCCGCGGATTCACTGGAACAAAATCCAAAATCCGCCAATGCAGATCTGTAAAACAATGAGCAGCTTCTATACAGTGATCCACTAATGGAGCGGACAAATTACGTGTCCGTAGACGGGAAGCATGCTCACCCAATCGAAGTTTAAATGATCTTGAAGTACGGCCCACATAATAAAGATCACAAGGGCAAACAATCAGATACACCACAAAGGATGTCAAACAATCGGTTTTCCACCGAATGATGTAATCTTTGCCAGTATGTTTATCTTTCCAAGAGGCACCAGCCAGTGTGTTAGGACAATAAATGCACGATCCACAAGGGGAATGTCCAGCCAAATCATGAATCCGTAACGGGCAATCTTCAGGAGGTACAGTATGCACAATCAGATCCCGCAGGTTTGCACAGCGGGTATAAGCTATACGTAAATCCCTACGAAAGCAAGGGTGAACCGCCAATACTGGCCAAAATTTATGTAAAATCCCAACTACATCACCCGAACCACAAAGGTATGGGAGGATCCCAGTAACCTGTGCAGACTGGTCCTGCAAAGAACGAGGAGCTGTAAAAAGCCATTCACGATGGATATTGCTGGCACGTTTTCTAGCCAGTTGGACCACTTTCTTTGGATAGCCCCTAGAGAGCAAACGTGAACTTAAATCTTCCACAGCACGTTTATAATCAGCTCTGTTGGAACAAATCCGACGGATCCGAAGAAATTGACCAAAGGGTAACCCCCTCCTGAGAGCCGGAGGATGAAAACTATTAAACCTCAAGAGAGTGTTCCTTTGGACAGATTTTCGATACAGGGAAGTACAGAAACCAGTATCAGAAAGAACAATCTGAACATCCAGAAATTGAATACTTGCCGAATCAATCTGGGCAGTAAAGTGAATATTTTGCTTGAAAGAATTCAAGGATGTCAAAAAAGTGTGTAAATTAGATAACGTTCCCGTCCAAAGAAAAAAGATGTCATCCAAGAAACGTCGCCAGAACGGGATGTTAAAAAATAAGGGATGGGAGTAAACAAAAGAATCCTCAAACCAACCCATATAAATGGTGGCCACCGAAGGTGCTACCGTGGCCCCCATAGCGATCCCGAAAATCTGGAGATAACACTGCTGACGATAAATAAAATGATTTCTTTGAAGCACCAAAGTAAGTAGATCAAGTATAAACTGTTGAGGGATACGATCTGGTAAATCAAGGGGATGAGACTGTAGACCATCTAATACTTCAACCTGATCAATATTTGTATAAAGAGACTGGACATCAAGCGTGACCATATATGTATAAGAGGAAATGGCTGTGCAGGAAGACAGTTGTCGCAAAAAATCTCCCGTGTCTATAATATATGTTTTTATTATTTTAGTCACCTGCGCTGCATTCTTCATAAATGATAAAACACCCACCATCTTGAACTGTTCTGTCAAATCCACTCCAACTTCTGGAATATCAATATAGCACCAAGGGCTTATCTATCTGGATCCAAGTCACAGAGACAGGTGTATCAGTCCAGATTTTCAGGTTCATTTTCAAAGAGGTTCATGAGTTTTTCACCTTGAAAATCTTTTAAATAGGAGTTGAAAGACCAGGACTGAATCACATATTTCACGAAATCACCCTTAAGTAGCATCCACAGCTCTGAGCTGTTTATAGGTGCACACCTCTCCTTTACTCATTTCCCATCTATTTTCAAATAGTCATCATACATGGCTTTTCTCCTTATTCCTTCTCGTTGGAATTATGCCCCGTGTGCACTTTTATTTGCACCGTTTATTAGACACCTGCCCCAGCTTCCTCACACTAAGAAACACAAAAACCAATTAATATTTTGCTTAGCGAGAAAGGAAAGTGAACCTGGGAGAAAGTAACTGGGCGAGACAATTATTGAGTCTGGCTTGCTTGATGATTTTTCAGCCTTGATCATAAGTTTTTCAAAAAGGAAGTCTCCTATACACCTGAAAGGTATTACTCCAATGAAAATGGGCTATCACTGAGGAGTGGAAAGAGTCAGGTAGAATACAGCATTACACGTGAGCAGTGAGATAGTATGGATCAAGACCATGGACACATTTGAAAGTGAAAGTAAAGAAGCTAGTGGAGTGAGGAGAGAAGGTGACATTTTCCTTACCAGATAATGTTCTTTTCCTTGTGTCCTGCTAGACCAGTCCAGACAAGTGTGTTGTGTCCCCCTACCAGCAGATGTGGAGACAGAAGAAACTTCCATGGGCTTCTTTATGATATCACCTTGCGATATCGGCCAGAGCTACCAGAGGGGAGCCTTCAGTAATATTTGTATCAAAGTATATGTTGAGAAACTTCAGAATAAATATAACCTCAATGAAGGTAACACGGTTCAACAGAACAATAACCATAACTATGTACAGGATCAGCTTCAACAGAAGGCTTGTCAGAAGGGTATGAGCCTGCAGGGCCAACTACAGAGAATTGCAGACCAAGCAGTTATCCGGGCAGATCATGGACTGATCTAGCAGGACAAGAAAGGACATTATCTGGTAAGTAAAATGTCATCTTCCATATCATCATGCTAGACCAGTCCAGACAAGTGGGATGTACCACGTAGGTCACTACTAGGCAGGAAGAATACACAGTAGCTTTCAGGACCTCTCAGCCAAAGACCGTGCCAGCCCGAGTGTGGACATCCATGCAGTACTGCTTGACAAAAGTGGAAAGTGATGCCAACATTGCTGCCCGACAAATGTCTGCGGGGGGTATCAAGCAATGCTCTGCCAACAAGGATGCTTGTGCTCAAGTGAAATGTGCACACAAACCTCTTCAGAGAATGAAAAGGATCCCTGCATGACAAGTCTTGCAGCTGGGAGATGCATCTCGCTGAACAGATTTCAACCAGAAACACAGTCTTGAGTGTTAGGTCTTTAAGCATAGCCCACTTCAAGGGCTCAAAGGGCTCTGACATCAAGGCCTGGAGCACCAGGCCAAGATCCCACAGAGAAACAATTGACCACGGGTGGATAAGGAGGAATGCAGATGCCATACCCCCATGGAGAAAACAGGAAACATCAGGATGTGAGGCAAGAGAGTGGCTCACCACCAGCCCCTGAAGCAGGGAAGGGCCGCTATCTGAACCTTTACGGAACTATAATAAAGACTTTTGTGCAGACCCTCCTGAAGAAAAGCAAGCAAGGATGGCAAGTCCACTGCATGAGGTCTAGTCTGATGCTGATGACACCAATCCTCAAAAAGACATCAGACACATAACATAGGCCAGGCTGGTAGGACCTCTTCTAGCTTTAAGAAGCATGGAAACCACGGTGGGTGAGTAGCCCTTACACACTAAGCAGTGCCTCTCAAGAACCAAGCTGTAAGTGAGAAGCGATCCAGGATGTCTAGAAGAACCGGTCCTTGACATAATAGCCTCCAGGCTGGGGGAAAGAGCAGAGGGGGACCTTGCCAAAGCCTCCTCATGTCCTCAAACCATGGTCTTCGTGGCCAATCTGGCACCACCAGAATCACCCAAGTTCAGATTCTGCTCTACACATCGAAGCACGCAACCCACTAGTGGCCACAGAGGAAACATGTACTGCAGGCTGCTCTTCAAGCTGGGCTGAACCAGTGTGTTGATGCCCTCACAGCCTGTAACCCTGTGGCGAATGAAGAAATGTTTGGCTTTGGCATTGGATCGAGTTGCCATCAGATTCATCCCAACGGTGCAGAATCTACTGATAGGCCATTCAGCTCAGATTCATCCCAACGGTGAAGAATCTACTGATAGGCCATTCAGCTCAGTTCCCACTCCCTGGGATCAAGAAAGTGACAACTGAGGAAGTTTGCCTCCACTTAGTCAACTCAGGCGATGTGCTACATCAAAAGAACTAGCAGGTTCTTTTCCGCCCAGGAGAACAGAAGAGTCATCTCCAGGGCCACTCCAGCACTCCTCATGCCCCCTTGCCAATTGACAGATGCCACTGCTGTGGCATTGTCTGAGTATACCCGAACCTCTTTGCCCTTGACTAGGGTCTGGAAGTGCAGGAGGGCCAACCAAATAGCCCTCACCTCAAGGCAGTTGATGAGCTAGGCCAACCTGCAGCTGTTACAATGGCCCTGTGTTGTGAAGGTCCTGCAATGAGCTCCCCAGCCAAACAGGAGAAGCCATGAGTGATCATCTGACAGAATACCCTTCTGCAGGTGCTGTGGCTATTGTCACCACCTCAGGCTGGAGAGGTAGCCTGACCTCAAACTCCTGAGAGCTGGGAGATCACTGAGAAAGCAGGGACATCTGAAGCAGTCACATGTGAGCGCTCGCCCAAGACACCATGTTGATTGCCACTACTGTGAAGCTGAAGATAATCCCATACTCTGGGAGCTTGCTAAGACTGGAAGGCTTCCAACTGGGCCAGCAGCTTGATCACCATTTCTTCGGGAAGGAACACTTTGCCTTTCCGAGTGTCAAATGATACTGCCAGGTATTCCAGTGATTGGGAAGGACCAACTAGCTCTTTGCTTGATTTATCACCCAACCAAAGCTCTCTAGGAACTGCACCATCTGGACTGAAACCCAGGCTGCTTCAGACTGTGACTTAGCCCAAATGAGCCAGTCATCCAGATATGGATGTACACAGATCCCTTGCCACCTCAGCAGAGCAGCTGCCACCACCATCACTTTCGAGAACGCCCTGGTATCAGTGGATAGACCAAAGAGGGGCGTGCTGAACTGATAATCAGGGCCAAGAACGGAGAAACAAAGGAAACTCTGCTGATTCTCCTGAATAGGGATGAGGAAGTAAGTGGCTAAGTCCACGGTGTACCGCTTGAATCACTGATTCCAGGGTCCATATGGAAGTGAAGGGTGCACAGGTGAGCTTTGACTCCCTTGAGATCAAAGATTGGTCGAAAGGAACCGTCCTTCTTTGGCACCACAAAATAGATGGAGTATCGGCCCTGGCCTTCTGCAAACTTTCAGCCGCTTCACTGGGGAGTCCAGCAAGGCCCACTCCAAGCACATCATATTCTTGATAAACTCTGTAAAAGGAAAGACTGTCTTGGACTTCTGAACCCCCTGAAAGAGAAGGTGGGTCTGTGGCCCTTGTTCAGCCATGGAAGGGTAGGCCAAATTTAAGGCAGAAGATACCTGAGCAATCAGGGCCGCCAATTCATCCTTTCTGAACAGGCAAATTAATACTGGACTCCTTGTGATCTTCAGAGTGTGAGGACAACCCCGTCCTCCCAATCAGAGTCAGCTTCTGATGTGACTGGACTGAACTGAACTCCTGGTCCTGGCCAAAGGACAGCAGACCCAAACCTCCTGACTCCAATCTTTGGTGACAGAGCTTAGAAGGCTGGAACCCAGCTGGAACTCGACTCACATGCTGTCCCTCCTCAGAGCGGGCAGAAACAAATCAAGAGAACCTGGAGCTCCTGGGTCCTCGGAACCATGCCAGAAAGACCAAGCTTTTTGTAAAAAAGAGAAGATCTCCAGGGAGGACAAACTAGAAACCAGGAGCTCCCCACTACCAAGATGGGCCCCCTACCACTGGAGGTTTGTAACCAATGATGATGCCTTCCCTAAGGGGGAACATCCAGAGGAGAGAGCACTGAGACAAGAGACCTGAAAATCATCCTTCTTCAGGGCAGCATCCACTGCCGATGGAAGCGAGGAAGAAAAGGCTAGAGTACTCGTTTCCCCTTGCTGTGAAGAGGGAAACGGGCCTTCTAAGGGACTCAGTATCCGAAGCTTCTATGAAAGCTGAGCAGATCCCAGAATCCAGCAAAGAGACTTCCCACTTTCCATAGATGAGACAGCGTTTCTTCAAAGATGGCATAATCCACCCTTGCATCAGCAATTAGGAAACACAGTCAGAAGGCACAGTACGACAGCATGTTATGCCATGCAGACAGGCCACACATGCTAACATCCTTCAAACCAAAGCTGTGCGTGGATAGTGTGACGATGAGAGCGGGATTGAACAGATGGAAACATAGGAAAATAGGGAATACCCCTTTAAGACAAGAGACAGGCAAGGTTTCCACAGGGTTCAAGCTTCAGATGAACTAAAGAAACACATACTAGCTGAGGCTGAGCTACGCCCAAGCCCTAACGTGGGTGCAGGTTTGAGCTCTAATCAGAGGCACACGTGCAGGCAGCAGGGAGTGGTAGCTGGAAAGCAGCTTTTTAAGCCGGCCTCAGTGGCAGCAGAAGGAGGAGCAGGAGAGAGACCAGCCGAGAGGGCAGCAGGAAAGGCAGCAGAGAGGACGTCCGAGTGTCCCACAGCTGTGAAGCCAGAGTGTTCAGGAGCAGTGAAGCCTGGTTCAAGGCAAGCCTGGTTCAAGGCAAGCCACTTAACCCTCCACTGCCCATGTTCCCTGTAAGTATTAGTGTATGTGTCTCATATCCCCGCATGTTAAATGTATCCCCCAATTGTGTTGTGACCGCTTTGATTGAAGGATAAGGCGGTATACAAAACTGTCTAAATAAATAAATAAATAAAGGAAGGAAGCCAAGAGAAGGCAGACGTGGAAAGCTTTACTCCACATGGGAAAAAGGTTTTAGCAACAAAAGAAGCAGTTCTAAGGTGAAAGGTACGCCTGCTTCAGAGTCCAGCAGATGGATAGCTGGGGACGTTGCTAATGAGCTGAGCCAGACTGCAGAGCAGAGTGTGCAAAACCCGGTTCCAGGAACCCAAGCTGAGAGAAGGTGGGTGCAAGCAGTTATAGACAGAGATAACCAAAACCCAGCCTCGAGCAGAGAGATAAACCTGAATACAGTTAAAGCATTAAAGAAATTGTTCCAAGACAGAAAAGCCTACTCTCAAGGTACAGCCAGTTCTTGTCAAGGAGAACAGCTTTTAGAGGAACTCCAGAAGTTTTTACAAAACAGTAAGTGTGAACATGTTGTTGAAAATCCAGGGGAAGATAAGCAATGCAAAGGGCAAGAGGACATGCAGATTGATCCTTGTGAGGAAGATTCCGGGTGTAATGAAGCTCCCGATGGATTGTTCTCTATGTAGAAGGGAAGTTTGATTATTGCTAGGAAAAAGAACTGAGACAGGAAGTCTTTGAAAAGCAATATTGTACTTAGCTAGGAGAAAGCTAAGACCTTCTGTTAAGCTAAAGAACATCTTCTGAATCCTGAGTTTATTAACTAAAGCGACATTGGATATAAATGGAATGAATTTACCTGCTTTGGATGAAAAGAAGTAGCTATGAATTAACATGCTGAAGAACTAGCTGGGGAACAGCTGTGATGTGAAAAGGTGTTTTCAGTTCTGAGGTTCCAGATGCAAATTTTTGTTCCTGTTATCTTTTTGGAGAATAATCCTATTTTTGCCTTGTGTTTGAATTTGATGCGAAAGGGGAACCCAAAATAAATTTTCTTCTTTTGCCTGAACAAACCCGAGTGGTCATACTATTTTGTCTTTAAGTAAGAACTACAACTCCCAGAATTCCCTGGGTAGAGAAAACCAGTGACTCTTTATTTAAGGACAAATAAGGCAGCCCTTTTTGCCCTAAGCCTCTGGCCTAGGCAAGGGGGTACGACAATAGCCACACACAGAAGGTTGCATACAAATAAACACCACACACTGTGAACGTGCAGCATGGAAGGTGTGGAGATAGCACAGCAAAATGCAGGAAGCACAGACAACACACACTGGCAATTAGGGAAGGCAAGAAAGAACCAGCACCAAACTAACACCCCGCACAGTCCCAAAACCGACTGAGCACCCCAGCAACAGATAAGAAACAGATAAGAAACAGACTTAACTGTGGTACTCACCCCTGGGAAGCCCTGGGCAGGTAAAAATCATGCCGAACTCTGCGATACTACCCTGTCATCAGACAGTCACATACCCCTCTGAAGAGCTTTATTTTAATCTGCAGGGGGAAGGAGGGTGAAGAGGGTACTGAGGTTGTGTGAAGCTTGAAGAATCCATCCAAATTCCTTTCCCACTCTCTGGGGTGATCAACGTGTTCTCAGCCAGAAAATAATCTATATATTGTGTTGTTACTTGATGTTTCACCTGCATTCAATATGGTTAGCTATGAAATCATGTTGGACAGCTTGGAGAGGGTGGGTTTTGAAGGGGATGTGCTTCAAGTTGTAAAGCTCCACATCTGAAACTTGAAATCATTTACAAATAGAAGTTAGATGCAAGGCCTTGATAAGGCAGGCAAAGAGAGAATTTGAAAAGAAGCTTTCCTTGCTGGCAAAAGTGCATAATGAAAACTTTTTAAAGTGCATTCATAGCAAAAAACATGTGGGAGAGTCAGTTGGACCACTAGATTATAGAGGGGGTAAAAGGGGCGCTAAGGGAGGACAAGGTCATAGTGGAGAGACTGAAGGAATTCCTTGCTTTGGTCTTTACTGAAGATGATTTAGGGAAGATACCCATGCCTGAAATGCTATTTAAAGATGATGTATCGGAAAAATTGAAACAAATCTTGATAAACCTGGAAGATGTATTACAACTATTTAATAAACGAAAAAGTAGCAAATCACCAGGCCCAGATAGTATATATCCCAGGGTGCTGAAAGAATTGAAATATGAGATTGCAGGCCTACTATTAGTAATCTGTGAACTATCATTAAATCATCTGTAGTACCTGAGGATTGGCCAATGTAACTCCAGTTTTTAAAAAGGGTTCCAGGGGTGATCCGGGAAACTACAGACTGGTGAGCCTGATGTCAATACTGGGCAAAATGGTAGAAATCATTATAAAGAATAAAATTACTGAACATGTAGATAGCCATGGTTTATTGGGAGAAACCCAACATGGCTTTAGCCAAGGAAAGTCTTGTCTTACTAATCTGTTATATTTTTTGAAGGTGTGAATGAACGGGGACACAAAGGTGAAGAGTTTCTCATGAGGGAGCTTGTCAAAGGATTTCTAGATTTTCAGAAATCCTTTGACATGCTCCCTCATGAGATACTCTTGGCGAAATGTAAAAGTCATGGGCTTGGAGGCAGTGTAGTATTATGGATCAGGAACTATTTAAAAGATAGAAAGCAGAAAGTAGGACTAAATGGCCCATTTTCTCAGAGGTGAACAGAGGAGTACTCCAGGGATCTGTGCTGGGTCCACTGCTTTTTAACATTTTTATAAATGACCTGGAAATGGGAATAATGAGTTGTTAAAACACAAGAGGATAGTGAAAAATTTCAAGAGGGCCTTGAAAAATTGGAAGACTGGATGTCCAAATGGCAGATGAAATTTAATGTGGACAAGTGCAAAGTTATGCACCTAGGAAAGAACAACTCAAACTATGGTTAGACAATACAAGGTAACGCCTTAGGAACACCACTCAGGAAAAAGGTTTAGGCTTCATCGTGGATAATACTTTGAAACTCTCTGCCCAGTAATAAGGCCTTTCTCATTTATTCCTTGATGGAACAATTTTTCAAAAGGTAATTTCTCTTTATCATCTGCTGCCCCCTCCTCTTTTTGTCGGAAGAAATGTTGTATCTGGTGATATCCATACCAGTTCCCCTTTTCAAGAGAGAAGGCCTTCTGCAATTCCTCAAATGTAAATATCTTGCCAACTTTATTGTACATTTGTCCTACATATTGTAACCCTTGTACTTCCCACCTATTGAATATTTGTGAGTTTCCCCCTCCCTAAACCTTTCACATGTTTTAATTCTTTGCATAAAGATTGCTGCACCCTTGCCCACCAAATGACTCTTTTCATGATGCCAAATCTTTAGAGTAAAGGCTTTAAACAGGTTTTGTTCTCCATCTTCCCCCACCATACCCCTCCCCCTACCCGTGCTCTCCCATTGACGAACATTGCCTCGGTTTTATCATAGTTGACCGTTAAGTTGTTGGCTATGAGCCAGTCATTCATGTCTTCGAGACATTTGGTTATTGTTGTGGTATTTAGTGCTAGTAGGTTGATTGGGGCGTATATCATGATGTCGTCAGCATAAATGTGATAGTGTAGTTTATGGTGCTTGATGATGTTGCATATGGGCTGGATGTAGATGTTAAAGAGCATTGATGATAGGGCTGAGCCTTGTGGTATTCCTTGCATGACTGGGAATTGCAGTGATTTCTAATGGTTGCATTTGACTTGATGTGTTCGCCCTTCCAAGTATGATGTAAACCAATTCAGGGTATTCTTACATAGTCCTATCTATTGTAAGCGATGCAGTAGCTTAGTTATGCATATAATATCAATTTTTTGGTCTATGATGTAATCATATATAGTATTTAGTTTGTTTCTTATGGATCTTGCATTAATTAGTACACAATAAATAGGGGACTTAAGAGTTGGATTATTCTTGGTAAGCTTAGATGGGGGGAAAGAATCTTGGTTGGTCCTTTGTTTTTATTCTTATAGAGTTTCTGTTGATTGAGTTTATTATCACTTGTATGAGTATGTCTTAAAGGGTTTAGAATTAAATTGTTGGGTAGAGCTTGTTGGGTAAGGAATATCATATTAAAATACAGAAGAATGAATTGGTATATTGTATGCATGTTTGCAGTTATTAAGTAAAACTATTTAAAACTACAAAAAGATCAAGACAGATATCTTTTCTGTAAATTAATGATTAATAATTATTACAATACTTTGATAGAAGGATATTATTGTGATTTAGACTTGTACTGTCGGTTCTTTAGATGCAGGGGATTGTGAGTTATTTAAATCCTAGCGAAAAGCCGAATATGTGATATAAAAGATATTGTGTTGATGTCTTACCCTGAGGTATTCGGAAGGCTATTCATGTTAGTTTGAACTTCTCTTATCCCACCAAATCGTCCCGCGCCTAAGGACCACACCAAAGGGCCCTCTGGCGAGGACCTCAGGCACGGGCCTGCCAGGCGCAGGCACGCCCAATGGCGCTTTACTTTTAAAGCCGGTCACCAGCGCTGCTTAGTGGAGCGATCAGGCTTGCCCAGCTCAATTGGCACAGTTAACAGCTGATTTCAATGGCAGCAGTGATGTCACTGTTCTGCTCTGCTTGTGCCCGATGGCGCTTTACTTTTAAAGCTGGTCACCAGCGTTGCATAGTGGAGCGATCAAACTTGCCCAGCTCAATCGGCACAGTTAACAGCTGATTTCAATGGCAGCAACATATGCAGCTTTAGCACTGTTTCTTCCAGGATGAAATGACCGCTGCTTTTCACTGGCACCCTTTTATATTTTATTATTTATTTTGGGTTCAGAGAGACTATAATGATGAACGTATTTTACTATTTGTTAAAAATCAATTACATTTACCCAGAGCTGCACTAAATGCAAATGCAATGTGTGCCTTCAAGTCAACTTGGACTCCTGGTGACCCAGAGGCTCCTGGGTTTTCTTGGCAGTGTGACTAGAAGTAAATTGCCAGGCCTTTCTTCTGAGTCAATGGAGGGCTAAGTGACTTGCCCAAGGCCACAAGGAATGCCAGTGGGAATTGAACCCTGGTTGCTTGATTACCAAGCCAGTGTTCTAACCACTAGGCTACTCCTCCACTCCTGCTACATTAAATACAAATAGCTAAAGTATAAATATTTAAAAAAATAATCGCAGTCACTTATGCCATGTGCAGGATACTGGAGAATGTTGAACCCGTGGGCACTGAAGTGCAGGCTTGCTCTGTCTGAGTAGTCTCTTTTTTTTTTTTGTAAATATTTCACATCTACAAGCAACTATATTTGTGCGAAGTTATAGTGAACTGGCAATAAAGCACAGTTACTTACCTGTAACAGGTGATCTCTGGGAACAGCAGGAATTAGTCCTCACATATGGGTACGTCGGTACCGACGGAGCCCGTGCGGGAAAGCTCCCCAGCTTCTTAGAATAGAAGCTTTTGGGACCTCCCACTGCACATGCGCACTGCCTTCCCGCCTTCCTGAACAGCTCTCCTCAGTTTCGAGTTTATAGCTGAGTCAACAGAGAGAGGACAGGAAGATAGATAGATAAAAGATACAACTCCTAGGGGAGGTGGGTGGGTTGTGAGGACTAATTCCTGCTGTTCCCAGAGATCACCTGTTACAGGTAAGTAACTGTGCTATCTCCAGGAACAAGCAGGAATAAGTCCTCACATATGGGGACTCCCTAGCTTAGATGCATGGGATCCCCTGTAAAGGTTCGCCATCTTCGTATGGATCTCAGGCATCCATTCTGGGAAGGTGGGCAGGAGTTGTTTAGGAATGGAACAGGTGCTTGAGGACAGCCTGGCCAAACAAGGCATCCCGGCGGGAGTCCTTGTCCAAACAGTAATGGGCTGTGAAGGTATGAACCGAGGCCCAGGTAGCGGCTCGACAGATCTGATCTATGGAAACAGAGTGCAGATGAGCCATAGAAGTTGCCATGGCCCTCACATTGTGAGCAGTGACATGGCCTTCCAGAGAAATGTTTTTGCTCTGGTAAGCAAAAGAAATACACTGAGCAATCCAATTGGAAAGTGTACGCTTGGAGACTGGAAGTCCCAAATGGGAAGGATCAAAGGCCACAAAAAGTTGAGAAGACTTTCGATGTGGCTGAGTCCTATTAAGGTAAAAAGCGAGAGCTCTTTTACAATCCAGAGTATGAAGGTTCCTCTCTGCATTGGATGCATGAGGAGCTGGAAAAAAGACAGGTAGATATACCTCTTGATTAAGATGAAAAGGCGAGACCACTTTAGGCATAAAGTGGGGATTCGTCCTAAGGACCACCTTATCATGATGAAATCTTGTGTAAGGTGGATTAGCCACTAAAGCCTGCAGCTCACTGATGCGGCGAGCCGAAGTGACTGCAATGAGGAAGATGACCTTCCAGGAAAGAAATTTCAAGGAGGTGGAAAACATTGGCTCAAAAGGTGGCTTCATAAGTTGACCGAGCACTAGATTCAAATCCCATGCGACCGGGGGTGGTCTGATGGGAGGTTTAGTGAGAGTCAGGCCTCTCATGAATCTTGCAACAAGAGGATGAGAGGAGATAGGTTGTCCATTTATATGTTTCAAGGATGCTGCAATAGCGCTTAAATGGACTCTTACCGAATTCGTCTTGAGGCCTGCATTGGATAGATGCAGGAGATAATCAAGAAGAGAATTCAAAGGAAGTGCCAGAGGGTCAAGACCCTGCTGAGCACACCAAATGGAAAAACGTTTCCATTTGAAAGCATAGGAACGCCTGGTAGAGGGTTTCCTAGAGGCAGAAAGGATATCTTTCACTGGTTGGGAAAGATGAAAGTCTTGAAGGCTTAAGCCTTCAGTAACCAAGCACTGAGGTGAAGGGATTTGGGGTTTGGGTGCCACAAAGTCCCCTCCTCCTGAGACAGGAGGTCTGGCGCAGCTCCCAGATCCAAGTAGGATCCCTGGGAGAGCTGTAGAAGTAGAGGGAACCACACTTGGCGTGGCCAGCGTGGAGCTATGAGGATCATAGTTCCATGATCCCTCTGGAGTTTGAACAGAGTCTTGGGAATCAAAGGAATGGGTGGAAAGGCATATAGGAATGCCTGATTCCAATTCAGGAGAAAGGCGTCCGTAGCCTGAGCTCCCTGACACGGAGTTCTGGAACAGAACCGGGGAAGTTTGGCATTCCACGGACTTGCAAAGAGGTCTATGTCCGGGGTCCCCCATTCCTGAAAGATTCGGTTTATTTGGTCCAAATGTAGGGACCATTCGTGTGGCAGCAGAACTCGACTGAGCCTGTCTGCCCGAGAGTTTTGAACTCCTGGGAGATACACTGCTAGCAGGTGAATCTGATGCTCTCTGGCGAAGGCCCATAGTCTTAGAGCTTCGTTGCAAAGCGACAGAGAGCCCGTCCCTCCTTGTTTGTTTATGTAAAACATGGCCACCTGATTGTCCGTCTGAACTAGGACAGTGAGGTTGGCTAGGAGGGAGTGGAAGACCTTGAGGGCAAGGTAAATTGCTCGCAGTTCCAGAAGATTGATATGAAGGGTGGTCTCCTGTAGAGACCAAGTGCCCTGAGTGGAGAGAGTTTGCAGATGGGCTCCCCACCCTGTTTGGGAGGCATCTGTTGTGAGGGTTGCTTGGGGTAGCAATGGTTGAAATGGAGCCCCCAACAACAGATTCTTGGTGGAAGTCCACCAGTGGAGGGACCAAAACAGACGATCGGAGGTTTGTATTTGGTCTGAGAGCGCTCCTGACGCCTGAGTCCACTGAGTGGCCAGGGTCCATTGAGCTGCTCTCATATGAAGACGAGCATAGGGCACCACATGCACTGTGGAGGCCATATGACCCAGTAGGCGTAGCATTTCCCTGGCTGTCAAGTGAGTGCTGGACTGAGCTTGGGAGGCCAAACTCAGGAGGCGCTGGCCTCGAACCTGTGGAAGGTAGGCCCTTGCAGTGATGGTGTCCAACTGGGCCCCTATGAATTCTAGAGATTGAGTAGGGATGAGTTGGGACTTGGGAAGGTTTACTACCAGTCCCAGATACTGCAAAAGGCTCCTTGTGTGGTCCAGGGAAATCTGGGCCTGTGACTGAGTTGGAGCTCGGATGAGCCAGTCGTCCAGATATGGGAAGACAAAGATTCCCATGCCTCTTAGAAATGCGGCTACGACTGCCATGCATTTTGTGAATACTCTTGGAGCAGAGGCTAGACCGAAGGGGAGTACTCTGTATTGGAAATGTTTTCCCTGAAACAGAAAGCGAAGATACTTTCTGTGGGATGGATGGATGAGTATATGTGTATACGCATCCTGTAGGTCTAGAGAACAAAGCCAGTCCTGACCCTGGAGGTAAGGAAGGAGAATGCCGAGAGACAGCATTTTGAATTTCTCCTTGAAGAGAAATTTGTTCAATTCTCTCAGATCTAGGATTGGTCTGAATCCCCCTGTCTTCTTTGGAATGAGAAAATAAGGGGAGTAGAAACCGGACCCTTGTTGAGGAAGAGGAACCTCTTCTATGGCCCCTTGGGCAAGAAGAGAGGAAACCTCTTGACCCAACAGGGTTAGGAGAGATGGGGGAGAATTGAATGGTCTCACCATATGATGGGGAGGAAGGCTGGAGAAATGAAGTTTGTAACCCTCTCGAATGATAGAGAGGGTCCATTGTTCTGTTGTGATTTGTTCCCATCTGGGAGCAAAGTGAACCAACCTTCCGGGTATGGTGAGAGGTTCTGGTTGTGTTAGAACCAGAAGTGGCAAGTTCCCTAGGAGCAAGTCAAAACCCCTGAGGGGTTGGAGCCTGCTGAGCTACAGTAGCTGCTGCAGGCTTAGCTCGTGCTTGTTTGGATTGCTGACGCTTAGCAGTATAGCGAGGTTGAGAAGACTGCTGGCCAGTATTTGAAGCAACTCTGGCCTTCTTATAGTAAGGCCTTTTAAAAGACTTTTTCTTAGTAGGAATTGAAGTGGACTTTGAAAGTCTTTCCAAGGTGGCATTTTCAGCATCCATCTGGGTGGCTTTGATTTGCCACTCTTCCCCAAATAAGTTCTCACCTGTACAGGGCAGATTACGTAAGCCATCTAGAACCCAAGGTTCCAGATCAGAGGCCTGGAGCCAAGCAAGACGTCGGGCTGCAATAGCAATGCCCGAAGCCCTACTGGCTCCCTCAAAGGAATCATATGCTGCCCTATTAGAGAACTTAGAAACCTCTAAGAGTTGTTTCACTAGGGAAAGGAAACCCTGCTTTTTATCCTCAGGGATAAAGGGGGCAAAATGCCGCACCTTTTTGGCAAGTTCCTCCAGGAACATGCCCATATAGAGACTGTAGGAATTAATCCTGGCTATAAGCATACTAGCCTGGAAAATTTTCCTACCAAAAGAGTCCAAAGTCTTACATTCCCGTCCTGGAGGGGTGGAAGAGTGCCTTTTGGTACTCCTAATCTTCTTCATTGCAGACTTCACCACAATAGAGTGGTGGGGCAATTGAGTCTTTTGGAAACCAGGAGAAGGAGGGACCCTATACATGGTGTCCCACCTACGGGAATAAGGAGACAAAGTCAAAGGATTTTCCCAGAAATCCATCAGTTGTTCTTGAAGGATTTCATGGATAGGCAGGGTAACTGCCTCCTTAGGGGCCTTTGAGTATCCCAAAATATCCAGTTTTTTGGATCTGGGTTCCTTTTCAGAGGATGTGGTAATAGAAAGGGCTGTAGCCATATCTAAAACAAAGTCCTGGAAGGACAAATCCTCTGGAGGGGACATTCTCCTTTTAGGAGAAGAGGGCTCCTCAGGTAAGTTGAGTGAAAACTCAGCAGAATCATCAGAGGAGTGAAAATCCTCAGAGGAATCGGTGCTTTCCTCTAACGCACGATACGCGTACCGATCGGTATCGATATCGGGCGTATCGGGTATGGAACCGGTATGGAGCGAAAGCCCATACGGTACCGACTTGCGTTTAGAGGTGGACGGCCTCGATACCGGCATGGCGGACGATACCGGTATCGGGCCCGGAACCGCTGAAAGCGGAACCGATGGCGTTGCAGCTTTAATGAAAGCCATGACGGCCTGCTGCATGGACTGTACAGTATCGCCCATGGACGCCATAGCTGCCTGGATGTCGGTACCGGAGTGACCCGGTACCCCAGAGCAGGCTAACAGGTGATCTGTCGAGGCCGTAGCATCGATATCAACCTGAGACCCCTGAATTGGCGTTTTTGGAAGTTGGACTTCCCGCCGGGGTTGTTTGGCTGGGGCAGGGTCCTCAAGTTCTAAGCTAAGAGCCTCTCGATGCTTTGAAGGAGATTTGCTCTTTGAGGACTTGCCCACAGAAGGTTTGGTTACCTGAGATCCATCCGGAGAAGAAGACCTGGATGACTGTGATGCTGTATTCTCTGAAGCAAACAGCACATGGAATTTGTTGGCCCGGTTCTGCAGCCCACGTTTAGACATGTGGGAGCAAGATGGGCAGTCCGGTATGGAATGGTCAGGCCCCAAACATTTCAGACACCAGTCATGGGTGTCTGTGACTGAAATAACAGCATTACATTTGGTACACTTCTTAAATCCAGGGGCTGGCTTCTCCATGAGGAGAAAATTGAGTAGGCCGAGAGGCCTCTCTGAAGTGACCAAAAAGCTAAAAAATAAGAAAAAAGAATTATAATTTTTTAAAGAAAGAAAGAAAAGACCGGCGATACCGGTATCGGTATGGGGAAGGCAGGTACGCGGTCTAAAGAAACAAATAAAATAACAATTTCTTCAGCGGTGACAGGAACACGACCTGCTGGCTCCGCGGAAAAAGAGAAACTGAGGAGAGCTGTTCAGGAAGGCGGGAAGGCAGTGCGCATGTGCAGTGGGAGGTCCCAAAAGCTTCTATTCTAAGAAGCTGGGGAGCTTTCCCGCACGGGCTCCGTCGGTACCGACGTACCCATATGTGAGGACTTATTCCTGCTTGTTCCTGGAGATAGCCAAAGACACACAAAAAGAAGTTTTATGTTTTAATTTTGTCTTCGTTTATTCAGCACTGTAAAAAATCTCCCAGCAGGATTATTGCTGCTGTGATCCCCAAACAACTTGATTTACTGCAGTGAAACATGGACTCTGCTGCCCATCCCTCAGAAGAGCATTCTACAATTGGCGCTGGACCAAACCGAGTAAGCACTCTCCAATGCTAAAGGCTCCTGGTGCTTGTTACTTCAAATTAGGTATGAAATATCCAAATATATCTCTATAGTTTATAAAACACTCTGACATTTGCAGCTCATTGCCATTTTCATCTTAGCCAACTAAAGTCTTTATTCAAATTACATATTTTAATATCTTATTAAAAGTTAATTTTCATGATTCAGTTTCATCATAAACAGTGTTATAATCTTTTCCTTTTGCTGTGCAGCCAGCCAGAGAGGAGACAATACAATACTTGTGACACATTAGAATACATTGAGCTGGAATTGAACTTTCTGCTTTGCTGTTGGTAATCTTAAATGAGTGGATTAATCTTGTGAAATCAGAGGTGAAATTCCCTAATATTCACTGGCAGCTTACATTAGCAAAAGTAATTTACTGTCATCTGTTTTATGTTTGAAACTCAAATAATAATGAAGAACCTTCACAGGCTAATTTTAAGGATGTACCTCCTACCATTTATTTACATTATCATCAGACTGAGAAGTCAGTGATCCATACCAAGTGCTAGAAAGAAGGACCCAGGTTCTATGCTTACTCAGCCTCTGTTTCTTAAGATTAGACATGCCAGACAGGATCAGATCACAGATTTGTTCTGCCCATGTCTACAACAGTGACAAGCAGATTAGAAGACATGATGAGGAGCAGTGGTCCCAGGAGGAGGAATCAAGATAGTACATCTTTAATGATATTTCCCTTTGGAAGTTCAAAGGGGTAGGCAAGCTCTTTGAATTCACTGATGGTCTCAGGTTAATGGTCTTAATTAGCTTGCTTAAGAGCTAGGCAGCTGAATGCTGTATAAAGGTCTACATTGCCTTGCAGGTTCTGTCATTCCTACATGGTCTGCATTGCAAGCAAGGTAATACTGTGGGGCTTGTGAAAACAAACTCTCTGCCTGAGGGGGGGGGGGGTCATTTTTAATAGGTAATTTTTTTTTCCCCTTGTGACTTTGGGCAAGTCACTTTACCCTCCATTGCCTCGGAAGAAAAGGCTGGCAATCTACTTCCGGTGATACATTGCCATGAAAACCCAGAGATAGCTGGGTCGCTATGAGTCAACACTGACTTGATGGCATGATGGCACTAAAAAAAAAAAAAAAAAAAATTCTGGTGTTTTGCAAAAGCAGAGTTTGTGTTCTTGGGCAAAGCTTTTTCTGCAGCTAGAGTTTTTTCCTCTCCTCTAGACTTCAAGTTAAAAGGGGTAGGCAAGCTCTTTGAAGTCACCGACCTCCTCAAGCATTAGATCCCTCCCTTCCTACCCAAGTTCCTATATAGGGCAACTCCCCAATTAGCTTTTTGACTTAGACAACATATTTTAATTGGTTGGTAGGGCAAACCTAGGAAGCAAATAGTTCCACATTTGGATATATACTAAAAGTAAACAATTTACCATTCTTCAAGGCGCTTTGATTAGTTAATTTTACAAAGGGAACACATTGATTTATACACTTCAGACACATAATGTCAAAATTCACTAATAAAAAGTAACAACTGTTTAGCAAGGAAGTAGGGCTACACAGGAGGACATAAAACAGTGTCGTTACAGTAGAATACACATTAAAGAGGTTAGCTGCTTTTTCTCTTAAAGGACAGCTGAGGAAAAGTTAGGGACTTTGGTAGGTCACTGTCATTTATTTCAACAGGTACCAAAGCTCCACCAACTACTGTAAATGATGGCTGAGAAAATTTGTATTGGCAAAGCTGTTGCCGCCATTACAGCTTCTGCCTCTGTCCAAACAGCCAGCCCGATGCCAGTTAAGGAAATGGTTCCATGTTCAAGATTCCTGCAAGCTGAAGCCTTCATGAAACAAGTGGATGAGCTCAGAAAGAGGTGGCAAGACTGATAAGTATTTGAGACAGCAAGAAGTACATTGATGAGATGTTTCTTGAAGCATCCAAGCTCTCCGACAGAGGTGAAGATGGGATGCTACAGAATGAAGAGAGTTTGACAGAAATCAAAAGAATCTGCAGAATCAACAATCCAACTTCTCCAGCTCTCAAATCGAAGAACCAATATGCAGCCTTGGAAGTGGAGGAGGTAAAAGCATCCTAGGAAAGGGAAGAACCAGAGCTCAAGCACCCCGAATTTGCGGAATCAGTAACTACAAGGAAGTGAAGAGTAGTAGTGGTTGATTGCTCTTTCCTGAGGGGTACTGAGGCATCCATCTGCCAACCAGACCTCATGTCCAGAGAGGTGCACTGTCTTGCCTGGTGCCAAAATCTGAGATGTTAGTTTTCAGAGATTCATCAAGCCTACTGACTACACAGGTACACTAAAAAAAGTTTTTTTTAAACTGCCTCTAATGTTTCGATTGATTTTTACGTTTTTTGGTGCGCTGAATCCAAATCTGGTAACCAATTTGCTCCATCACGTACAGATTTTTTGCTACATTGGGTTAGCAGTTTGAGGTGAACGTTTCAGATTGAGTGCGATTGAGATAAAGTTTCTTGGATGAATTCTTTATACTAATTGTTTAGTAGTTATTCAAATAAGAATAAAGAAAATTGTAACAAGGCAGCACATAAGAATAGAGTAATGTCAACAAAACACACTGTGATGGTAGCAAAATTGTCTGCACTTAAAACAGCCACATACATGTGCACAAACATTGAGCATATAAGAGCGAGGTTAGACACAAAGCAAAGCAAAGAAATGTGCAAAAAATGTTGTACAGGTATGTATGTAAGAATAGAAAACGCAAACCGCACCATTGCAATACATGAAGACAAACACCCGATGGTGTGAAAATAAAATTCTAATAAATGAGATCCGACACTGTGGTAATAACTAGCAAATTTTTATTTCAAAGTTTAGTAAAAACACGATATTTGTCAACACAGTTTAGATTTTAAAGTCATTCTTGGGTCAATCAATCTCCTGGTGGGCCCGTTTCTTCTTCCCCCGAATGCTTCTCTTGGTGCGCTGCTTGGCGTATTTTTCATCTGGGGTTTCCCGCAGCAGCAACCAGCAGAAATCAGCCATCATAGTGGTGTTCCATCTTCCTTGGTACCTTCTCTCTGCGTCCTTGATGTCCTGGTGAAACCTTTCACCTTGTTCTTCACTGTACGCCCCCAAGTTTTCGGGAAAGTAGTTCACATGGGAGTGCAAGAAATGGACTTTCAGGCTCATGTTACAGCCTTGTTCTTTGAAGGCATTGAGCATCCTGGCAACAATATCCTTATAGTTCTCATCCCGCCTGTTCCCCAAGAATTTGAGAACAACATCCTTGAAGGAATCCCAGGCTTCTTTTTCCTTCTCAGACATCGTTTCAGCGAATGCTCCATCTGAAATGAGTTTCCTTATATCAGGGCCAACAAACACTCCTTCCTTTAGCTTTGCTTCAGAAAGTCGGGGGAACTTTGAGCAAAGGTACCGAAAGCACTCACCATCTTTTGGAAGGGACTTGATGAATTGCTTAATGAGACCCAACTTAATGTGGAGAGGTGGTAATAGAATTTTATCACGAGGTACCAAGCTCTCATGAAGAACATTTTTCTCACCGGGTCTCAAATACTCCCGAATTGGCCAGTCTTTTTTCCCCCAGTGTAGGTTGCGGGCCCGGCTATCCCACAAGCAAAGGAAGCAGGGATATTTGGTGAAACTGGATTGCTGCCCTAATAGCATGGATAGAATTTTAAAGTCTCCACAAATCATCCACTTATGCTCATCATAACGAATCTTCTGAAGAATCAGGGCCAAATTCTCGTATTTTTCTTGGAGAATAACAGAGTGAGCAATAGGAACTGAAGCGAATGTGTTGCCATTATGAAGAAGAACACCTTTTATGCTGTCTTTTGACGAATCAATGAACAGCCGCCATTCAGCAGGATCATACTTGAGTTTAAACTTTTCCATCACTCCGTATATATCGTTGCAAAATACCAAATCTTCCTCTTTGCTGAAATACTTCAAAAATTGTGTCTCGCGGTTGCGGTACCAATAAAAAGTTGTTCCTGGTGACAATAGATTTTTCTGTTTAAGCCGAGAACCTAGCAGTTGGGCAGCATCTTTTGGGAGTCCTAAATCCCGGACTAAATCATTCAATTCAGCTTGAGAGAAAAGTTCAGGTTTCGGATCTGGTTCAGTTTCAAACTCGTAAGTACTGGACTCATCGGGAAAAGCCATCTGATGAGTCTCATCATGATCAGAACCGTCCACACAAATATGATCCAAAGATTTTGGTGGTTCAGGCACAGGTACTTCGTTGCTATGAGGCATAGGCCTAATTGCTGAGGGAAGATTGGGGTAACTTATTACGTTCTTATTTTTTAAGTTGTATCCCTTCACAATGCAAGAGCAAAAATAGCAGTCACTGCTGTGGTCTCTTTGTTCACGCCACATCATAGGTATTCCGAAACGAAATGCTTGTTTTTTACCTTTCATCCATAAGCGTAGATGTTCCTCACATGTCTTGCACACTTTGTGAGGAGCCCACGGTTTGTCTTGATCGCCTAACTTCAAACCGAAATAGGCGAAATATACTTTTTTAATAAATGCAGAAATGTTCCTCTGCCGCTTTTTCACGGTATATTCCCCACAAATAAAACAAAAACTGTCCGGAGAGTTGACGCAACCTCTGGCTCTGTGAGCCATCACAAATACACAGCACTGCAAACTACAACTGTAGTGAACCACTTCGGAATAAAGCTGGATTACGACTGAGCAAACAAAAGGTAATAATGAACTTGCAAGAAACTGAAATTTGACAGGAACGTTCATGTCGCAACCACCGTGTTTGAGCGAGCGAACGAGGCGAGGTGAACAGGAAAGAACATGCGCCAGCGCGAGTACTGGATTTAGCCCCCCGCCTCCCAATTGTCCTGTTAATGTATAAAATGAATACAAAACACTCTAAAATATCATGAGGGAGTGTTTCTAGTTAGTTAACCATTACAACCTCTATTTTGGGCCAAGAAAATAAACTGCAGTCGGCTAAAAAGAAATTATGTGAACATTCCTTATATGGGTAAGAAATCTAATTTTGCAAGAAAACGTGACGTGATGGAACATTTTGGCTATTTTTCCTGGATTCAGCACCCCAAAATCTATAGGAATCAGTTGCAAAACTGGAGGCAGTTTTTTGGTAGTGTACCTGTGCTATTATCCAATGTTACTCATTCATGTTGGCACAAATAATACTGCTAGGTATCCCTCCAAGCGTATCAAAAGTGAATTCATGGCTCTGGGACAGAGGGTGAAGCAGATAGGTATGCAGGTAGTGTTCTCTTCGATCCTCCCTGTTGAGAATAAAGGCAGAGGCAAGGAAGTTTGCATCCTGGAGATGAATACATGGCTGCACAGATGGTGTCATCAACAGCGTTTTGGTTTCCTGGACCATGAGATGATTTTCCAAGGGCTGCAGAGCAGAGACGGTGTCCACCTATCCAAGAAAGGTCAAAGTGTCTTCCGCAGTAGACTGGCTAACCTACTGAAAAGGGCTTTAAACTAGATTCATGGGGGATGGCTGAAGAAAGCCCTCATGTAACTAAATTATTAAATAACTCTGTAGAAATGGGTAAAAGGGGCAACATCTGGAAAGCAGTGTGCATAAATGCGCATAGTATGGGAAACAAGATCCTAGATGTTGAGGCTTTAATGGAATGGATTTAGTGGTGGTTATGGAGACATGGTTCATGGACGACCATTACTGGGATGTAATTATACTGGGCTATACTTTATTCAGGAAGGACAGAGTAGGAAGAAGGGGAGGAGGAGTGGTACTATATGTAAAAAATAATAATAAAGCTATAGAATTACAGGGCTTAAAAGGGAGCAAGGAGGCACTGTGGGTTAAATTAGAAAGAGGGACTAGGAAATCCGTTTGCATTGGATACAGATATCCTTCACAGGGAGAAGATGTGGATGGAGATTTAATATAAGACATACTCAGTATTGTCATGGAAGGAGAAATGTTACTGATAGGCGATTTCAATATGCTGGATGATGATTGGCATATCCCTGCTGTGGTGTCATCTAGAAGTAAGGAAATTCTAGATTCTCTACAGGGAGAACTGTTCCAGCAACTGCTAACAGAACCCACACACGAAGGGGGCCATATTGGACTTGATGCTAACCATTGGGGAAAGTGTTTTTGATGTTATATTGGGAGATCATCTTGCATCCAGTGATCACCAGATGATATGGTTCAGTATTAGGAATAGGGCTGATAAAATCTATTCAAAAGCAAGGGTATTAGACTTTAGGAAAACTAACTTTGCCAAAATGGGACAATACTTCATGGAGTCATTAGCAGGATGGGAACAGCTGGAGGATGTAGAAAAGCAATGGACAAAACTAAAAGGGGATATTTCAGGGCAACAAACCATTTTGTTAGAAAGATAAATAAACGAAAAGGAAATGGAGGCTGCTGTGGTTCTCAAAAGAAGTAGCTGAAAAGGTGAAGAAAAAGAGGATGGCCTTCAAGGAAGTATCCAACTGGCTCACATCAAACAACCTATCAATAAATTCCAAAAAAATGAAGCTAAGTTTATTACAAGGGACCCTTCATTCACCTCACCAACCACAATCACACCAAACATCCAGAAAAAATGTTAAACCAGAGATAAAATACCTAGGGATAACCCTTGACCAACATCTCTCCTTTAAAACTCATATGAGAAAAACAGCCAACACAATATACCTCAAAACTAAGACCATACAGCAACTCTGGCCGCTTCCTGAGCCAGCAGACTTTCACTCAGCACTCCAAGCCCTTACTCTCCCTCATGCTGACTACTGCAACAATATTTACCAGGGCCTACCATAGGCTACCCTCCTCCCCATCCAATCTGCACTCCACACAGCTGCACGCATGATACAGAATGCTGCCAAATCTGATCACATCACCTCTATCCTAAAGCAGCTCCACTGGCTGCCTCTCACCAGTAGAATTAGATATAAGACCTTGCTACTAACACACAAAGCACTACACCCTCCCACCATCCTACATTCCCTCCTTCAGAAGTTCATCACAAACAGACCACAGAGATCTATCAAATACAACAAGCTCAAAATACCACAGTCAAAAACAAAATGCAATCAACGCACTTGCCAAAGAGCATTTGAACTCTCTGCACCATCCCTTTGGAACTCTCTACCCAACATACTAAGGAGCATCACTGACCTTCCCTTTTTCTGCAGACATTTGAAAACCCACTTATTCACTGAATACTTTGGACCCACCACTTAACCTACCCACTAACATGATAAAAAAATGACGAACATACATATAATAGAAGTCACATCTGTAAATAATTAAAGAACGTACCGATAGGTATAGCTATTGTAATTGTACATAGTTTGACAGTTGAAAACAGTTGGTTAACATATATGTAAATTTATTCCTGATTGTTCACTACAATATTATCCTGTTCTATGTGTCTAAGTTAATTATATGTTCCATGTAAACCACTTTAACCCGGTGAAAAGCGATATATAAGCATAGTTAAATAAATAAATGAAATACAAGAAATCACAGAGAGAGGAAGACAAGCATCAATATATTTGGACAAACTTAGAGAAGCTAGGAAAGTAGTCAGGAAAGCAAAGATACAAAATGAAGAAGAAATATCCAAAGTAATAAAATGGGGGGGGGGGGGGGGAGCCATTTTTCAGATATGTTAGCGAGAGGAGGAAGTGCAGAAGTGGTATTGTCAAATTCAAGTGTGAAGGGGAGGAATATGTAGAAGCTGAGGAGGATAAAGCAGAATTGCACACAATATTCAAGGTGCGGTCACACAATGGAATGATACAGAGGCATTATAATATCCTTAATTTTATTCTCCATTTGTTTCCTTATGATTCCTAGCATTTTATTTGCTTTCTTGGCCACTACTGCACACTGGGCGGAGGGTTTCAACGTGTTATTCATGATGACATTTAAATCTTTTTCCTGGGTGGTGGCTCCTAATGTGGAACCTTGCATTGTGTAACCATAGTTTGGATTGTTCTTTCCTAGGTGCATAACTTTGCACTTGTCCACCTTAGAGGAAAGGCTGGATAGAAGTGATATGATTGAGACATTTAAATAACTCCCCGCATATATGCACAGGAGAGACTTTCGATTGAAAGCAAGCTCTGCTATGAGGGAACATGGGATGAAGGTGAAAGGGGATAGATTCAGGAGTGATATGTGGAACTATTTCTTTACGGAAAGAATGGTCTCCCAGTGGAGGTGGTAGAGATGAGGACACTATTTGAATTCAAAGAAGCATAGGACAAACACAGAGGATCTCTAAAGGAAAAAAGGGGACTATTATAGTGGTTGATATGGAAGGCCAGACTAGATAGGCCACGTGGTCTTTTTCTGTCGTCATGTTTCTATGTAAATTTCATCTGCCACTTGAACGTCCAGTCTTCCAATTTATCAAGGTCCTCTTGCAATTCTTCACAATCCTCTTGGGTTTTAACAACTTTGAATAATTTTGTGTCATCTGCAAATTTGATTATCTTACTCATTATTCCAATTTCCAGGTCATTTATATGTTAAAAAGCAGCGAACCCAGCACAGATCCCTGGGGTACTCCACTATTCACCTTTCTCCATTGGGGAAATTAGCCCTACCCTCTGCTTTCTATCTTTTAACCAGTTCCTGATCACCAATAGTACACTGCCTCCTATCCCATGACTTTTTAATTTTGCCAAGAGTCTCTCATGAGGGACCTTGTCAAAGGCTTTCTGAAAATCTAAATACACTATATAAACTGACTTACCTTTGTCTACCTGTTTATTCACACCTTTAAAAAAATATAACAGATTAGTAAGGCAAGATCTTTCTTGGCTAAAACCATGTTGGCTGTCTCCCATTAAGACATGACTATCTAAATGTTGAGTAATTTTGTTTTTTATAATAGTTTCCACCATTTTTCCTGGTACTGACGTGAAGCTCACATAAGGCCATTGGTAGTCGGAGAATATACCAGTGTCTGAATGAGGTGCGGCGGTAGATAGATTCCATCGAACTAGACCGTATCAAATTTCTGCTACGGCTCTCGCGGCGCAACTTTCTAGAGTATGGAGGCAGGACCAGCAAACCTCTGGCCTGACAGCTTCAGATGGTTAACGAAATATATGATCAACAACGCAGGCTTCAATAATAACAAATGAATATTGTGGGGACCTTTAAAGCCTTCTATGCCTCCTTATAGTCCTCTAAGTGCTCAGCTACTGAAGGACAGCTTACAGCCTTCCTGGATGGAGTCTCTTTGACGCACTTGATGTAGGACCAGAAAGAGAGGCTATACCGGGAAATCTCTGGCCTAGAAATTGAGATGGCAATTAAATCGCAGGCATCCAGGAATGCCATTGGAGCGGACGATTTTCCCATTGGTAAAAGGAGATTCCTGATGCTCTCGTGCCTACTCCAATGGGTGTTCATGGAAGCACTTCAGACAGGTCGACTGATGTTAAAATTTTTGCCAAGGTGTTGGCAAGCTGACTGCACCGGGTTGTTCCTAGCCTCATTCATCCCGATCAGACAGGCTTCATAAAGGGGCACCAAATTTATGACAACGTCTGCCGTCTTCTGAACATTATATTGACGGTGAGCCAAGAGGGGCGGGAGGCATGTTGTGTCTCACTAGATGCGGAGAAAGCATTTGATTGGGTCGAATGGGAGTATCTGTTTGTGGTCATGAAGCAGTTTGGTTTGGGTGATGGTTTCGTTGGATGGGTGCGTGCCCTATATGCCGCGTCCTCGGCCTGGGTGCTTGTCAATGGAGTACTTCAGAGGCTTTTCGACTCTACCGAGGAACGCAACAGGACTGCTCCTTATCCTTGATATTATTTGCTCTGGCGATTGAACCCTTTGTCGCCTTATTATGTAGTGCCTCGGATATTCAATCCATATGGGTAGGGGATAAGACACATCACGTCTCTTTATATGCAGAAGAGACATTATGGAAAATCCCGAACAGTTGATGTCGGGTCTTTTGCGTATTATACAGGAATTTGCTCGGGTGTCGGGCTTAAAGTCAACCTTGGCAAGACTGAGGTTTTACCTTTGGGTTCGGCAGGATGACTATTACCTCAGAACTGCCCTTTTAGGCTGGCCTCACCCTCGATTAAATACCTGGGAATGCAGATTCCCTCTCTAACTAAGGACCTCTTCAAGTTCAATTATGACCTCCTAGTAACCTCCATTACTGAGGAGCTGGCATGGTGGAAGGGGCTCACAATGGGATGGATGAGCTGGGTAGCAGCCATAAAAATGATGGTGATACCCAAGCTAATTTATCTCTTTACTCAACTACCTATTCAGGTCCATGTCTCATTTTTCCATAAGCTCTAGTCGCTTTGTTTGGGAAAAACTGAAGGCGCGGCTCCAGTGTCAGCGCCTAGTGCCATCCATCGGAGAGGGGGGAATTGGCTGCCCCAAACCCTACCCGTACTGTAAAGCTGCAGTGTTATGCAGGTTGAGATACCATTACGTATGTCCCCCGGATGCGCCGTGGGTTTGCCATGGAAAGAGACTGAATACATCCTACTCAGTATTTGAGGAGGTGCGTGAAAATCCAGAAAGGGTACGTAACCATCCTCTCATAGGACCATTATTCTAAGTATGAGCTCAGGCCCTTCAGAAAGATGGAATATGGGAATTCACATTTCCCATAGCACTGATAGCAGATTATTACCCCTTTAGCAGCCCCTTCTTTGCGAACTTCCGTCAGGTATGGGCATCCAATAATATTTGTTACTTTCAAGACTTCATTGAAAATGGCAAGTGCTGAGTATTGCCCAGATGACTCGCAAAGGCGGATTACCAATCCTTTTCTTTCAATACTTCCAAATGAGACACTTTATTCTTGATACTGGGCAATTCTGTCAGCTGACCAGAAGCCCCCACGGGACTTGAACGAGTGCTCTTTTATAAAGCTTCCACTTGGAATATGTTGCTGTCACTACTCTATCGAGTTTTTCTTGAAGGCTATACTGGGACACCAGATCCACAATTTGAGGCCTGGCACAAGTTCTTGGGGGCATACATTTAGCCTGGTGGATGGCGTACAATCCATTGGATACGTTATTGATGTGTGCATAATATAAACTGCTGACAGACGCAATGGGGGTTATTCTGTCCCATGAAAAGCGGGATGCCCATCCCCACTATTTGTGGCCCTCCCCGCCAATGTCTAACTTTCCCGACGATTATAAGGGGAAGTTAGATGGAGGTGAATCGGGGGCGGGGGTAGGGCAGGCGGTGGGCAGTCGCCAACCCTGGACATATAGGGCCGATTCTAATGTCGGCCTTGTACATCCACGGCCAGTGACATGTACGGGGAAGTTATTCCACCTCCGAGGTGGAATAACTTCCCCAGACATCGTGAATTGGTGGGCCCGGGGTGTGGATGGGGCAGGGGGAGTTCGAGGATATTCTCCGAAGCCCAACCCTGGCCGTAGGTAGGCAGATCAGGGGTCGGGCTGCAGGGAATGCTTTGAAGGAGCCGGCGGCCGGGATCACGGCTTTACAATGGAGCCACGGTGCCATGGCAACTGGACATCGTGGCTCCATTGTAAAGCCCTGACTGAGTCGGGCATGTCCTGTATGTACAGGCCAGGCTTAATCGCACTCCCGGCCTGCATGTACAGGACTGTTCGCAATTCTGATCCTGCAGGGCTAGACATGCCCCATGGGATCAGAATCGCAACGCCCTCTGTATGTCTGGTTCAGACCGGATGTACAGAGGGCTTCTATGTCTGGGACGGAATCAGGCCTAATATCAATTATTAATGCTGGCATACTTAACCCCTGTATGGCTCCATCATTTGGGCCTGCGCGCTGAGAACGACTGTTGGAGAAGATGTGGGGGAATAGGCTCCCTTCTTTCACTTGTGGTGGGATTGCCCTCAGATCCAGCCCTTTTGGAGGGATGTGGTCACCTCACGCAACACAATAATAGGAGGAGCTCTGGAGTCTGGGCCAAAACACTGTCTTTTAGGCTATGGCCCTCATTCTTGAACGTGGGTTGCGGGGCTGCACGTCCCGCCAGGACATGCAGCCCCGCAGTCTGCCTAGACCCTATTCCTCCATCGGCTCTCTCCTTATGTCCTGTGCTTCATGATGGGGAGAGCCAGCAGGGGGTTGGAGAGGCGGAGCGGGGGTAGGCCACTCGGCAGCACGTACAATGCTGATTCAGGTCACGGCCCTGTACATGCTGCCAGGCCTGCTGGGACATGATGCTTATACCTCCTCAGAGGTGGTATAAGCAGCACAATTTGCTGGATTGGGGAAGGGATGCCACCCCCAGGGTCGGGGCCAGGTGGGGGGGGGTCCCCCACTGCCCAATCCAGGTCGTGAGAGGCCAGCCATGGGTCAGGCAGTGGGGATTTGGGGGCCAGAGCCGTTGATGCCGGGGGCACCTGTTGGGAGGATGTCCCCGCAGGCAGCAGGGGTATAACGGGCCCGATTCTGGCTCCCACAGGAACGTTTTGTTCCCACAGACAAGAATCAGGTCCTAATGGTCCTATATTCAGCGGGGACGTCCGGACATCCCCTTTCGAAATGGGGCTCTATATGTCACGGAGATCAGGAATCCCACCAGGGAGATTTCATCTGGCAAAACTCCTACTATTGAAACATAGAAACATGACGGCAGAAAAAGACCACATGGCCTATTTATTTAACAAATTTTATATACCGTCTTTCTACAAGTCAAGACGGTTTACATAGAACATATTTAGCAGTATGTTTCAACTGTTTACATGGAACAAGATAACGATGAATAAATATGGTAACGAGAAGAACTAATTACAAAGATCAACTATTTACATATGAATTTACAATGAGCCATATGGTTGTGTAAAAGAATTTGAGAGTTGCAGAAGGAATAGGGAGGAAGGTGTAAAGGTTATGAGCTAAGGTGGAAGGGAAAAATGTTCAAGGAAAAGATGGGTTTTTAACTTTTATCGGAACTCAGAGTGGTTTGAACAGTTCCGAAGTTCGTGAGGAAGGGAATTCCATAAGGATGGAGCATAGAGGGAGAAGGCCTTGTTACTTGTAGATTGTTTGCAGTGTCTCTTGTTTATAGGGATGGTCAGTAAGTTTTTGGTAATAGGGCGGCGTGATCTTGTGCTGTTGGAGGAGAGAAGGAGAGGGGAGAGGCATGGAGCTGACTCATTGGAAATGATTTTATGTATGAAAGTGAGGACCTTGAATTGAACTCTGTATTGGATGGGGAGCCAGTGGAGATGATAGAGGACAGGTGTAATGTGGGAACGTCTAGGGTTGTTAGTTATAAGCCACGCTATCGTGTTCTGGGCAAGTTGGAGCGGTTGAATAGAGTTCTTGGGGAGGCCATGATAGATATGGTTACAATAATCAAGAAAAGGGATTGTGAGGGCCTGGCAGACAGTACGAAAGGAGTTAGGGCTTAGGAGGGGTTTGAGGTTGCGGAGGGTACGGATCTTTGCGTATATTATATTAGTGGTTCTCTTTATTTGGTCAGTGAAGGAAAGGTTCTGATCCAGGATAATACCAAGATATTTCACTTGTTTTTTTATAGTAAGTGTGAGATCACCGATAGTAAGAGTGGGAGGTGGGGTGTATGTAGGATTAGAAAATACCTGGAGAACCTCTGTTTTGGATATGTTTTGCCTATCTAGTCTGCCCTTCCATATCAACCACTACAACAGTCTCCTTTTTTCCTTTAGAGATTCTCTGTGTTTGTTCCATGCCTTTTTGAATTCAGATACTATCCTCATATCTACCACCTCTACTGGGAGATTATTCATCGGATCTACCACTTTTTCCGTAAAAAAATATTTCCGCATATTACTCTTAAGTCCTATCCCCTTTTATCCTCATCCTATGTCCCCTTGTAGCAGAGCTTGCTTTCAATAGAAACATAGAAAGCTTGTATAGTTATTGACAGAAAGTGGAAGGACATAGAGGGACCTACCTTACTAAATTGGCAAGTGCAGGTAAATGACTTTATGATGATGATGATGATGACAGGTTTGATGTGGGGCAAAGAGAAGGCCCACCAGGCCTTATGGGCACCATAGTGGACTTGGTCCAAAGAATAAAAGGTCTTCCCAATCTCATGGGCTTCTATGGGGTGGTTACTAGTGGTGGGGGTCCCACAAGAATTAGCTTAGAGATGTCCTTGTCAGTTACTCTGACCTCGCTTTGCGTACCTTCTTGCCATGCTAATGTGACATGGGAAGAGATACAGTAAATACCTAGATAGCACACTCATACTATATAATCCCCAGATCATGAGAAACAATTTAACTGTCTCGTTCTCTGCCACTAGATCTTTTAACTCGTGTTATATGTTGCATAAGGTGGAGAGGGGAGAAATTTGAATATTGAAGTGGTGTTTATAAACTACTTTTTTGCAATATATACCATGGTTGTATTTCAAGTATGTTATAAATTACTGACATACATTTGTAGAATTGTGATAGGATTGAATCCTACTCTGTAAACTGTGTACAGTGCATAAATAAAGAATGTTACAAAAAAAAGTCTATAGTAATTTGGAGGGCTGATAAGGAAGTGCTATGGTGCTTCAGAATGTGCATGATTATTTGCTTGAGAGAGAGGGGCAGTTGGTCGATGTCAATTGCTACTGCAAGTTGGACGAGGATCCAACGAATCACTTACAAGCCCTAATCTGGTCAGCCACATGGGATGCATTTGAACTGGGTATCTTACTAAATCTGAATACAGTTTTTTGAATCATCCATGTCTTTGAGTTCCTGTTATTTATATAGTTTCAAACATTCATAAATCACTGTGCCAGCCACTTGGGCATCCCATAGTATCATCTACTGATTCTTTGTTGGAACTTTTATGCATTTGTGTTGATAAATTTTTGCAACCTTTGGTGACTGCTATTCCTTCATATTTAAAAGACACTATTCATTTTTTTGAATGTTTTACGTGCACTGTAATCTATTAAAGGCAACCAACAATTTTTTATAGTTACTTTGGACGTCTGGGCTTTATCTACTGTGATATCTCAGGATGAAGAGATTGCTATTTTGTTTGATGCATTGGCAACACAGATGAGTCCACATCTGATACCGTCAATTTTTCTTAATTAATTGAAATTAATTTTTAAAAAATCATTATTATTTTATGTCTCAGGAACAGTTCTATATCCAAATTTCAAGAACAGCCATGGGAGCCTCATTTGCTCCTTCAATGGCCAATCTCTATATGGCAATTTTTGAGGAGCGGTTTGTACAACTATCAGAGTATAGTTCATTTATTTATCTCTGGAAAAAGTACATCAATGACATTTTTGTTTTGTGGCAGGGTTCATTAATTTGGAGTAATTAAATATGTTTTACCTGGTTAAATGGCTGTAGTTCTCATCTGCAGTTTGAGATGTCTGTAGATAATACAATTCATTTTTTGGATGTTTTGGTACTGCAGATGGATGAGGGTTCCAAACTAGTATATATACAAAACCAACTGCTTGGAATTCTTTTTTTATATTATGACAGTAGTCATCCTAAACATCTGAAGGACAGTTTACCTTTTTCCCAGATGTTAAGATACCAGCATATTTGTTCTTCGGTGTCAGAATACAAGAGACAAGGATGAAAAGTGAGTATGAAGCTCCTTCAAAGTGGTTATACCCATATGGTGCTGATAAGAGCATTCCAATGAGCAATTTACAACGATAGGATGGATTTATTAGAAAAGCATAACCAGGGAGAAGGGGGCGTGACCAACGTGGCAGCGAGCGGTTGAGTCAGAGCGACAGCATTATTTCCTCTCTGCTATTTTACCTTTCTTGACTCTCAAAAAGAAGGGGAAGGAGGCGGCCAAGAATGGTAATGCCACCTCAGAGACCCCCAAGCAGCCATCTGTCCTTGCACAACTGTGGAAACTTTCTTGTGAGGAAAAAAACATGTGTGAACTCTCTGCTGCTGGGCTGGTGTTGTTCAGTCCCCACTTGGAGATACAGTCAGCTTGACCCCATGGCAGCACTCAACCCCAATGGATCAATGCTCTCTGGCTGTTGCGATAAGAGCATTGAGGAAGTCGGGCCCTGCTGAGGGAGTCTGAAGAAAGTGGTTTTGGATATACACCCCTCTGGCCAGGAGAAGGTGTTGGCAACATGAGGAGAGAGTACAGGTGGGGACTTTTGGTTTCTCTTCCTTCGCAGTCGTTGGCTGTGCAGCCAATGACTCTAGAAGTTTCAACCTCTCCTGCCCAGCATTAATTTGGAATATGTTGCTTAACTCCAGGAGACTGTCTCTAAAAGTGCGGCTGAACTAAATACTTTGGTTCAAACAGTGAGTTTAATTGCTCGGAAGCAAGAGACTTTCCATCAAGAAATGAATGCAAAAGTGTCTGAACTAGATAGAAAGGTATCTGCTACAGATCAAGTGATTGAGGCTTTGGTTATGGACAGAGTTATTATCCATATAAAATTGGAAAACTATGAGAATTGGATGAGATACCCGAATTTTAAAATCTTGAATTTTCCTCGAGTTAACTATATCTTGCCAATAGAATTGTTTAAAAAATATCTTCTGAAAGTTCTAAAAATCTCTGAGGCAGCTATTCCTCCTTTAAAAAAGGTTTACTTTTTGCCATCGGGCAAAGTTTGTGGAATTGACGATGTACAACATTCTATTGATGTTTTTGCTGTACTGGAAACCTCTAATTTAGAGTGTAAAGAGAGGGCAACATTGTGTGTTTATTTTATCTTTGAGCAGGATTTAAACTTAATTTTACATGTATAGTTTAAGAAAATGAGTGAACCATTTTTTGGTCAGCCCATAAGAATGTTTCCTGATGGAGCACGTTCTACGCAGGAAAGGCGGAAAGCCGTTTTGGCTTTAAGATCTGAGACATTATCCTTGGGTGCTACCCTGTAAATGTCTAGTTAACTATCTGAATGTGAAGTATGTGTTCAAGATGCCGGATCAGTTGAGAGCTGTTTTTGGATCTTAAGAAACTTGAAGCTCTTCGATACCTCAAATTTGGAGTCCTTTGTAGACAACTCAATGGTTAGACCCTTATTGCCATTTTCTTTTTGTTGTTCCACCATTTCTGTTACTGCCCCTTTAGCTAATTTGTGGGCTAATGGATTACTATTTTTTTCTTTGTAGGATCTTTCCCCTTTTAGTTATAGGAGGATCCTCTATTTCCTTTGGTGTAATGTTCCTTTTGTGCCATTTTTGTTGTTGTATCACTACTGCTCATGTTTCTTATTACGAGTGTGTTTGTTAAATTTTTTCAAATGTTAATAAAATTAAAATTAAAAAAAATGCATAACCAAAGACAAGATGTCAATGATTGTATGACATGTGCTTTAAGGTATTCTACCATGTCACACAAGATTGTGTCCATTATACATAAGAATTGGTCAATAATATGCTTACATGACTGTTTTCCAGAGCTGGTGCTATTTGCTTATAGCAAGAATAAAAATTTGAAAGAACTACTTAATCTATCTGATATTGATTATAAATATCAAGAGCTTCTAAGTTGAGTGGGGCATTTAAAATGTGGGAACTGGCAAATTATGTGAAAATATGGAAGAATTAGATCACTTTATGAACCCAAAATCACGTTGGCGGTTTGATTTAAGGTTTTACACCACCTGTCTCACTGATTTTGTAATTTACTGCATCCGATGTAGTAAGGAACCAAAGGAGCTGGTACACAGACTGGCGGATTATAGGTTTTTATTTATTTATTTAGTTAGTTAGTTCTTCCATATCACCCCTTCCAGAGATCAGAGGCCGTTTACAATTAACAATATGAACAACTTTTACATGAAACAGTAGTTAAACTATTTACAGGAAACACATCTTACAAAACAAATTTTGTGTACTTAGTGGAGCTTTGCAGGTCCACTATTTTACTATTTACATATATACAGGATTGGCTGTTGCATCTTAGATGTATAGAGGACCCTTAGGCTTTGGAGTTGTGTGGGTCACTGATTGAGGGCAGCCATGTATGTGGGGGATGAGTGGGGGAGGGATTTTTATAAAGCCCCAACACGTTTCTGCCAATAGCCTTCTTCAGGGGGAAATAAGGATAACAAACCTCAAAAAGATACAATAAAAACAATGAAAATACATAGAAAAATGACGACAGAAAAAGACCACATGGCCTATCTAGTCTGTCCTTCCATATCAACAACTACAACAGTCCCCTTTTTTCCTTTAGAGATCCGCTGTTTGTCCCATGCTTTTTAAAAAATTCAGATACTCTCCTCATCTCTACCACCTCCACTGCGAGACTATTCCACGGATCCACCACTCTTTCCGTAAAGAAATATTTCCGCATATCACTCCTGAATCCATCCCCTTTCACCCTCTACCCATGTCCCCTCGTAGCAGAACTTGCTTTCAATCAAAAGAGGCTCTCCCCCTGTGCATTTATGCCACGGAGGTATTTAAACATCTCAATCATATCACCTCTATCCCGCCTTTCCTCTAAGGTGTACATATTAAGATCCTTAAGTCTGTCCTCATATGCTTTATAATGAAGACCAATAACCAGTTTAGTAGCCACCCTCTGTACTGACTCCAGCCTGTTTATATCCTTTTGAAGATGTGGTCTCCAGAATTGCACACAATACTCCAAATGAGGTCGCACCAAAGACTTATATAGAGGCACTATCACCTCCTTTTTTCTGCTAGCCATTCCTCTCCACATGCACCCAAGCATCCTTCTAGCTTTTGCTGTCACCTTTTCTGTTTAGCTACTTTAAGATCATCAGACACAACCACGCCTAGGTCCCGCTCTTCTTTAGTGGACAAAAGTACTTCACCCCCTATACTATATTGCTCCCTTGGATTGCTGCAGCCCAAATGCATGACCTTACATTTTTTAACATTAAATCCCATCTGCCAAATTTTAGACCATTCTTAAAGCTTAGCTAGATCCCTCCTCATATTATCTACAGCTTCCTGGGTGTCTATTCTATTGCAGATTTTGGTATCATCCGCAAGGAGGCAAACCGCCCTTGATCGCTGGAAGGGGCGGTATAGAAAAATATAGATAAATAAATAAATAAACCTTACCCGACAGCAATTCCGCTATATCACTAACAAAGATGTTAAAAAGAATTGGACCAAGGACAGATCCCTGGGACACACCACTGGTAACTTCCTTCTCCTCAGAGTGAGCCCCATTTGCCTATACTCTTTGTCGCCTCCCACTCAACCAATTTCTAACCCAAGCAGTAACTTTAGGGTCCATCCCTAGAGTGCTGTTTGTTTATAAGTCGCCTGTGAGGAAAGGTGTCAAAGGCTTTACTGAAATCATAATGATTACAATGTAAATATAATATAAAAATATATTTTAAAATGAATAACAAAACGATAAAAGATAATGATACACAATAATATAAAGACATAAAAACATCATGTTAAAATATGAAAGCAAATTATGGTTTTATCCTTCCTTTCATCCACCTCCCTTCCCCTCCTCTCCCTCCCTTTCCCCACTTTTTCCTCCCCCTCCCCCCGTCCCCTCTCTCCATCTCTCTCCCCCCTCCTCCCTCTCCCCCTCCCTTCCCCCTTCCCCCTCTCTCCCCCTCCCTTCCCCCGTCCTCTCCTCGAGTTTGTTTTTTGTTTTTAGAATTTATTGTCACAGCTCTATTTTTTTAATCACAAATTATTTTATATTCACTGTTTTGGTGGTTTAACTATTTTTGGTTTTATCCTTTAAGGACAATTTCAGCATACGTGCAATTGTGGCTTTATTTGTGCTTTTTTCTGGGACCACGGTTCTCCTGCTTTGATCCTACCCCTATTTTTTACAATGTCCTTTTTATGGAAATGTAACAGCATCTTGTTCGAATAGGAGAAGATATACACCCCTTACAATTCAACTTTATGGGAGACCTCTGCTCGCATTCAGGTCCAATTTGTGATTTTTTTCATTAGCGTTGCCTTTTAAGATCACTAGTAACGTTGCCATTTTTGTCACACATGATTTAGTAGAATGGTCCCCCTGTTAATTGGTTATTTGTTGCCCTCGATCTTGACCCGATTAGTCCCTCTATAAGTCAATCTATACAACAACAATAAAATATTTTTACATAGGATCTGTCATTATTTTATGGCTGGGATTTCATTATGGGACTTTCCGTGATCACTCCTTCCCTCATAGTTGACGGTGGCTGTCACATCGATGCCTCTTCATTAGCATATTCATACTTTATTGGTAGATCACAATTTTAAATTTTCAATCCAACCTATTTTTGATTTATATTTCATATTATGTTTTACCTCCCCTTTTATATCCTATTGTTATTTTTGTTTATTTTATGGCGTTCTTTAACCTCTGACCTTTGACAGCGTGAAAAATGTTTTAAAAGCCATCATAGTTGGTAGTCTCTTACTGGTCATTCGACTTAGTAAAAAAAATGTGCCATAGTGTTTTTTCATCACTCTCTTCTCTCAATGGGTTTAGATATAGTTCTGAGATGATCGGTTTCACACTTCTGTTTTTCAGTGGCAATTGTCTTTACACAACGGCAGGATTTTAAAAGGTACCTGGAATCACTCAGGAATATTTTTAAATATATATTTGATCTTCCTCATCTCTCCTTTCCATCTTGGGGGTTAGTTATTACTTTATTGCCACCATAGGTAACCCACCATTGATAACCTTTCTGATATAGTTCACTATGCAGCACATAGACTCATATTTAATGTTCACACTATGCACTAAAGTGGTTTATCTGTTTTATTGGTCCCTCTTTTTATAATTTGGTTTCATATTTTAACATATTTTTATGTCTTTATATTATTGAGTATCTTTATCTTTTAGCGTTTTGTTATTCATTTTAAAATATATTTTTATATTATATTTACATTATAATCATTATGTATTTTCATTGCTTTTTATTGTATTTTTTTGAGGTTTGTTATCCTTATTTCACCCTGAAGAAGGCCATTGGCCGAAACGCATTGGGGCTTAATAAAAACCTATAAGTGGAGTGGAGGAGTGGCCTAGTGGTTGGGGCAAGGTACTTCAGGCCGGAAGGTCGGGGGTTCAAATCCCACTAGAGGACAGCAACCTTGGGCCGGAAGGACTGGGGTTTCTAGTCCCACAGGTGCTCCTTGTGGTCTTGGGCAAGCAACTTAACCCTCCATAGCCCATGTTCCCTGTAAAATAGTTATCTCCAAGTTATAATGCCCTGTTCAATGTAATTTCAGTTTGTTCAATGTAAACCGCACTAATGCAGAATAGCACAGTATATAAGAGAATATAAATAAAATAATCCGCCAGTCTGTGTACTAGCTCCTTTGGTTCCTAGTATCATTCTGCAGGTACTCGGTTGCTCTCCCTTGGTTGTTCCTTCTGCTAATTTATACTTTGGCAAAATGACTAAACTACTAAAGATTAGAATCAATGAACATTTCTATAGCCTTCAGCATCAGAAAGAATCAGCTTTGATGGTTCAACATTGCGTTGAGAATTCTCATGCTTTTATATCATTATGGATTACAGCAATTGATCATATGCCCTTCTTTATTCGAGGAGATGTGCATAAACAGTTGCTTCAACTTGAGTCAAAATGGATATTTACCTTACGAACAGTTCATCCAGATGGTCTCATTGCATCCAATGATTATCACAGGTACACTAAAAAAATATTTTTTTAAACTGCCTCTAATGTTTCGATTGATTTTTACGTTTTTTGGTGCGCTGAATCCAAATCTGGTAACCAATTTGCTCCATCACGTACAGATTTTTTGCTACATTGGGTTAGCAGTTTGAGGTGAACGTTTCAGATTGAGTGCGATCGAGATAAAAGTTTCTTGGATGAATTCTTTATACTAATTGTTTAGTAGTTATTCAAATAAGAATAAAGAAAATTGTAACAAGGCAGCACATAAGAATAGAGTAATGTCAACAAAACACACTATGATGGTAGCAAAATTGCACTTAAAACAGCCACATACATGTGCACAAACATTGAGCATATAAGAGCGAGGTTAGACACAAAGCAAAGCAAAGAAATGTGCAAAAAATGTTGTACAGGTATGTATGTAAGAATAGAAAACGCAAACCGCACCATTGCAATACATGAAGACAAACACCCGATGGTGTGAAAATAAAATTCTAATAAATGAGATCCGACACTGTGGTAATAACTAGCACATTTTTATTTCAAAGTTTAGTAAAAACATGATATTTGTCAACACAGTTTAGATTTTAAAGTCATTCTTGGGTCAATCAATCTCCTGGTGGGCCCGTTTCTTCTTCCCCCGAATGCTTCTCTTGGTGCGCTGCTTGGCGTATTTTTCATCTGGGGTTTCCCGCAGCAGCAACCAGCAGAAATCAGCCATCATAGTGGTGTTCCATCTTCCTTGGTACCTTCTCTCTGCGTCCTTGATGTCCTGGTGAAACCTTTCACCTTGTTCTTCACTGTACGCCCCCAAGTTTTCGGGAAAGTAGTTCACATGGGAGTGCAAGAAATGGACTTTCAGGCTCATGTTACAGCCTTGTTCTTTGAAGGCATTGAGCATCCTGGCAACAATATCCTTATAGTTCTCATCCCGCCTGTTCCCCAAGAATTTGAGAACAACATCCTTGAAGGAATCCCAGGCTTCTTTTTCCTTCTCAGACATCGTTTCAGCGAATGCTCCATCTGAAATGAGTTTCCTTATATCAGGGCCAACAAACACTCCTTCCTTTAGCTTTGCTTCAGAAAGTCTGAGGAACTTTGAGCAAAGGTACCGAAAGCACTCACCATCTTTTGGAAGGGACTTGATGAATTGCTTAATGAGACCCAACTTAATGTGGAGAGGTGGTAATAGAATTTTATCACGAGGTACCAAGCTCTCATGAAGAACATTTTTCTCACCGGGTCTCAAATACTCCCGAATTGGCCAGTCTTTTTTCCTCCAGTGTAGGTCGCGGGCCCGGCTATCCCACAAGCAAAGGAAGCAGGGATATTTGGTGAAACCGGATTGCTGCCCTAATAGCATGGATGGAATTTTAAAGTCTCCACAAATCATCCACTTATGCTCATCATAACGAATCTTCTGAAGAATCAGGGCCAAATTCTCGTATTTTTCTTGGAGAATAACAGAGTGAGCAATAGGAACTGAAGCGAATGTGTTGCCATTATGAAGAAGAACACCTTTTATGCTGTCTTTTGACGAATCAATGAACAGCCGCCATTCAGCAGGATCATACTTGAGTTTAAACTTTTCCATCACTCCGTATATATCGTTGCAAAATACCAAATCTTCCTCTTTGCTGAAATACTTCAAAAATTGTGTCTCGCGGTTGTTGCGGTACCAATAAAAAGTTGTTCCTGGTGACAATAGATTTTTCTGTTTAAGCCGAGAACCTAGTAGTTGGGCAGCATCTTTTGGGAGTCCTAAATCCCGGACTAAATCATTCAATTCAGCTTGAGAGAAAAGTTCAGGTTTCGGATCTGGTTCAGTTTCAAACTCGGAAGTACTGGACTCATCGGGAAAAGCCATCTGATGAGTCTCATCATGATCAGAACCGTCCACACAAATATGATCCAAAGATTTTGGTGGTTCAGGCACAGGTACTTCGTTGCTATGAGGCATAGGCCTAATTGCTGAGGGAAGGTTGGGGTAACTTATTACGTTCTTATTTTTTAAGTTGTATCCCTTCACAATGCAAAAGCAAAAATAGCAGTCACTGCTGTGGTCTCTTTGTTCACGCCACATCATAGGTATTCCGAAACGAAATGCTTGTTTTTTACCTTTCATCCATAAGCGTAGATCTTCCTCACATGTCTTGCACACTTTGTGAGGAGCCCACGGTTTGTCTTGATCGCCTAACTTCAAACCGAAATAGGCGAAATATACTTTTTTAATAAATGCAGAAATGTTCCTCTGCCGCTTTTTCACGGTATATTCCCCACAAATAAAACAAAAACTGTCCGGAGAGTTGACGCAACCTCTGGCTCTGTGAGCCATCACAAATACACAGCACTGCAAACTACAACTGTAGTGAACCACTTCGGAATAAAACTGGATTACGACTGAGCAAACAAAAGGTAATAATGAACTTGCAAGAAACTGAAATTTGACAGGAACGTTCATGTCGCAACCACCGTGTTTGAGTGAGCGAGCGAACGAGGCGAGGCGAACAGGAAAGAACATGCGCCAGCGCGAGTACTGGATTTAGCCCCCCGCCTCCCAATTGTCCTGTTAATGTATAAAATGAATACAAAACACTCTAAAATATCATGAGGGAGTGTTTCTAGTTAGTTAACCATTACAACCTCTATTTTGGGCCAAGAAAATAAACTGCAGTCGGCTAAAAAGAAATTATGTGAACATTCCTTATATGGGTAAGAAATCTAATTTTGCAAGAAAACGTGACGTGATGGAACATTTTGGCTATTTTTCCTGGATTCAGCACCCCAAAATCTATAGGAATCAGTTGCAAAACTGGAGGCAGTTTTTTGGTAGTGTACCTGTATTTATTCAATGTTTTGAAACACCTTATGGGAGGGAAGGAGGGTTTTTTTTAAGTCTTCTTGTTCTTTGAAGAGTGTTATATTACTTAATTCCTTTCAAGTATTTTTCACTTAATGTGGAGTAAAAGTGTCTTTTTTCAGTCACGTGGCATTTGCTTGTTGCCACTGCTCAGAGCCATGATTAAAAGAATTCAGCAAGCTCACCCAGTTGAGAGAAACCAACCGAGAGTGGCAACATTGTTAATTGTTTACTGAATCCACTTTACATCACCTGAGTTTAGATTCCACTTTGATGAATGCAGCTCATAAATCCACTCTGATGGTGGATTTGTAACAGCTGACTAAGAAAGTCTTTCTTTTTGTTAGTGAGCAACAGCATTGCTGGGTACAAAAACTTTTTTTACCGCTGGATTTTATGCTAGCTGCGGTTTTATCAGTCAAAATGGACTAATGTATCTCACCACGGGGCTCCTTTTTTCTTTCTCCCTATCTCTTTCCTATTTATTCTATGGCATTCTTTTCCTTTCTTTTCGGTAGTACTTTTATGATTTTATTGCTGTGGAAGCAAAAACACGTAATAAAGACTTTTTCAAGTACATTCGTAGCAAAAAACCTGTGAGAGAGTCAGTTGGACCATTAGATGATAGAGGGGTAAAAGGGACACTAAGAGGGGAGAAGGCCATAGCGGAGAGACAGAATGAATTCTTTGCTTTGGTCTTTACTGAGGAAGATATAGGGATGTTACCCAAGACTGAAGTGGTATTTAAAGGTGATACTGCAGAAGAATTGAAAGAAATATCGATACACTGGGAAGATGTACAAAGTCTCTTTATGGTTTATGGTTTATTTAATTTGCTTAACCGCTCTTCGATAAAAACACAGCAGAGCAGAGTAGAATTTAAAATACATAAAAGGAGATAAAACCAGAAATCAAAAAGGAACTACAATGGTCAGGACAAGACAGGACAGGAGACTCAATCAAACTTACTAGGGTAGAAAAGGGGATAGAGGCCACACAGGAAAAGCTTAGTTCAGACAAGGAGGGACTATCAAGGAAATGGTATGTCATAGACTAGATTGAATAAGTGAGTTTTTAACAGAGTCTTAAATTTTGTAAAGAACGGTTCCAGTCATAGGGCCTGGGGCAACATGTTCTATGAGGCAGGGGCAAGAAAATAGAAGGCAGAGGAATGGGTAGAAACTAGGTGAGCCTATGCTGCAGATGGCAAGAGTAATCTGTTTGCATAGACATCATGGAGGCAATGGTGAGCAGAATGTGGAAGCAGTAGATCAGATAGATATTGGGGAGCACTGGAATGTAAAGCATGATGAACTAAGGTCAGAAGTTTAAACTGCAGATGGTGATGAATCAAAAGGGGGGGGGGTAACATGATTGAAACGGGATGCATGTGACAGGATACGTACGGATGGCGGTGTTTTGTATAAGCTGTAATCAGTGAGTTTGTGACTGAGGAAGACCAAGATAAACTAATTACAATAATCTAATCTGGACACAACAAGGGAGAGAAGCAGAGTAGTCAAGGACGAGGAGGAAAGGAAGGGACGAAGAGCATGAATTCGACATAGTGCAAAGAAGGAACAACGGACAACTGAAGTGATGTGAACCCGGAAAGACAGTGAGGAGTCCAGAATAACACCCAGGTAGCGCATGGAATCTACCAGAGGAATGGGACAACCAGGAAGTGAAGGGGCCTACTGAAAGTAATCAAGAGCATAACGGATTTGGCAGGGTTCAAGTGAAGAAATTTACTGGAAAGTCACTGAGAAATGCTGGATAGGCAGGCATTTAGTACAGACAAATCAGGGGCAACGGGTTTAGTATGATGAATGAGAAGGATGTCATCAGCACAAAGTGAGATGAAATGCCATGCTCTTTAATAAGAATCAAAGGAAAACATTGAAGAGGAGGGGGGCCAACATGTAGCTTTGAGGGACACCACAGGGAAGAAAGAAAGAGGGGAAAGAAGAATCACCAGCCATAACTTAAAAAACGCTGTGAGAGAAAAGAATGAAACCATTTAGGACCATGCCCACAGACCAAACTCATGAAGACGGGTTAGTAGAGTGATCAAAAGCAGCAGAGATCCAAAGAAACCACTACTGAGATATCACCCTGGTCATGACACTGCTGGGAGTTCACTGGTGAGGGAAAGCAGGATAGTTTCAGTACTGTGACCCAAATGAAAACCAGACTGACACAGATGGAAAGCAAGGATAGAAGCCAGCTGTGAAGAGAGCTGTGAAAAGATGAGTTTTTCCAGTAGCTTAAAAAGGAAAGGCAAAGTAAAGACAGGACAATAATTAGCAGGGACTGAAGCATCAGCAGAAGGGTTCTTAAGGATAGGCCTAATGGTAGCTTGCTTCCAAGTCTAGGGAAATATACCAGAGGACAGACTATTGTTTATCAAAGACAGGATACGTGGAAGAACAAGCGACGAAGTGGACAGCCATGAGGAATCAGGGATACGTGGAAGAAGAACAAGCGACGAAGTGGACAGCCATGAGGAATCAGATCGGTAACAGAAGTGGTCTTTCGGGAAGAGTTTAGCATTTTAAGTAGTTCAGGAGCGGAAAGAGGTGAAAACGATTCCCAAGAGTGGAACAGAGAGGAACAGGGACCACCAGATGACCCCAAGAGGACAACAAGTTCATCAAATGAGTATAGAGGAGAGAATGGTGGTGGGCAGTCAACAAAAGTGGAAGGAAGTGATTGAACTTTATCACAAAGATAGTCTGCAAGAGCAGATATTGAGGGCAGAGGGCACTGAGCAACCAATGTAGGTATGGTAGAGGGCCTAGAGAGTGCATTTATGACAGAGTACAATTGATGGGTGGAATTTGGAGCTGAAGTGATCAGATGAGAGTAGTATGTCATCTTTGCTGAATGAATCTAAGTGTGATACTGTTGATGGGAGTACTGGAATCGGTGAAAAGAGAAAGGTGCTTCCTCCAGAAGTGCTTGGCACGGTGACGTTGATGACAATGGAGTGAGGGACCATGGTGATACCAAGGATGTTTGGCACAAGAAAAATGATGACAAGGATGCAATGCGGCAACATGATCAAGAGCATAAGACTGTGCAGAATACCAAAACTGAGCTTGGGTATCCACAGGGAGGGAAGAGAAATTAGAAGGGAAAATAGCAGTGGAGGTGAAGCGTTCAAGGCTAGAGGAGGAGATGTGAGAGAATTTAGCTGAGGACACGGTTGGGGGCAGACCATGACCAGAAGGAACAACTAAGGAGAGTCAAGAACTCAGAAAAATACCACAAAATGATCTGACCAGGGAAGTGCCAGTGATGAAAAAAAAAAGGACATCAGACAACCCTGGGGAGGATAGAATAAGATTAAGAGTGTGATCCACTGAATGAGCAGGGAATTGTACATGCTGAGAGAAAGAAAAATCTGTGAAAAATTGGAGAAGAGAGGAATCACGAAACCTGGGGGAATCATAATGGATATTGAAATCGCCCAATACTATCAAGAGAGGGTAAAGGAAAGAGACTTCTGAAAGGGTATGAAGAAGAGAATCCCACAAGTGTGGATGAAGAGATGGAGGAACATAAATTAAAAGAAAGAAGAGATGTAAGGATCCATCCAGATGAATCAGGAGAGATTCAGGATAGGTCAAAGCCATAGAGGAGACTGCAGAGAATGGAAGAGCACAGCAACAGAGAACCGCCACGCCCCCTGTGGTACGACCCAGCCTAGGTGTAGATAAAGCTACATATCCAGGGGGGAGGCACAAATGAAGGAGCGGGTCCTCTTCCTCCCTTAAGCAGGTCTCAGTTAGGAAAAGAATGTCAATGGCGTGAAATTTCAAAAAATCATGGACAAGGAAAGTCAATGCCTGCAAGGGCTCTTCAAAAGGGACAAACTCAACCTTTACTGGGATGCAACCAGGCTGCTTAACCTTTAAAAAGCAGATGGAGCATCTTTTAAACTAGAAAGTAGGGGAAAGCAGACAGTCGTCCAGGAGTGCATCATTCAGAAGGATGTATCTTTTAATTGAAGGAAGTATCTTTTAATTGAAGGAAATATCTTTGAATTGAAGGAAATATCGATACATCGAGAAGATGAATTACAACTATTAGATAAACTGAAGAGTAGCAAATCACTTGGGCCGGATGGTATACATCCAAGGGTGTTGAAAGAACTGAAATATGAGATTGCAGACCTGCTATTAGTAATCTGTGAATTTTCATTAAAATCATCTGTAATACCTGAAGATTGGAGGATCGCCAATGTAACACCAATTTTTAAAAAAGGTTCCAGGGGTGATCCGGGAAACTACAGACCAGTGAGCCTGACGTCAGTACCGGGAAAAATGGTAGAAACCATTATAAAGAACAAAATTACTCAGCATGTAGATAGTCATGGCCTAATGGGAGACAGCCAACATGGGGAAACTGCTAGGTACGTATGACCTAGATCGGCCACTGTTGGAAACAGGATACTGGGCTTGATGGACCTTGGTCTGACCCAGTATGGCATATCTTATGATCTTATGTTCTTATGTTTGAAGGATACCAGCAAAACAGGGAAGTTACAGCATCCAGACAGAGAGGTTCCAACAAAGATAAAAGTAACCCAGATGTCCTTCAGTACAGAGACAAAAAATTCCAAATTACACCTATCAACTTATAACTAGATTAATATGAATAAAATATAACCTCTAAAATGCTTGCATGCAAATGCTAGGAGTCTAAAAAATAAGATGGGAGAGCAAGAATATATAGCACTAAATGAAAGGTTAGATATGATTGCCATCTCAGAGACCTGGTGGAAGGAGGACAACCAATGGGACACTGTGATACCTGGGTACAAACTATATTGTAATGATATAGTAGATCAAATTAGTGGAAAGGCTGCACTCTATGTTAGAGAGGGTATTGAGTCACATAGGATGAAAACTTTGCAGGAAACAAAATACACTGTAGAATCTCTATGGAGAGAAGTTCCGTGTAAAAAGCAGAAGGCAACGGCAGTGGTGGGTGTATTACAAACCACCTGGACAGAATGAACAGATGGATGATGAAATGCTAAAAGAAATCAGGGAAGCTAACAAATGTTACAACATAGTAGTAAATGGTGATTTCAATTACCCGGTATTGACTAGGTCAATGTCATTGCAGGACAGGCTACAGAAATAAAGTTTCTAGCTGAAATAAATGACTGTTTCTTGGAGCAGCTGGTTCATGAATTGACAAGAGGGGAAGCTATTTTGGACCTAGACCTCAGTGGAACACAGGATCTGGTGCAAGAGATAAGGGTTTTGGTGCCACTTGGTAAGAGTGATCATAGTAACATAGTAAATGACGGCAGATAAAGACCAGTATGGTCCATCTAGTCTGCCCAGTAAAATGGCAAGACTAGGTGCACCTGACGCTCCGTGCAGGCTACACTTCCCCATGTCTTTGTTTAGAGGTGAACCCACAGCTCCGTGTAGGACACTCCTATTTGTTGAGAAATTAGATAGTTCCGTTTATTTTGATTTTATCCTGTTGCTGTAAAGGGATCCACTCTGTCTGTCCCATGCCATTTTGAATTCTGTCACTGTATTTGCCCCCACCACTTCCATCGGGAGGGCATTCCAAGCATCCACCACCCTTTCAGTGAAAAAATATTTGCTAACATTGCCTTTCATTTTACCCCCTTGCAGCTTCATGTTATGCCCTCTAGTTTTACAGCTTCCCGGTCTTTGGAAGAGGTTTGTTTGTTCATTATTTCTGTTTAAGTATTTAAAGGTCTGAATCATATGTATTTATTTTATTGTTTTTATATACTGCGCTCTTTAAAATCAGTGTGGTTTACAGATAACGTTTTTGTGCAGAACAGGCGCACTATTAAGCACTTACAATGAACTGGAGGTTGTGATAAGGAAGCTTATCATAGCTCAGGTAGGAGCTATAGAAAAGATGATGTGACTCTGAACAAGCAACCTGTCAGTTCTGGTAGAAGCAAGAAAACAGAGTTTTCACATAAAAGACTACCAGTCCCAGAATGCACCAGGTTTCCAGCAGCCATGAGAGGGGCTGAAGTGAGAGAATGTGTGTGCAATCAAGAGAGCTATGAGGTAATCCCTAAGCACTCATCTCAAAGGGCAGGGCCTGATTCAACACAGCTGCGCTGTGTTAGGGAGCAGCACACATTAGAACAGGATAAGAATAGAGCTTATTCTTCAGATAACAGCTACAGAGGGAGGAAGAGATACAGAGACAGCAACGGCTACAAGCACCAGTATCACCTGGAGAAACAGAAGCCAAGCCAAGCAGATAGAGAAAGAAGGAAACTCTCTGGAAGGAAGAGAAGAAAGGCCATTGGAAGGTCTGGGAGATTCCAAGGCAGTACTCATACTGGGAGGTATTCCAAAAGCCAGCAGAGTCCATTGGACTGGATTCAGCCAGAGGAATGGAGTGGCAGAGATAGGAATCACCAGTGGCTACCTGGAAGAGAGAAGACTGCATGTGGAAGGGACTTTCAGACCAAGGCCAGAAGGTATGTGAGAGAAGATCCAGCGTCCAGGGATCAAGATTGGAAGGCTGGACATCAGAATTGGATTACATATTGGCCAGGCTATACAGAGAGGAATAATGATAGCAGGAGAGGCTCAGGTATGAACACTGATCCAGACCCTATCTATAATAGAGAATGGCAGCAAGGGAATAAGCATTCTCATGATAGTGCCTTAATGAAAGACTCATCTGTGCCAATGTATGATATTGACCCTATGATTGTTGATGCAGGGGGAAATACAGCAGATGAAACTATTTACATGGACTGTTCTTTATCTAAATGCTATTGCTAGTTTTCTATGAGCAAACACATCAGCCATCACAAAGAAACCTAACTTTGTTCTTTATTTCCACTGCAAACCGCTCTTAAAGCAGGATTTGGGTTCACACAGTAGCAGCCAGCCAGCTAAAGGCTTACAGCTGGTCAATTGATAGTAATTAAAGCTGCACCTGATTGTGTGTGTGAGCAAGGGAGAATCACTGCTGAGATCTGCATGGAAAATAAGCAGAAGTTAACCTAACCAGCAAAGTTTATTCTTTTCTTTGTGCCTTTGTATTTGGTAATTATTTGCTAAGAAAACATTAGCTAATTGCCTGACAAGCTGAAGGTTGTTTTCTGGTTTACTTTGTGACTTTTTGTTATCCATTTTAAACACTGCAAGCAAGTAACCTCATTTATAGTGCTATCAAGCATACATGTGCTGGGTGAATTAAACCCCATCAATAAAAGAAGTATTTTATTGATCTTACCACTTGGTTTCACAACTCAAATTATTGTCATCAGCTGTGTTTGGGAGTGAATGAACTACAATACCCACAATACCTTGCAAGAATCATATGAATATATGCATCGTCAAGATTGTGTAAGTTCTCACCCTAGGCAGCCGTCTGACAAGGTACAACTTGGGTTTCAACTGGGGGAACTATCTACAGTTATCTACAATATTAACATGAGTTGTCTGTAACTTACAATTTCCTAGCAGGGTGTATGGTGGGAGAAATTAAGTTACTGGGTTGAGAGTAGTGCAGGAGAAAGGTGGTGCTTTAGTGCTTTTCTGAATTGGGCAAGATCTGTGATGGCCCGGACGGAGGTTGGGAGTGCATTCCAGCAGCTGGGAGCATAGAACTTGAAGGCTCGGTTCTTTGTTGCCTGGGTGCATTTTGTTATTTCATTGGGGGTCTGTAAGGTATTGGCGGCGAATGTTCTCCTTGCTCTGTTCGCTGGAGTGGGGTGGAGAATGTCCGTTAGGGAGGTGGAGGATATTTCCCCTATCCCTCCTCTCCTCCAGAGTGTACATATTTAGGTCTTCAAGTCTCTTCTCATAAGGCTTCTGACGCAGGCTCCAAATCATTTTGGTCGCCTTCCCCTGAAGTTTCCAGTCTTTTTACATCCTTTGCAAGATATGGGGGCTTGTTTACAAAGCCGCGGTAGTGGTTCGCTATCGCGATCGCAGCCGCGGCCCCATTGAAATCAATGGGGCCGCGGCTCCGATTACGATCGCAAACCGCTACCGCGGCTTTGTAAACAAGCCCCATGGTCTCCAAAACTGAACACAGTATTCCAAGTGAGGCCTCACCAGTGACTTATACAGTGGCATTAGTACCTCTTCCTTTCTGCTGGTAATTTCTCTTTGTATGCAACCCAACATCCTCCTGGCTTTTGCCACTGCCTTGTCGCACTGTTTTGCTACCTTGAGATCCTCAGAAATAATCACACCAAGGTCCTTCTCCTGGTCCATGCACACCAACCTCTCGCCCCCTATCGCGTACATTTCCCTTGGATTTCTGCTTTCCAAGTGCATGGCACTGCACTTCTTCGCATTAAATCTTAACTGCCAAGCATTAGACCATTCTTCCAGCTTTTCTAGATCTTTCCTCATGTTATCCACTCCCTCAGGGGAGTCCCCTCTGTTGCAGATTTTAGTGTCATCTGCAAAAAGACAGACTTTTCCATTCAGTCCTTCAGCAATATCACTCACAAATACATTGAACAGTGCCGGGCCCAGGACCGAACTCTGGGGCACCCCACTAATCACCCTCCTTTCATCTGAGTGAGCTCCATTTACCATCACCTTCTGTCGTCTGTCAGTCAACCAATTCCTGATCCAGTTCACCACCTTGGGACCCCATCCCCAAACTACTGAGTTTATTGATAAGCCTCCTATGAGGAACAGTATCAAAGGCTTTGCTGAAATCCAGGTAATGACATCCATCCCATGCGCCTGATCTAGTTCTCTGGTCACCCAGTCAAAGAACTCAATCAGATTTGTTTGGCAAGATCGTACTTTGGTAAAACCATGTTGCCTCGGATCATGCAACCTGTTGGTTTTGAGAAAGTTCACTATTCGCTCTTTCAGGAGCGCCTCCATTACTTTTCCCGCCACAGAGGTACAGCTTAGTTTGTCACGTCTTCCCTGTCACCACTTTTGTGAAGAGGTACCACATCAGCCCTTCTCCAGTCCTGAGGAACGTCTCCCATTTCCAAGGATCTGTTGAAAACATCCTTTAGCAGCCCTGCAAGAAGGTCTCTGAGCTCTTTCAGTATCCTGGGATGTATCCCATCCGGTCCCATGGCCTTGTCCACTTTCAGTTTGGAAGTTGTTCTAACACATCATCTTCTGTGAATGGTGTGGTATCTACTTCATTCCCATTTTTATATTTGGGAGTCACAGGTGGTCCTTCTCCAGGATTTTCTTTAGTAAAAACAGAGCAGAAGTATTTGTTTAGCAATTTCACTTTTTCAATGTCACTTTCCACAAGTCAGTTCCCAGTACTTCTGAGTCCTGCAATTTCATCTCTGATTTTCCTCCTCTCTTGAATATACCTGAAGAAAGTTTTGTCGCCACACTTCATATCTTTAGCCATCTTTTCCTCTGCCTTTGATTTTGCTTTCCTTATTTCTCTTTTTGTCTCTTTTAGTTTGATCCTGTATTCCTTTCTGTGTTCCTCTGTTTGCAAGCTTTTGAATTTTGTGAAAGCTGTGTTTTTTGTCTTTATTTGAGCAGCCACTTCTTTGGAGAACCAAATAGGTTTCCTTCTCCTCGTTTTTATTTACTTTCCTTACATATTTATCTGTTGCCCCTTTTATTGCCACCTTTAGTTTAGCCCATTGCAATTCCACTTTCCTTATCCCCTCCCACCCTGCCAACTCCTCCTTCAGGCCATTTTACTGAAGTCAGTGTTTTTGAAGTTTAGGACTTTGAGCTTGCTATGATTGGACTGCACCTTGGCTTTTATCTCAAACCACACCATGTGATGATCGCTGCTGCTCATAGGGGCACCCACCTGGACATTTGACATGCTATCACTGTTGGTGAGCACTAAATCCAGTATTGAGCTTTCCCTGGTTGGATCAATTACCATTTGTCTAAGTAACGCATCTTGGAAAGCATCCACAATTTTTTTGCTTCTTTCCAGATTTGCAGGAGTAATCCAATCCACATCGGGTAGATTAAAGTCACCCAATATGATCACTTCCCCCTTTGTGACTATCTTGGCAATTTCTATAATCAATTCGTTATCTATTTCTTCGATTTGAGTCGGGGGTCTGTAGACTACAGCAATATGGATGACAGTGCCATCTCCTCTTTCCAACACAATCCAGAATGCTTCATCTTTTCCCCATGCCCTCTGCATTTCAGTAGCTTTAATACTGCTTTTGACATACAAGGCTGCTACTCCTACTTTTCCACTTTCTCTGTCTCTTCTGAATAGATTATAGCCAGCTATGGCTATATCCCAATCATGTTTCTGTAATGGCCACAATGTCCAAATCCATTTCCACCATTAGGGCTTCCAGGTCCGGAACTTTGTTGGCTAAGCTTCGAGCATTTGTGCTCATTGCTTTCCAGCATTTAACTGGCTTGCATGTATTTTGCATTGATTTTGTTCTGTCCACTTCTTCCCACTTGTCGTTGATGTGTTGTTTAAAAGTGTGGCATGATCACATTTGATTTAATAAATGGAAGAAAGATGGCAAGGAAATTCACAGTACTATCTTCTAACAGGCGAGTAACTACGCTTTCTTGGAGCAGCTGGTTCATGAACCAAAAAGAAGGGACCTAGTTCTTAGTGGATCACAAGATCTGATGCAAGAGATAAGGTTGTTGGGGCCACTTGTTAATAGTGATCATAGCATGATCGCGTTTGATTTAATAAATGGAGGAAGGACAGCAAGGAAATTCATAGTATTACCTTTTAACTTTCAAAAGGGAGACTATGATAAAATGAGGACAATATTTAAGAAAAAACGAAAAGGAGCAGCTGCAAAGGTTAAAGATTTACATCAAGCATGCGTGTTGTTTAAAAATACTATCTTGGAAGCCCAGACCAGATGTATTTCATGCATTAAGGAAGGCCAAAAAACTGCCAGCATGGTTTAAAGGTGAGTTCAAAGAAACTGTTGTTGCCAAAAAAAGCATCCTTCAGATAAAAGGAGTCTAATGACGAACACCGGGAACAACATAAGTACTGGCAAGTTAGATGCAAGGCATTGATAAGGCAGGCAAAGAGAGAATTTGAAAAGAAGCTTGCCGTGGAAACAAAAACGCATAATAAAAATTTTTCAACTGCATTTGTAGCAAAAAACTTGTGAGAAGGTCAGTTGGACCACTGGATGATAGAGGGTAAAAGAGGTGATAAGGGAGGACAAGGTCATAGCAGAAAGACTGAGTGAATTTTTTGCTTCAGTCTTTACTGAAGATGATATACCCAAGCCTGAAATGATATACAAAGGTGATATAGTGGAAGAATTGAAAAAAAAATATTGATAAACCGGGAAGATATGTTACAACTGTTTGATAAACTAAAGAATAGCAAATCATCTGGACCAGATGATATACATTCAAGGTTATTGAAAGAACTGAAATATGAGATTGCAGACCTACTATTAGTAATCTGTGAACTATCATTAAAATCATCTATAGTAACTGAGGATTGGAGAGTGGCCAATGCAACTCCAATTTTAAAAAGAGTTCCAGGGGTGATCCGGGAAACTATAGACCGGTAAGCCTGAATTCAGTAATGAGCAAAATGGTAGAGACCATTATAAAGAATAAAATTGCTGAACATGTAGATAGCCATGGTTTAATGGGAGAAACCCAACATGGATTTAGCCAAGGAAAGTATGGAAATTACACTTACCTGGTAATTGATGTTCCTTGAGGGAGTACAGTTCAGTCCTCCACCACTGGGTAGTGCACCTCCTCCTGCAACATGGAGACTGGACAAGTCAAACTTGTGACATCACCGGGTATATCCTGCTGGTCTTCTCCCATAATCCCCCAGTGACCTACTGTCAAAGCAGACTCAAAGGAGCAAACAAACAACCAGTTAAAGTACTAAATACAAAGCTATGCTCAAACTGCAACTTTAAAATCACAGGACCCCAAAAAGAAAGGCCGAAAACACCCTCCTCCGTGCCCGTCCCCCTGCGCACCAAACAGTGGAAGACAGAGAGCTAGAAGGAAGGAGAACTAAGGAAGAGTATAGGCAGAAAAGGTTGCTCTTGCGATTACCTGCCAATCAGAGCCCGTTGCCGACTCTAGGATCCGAAAGCATACTCGGAACTGACGCCTCGCGTCTGAAACATCCATCCCCGGGCGGGAATGAGGACTGAACTGTACTCTTTCAAGGAACATCAATTACCAGGTAAGTGTAATTTCCATTTCCTTATCGGTCCTACAGTTCAGTCCTCCACCACTGGGATGTACCAGAGCAGTAATCATTGGGAGGGACCTATCCAGTCGGCTCGGCCCCTAAACGAACAGAGCAGGCACCGACCCCAGCCCGCTCCTCACGTCAACAGGCGGTAAGCCAACCAGGAAGACACGACCGAGAGCCCACTTGGATCCTCTTCACTGGTGAAAACAGCACAGAACTCTGCCCCAAGCAGCGCTAGTGCTTCAGAAAGACAAACTCACCATCGCAAACACACTGAACGCCCTAGAAACAGACCTACTGAGAAGGCTACCGGAGCTCCGCCTGAAAAATCCGCTTGAGCTCCCCCTTGGCTCTCGACCCCACCAGGGTGTCAAGTGTTAGCAACCGCTGCTCTCCCGCAGAACCCGCCTCCACGGAGGGACAGGCAGCGAAGAGACCTCCCAGAAAGCGACGGAACCTCACCTAAGGTCCAAGGAACGCAGGTTACAAGCAAAGTGTTCTTGCGTAAGTCCCAAACCGACAACTAAACAGGCACAGCCGGATTCCACGAGGGAGAACGGAACCGAGGTCCATCCAGACAGAGGTGGGAAGCAAAATGAGGGAAATGGAATAACCACCAGCGTCAAACACCCTATTTGTCACACCTCTTAAGGACTTTATTCTTTGCAACACAAAGTAGCTCTACAGCTATGTCCTGGACCAAATGGAGTCTTTTTAATTGAGAATGTGGAATGCAGCTAAGCAATGAGTTGCAATAAACCAAGCGTGATCCACCAAGGGCATATAAGAGGGTGTCAAGTGCCCCAGAGTCCAGCGTTGTTTCAGAAGATGTGGAGTCTTACATGGTGTGACAAAAAAGAAAGGAGACTCTGGTAGCCACGCCCACGACGCAATGCCAGTAGGCCAACCGCTTACATCACCTGGATATGCCCTCCGGAATTGGAGGAACCATGCAGAAGTAGCAATCGCCGACGTGATCTATGGGCCCTCTCCAGATCATTGGAACCGCAAAAGACTTTGATGGTCTTTTCCCATCCATCCACAGCCTGAGATCTGCTACACATGTATTGCAGCATATGTGTGGTGCCTAGCTTTTATCCTGATCTTTTATTCTGCAGCCAAAATATAAATTGTAGGCTTTCTGAACCGCCACAGTCATAAGCCATTTTTGTGATGTAAAAGTCACATCACCACAACTAGAGCAGAAATTATCTGCATGATTAACACCAGGACGAGGAATCGCCAAATATGCTGTGAGTGACCTATCGGTATAAAATAAATATGTCTTTTTTTTTTTTACTGTGTAGCCTACTGGTCTTCTCGGAGCACCGCCACGACCCGAAGACCTAAACCGGCCAGCAAAAGACGACGTACGCTGGGCCCGAAAGAACCTGGTTGAACGGATCCCAGCACTCCCTGTATCGTTAGGATCGGAGCCTCCCCCCAAGGACTCAGCCCTGGCTGGAACCGGCTGAGCACAACTCCAGGCCCTGCGGCGAGCCCCCACGAAGAAGTGGGACGCAACGATGCCTTGAGGAAAGGGAAGGCCCAATGGGTGAAGCAAGTTGCTAGCCGACCAAGGGAGTAAACCCCACACGCGCACTTCAATGGAAGGTCGGAAGAACCGAGGATTCTGGTCCCACAGGTGCGCCTGCTAGCCTTTAACAACATACACCTCCGCAGGTACAAAAAACTTAAATTGTGAGCACCTTCAGGAGTAAGGGGAATAGACGACAGCCTCAGACTGTTGACCACCTTGTCTTGCACAACAGACAGAAGCACCCCACCAAACAAATGATTGGGAATATATGACCTCAGAACCCCAAGACAGAGGTAAAACAGTAGAACGTGCAGTGGACGTGAATTTCCAGATCTGCCAGCCCCCCTGCCCACATTGAGAAGAGGCAGAGAAGATCTGGACCGGTGGATCTGGAGGGGTGCCTCCTGGACAGCCGGGCCACCGAAGGGAAAGCTGATGACTGAGGCCCAAACTCCTCAGGATGGCCCCGTCTTGCATTGGCAACCCCATGCAACACCATGACAACCCCGCTCACGATATCCCAAGCGATCTCTGTCATTGCTGCAACAATCACCCGAGCATGAGATCACAGATGGAACACGGACATGCAGACGCACTCAAAGAGAGTGCACCTAAGAAGTATGAGCCTATCCAACATCCAGCACCACATGTCCAGGTGTCCCACTCCTGTCACCCAAAACACAGGACGCTTGAACCTAGGTGACCGTCATAGCAAAGACAGGGAGGCCTGACTGCCGCTATCAACCCTTCCAGGACCCTGGAACACTAAGCCCCGGACTGTGCCATCCAGCAACACTTCTCACGATCCCCAGCAGGGGCCTTTCCCCAGATGGGCAGTGTTCCTGCCAAATGGGCAAGCTGCGCTCTGATAACATAGTGCAGAAAACCAAATCAAAGTGTCTTAACCTAGCTAATGTTTGTCTAATAGTGATCATTCATAATATCAGCCAGGCTCAATCATAACATTAGTATTAATGATCTCTAAAGATTGAAGAGTTACTAATGTAACACTAATTGTTTTTTTTTTTTAAAGAGCTTCAAAGGCGATCTTGGAAACTACAGACCAATGAATCTGAGTTCAGTGCCAGTTAAATGATAGAACTTGTTCTGAAAAGCAGCACCAAGCTGTCTTTTCAAAGGGTTAATAAACATGTGAGTAAGCCAAATGATATGTATCTGGATGTTTTAGAAGGTACTTGACAAAGCCCCTTATGAACTTCTCCTGAGGAAGGAGATGATGTGCTATTATAGAATGGGAAATGGATCAAAAACAGGAACCCAATAGGACTAAATGGCCAGTTTTCTCACAGGAGACCCGTAAATAGTGGAATGTCTCGGGATCTGCACTGGAACTGGCATCTGGTAACATCTACTGCACTGAAATGATCTGGAAAAGAGATCAGCAAGCATGGCGATCAAATTTGCAGATGGCATAACGACATTTAGAGGCTGTCTGCACAATTTCCAAGCGTATAAACATGGAAATAGCATCCTTATGTAAATGACAATTTCAGAAAGGGCTCAATTTGTAGGTGGTTGTGCCGCCGATGACCCTGAATGGCCAAATCCTAGCACGGAAACCTGCTGCTGACAGACGTCGCTAACTGCCAGAATGCAGACAAAGGTAAAGGCACCCCGCAAGAAGTAAAACCCAAACCAATCACATTGCATTCAAAGAACTATAAACTATCATGAAATTAAAAGGAAATTAAAATTAAAAGGAAATTAAAATTACAATTAAAATTAAAAGTAACAGCAAAAGGAAGTCCTTATCTGGGTGTAGCCGCGTGGAACAGCGTCGTCTGCTCAAACACGGGGCTGCTCCGCTCTCCGCCACGAGGCCTCAGCCCTGCTGAGAAAATGGCGCCAATCCGAAGCAGGCCCGTTTGGCGCCAAACACCACAGAGGCGGCAAGAGCTCAGAGCCCCTCCATGCGGACTCGAGAGACTCCCTTGTGGCGTCGGGATGCAGCAGTTACCCCGCTGTAGCTGCGGGGTGAAGAGCTGTCCAGACACGCTGCTGCCTCGCGCCACCAGAAGTAGCAGACGCTGCGAGCCCCGGCCCGCCGGCTAAAGAACCTCGAACGGCCTGAGGCTCCCGCCGCGATGGGAATCTGCCGCATGGACACTGCCAAAATGCAGGTGTTCCACAGAGCTCTCCCCCGTTCAGTCCTGGGGGAGAGATCATCACCGGGCACAGAGACCGAAGAATCCCAAGCAGAGAGGCTAGCTGGCAGCGTGAACTTTGAAAAGGGACAGAACCCCCCTTTACACTAAGGCAGACTAGGTGAAAATAAATAAAGTAAAAGTAAATGAAATGAAATGAAAATGAAAAGGAATTCAATTTACAGGATTACACCTAAAGAAGGGCAAAAGAAATGCAAGGTAAATCAAATCCTGACTAACTGCTCCTAAACTGCTTCTCAAGTGAGCCCAGCACCTAGGCTCACTACGTCCTCATGCTGCATGGAGACTGGACACACTGGGGTATTATGGGAGAAGACCAGCAGGATATACTCGGTGATGTCACAAGTTTGACTTGTCCAGTCTCCATGTTGCAGGAGGAGGTGCACTACCCAGTGGTGGAGAACTGAACTGTAGGACCGATAAGGAACTTGTATTACTGATCTGTTATATTTTTTTGAAGGTGTGAATAAACAGGTAGACAAAGGTGAGCCAGTTGATAGAGTGCATCTGGATTTTCAGAAAGGACCCAATTCTTTGCCACGAATAGCGGGATTGATAGTGCCTTCCCCGCCGCATCTAACTTCCCCGCCGGTTGTGCAGGGAAGTTAGATGGGGGTGAGGAAGAGGTAGCTCAGGTGTGGAGTCTGGGCCTGCTGTAGGCGGTCGCCTACCCTGGATGTACAGGGCCTATTCTAATGTTGGCCCTGTATGTCCAGGACGGCAACATGTGCAGGGAGGTTATTCCACCTCCAAAGTTGAATAACCTCCCTGGACATGTTATATTTTCAATGCCGGGGCGAGGATGGGGCATGGGGGGCTGGAGGACATTCCCTGCAGCCCAACACTCTGGCCTGAGGAGGCAAGATCAGGGGTCGGGCTGTAGGAAATAAGCTTTTTATTTCCGGCAGCTGGCATCACGGCTCTTCAATGGAATTGTGGGTCCATGGCAACATGACGCCATGGCACCGCGGCTCCACTGAAGAGCCTTGACTGTTAGCCGGGAAGGGGCCTGTATGTGGAGGCTGGACTGAATCGCAGTCCCAGCCTGCACGTACAAGACTGTTCACAATTCTGATCCCGCGGGGCTAGATGTGCCACGCAGGATCAGAATCGCAATCCCCCTCCGTACATCCGGCTCGGAATGAGCCCTAAAGCCTTTGACAAGGGCTCTCATGAGAGACTCTTGGTGAAATTAAAAAGTCATGGGATTGGAGGCAGTGTAGTACTGTGGATCAGGAACTGGTTAAAAGATAGAAAGCAAAGGGTAGGGCTAAATGGCCAATTTTCCCAATGGAGAAGGTTGAATAGTGGAGTTCCCCAGGAATCTGTGCTGGACCTGCTGCTTTTTAACATATTCATAAATGACCTGGAAATTGTAATGAGTGAGGTGATCAAATTTGCAGATGACACAAATTATCCAAAGTTGTTAAAACGCAAGAGGATTGTGAAAAATTGCACGAAGACTGTGATAAACTGAAAGACTGGACATCCAAATGGCAGATGAAATTTAATGTGGACAAGTGCAAAGTTATGCACCTAACAAAGAACCAACCAAACTATGGTTACATAATGCAAAGTACCATCTTAGAAATTAACACCTAGGAAAAAGATTTAGGTGTTATTATGGATAATACATTGAAACCCTCTGCCCAGTGCACAGCGGCGGCAAAGAGAGCAAATAGAATGCTAGGAATCGTAAGGAAAGGAATGAAGAATAAAACAAAGGATATTATAATACCTCTGTATCGTTCTATGGTGTGACTGTGGTACAGATGAATTTTGGCTATTGGTTATGCTGTTACCAGTATCTTATGGGCACAATCAATAGTCAAAGGACCGAATGTGGTACAGATGAATTTTGACTATTGATTATGCCACTATTGAATATGTCTCAGCAGTGAATATTTATTTTATTTATTTATTTCTCTTATATACCGTGCTCTTCAATATCAGTGCGGTTTACATGGAACAATTATATTTTACGGTGGGTTAACCGTAAAAATACAGATAACAGGTAGCTCAACTTGGATGGTCAAAAATTAAATTAACTATTTACACACATTTAAACATAGTATTATTTACATAATATACATCATGTGAGAGAACATTGCATTACATTGGACGTAGGGCTCATTTTTGGGAAGGTCGGGATGGTGCATCTTCATTTGGGTTACATTCGCAGAAAAGGTGGTGTTTCAATGCCCTTCTAAAGTTGGTTAGATCTGGGATTGCTCATATGTTGGGAGGCAGGGCATTCCAGAGTCTGGGAGCATTGATACTAAAGGCCCTCCTTGCTGTAGCCTGAGTGCACTGGGTCAGTGTTTTGGGAATTGCCAAGGTGTTTACTGCTGTAGTTCTTCTGGATCTATTGGGGGGGGGGGGGGTTTGTGTGCGAGACCAGCGAGGGACGTGGGGGAGAGCCCATTTATGGCCTTGAATGTTAGTAGTATTGTTTTGAAAACGATCCTACAGTGGATAGGGAGCCAGTGGAGACTCTTGAGGATGGGTGTTATATGGTCTCGCCTCGAGGCCCCGTTGAGAACTCTGGCTGCGGTGTTCATGGCAAGCTGGAGCGGGATCATCGTAGATTTTGGGAGTCCTTGGAGGATCGCGTTGGCATAGTCCAGATGTGGGATGGTTAGGGCCTGGAAGATGGTTCTGAAGTCGTCTGGTTGTAAAAGGGGACGTAGATGTTTGAGCGTTCTAATTTTGTGATATGTTGATTTGACCATGTTGCCAATGTGTGTCTTCATGTTAAGGCTCTGGTCAAGGGTAACACCCAGGTAGCGGATTGTGGGCTTGGTTTGAAGCTCTATTTCGCCGACTTTTAGGTAGGTTGGTGGAGAGAAGTTCAAGTTTCTGGTGATAAACAGCACTTCAGTCTTTTTATGTTGTATGCGAAAGTTCTGATTCTGGAGCCATCTTTCTACTGCGCTGAAACATTCTGTAAGGGGTGAGAGGTCAATTTGGTCAGTCTTGAACGGCAAGTATAGCAGGACGTCATCTGCATATATCATGCATTCGGTGTTGTATGAGCGAATGATGTCACAGACGGGCTGCATGTAGATATTAAACATAAGAGCTGAAAGGGAGGATCCTTGTGGGACACCTTGTTTCTGATGTAATGGTTTGGATGTAGAGGATTCCGTTCGCACATGCTGCCATCTATCGGCGAGGTACGACTTGCACCAATTTAGTGCTAAGCCACAGATGCCTTTCTCTTCGAGCCGTTTCAGGAGGGTTTGGTGACAAACTGAGTCAAATGCTGCAGCTATGTCTAGGAATATAAGGGCCACTCCGCGATGGATGTTATCAATTGTGGTGAGGATGCTGTTAAAGAGGGTGGTAAGTAGAGTCTCCACACCATGAGCCTCAACAGTAACTATACATAACTACAGGAAGATGCTGGGAGATTAGGGAGGAGTCCTTCTCCTAGCAAACAAATGGAGACCCATTAGAGAGGACAAAAGAGCACTTCACCTAGGAGTCCTTCTCCTAGGAAACAAATGGAGACCCATTAGAGAGGACAAAAGAAGCCTGCCCGGAAACCAAAGTTTGGAGAGGGACTGGTCAAGCAAAGGTGGATGGGGTGGAGAGTGTCTGTGGGGAGAAGCTCATGTGTGAGGGCTAGCTGCAACACATTTGTGCCTATATAGGTACAGAGGGAGTCCAGAGCAGACAGAGCATAGATCTGCTTGGCCATGCATGAAGAATCCCAGACTGCCCCAGCTTTCGCTGAGCGCTCCCAGCTGATGTGTAAAGGGGTGTCATGATACAGTTTGGTGAAGTATTCTTTGTAAATAGCTGCACTATCTCATAACTCTTTCAGTGAAGTATTATTCTTCTGTAATTAAGTGCTTTTAGTTATTATTCTAATTTCTTTCTAATTATCTTTTCTAACTACTCATGTGTAACTAAGAGAATTACTTGCCTTTCTGAATAAGTATCCTTGCTTTGTTTGTAAATAAACTGCACGTCTTCATTAACAAGGTGTGTTAGCCTTTGATGTAGTAAGACATTTGGTACCAGAAGTGGGGTACGAAAAAAAGGCTTGGACAATGTTGAAAAGAAGTGAAAATAGTGTAAATACTGTGAATATTGTAACTATTCCCGGCTGGGATCAGGCATCTTATGAAATATTAGCTAGAGAATGGTCCTGCGGGTCAAGACTAAGTGAGAATTGGGAGTCTGTTTTAAAAGATGATGAACCCGTTAATGCCCTTACATGCTTGCAAAAAATACCTGTTGAAAAAGGAACAGAATTGAGTGTGTTAGGAAGGAGAAGATTGCTTTTGTTGTCTGCATATTGTAAGATGCATCAGACAAATTCTAGCAAATTAGATTTGATTGCACGGACAGATAAAATAGACATTTATCAGCAAGTTGCTGAGAGGGTGGTTCAGTATAAATACCGTAAGAGACGGGGAAAAAGAAAGAAAAAGAAAATGCACATGTCTAGTACTCCCCGATTTTAATCAACAAGAGATTAATGATAGATCATGGTGATGCTAAGAAATTCTGTTTGATTAGTTCTGACCCACTGATACAAGATCAATTTTGTCATGTTATTATGACTTTACAAATTCAATTTCAAATAGATAAGGGAAATGACTGCAGCTGGATCTGCAGCCAAGGAAAAGAGATCTAAAAATAATAAAAAACTGTTTAGGAAAATATGTAACCTTGTGATGCAAAGATGTTTAATTCAGTGCTTTGAACAAAATGCCTATCCTGTAGAGTTAGTATTAATTGTTATGGAAAATCCTTATAAGATTATGAAGAAGTGAAGACTTTTTACTTGTTTTTTTTAAGGTCCCTGGTTAAGAGAAACATCTTATTCTGATCAGATTTATTTATTTATTTAGTATACATTTGTATACCGCTACTTCCAGCGATCAGCAGCGGTTTTTGATTACAGATTGGAAATTGTCAAATCATGACAGGAAATTTTGGAGGTATAAACACATTGATTAGACAGGAAAGCACAGCACACAGAGAAACTATTTTACAGGGAACATGGGCTATGGAGGGTTAAGTGGCTTGCCCAAGACCACAAGGAGCACCTGTGGGACTAGAAACCCCAGTCCTTCCGGCCCAAGGTTGCTGTCCTCTAGTGGGATTTGAACCCCCGACCTTCCGGCCCGAAGTACCTTGCCCCAACCACTAGGCTACTCCTCCACTCCAGATAGGTATAAAGCACTTGTAAGCTTTGATTTGTTCTGTGTTCAAAAGTGAATATTGTTTTTTTTTCTTCTTTTCTTTCATTGCTGGTTGCTCACTTAGGAGAAACTCTGATCAGATAGGCTGTTAGGTATAAAGCACTTGTAAGCTTTGATTTGTTCTGTGTTCAAATGTTTGTTTGCAGTAAATATTTATTTATTTATTACAATTTTTATATACCACACTATTTGGCATCAGCGCAGTTTACATTATAACATAACGACCACAATAACATGCTGTTTGGTTTTACATTGAACAGGAGTACAAACTTGGATAACAGGGGTGAACTATATACATGAGATATTTACACTGAGCAAAATTAGGTATCAATCACATAATGAACGAAAGGGTCATTTCTTAAGTGGGTCATTTCTTCAGCGGGATACCGAGGTTCAATTGCTGGTTGGGTAGTATTGGAGGAAAAGGTGGTATTTAAGTGCCTTCCTGAACTGAGATAGGTCAGCAATGGCTCTAATGTCTGAGGGTAGAGCATTCCAGCATTTGGGGACATAGAAACTGAACGCTCTGTTTGTGGTTGTCATGTTGCACTTTGACCATGCCTTTGGGGTTATTAGTAGGTTTACGGCTGTTGCTCTTCTGGATCTGTTGGGGGGCACCGAGTGAATCAGTTCTGTGAGTGAGGAGGATGAGATACCCTTGATTGCCTTGAATGATAGGAGTAGGGTTTTAAAGATGATCCTCCCATGGATGGGGAGCCAGTGAAGCTATTTAAGAATGGGAGTCACGTGGTCGCTTCTGGAGGATCCGTAGAGGACCCTTGCTGTGGTATTCATGGCCAGCTGTAATGGGCTCAGTGTGGATTGAGGGAGACCTTGTAAGATGGCATTTGCAAAGTCGAAGTGTGGCAGGATTAGCGCTTGGTATATGGTCCGGAAATCGTCTGGGTCCAACAGGGGGCGCATATGCCTAAGCGTTCGGATTTTGAAGTATACAGCTTTGACTATGTTACTTATGTGTTGTTTCATATCCAGACGTTGGTTCAATGTAACTCTAAGGTATCTTATTGTTTCTTTAGTTTGTAGGTCAGCTTCCTTGACACTGACATGGGATGGAGGAGTAAAGTTGGGGTCTCTGGTGATGAAAAGCACCTCCGTTTTTTTATGTTGAATGCGTAGGTTTTGTGATTGGAGCCAATCTGAGACCGCATTGAAACAGTCTATCAACGGTGCCAGGTCTAATTGAGCTGTAGAGAACGGCATGTATAAGAGAATGTCATCTGCATATATCAAACAATTCACGTTGAATGATCTTATGATGTTGCAGATGGGCTGCATGTATATATTAAATAGTAGGGAAGATAACGAGGAACCTTGAGGCACACCTTGCTTTTGATGGAAGCGTTTTGACTCTTCTGATCCGGACTTCACATATTGCCATCTTCCATGCAGATAAGATTTACACCATCCTAGTGCAATGTTGCAGACGCCCTTCTCTTTCAGTCTTCCGAGGAGAATTTCGTGACTCACCGAGTCGAACGCCGCAGCGATGTCTAAGAAGATGAGCACGAAACCTTGTCGGATGTTGTCAATGCCTGTGATGATATCGTTGAATAGGCTAGTGAGTAGGGTCTCGACCCCGTGATATTCTCTGAACCCATGTTGGCAGTGGTCTAGGGGAGCTGCAGAATCTATATGATCTTGAATTTGCCGTTGTACCTCTTTCTCAATTATCTTAGCTAGGAGGGGAATACTAGCTATTGGTCTATAAGACTCGACCCTTTGAGGGTCTAGTTTGGGGTTTTTCAATAGTGGCCTAATGGAAGTCTGCTTGAGTGCTGTGGGGAAGTATCCTGTTGTGAAGGAGAGGTCCATTAGGTTTGCGATGAAGGGGCTGAACACACCACGTAGCTCCTTAATCCAAAAAGCTGGGCATGGGTCAGTCTGCGCAGTGGAGGTATTGAGAGATGCTATGGTATCTTCAATGCATTTAGTGGATGGTGTGGAAAATTTGTTTAGTTGGATTAGGTCCGTTGGTTCTTGATACGGGACTGCTGAAACCTTGTTAGTTTGCACGATCTTGGATTGCAAGTAGTCAGCGAATTTCTGTGGGTGAATCTCACTGTGTTGTTCGGGAGATGGTTCCTTTGAGAGGGATTTGACCAAGTTGAAGAGGTCACGTGGTTTATTCAGTGATCTCTTTAGGGTGTCAGTGTGATATTGTTTCATTTTGGTTGTGATTGCTTCGTGGTGTATTGAGAGGTGGGTTCGGTAGGCGGTCTGATCTTCAGTGGAAAGCGATCGGCGCCATCGGTGCTCAAGTCTGCGTAGTTGAGTAAGAGAAGATCGCAACTCAGGAGAGAACCATGAGGCGGAGCTTCTTTTTATCCTTGCTGTGTTATTGGAGTTCGGGCGTTGTGAGATGGCATGCAGGTTGGAGTTCCAGGAGAAGATCAGTTCTTCAAGGTCAGGCGCGGTTTTGTTGAGGAGTGATTGGGTCTCAGCCAGGATGTGTTCTCTGTTAAATGGGCGAAAGCTTCTTGTGGACGTTCGTGATGTGCTATTCGTATTTCGGCTTCTGTGCTCATTGATGATGGGTATCTGGATAATAATCAATTTGTGGTCTGACCAAGGTACATCAACGACTGATATTGGTAGGTTGTGGTTTTGTTCAATAACTGGCTGGGGAGCAAATACCATATCAAGAATATTCCCCTTTATATATGTGGGTTCATTGATGATTTGCTTGAGTCCCAGGTCTTCCATGGCACCAAGGAAGGCAGTTGCGTGGTTTTGGGGTAAAGATGGGAGGTTGAAGTCACCCATTATCCAGTTTGGTTTATTGGGATTGAGGGTGTTGGCCGCAAGGTCAATAATGGTTGGGAGATCATCTGGAGAGGCAGACGGTGTTCTATATAACAGGTTGAGGGAGTATTGCTGGTTTGCAATGGAGAGAATGTCTAGCCTGTTTGTGCTAGAGGAATCTGTTATGTGGAAGTTAAGGTCTGATTTGATGATTATGAGCACCCCTCCTCCTTTTTTGTTTTCTCTATGTCTTGTGTGTATGGAGAAATTGGGGGGTAGGAGTTGGTTGATGAGGACGTTGTCCTCCGATGATAGCCAGGTTTCCGTGATCATAAGTGCTGTGCTTTTCCCTTCAAATCCACGTGTTTATAACCCAAATTTTCTGTCATGATTGACATCCTTCAACATGTAATCAAACCGCTATTGATCGCTGGAAGTAGCGGTATACAAATGTATACTAAATAAAATAAATAAATAAGTATCTCTAGGTCATAAAGGGAGATTGCGTCTAGAACAACAGGCCATTTTTTGTGAATAGATCGCGCATTTATGATGGCACATTTTAGGGGTCGGCAGTTCAGAGATTTTTCCTGGTTGGGAGTTTTGGATAACTGGAGTGCTACATGTATCAGGTGGGAGCGGCGCGTGTAGGCGTCACTTCCTGGGTGGGAGTATGGGGGTCCGGACCATCTTTTTCCATGGCTATTCAAGATGGGAATATTGCCGTGGGACGTATAGAGGGCTGGGGAGGTTCCGAACCAGTGAGTAAGGAGGTAAAAGCTAATAAAGGCAGCGAACTGGAGGGCCATTTTGAGAGTAGTGGATTGTGTGTGCGACACTGTAGTTATGATGCAGTAGAGTGCAATAGTGGGACAGTACAGTGCAGTAGTGAGACACAGTACAGTACAGCAATGAGATACAACAACAGTAGTAAGCAGTGAGATTCTGACAACAGCACAGCAATGAGATACTGACAACAGTGTAAGATGCTACTGACAATGTTATATAGGCTACTGACAACAGTATATGATGCTACTGACCATAGGATATGTGTGGCAATAAGTGATTACTGACACCGGTATAATTAGGTGTGCTAGAAGTCTCAGCTATAGACAGTTTATTTAGAAGAGGTATACTTGCTGTGATCGATGGGTGGTCTAGTTCGAGGTGGGAGCGAGCTCTACCATAGGGAGCTCCAGCTGGTTGGCTATATGGTTCTTGTTTGAAGAAATCGGTGATCTTTTCTGATGACGTTGGTGTGTTTGATCAAGAGGGTTGGTTCTGTGGTTTCCTGATCGATTCCCGTCTGTGGTGGAGGGGGCAATGAGTATGGAAGGTCTGGTTGAAAGTTGATGATGATTGGAGGGGTGTTCTGCTGCTTGTGTGTCTTTAGAGGTCCCCGCCTAAGGGCGAGGCCCTCAGGCGCAGGCCCGACAGGCGCGGGTGCCCCTGACGGCGATCTTTAAATGCAGGCCGCAGGCTGCCCCGATTGGGCAGCACATGTGCAGGGGGAGGTCCGGTGCTCCTGCCGCTCGATCCTCGGACGGAGGAGAGCAGATGGAAGGTAGGAGTTGCTGGAGCCAAAAGGACTGCTGTGCCCAACGGCGATCTTTAAATGCAGGGGGAGGTCCGGTGCTCCTGCCGCTCAATCCTCGGAAGGAGGAGAGCAGATGGAAGGCAGGAGTTGCTGGAGCCAAAAGGACTGCTGTGCCCGACGGCGATCTTTAAATGCAGGCCGCAGGCTGCCCCGATTGGGCAGCACGTGTGCAGGGGGAGGTCCGGTGCTCCTGCTGCTCGATCCTCAAAAATGAAAAATACTGTTTTTCTTTCATTACTGGCTACTCCAGTAGATTTTATGGTCCCTGGATGCTGAAGTGACTAGATCAAACAAACAAGGCATGAAACTAAGGAAACTGTTTTTGTTTTTCTTTGACCTTTAAAGTAGAGGTTAAGAGCCCTGACAGGACAATGGGGCATCCTGAGCCAGTTTGCAAATGATTTAAATCCCGAGTAAATAAGAAGGTAAATCCTGGTTAATCTTTATCATTAGTATGTTATGCATCTATTCTTTGTCTTTGACTGTATATGCTATCAAGCAAACTTAAAAGTTAAAGGGGGATTTTATATATTGTGGCAAGCACCTCAAAGAGGGCATAGCTATTGTTTATATTTTACAGAACCATAAACAGCTATAACTATAGATTAATTGTTCAGCTACATAGTAATCTGCATTTGCCTGAAGTAATCTGGACACAAGAGAGACCTATTTTTTGTTCTGCTGTCTGTGTTGAAGATAACATTTCAGATCAGTTTGATACCAGTTTCAGGTATAAGGTTTTAATTTAAATGTGACAAAGCATGAATTTGAATTTACCTCTTTGCAGTTTCATGTCATTTGAGAATGCCTGTTTCCTGAACTGTAAGATTCAAGGTAATTACTTTGCCTTGTTAAGCTCTGTGCTGATGAATGATGAACAGGACAGTAACATCACAGTTTTATTTGTTGCAATATTGGATTTTAGGATAAATTCACCTGTTTTTCTGCATTTGAATTTTACGTGCTGGTGTCCATAGAAAAAGTGTACTTTGTTTTAAAGTTTTTATTTCAGTTTCAGGAGTACAGTTCCTGAGAAAACAGATATATGTTGCCAGAGAAAACAGATATATGTTGCAGCACTGTGAGATATTAATTTTCTTTAGTTTATACACTTGCACTTATGTTACCAAATACTTGTTGTATCAGTACATTATGCAGAGGTCCAGTACACACTCAGCAATTACCAGATGAGTAAATATTAATAAGTTTGCTGAAATTTTGGACAGAGGCTGATATGAAATTGCTTTGTTCCCAAGCATATAGAGCAAATATAGAGTAAAGATGGAACTGAGTTCCCAGAAAATAATGAGAATATTTGCAAAATTATTTACAAATAAAACGATAACATTAACTTGAGTTGATTGGATAAAACCAAATCTTGCTTGTCATCAATGATCCAGGAGAGGTTTGAGAAAAAGAATGAGAGAGAGAGAGAGAGGCAGAAAGGTGAGGCCACGGCCTAGGATAGGAAAAGACAATAAATGTGCTGCTTCCAGTGTGATGATCTGGGCTACCAGAATTCTGACTGCTCTAGGACTCCGAGGACCCACAAGGCCTGAAGAACATGAACCTTGTATATTTATGCCTCTAAAGAGACATGAATAGGCAGGGGGGAGTAGGCCAAGAAGAACCCGAGGAGGCGTTGCCATGAGGCCCAGCCACAAATGCCTTGCAGGCCAAGAAGAACCTGAAGAAGTATTGCCATGAGGCCCAACCACCAATACCTTCTACCCTCTTAGATCTTTCACCTCAAAAGGATCTCTTTTTGACACCATAATTAATGAGTAGCTTACACAAATCCTTGTGAACACTGCAATTTTAAAATCAGTCCAACAGCACTCTCACTGAGAAATGGAAATTACACATACCTGGTAATTGTAGTTCCTGGAGGGTCCAGTTTAGTCCTCCACATCCGGGTAGTGCACCTCCTCCTGCAGCCAGGAGACTGGACCAATCAAAATCTTGCCATGTATGATGTATGCAGTCGGAGCTCCCATCAGCCCCCAGTAAACTAGTAACAAAGCAGACTTAAAGAAGCAACACGTGAGACTATGAGAAATACATATTGAAAAACAAACTCGGCTCCCTAGATAGGAATGAATACACCGCCCCCCCCCCCCAAACGAGGAAGCCAGAACGCTACACAGCGCTTCTACCCGCACTCCAGAAGAAAAAGACAGTCGTGTTCGGGAAGAAGAAGAAAAGGAAAAGCAGGATGCCCGCTAGAAGAGCGCACTGACCGTAAAACAAAAAGCGTGCCGCAAAAGTGAACCTGAGATATGGGAGGGAAGGAGGACTAAACTGGATCCTCCAGGAACTACAATTACCAGGTATGTGTAATTTCCATTTCCTGAGCGGTCCTCCAGTTTAGTCCTCCACATCCGGGATGTAACAGAGCAGTCAACACCGGGCGGGACCTTGCCATCCGGCGCGCAGCACTGACGAACCAAAACGAGAATCCTGAGCGGCAAGCAGTAATGCTTACTGAAGGCATGCAGCGTGGACCACGTAGCCGCTTTACAGATCTCCGCAGGTGGAACCAGACTATGTTCCGCCCAAGATGTCGCTTGAGCCCTGGTCGAGTGGGCTCGCAGACCCGCCGGAACCGGCTGATGCTGCAACAGATACGCCGATGCAATCGCCTCTTTAATCCACCGAGAAATAGAGGCCTTAGCCGCCGCTTCACCCCGCCGTGCCCCGCCAAAGAGCACGAATAGGCGGTCAGTTTTCCGGAAAGACTCAGACACTTTCAAGTAACGACGAAGAACGCGCCACACATCCAGACAGTGAAGTCCACCGCTAGCAGGGCTTTCCGAAGCGGCCCGCAGAACCGGAAGAAATACCGCCTGATTCAAATGAAAAGGCGAGACCACTTTGGGCAAAAAAGAGGGAACCGGCCGAAGCACTACACGATCCCTAGAAATTGATAAGAAGGGCTCCCTGCACGAGAGCGCCTGCAATTCGGAAATACGCCTCGCCGAGCAGATGGCCACCAGAAAAACTGTCTTCAGGGTCAGATCCTTAAGAGATGCCTTTCGGAGAGGTTCAAAAGGTTCGCGAACCAGTGCTCGCAACACCAAGTTCAAATCCCAGGAAGGAATAGATACCCAACGCGAAGGCCTCAAACGGAAAACGGCCTTGAGAAAACGCAGCACGTCCGGGTGAGACCCTAGGCTAAGACCCAGCACTTTGCCTCTGTAACAAGCGATAGCCGCCAGCTGAACTTTGAGAGAACTGGCCGCAAGACCCTTATCGAACCCGTCTTGTAAAAAACTGAGCACTACGGGCACGGATGTTGTCGCCGCTCGGACACCACGCCGGGAACACCAGTCCTCAAAAATCCTCCACACACAAACATATGCGAGAGAGGTGGAAGTCTTTTGCGCTTGAAGGAGGGTGGAAACAACTGCAGGGGAATAACCCCTCTTTCTCAGCCGAGCCCTTTCAATGGCCAAACCGTAAGCGAGAATCGATCCACCTGGGGCATCCGAAGAGGACCCTGAAGCAGAAGATCCGGCAACAATAGCAGATGCCAGGGAACCCCGTCGCGCAGCCGCACCAAGTCCGCGTACCACGGCCTGCGGGGCCAATCCAGAGCAATCAGCAACACTCGCCCCCGGTGAGCCTCGATGCGTTGAACAACTCGACCGATTAGCGCCCAAGGAGGGAAGACATAAAGGAGACCGAACTCTGGCCACGGCTGGAGAAGGGCATCGATCCCTTCCGACATGCGCTCCCTGCGTCTGCTGAAGAAGCGCCCTGTTTTTGCCGACTGGAATGTCGCCATGAGATCCATGACGGGCGGCCCCCATCGATGAACTATTTGTGAGTAAATCTGCGGGTTCAGTACCCATTCCCCGGGATCTACCAGCACCCTGCTTAGAAAATCCGCAGTCACATTGTCCCGTCCTGCGATATGCGCCGCCGAGATGGCCGGCAGCCGGGATTGAACCCAATTGAACAAAGCCGTCGCCTCGGACTCCAGGGCCACACTTCCGGTGCCCCCCTGGCGGTTGATGTAGGCCACGGTCGCCGAGTTGTCCGAGAGAACCCGCACCGGTCGCCCCGCTACCAACTCTTCGAGGGCAAGCAGCGCGAGTCTCACCGCTCGCAGCTCGAGACGGTTGATCGACCAAGAGGCCTCGAGGAGAGACCACGTCCCCTGAGCAAAGCGGCCCTCACAATGGGCTCCCCAGCCTGATAGGCTGGCATCCGTGATGAACGGAACCCAAAGAGGCGTCTCCAACGGGAGCCCCTTCCTCAGGTTCGCCGAGCACAGCCACCACCGGAGCGAACGACGCACTGGCCTCGGGCAGGGCAATCTCCTGTTCAACGAATCGAACTGGTTTGACCAGCGACGCAGCAGGCAGCTCTGGAGTGGTCGCATGTGAAACCGCGCCCAAGGCACCACCTCCAGGGTCGCTGCCATAGTGCCGAGTAGCCGAAGGTACCACCAGGCGGATGGAGCGGGCATCGCTAGGAAAGCGCGCACCAGGCTCTTTAAGGCCAGGACACGGCGCTCCGGCAAGCACACCAACCCCCGCGCCGTGTCGAAGTGAACTCCGAGATATTCGAGGGATTGAGTCGGCGTCAAGTGACTTTTCTTTTCGTTGACCACCCAGCCGAGAGATCGCAGAAGAGTAACCACTCTGTCCGTGACTTGCACACTCTCGTCTCTGGACTTCGCGCGAATCAACCAATCATCGAGGTACGGGTGAACCAAGATGCCTTCCCGAAGCCAAGCCGCCGCGACCACCACCATAACCTTCGTGAAGGTGCGAGGAGCGGTAGCCAGCCCAAACGGCAGGGCTCGAAACTGAAAGTGGCCCCACGGGAAAGCAAACTGAAGGAACTTTTGATGAGACGGCCGAATAGGAATGTGCAAATAGGCCTCCGAGAGGTCGAGGGACGTGAGAAACTCTCTGCGACGCACCGCCACAATGACTGACCGCAAGGTTTCCATTCGGAAATGAGGAACCCTGAGAACACGATTCACCCCCTTGAGGTCCAGGATGGGGCGAAGTGACCCGTCTTTCTTTGGCACCACAAAATAAATGGAGTAGTGACCGCCGCCGCGCTCGGCAGGCGGGACAGGAATGACGGCTCCTAAGGCTAAAAGCCGGCGCAAAGTCAACCGAATCGCCTCTATTTTCTGCTCGCCCTTGCTGGGAGAGAGAACAAAGGAATCGGGGAGAGGGCGAGCAAACTCCAGCGCATAGCCTTCTCCCACGATCTCCAGCACCCACTGATCGGACGTAATTTGGGCCCAAGAAGGAAGGAAATCGCGCAAGCGACCCCCGATGACCAGACTTCCCTCCGGAGACCGCCTCGCTTCATTGTGGTTTGCGACTAAAGGAAGAAACTGAGGAGGCGGAAGCTCCCGAGAGGCCTCGGCCCGCTCCTCAAAAACCACGAAACCCTTGGGTTCTGGATCCAAAGCGGCCGCATTGGGAAGACCGAAGGCGGGAAGAACGAAATCTGCAAAAGTCTCGAAAGTGACCCCGTGCGGGCGGTGCGTTCCTACTGAGCTTTGGCTTATCCTCCGGTAGTCTACCACCCTTAGACTCCCCGAGGTCCTTAACCAACTTATCCAGGGCTTCACCAAACAATAATCTGCCCTTAAAGGGAAGTTTACTGAGGCGGGATTTAGAAGAGCCGTCGGCCGCCCAGTTCCTCAACCAAATAGATCTGCGAGCCGCCACCAACGAAGCCATGCTATTCGCCAAAGTCCTGATCAAATCATAATGTACATCTGCCAGGTATGCTGACCCAGATTCCAGACGTGTCAGCTCTAGCAATCCCTGTGGGTCTAAGCCGGACAGCAACCGCAGGTGCTGAGCCCAGCGCAAACAGGCCCTAGCGACCCAAGCGCCGCAGATGGAGGCCTGCAAGGATAAAGCATTGGTATCAAAGGCTTGTTTCAACAAGTTATCCACCTTCTTGTCCTGCGCATCCTTTAGGGCAGCACTGCCCTCAACTGGAATGGTGGTCTTTTTGGTCACCGCCGAAACAGCTGCATCGATGCGCGGCGACTTAAACTGTCGGCTAAGGGATACAGACGGTTCATAGTCCGTATCCCCTTCAGACCGGAGTCAGGCTGATCCCACTCAGTTTGAATCATTTGCTCCACCACTCGGTGCACTGGAAACACCACTTGGGAGTCCCGCACGGCTTGTATGAGTGGCTCTTCCAAGCCGTCCTCCTCCAGAGGCCGAGCCACCGCTAGATTAAGGGTCTGGAGAGACTCCGTGATCAAGGGTACCAGCTCTTCCCTACGAAATACCCGAATAATTCGGGCCTGATCTTCCGGCTCTGGGATTTCACCATCTTCCAACTCGTCAGAATCAGCATCCGGCTCTTGTTCTGCATCCACATCCTGCCAACTCAGATCTTCCGGTTCCGGGTCAATGGTCCGAAGGCGCTTGGCAGGAGGCTGAGAAGTGCGCCGGGGCTCCCCTGCCGAGCCGGAGGGGAGCGAAGCCGGCCAGGACTCCGGAAGCTTGCCAGACCGGCTTAAGCGAAATGCCTGGTGCATAAGAAGAACAAAATCCGGGGAGAATCCCTCGGAAGGGGATTCCGCAGTCTCCAGTGAAAAAGTACTAGCTAGCCCTTTAGGAAGGGCTGTCGAACAAGATGGTAGTGGACCAGGCGTGGGCTCCCCCTCCGTCAAGACAGGGGGGCCGACAGCGTCAGGAATGTCTTTCAACTCCATCTGATGCTCCACGTCCGCAGGAATAGAGGCACAGCCCCGACACATTCCAGACTCAGCCACCGCTCCCCTGCGCGATCCGCAGATCACGCACTGCGGCTTAGCGGCCATGCCAGCTTAGGATCTGCTCCAGAAAATAAACTCTGCCCTATGGCACCCCCAAGGAAAGGTAAAAAGAAAAACCTTCCCGTTTTTGTGATCGTTTTTTTTTTTTTAAATATTCTTTTTAAAGGCATCTTGTCAGCAGGCAGAGATGTAGGCAGGTAAATTCGCCACCTTAAAACCAAGAAAAAACACAAGGGGGACCTGTGCACAGCTGAAGTCGCCCGCGGGAAAAGCAAAATAAACCGCAAAATGGCCGCCGGCTTTCTTTACCGGCAAAGGAAAAAAGGCGCGAAAAACCATGGAGGGAATGAAGCTGTAATAAAACGGAGGAAAATAAGTCAACGAAAAGCAAAGAAAAGCAAATAAAAAAACCCGAAAGAATACACGCGATTTGCGCTGAGAAGGCACCTGCTGACAGAGACGGAGCTCTGCTGAAAACCGGCTCCCTGCTCGAGTCGTGAGCGGGAATCTTCCCGCGGACAAACCAGCAGGCAGGCAAAGGGTGGAAATGGGACCACAGGAGCCCAGAGACACCCGAAAGGAGAAGGGAGATCTGGCCAAGGCAGCTCTCTGTTCCCCATACAGTCAAAGGGAAAGATGCAGCCTGACTGCTAAAAAAAAACTCCCGGAGTGAAGGCAGAAGGCTTATGCAGTCCTGCTCCTTACCACCGGCCTGCCCCCTAGTGGGTTTTAACACTGCATTAAATCAAATTAAATCAAATTAAATTAAAGGAACAGCTACCTGAAAAAAGAAAAGGGATAACAGGAAACAAAGCAAAAGACTATCTAGTGTTGCTTCCCCAAATGATCCTAAGTGAGCCTATACCAGGCACACACGTCCTCCAGCTGCAAGGAGACTGGACACACTGGGGGCTGATGGGAGCTCCGACTGCATACATCATACATGGCAAGATTTTGATTGGTCCAGTCTCCTGGCTGCGGGAGGAGGTGCACTACCCGGATGTGGAGGACTAAACTGGAGGACCGCTCAGGAACAGTGTATACGATAGACTCAAGTCATACGTGAGAGATATGTGGCTGTCATGTTAGGAGCCATATTTCTTTCTATTGGGATTGACAGTTGCTATTGAGAATGAGCACATATGTCCATTTAGAACTACACCAATTAAGTTAGTGGGAAAGGGACACTGTTTACTCATACTGTTATGCTTATTGAGAAGAATCTAAATTTATATTTTCTGCCTACCATTTGTTTAGATCAATACTAGGTTTTTAATAATTGTTTGATATTCTTAGCAGCCTTGCCAAATAAGGATACATTAGTATGGTATAAAAAAACATGAAAAGGACCTATGTATTTAGTTGGTGGAATGATGCAAGTGATGAAAAAGTGTTTTGAGGAATGAAGTGGGATATTAAAGGAAAAACTCTGATAGACAGTAAACTGATGAAAGTAATTTAATGATGTAAAGTGATGTATCTGCCTAATGAATATGTAAACAAGAAATAATGAGCACTTTATTCAGTTATGCCGTCTCCAGAAGCTTCAATTCAGGAAGTCATACTCAACAATTGGAAATAGATACTTGGAGACAGGCTAGGTGCACCTTGCACCCTGATGAGCTTTGGAAAACCCACACTGGCCATGTGGTACTTCCAGATGCTTTTTTGCCTCACTTTTCCTCTGTATGTCCTGGCCAGGCATGCAGAGGCAAAGGAGGATGATTTAATGACAAATTCTCACACAATTGGTATAATTCTAAAACTTGCCAAAATGGCAGAACACGTGTGTGCAACTTGTCTGATCTGTAAACATGTAAAGATTGGTCAAGGGCACAATGGAATATTTTCTACCAGCAAAGGAGTTTATTAAACTGCGAGACAAGGTTGACACCATACGAGATAGTTACTGGTAGACCACTGAAAGTTTCTAAAGCAATATTTATTATTTATAGGATATGATCTTAGTAAATATAGATGAAATTAAGTTTATCTTATTGTGAAATCTAATCTAGAATATTTAGTCTTTTCATTTAATATTGGTGCTGCTCTTCTGAATGAGGCCTGGAGCCATGTCACCAATTGCAATCCAGAGAGTCCAGATGGAGCAGACCATCCCGAGAAATCCGAACTACACACCGCAGAAATGTGTGAAGGCGTTCCTACCTGGATCAGTGTGTCACATTGAAAAAGGGGCCAAAATATCCGCCCACGAGAATAAGAGGTTCAACTTTTGAGACTGATTGGGGGTTTTTGTGAATGCTTTTTTGTTTTATGTATTGTTATCCTTTTATTATTGTTTCCTTGAAAAGTAACTGTAATTCTAGTATCTCAGATTTTTTTTCTGCTGAACATCATGTGCCCAATTGCTTATGTTACCTGTTCCTCAGATCTTAGTTATTGCTGTGGTTTCTCTTTCTCCTGCTTATACTACTTTTTAATCCACGGGTGGTCAATAGTGTAAACGTTTGGGTAAAATATGAAAGACCAGATTCATAGCTGGTGGAGGGAGAAGTAGTTGCAATATGATTGAAGTTGTTAGTCCCTCACCACTTGCTCCACTACCCTCAATATATAACTAGTAGATTGAAATCCATGGGGCAGATATACAGTAGAAAAAGTTCTGAATATGCAGGTGAAATGAGTCCCCCACTGCATGGGGAACTGATAAAAGTAACTGAGATCCACAAGCTATTTGGCTTTGGCAATTGTAATGCCAATGGGAATGGAATATTAGATATCTTGGGAAAAATACCACCTAATTTATACCGTGACTTCTTGTCCCCTCAAGCATTTACCTTAATGTTATCCACTATGTTTTATCCCATGTTATTATCAATGTATTTCTAAATGAATTACAAAGGCAATTCGCTGAGCCAGCTTGCTAGCCCAAAGACCAAAGCTGTATTTGCAGTCTGGTGAGAAACTGCTTACACATCTAGTCTGAGGGATACCTGAAAGACCAGGGAGGGGTCCCCACAATACCTGAAAGACCAGGGAGAGGTCCCCACAATGTTACCAGTATCTTATAGGCACAATCAATAGTCAAAGGACCGAATGTGGTACAGATGAATTTTGGCTATTGGTTATGCTGTTACCAGTATCTTATGGGCACAATCAATAGTCAAAGGACCGCATGTGGTACAGATGAATTTTGACTATTGATTATGCCACTATTGAATATGTCTCAGCAGTGAATATGCCTCAACAGTAACTATACATAACTACAGGAAGATGTTGGGAGATAAGGGAGGAGTCCTTCTCCTAGCAAACAAATGGAGACCCATTAGAGAGGACAAAAAAGCACTTCACCTAGGAAACAAATGGAGACCCATTAGAGAGGACAAAAGAAGCCTGCCCGGAAACCAAAGTTTGGAGAGGGACTGGTCAAGCAAAGGTGGATGGGGTGGAGAGTGTCTGTGGGGAGAAGCTCATGTGTGAGGGCTAGCTGCAACACATTTGTGCCTATATAGGTACAGAGGGAGTCCAGAGCAGACAGAGCATAGATCTGCTTGGCCATGCATGAAGAATCCCAGACTGCCCCAGCTTTCGCTGAGCGCTCCCAGCTGATGTGTAAAGGGGTGTCATGATACAGTTTGGTGAAGTATTCTTTGTAAATAGCTGCACTATCTCATAACTCTTTCAGTGAAGTATTATTCTTCTGTAATTAAGTGCTTTTAGTTATTATTCTAATTTCTTTCTAATTATCTTTTCTAACTACTCATGTGTAACTAAGAGAATTACTTGCCTTTCTGAATAAGTATCCTTGCTTTGTTTGTAAATAAACTGCACGTCTTCATTAACAAGGTGTGTTAGCTTTTGATGTAGTAAGACATGTGACCGAATCTTGGATATTGCATGTAATTCTGGTCGCCATATCTTAAAAAGGATATAGCTGAATTAGAAAAGGTACAATGAAGAGCAACAAAAATGGTAAAGGGAATGGAAGGATACCCCTATGAGGAGAGACTTAAAAGGTTGAGGCTCTTCAACTTGGAAAAGAGATGGCTGAGGGGGAATATGATAAAGGTCTATAAATTAATGAATGGAATAGGTAAATGTAGATCAATTGTTTACGCCATCAAAAAGTAGAAAGACTAGGGGGTATGCAATGAAGCTACAGGATAACCTATTTAAGATTAATAAGAGAAAATATTTTTTAACGCAACACGTAATCAAATTCTGGAATTTGTTACCAGAGGTTGTAGTAAAAGCTGTTAGTGTAGCTGGGTTTAAAAAAGGTTTGGACAAGTTCCTGGAGGAAAGGGCCATAAAACATTACTAAAGAGGACCAGGGGAATCCATGTTTGCCCCAGGACAAGCATTGTGGAACCTATTTGTCTCTTTGTGAACCTGCCACATACTTGTAACCTGCATTGGCCACTGTTGGAAACAGGATACTGGGCTTGATGGCCCTTGGTCTGACCCAGTACGGCATTCCTTATGTTCTTACGTGGTGTAGTTGAGAACTGTATCTGAATTCAGAAAAGCATGGAATAAGTACGGAGGAAGGTTTTGCAGAGTGTAATAGTTCTTATGAATAGCAGACTGGATAGGCTGTATGGTCTTTGTTTGTCATCGTTTTCTATGTTGAGTGAGAAATCCTTTATAAATTTACCCATTATAAAACTGTCATCTTGATATGCACTAAAATTTACTTGCTTACGTTTACCTGGACTGAGCGATATAGTGCCCGGGGCAGGGTTGGGAAGAGATTAGTACTCGCACATGTACTTTATAAAATATACATGCCTATATGGAAAATAAGCTGGGAAATGTGATACCCATATAGGGAAAAGAAGTAATTAGATCTTACCTGCTAATTAGTGTTCCTGAAGGAATGACAGTCCAGTCCCTTTACTTCTGGGTTACGCAACCCTTCCAGCAGCTTGGAGGCTGAGCCCAACCTTTTTGGAGGTGGAGCGGTATAACTACCACTGGGACCACCCACCCACTCCAGTATTCGAATGACAAAGCAAACTGTAGCAATTTCTATGAATAAACATCAAACTAAAAATCTAACTCCCCTAGGGGATGATTAACGAACAGCCCAGCAAAAGGACCGCTTTTTTTTTTTTGGGGAAATGGGAAATAGGAACAAGAAGGAACACGGAGGAGGGAGGGCAACGGAGGGAGGCGGTATGCCCGACACTGTCAGAGGAGACTTTCTTTTGCTCTCTTTCACTCAGACCTGGATCTCCGCTTGGCCTGCCACGTGTTGTGCCGAAAGTGCTTCCAGGCGGGGCTCCGCCCACTGGAAAAGGAGGTCCGCCTCCTTCTCCAGGGAGGGGCTGCTGGTGCCGCCCTGGTGGTAGATGTAAGCTACCGTGGTGACGTTGTCGGAGAGGACGCGAATTGCCCTTCTCAGTACTAGAGGTTCGAGCGCTCTGAGTGCTAGAGAGACGGCCCGCAACTCCAGTCTGTTGATGGGCCATTGAGATTCCAGCGGAGACCAGCGGCCCTGGACAAACTGGTCCTTGCAGTGAGCCCCCCAGCCTGACAGACTGGCATCTGTTGTCAACAGTACCCAGAGATGAGGCTCGAGAGGCATTCCCCGCTCCAGATTCTTTGTGCACTGCCACCAGAGAAGGGCCCGTTTGGTCCTTGGAGCACACGGTAACTGAGTTGAGAGGGGATGGATTTGTGGGGACCACCGACGCAATAGAGCGCGCTGTAATGGCCTCATGTGGGCCCTGGCCAAGGCACTACCTCTATTGCTGCCGCCATCGTGCCCAGCACCTGAAGATAATGCCATGCTGAGGGGTTTCGTCTGCTCTGGAACTGCGCGACTGGCAGTCTTAAGTCCCTTGATCGCGTTCGTGAGAGGAACACTCTGCCCCTTCTGGTGTCGAATCTTGCCCCAAGATATTCGAGGTCCTGGGAGGGGGTCATCCTGCTTTTTGCTCGGTTGATGACCCACCCCAACTCCTCTAGGACCTGCATAACTCTGTCCGTCGCCGAGCGGCTTTCTGCTACCGATTTTGCCCGGATCAGCCAATCGTCTAGGTATGGGTGTACTAGAATTCCCTCCTTGCGGAGGAAGGCCGCTACTACCACCATCACTTTGGTGAATGTCTGTGGGGCCGTCGCCAGGCCGAAGGGAAGGGCCTGGAATTGAAAGTGGCCCCCCGGCACCGCGAACCTTAGGAACTGTTGATGGGACTTCCTGACTGGAATATGTAGGTAGGCTTCTGTCAAGTCGAGGGACGTCAGGAACTCTCCGGCCCTTACTGCTGCGATCACTGATCGTAGGGTCTCCATGCGGAAATGTGGTACCCTGAGACAGCGGTTGACCTGTTTCAAATCCAGGATTGGCCGAAAGGACCCCTCCTTCTTTGGGACTACGAAGTAAATCGAGTATCGACCCGATCCGAACTGGTCTGGTGGTACTGGTACCACTGCCCCTAGTGCAATTAGCCGTGCGAGGGTTGTCTCTATCGCCGACCTCTTTGCAGGAGATCCGCTGGGAGATTGAATAAATGCTGGAGGTAATTGCTTTGCGAATTCGAGAGCGTAGCCCTCTCTGATCACCTCCAGTACCCATTGATCCGAAGTGACCCGGGACAAAGCGGGGAGGAACTGCCTTAGGCGGCCTCCCACTGGCCGCTCTTCCCCCTGGTCCCCCGTCGCTTCATTGTTGTTTTTTAGGGGCCGAGGAGAAGGAGGAGGAGGCCCCAAACCCGCGACCTGCTCCCCGAAACCTTGACTCCTGGAGGGGAAGCGTCCCCTGGAGGGGGCGTTGGATCTGGCAGGGCGAAACCTCCGAGAATCCCTGGACTGGGGGCGATTCGGAGGCAGAGGACGACTTTGTTTCGGCCTGTCTTCTGGTAGCCTGCCTCCTTTGGACTCGCCAAGGTCCTTTACCAGCTTCTCCAAATCCTCTCCAAACAGCAGCTTCCCCTTAAAGGGGAGTCGGCTCAGGCGTGCCTTTGAAGAGGCATCCGCTGCCCAATTTCGTAACCACAAATAACGCCTGGCTGCCACCACCGAGGCCATGCTCTTGGCCAGGCTTCTGATGAGGTCATACTGACTATTGTGATGTTCCCCCTTGCCAGTACCCGTAGGTAGGTAGGGCTTAAGGAGGTTAAGTTTTCTTCTTGAACTGAGGTTTACTATTTCCTGCAGAACTGCATGTAGGGAAATGTATTTCCTTTGATAGGTCAATGAAGAGTAGTGTGACTCAAGTTGGTAAAGCAAAAAGGGATTTATTCCCCTCCCGGTGTGGATTTCACCAGGATAAAAGGTAACATAAATTCTTGCACTTCTGGCAGACAAAAGGACAAAATAAAGCAGCTTCCTTCAGCATCAAACATTAACACAGAGATATTATTCCTTCTGCCATAGAAATCGTACAGTCCATTGCTTCCGACGAATTATTTACAAAAGAAGGCTCAATTTCCATGCCCTCCTCCTCTGAGGCAGAAATTGTTTGTTCCGTTCTCCCTGGAGCCACGCCCGCTCCCACGCTAGGCCTTGGGATAAACTCTGGGGTTTGGTACAGCTCTAAATAACCATTCTCATTATAGTCCCCTGTACCGTAGCCCCAACTTTCCTGGTCAATAAACCTACAGTGGTTATTGTACTTCAAGCCCTTGGGCTTACCTTTTACTCTGGCTGTATAAGGTTGTCTCTGGGGTTTACAAACTGTTGTCGGTTCCCAACCTGACTTGTGCAGAGTATAATTCAATGGCCTTCCTGGCCTTTTCTCACGTTCAGAATCAAGAGAGGACTTCCATTGACCAGGTCTGCTCCTGCTGTATCTCTCACTACGAGCTTCTGACCTTTCCTCGTCCCCGTCTCTCTCTTCCTTCTCTGTTCTGCTCTCAACTCTGCCCCCTTCTCCATTAACTGGGCCCTCTTTATGAGTCAGCTTCCTCGGGTAAAGCCTGGCTCCACCCCCTATCAGGTGTTCAGAATTACCTCGTGACTCTCTGCTGAACTGATAGCAGGGGCCTGTTTCTCTCTCTGGGGCTTGGTTTCCCTGACAACCAGCCATGTGCTGTTGTTTACGTTGCAGCCCTGCACTTTTTTGCTGATCTTTGGGAGTTTCTCCCTGACTAAAAGGACTCGCTATGTCACACTATCCGCTAAGTAGGCTGCTCCGGATTCCAACCTAGCGGCGTTGGGCCGGGCGTCCCCCGCGGTAACCTCCGCTGCTTGCAGTTGCTGTGACCACCTTAAGCAGGCCCGAGCGACCCAAGCTCCCGAGATGGAGGCCTGTAAGGCGAGAGCGCTTACGTCAAATGCTTGTTTCAGGAGCGTGTCCAACTTTCTGTCCTGAGAATCCCTTAAGGCCGTGCTGCCTTCAACTGGGATAGTAGTCTTCTTAGTGACTGCTGATAGCGCTGCATCCACTCTGGGGGACTTCAGCAGCTCCTTATCTGCCTCTGGGAGAGGGTATAGGCGCAGCATGGGGCGGGTCCCCCTTAGGCTAGATTCCGGCTGGTCCCATTCTTTCTGGATCATCTGACGTACCACTCTGTGGACCGGAAAGACCTTCTGGGATCTCCTAATGGCCTGGATCAATGGGTCCTCCAGCGCCTCTTCCTCAGCAGGCGTATCTGAGGCCACATTGAGTACCTTTAGGGACTCATTAATTAGTGCCGGGAGCTCCTCCCGACGAAAGACTCTGATGATCCTGGATTGGTCTTCCTCCGGGATCTCTCCATCTTCCAGCTCCTCCTCCTCTTCGTCCAAGTCCTTGTCCGAGTACGTTTCCTCCGGAGTACCCTCTGAGAGGGTCGCAAGGGGCTCCTCCTCACTCAGACGGGGGCGCTTTGTTGGTACGCCGGATTCTGAGGCTGAATTGTCCTTCTTTGACGTCCCGGCCTCAACTGCCCCTAAGCCCTGCTTCCGCAAGCAATAGGCCTTGTGCAGTAAAAGTATGAAGTCTGGGGAGAAAAAATCCCCGGACCCTCCTTCCCCCGCAGGGAGGGGGGTAGGGAAGGAGAAGGTATGTCCGAGGACGTAGGAGGAGGTACCTGTGACCCTCCCTCCCCACCTAGGAGGTCTCCTGCCCCCTGAGGAGGGAGAGCTACAGCCAGATTAATTTCCTGCTCAACTGAGGCCGCCGCTGCGGCGCAGCTCCTGCAGATTCCTGCCTCTGCGGAGGTGCCTCTGCGTGTTCCGCAGGAGGGGCAGCGGGGCTTGGTTGCCATGCCCTAGGATCTGGACTTCCCTCTGTAAATATATAAATTCAATATATATGCAATATTTCACTTCAACACTTCTCCCCTCTCTGCTCCTCTTGGAGGGGAGTCAGCCAAATTGCTTGGGCCCAAAGGAAAATAAAAACGAACCAAAATTAAACTAAGATTAAAATTAAGAATAAACAAATAAAATTAAATAAAGGTTAGCTCTTCTTTCCTCCAACGGAGGTACTTGCGTTTAAGATGCTGCCACTGGATCCTGCACCCGGCTCGGCGATCCTGGCCCGCAGGCTCTACACGTGGTGGGCCTCACCACGTGGAGCCAGATCGGGGTAGCGCGAGGTTAGCCGTCGGGCCGTGCTGTGCTTCAAGAGAAGACCTGCGGTGAAATTGAGCCCCTCGTCGCTTTCACAGCTCCCCCGATGTCGGGAAGGCCGGAACTCGCTGCCGCGGCTATCCGTCCGCCCCTGGACGGGATTGGCGGTAGGCCCCAAATGGCGGTCTTGCCTCTAGCGCTCAGCCACCCTGAGGGCTTCGGCGCGAGGCAGAGAATGGCGGCGGGGTTTTCCTTTGGCCCGACTATTCTCGTCCGGAGCAGGAGAGAATCGAAGTTCTCCCTGACGCTGCAGGCCGCCGCTTACCTCCATTGCCCGGCCCGATCAGGAGGGGGGGGGAGGGGGGAGAAGAGAGCCGGCAGAAATTTAAAGTCGCAGGAGCTTGCAAAGGAAAAACTTCAATCAGCAAAATAAATGTAAGTAAATTAGGAATAAACAAATAAAATTATTAAATAAAGAATTAACTAAAAGAAGGACTCCAGTAAGCCCCAGGCTTACGGAACCCTCCAGCTGCTTGGAGGCTGAGAATACTGGAGTGGGTGGGTGGTCCCAGTGGTAGTTATACCGCTCCACCTCCAAAAAGGTTGGGCTCAGCCTCCAAGCTGCTGGAAGGGTTGCGTAACCCAGAAGTAAAGGGACTGGACTGGAGTGACGATAAGGAACTATGTGTGTGCTGTTTAAGTGAGCACATAGTTCTAAAACCTGCTCCCAAAAAATCTAAACCTGGCTATCCATTTGCTCTGATGTCTTAGATTAACTTGTTTGTCATGTGAACCTATGAACAATGTATTGTACCTAGTACTTAATGCTGCTAATTACTGGTACATCATGTGTTGTTCTAATAACTAATTCATTAATAATCTCCCTAATGAGTTCCTAATGAACTTGCAATGGTGGCAGAAGAAGGTAAGCAGAGGGAGTGATCTGCTGACTCTGCTACGATCCCTCATTAAAAACGCATCAAACGTCTGTAATTGAACTCAGGAGAAGGCCCCTCAGAAGCTATAGGACAAAATTTGGTGTTTTCCATTGGCATTTTTCCTTCCCTCTGATTTGTGTAATTAAAGGCCTGGCTTCATTTGCACCAGTAATTATCTGGTAAGAAGAGGAAGATTATACCTGGAAACAGCATCTGGGCACAGTTTAAACAAACAAGCAGCTGCAGTGGTCAGGGAATATTTTAATATTCTCATTTCATATCAGTTTAGCTTATTCTGGTGTTAACTTTGGGTTTAATTGGTCAGGAAGCTATAAAATGAAGCGTGATATCAGCGGTGATCCGGGCTTTAGCAGCCCATGACTTCAGTGTCACCAGCCTAACTCCATGTCAGCATGAGATGTTCATTCAGTCCTGCTTTCTGAACTCTCATCGCACTGCATGTGGGGTGATTTTTCGCCTACAGACAGCACTAGTATGTAAGCCAGAAAAGCAGGGCTGGATCATACACCCCTTTTCCACTGACAGGAAGGAAATCAACTGCCAGGGTCCTTATAAAAAGGCTATGGTTAATACTCTGGGCAGCCCCCCAGACTTTCACACTAATAATTCTGGCCTAGAGTCAATCACCTTGTATTAGGCTAAGGTAAGTATGAGAACACCTCATGGCAGGACATACGAGTAAATGCATTTACATAAAATGGAGATTTGTAAGTTATACAGAACTAAGAATCAAAATGATACTTTCAAGAAATGATTCCTGTCTCTTAGTTTGGTCCGCTGGTGCCATTTTGAAATACAACCTATTGGGACAGGAGTCACAGAGGACTGTGCCTTCTCCATCTCAATTTATGTACTCTATGGATAAGGTAAGATGGGTCATGGGTGTGGAGGGGGGTTGTAATATTTGAAATAATGGGTTTTTGCTCAGCTTCCCTGATTGCTTAATGATGAATAGAAACATGACGACAGAAAAAGACCACATGGCCTATCTAGTCTGTCCTTCCGTATCAACCACTACAACAGTCCCCTTTTTTCCTTTAGAGATCCTCTGTGTTTGTCCCATTGCTTCTTTGAATTCAGATACTGTACTCATCTCTACCACCTCCACTGGAAGACTATTCCACGGATCCACCACTCTTTCCATAAATAAATATTTCCGCATATCACTCCTGAATCTATCCCCTTTCACCCTCTTCCCATGTCCCCTTGTAGCAGAGCTTGCTTTCAATCGAAAGAGGTTCTCCCCCTGTGCATTTATGCCATGGAGGTATTTAAACCTCTCAATCATATCACCTCTATCCCGCCTTTCCTCTAAGGTGTACATATTACGATCCTTGTTCTCATATGCTTTATAATGAAGACCACTAACCATTTTAGTAGCCACCCTCTGTACTGACTCCAGCCTGTTTATAGCAGGGACGGCTTTCTTTCAGAAGCTATGTTTTGTTTTTCTTTCGTGTCTTCAGTATGATTGTTGTGTAATTTGTAATCCACTCTGTACACTCCGAGTAAAAAAAGCAGAATATAAATATTTAGAATTACAATAAATAAAGATAGAGCCCCTGGAAGTGCAGCTACCCTTCTCTGCTCTACAATTTATATGCATCAACAGATACTTTATTTATTTTATTTATTTATTTAACATCTCTTATATACCGCACTATTTATAATCAGCGCGGTTTACAAAGAACAATAAAATATCAGATAAGATACATATTATCTGTTTTTACATGGAACAGGAACAAAAACTTGGGTAACTGGGGCAACTATTTACAATGAGTAATAGTCATTGAACTATAAACATATGTCATTGAACTATAAACATACTTAATGGATTTACCACGCCTTGCCTGTTTAGTCTTTGAACTTAGCTCCTGTAATGCACTGTTTTCTGTGTGATCCTTTTCCTCCTCTCTTCCATGTTCTCTCCATTTTCACATACAAACGTGCTCCCATGATCTTCATGTTTTCAGTAAAGAGGGCTTCAGCCACTGGCTCAAAAATTGTCAATTTTTAGTGAAGGAATTAGTCATAGTTCCCACAATTTGTTTATTAATGTCATTGTTTTCCACTTATACAGACAGTAGCCACAAAGATTAAGGTTAAAATCTGGTGATCCTGATTTTTTTCTAGCATTAAGACAATTACTGGCCTTTGCCTTCTCTTTCCAAAACATAGAACAGAAAATGATGGCAGACAAAGACCATACAGCCCATCTAGTTTGCTTATCCACAATAACTGGTCAGCCCTGCAATCCTGCCTTTTCCTTCCTCAGAACTCATCTGTGCTTGTCCTTTGCTTTCTTGAATTTAGATCTACTTCTTTATTTGTTCACTGTATTTACTACACAAATTTTCAAAACACAGAAGGACATCAAGGTGGTTTACAGTAAAAACAAAGGTTGTGAAAATAGGAAAAAAAAAAGACTAAAAGCAGATGAAGGAAGGAAGTGATAAAAGAAGGGACACAAGGCTACCGCTAGGGCCACAGGTAGCACTTTGAATGATCGCTCCTGCCAGCCTCTCCTGGACCACCAGTGATGCACTAAGGTAAACCTGTATGGCCTCGGAGGGTGGGAGAAGGATCAAATAAGGTCTGAGAGATTTTTCAATTTGGCATTGGAGAGTGGAGTGTTAGCAGGTGGAAGGGACCTTCCAGACCAAACTTCTTTGTGAGTGCATTGGCCCCTTTAAGATGGCACCTGACAGCAATGGGCAATATTAACGGCCTGATGGTCCTAGGTGGAAAAGGTGACATTTTAAAAAGGAGACAGAGCAGCTTTTAAACTAGATAATAGGGGAGAGCCGACAGTTGCCCAAGAGCACATGGTTCGGCACAATGTATCCTTGAAGGATACTACCAAAAAAATGAAGTTAGGGCATATCAGCAGAGAGGTTCCAATAAAGACAAAAGTAGCCCAAATGTCCTTGAGAATGGAGCAGACAGAGCTTAAAGATTTCAAATTACCCCTGCCTACCGATAGCCAGATTAATATGAATAAAATACAGTCTCTAAAATGCTTGTATGCAAATGCTAGAAGTCTAAAAAATAAGATGGGAGAGTTAGAATATATAGCACTAAAATAATAATTACACTTACCTGGTAATTGTAGTTCCTTGAGAGACGACAGCTTAGTCCTCACAGATGGGTTGTGCACCTCCTCCTGCAGCATGAAGACTGGACCAATCAAATTTCAGCTCCGCTGGAATCAGCCTACCAGGCATCCCTGAAGCTCCAGTGACCTATTGTCAAAGCAAACTCAAAGAAATAGCTAACCTTTAAAAAGTCCTGTTTGGTCATTTTGTGTTATGGTTTTTTTTTGTTTTGTTTTTTTTAAAGTAGTTAATGGAACCAAAACCACAGACACAGAATGTCCCGCTCCTGCCCCAGCATAAGCCGATAGCGAGACAAAGAGAAAAGAAGAAAAAGACACTCACCTGGGAGTACGCACTCTGACCCTAAGGCGTGCCGCGCTAAAAAGAAAGAATATAGGGAGGGCAGGAGGACTAAGCTGTCGTCTCTCAAGGAACTACAATTACCAGGTAAGTGTAATTACTATTTCCTTATCGTTCCTCCAGCTTAGTCCTCACAGATGGGATGTAACAAAGCAGCCTAACGGGCGGGATTCTTCCAGCCGGCACGCAGAACCGATGATCTGAAACGTGCATCGCCAGCCGCCAAAACATCAAGTCTATAATGCTTACTGAAAGTGTGCAGAGAAGACCACGTTGCCGCCCTACATATCTCCACCGGAGACACTAAACTAAACTCCGCCCAGGACGCAGCCTGCGCCCTGGTGGAATGGGCGCGCAAACCAACAGGCGGTAGTCGACCGTGCAACAGATAAGCCGAGCCAATCGCCTCCTTAATCCAGCGAGCAATGGAGGCTTTCGCCGCTGCCTCACCTTTGCGAGGCCCGCCAAACAGCACAAACAAATGATCCGATTTACGAAACTCACTGGTGACTTTTAAATATCTCCTGAGAACCCTCTTTAGATCTAAACGACTAAGACCGCGATCAGAGGCCTGCTCCCCCGATGCAGTAAATACCGGGAGCGACACCACTTGATTCACGTGGAAAGGAGAAGACACCTTAGGCAAAAAGGAAGGCACCAGTCGCAGAACGACTTTCTGGGCCGAGAAAGACAAAAAGGGCTCCCTGCAAGAAAGCGCCTGGAGTTCGGAGATACGCCGCGCCGAACAAATCGCTACTAAGAACACCGTTTTAAGAGTCAAATCCTTCACCGAACTATGAGAGAGCGGTTCAAAGGGAGCCTCAGTGAGGGCCCGCAAAACCAAATTGAGATCCCAGGGAGGTACAGAAATTTTGCGGACCGGACGAAGTCGAGACACAGCCCTCAAGAAGCGAACGACATTGGCATGGGCACCCAGCGACACCCCGTGAACCTTACCCCGGTAGCAGGAAAGCGCCGCCAACTGCACTCACAAAGAACTGGCAGCCAAACCTTTAGCAAAACCGTCCTGTAAAAAATCTAGTACCACGGGAATCGAGGCCGTAGCTGCTCGGACCTGATGACGAGAGCACCAATCCTCAAAGATGCGCCACACCCGGACATAGGCCAGAGAAGTGGATCTCTTGCGCGCTTGTAACAGCGTCGCCACGACAGACTTGGAATAACCTCGTTTTCTTAACCGCGCCCTTTCAATAGCCAGGCCGTAAGAGAGAATCTCCCCACTTGCGGCATGAGGAGAGGCCCCTGACACAACAGATCCGGATCTAGCGGAAGCCGCCACGGAGACCCGTCTACCAACCTCATCAGATCGGCATACCAAGGACGTCAAGGCCAATCCGGGGCTATCAAGAGTACTCGACCCCGGTGGCCCTCGATACGCTGAATTACGCGCCCCAGCAGAGGCCACGGGGGAAACACGTAAAGAAGACCCGTGGAGGGCCAAGTCTGCAACAGGGCATCCAGGCCTTCTGACATCGGTTCCCGTCGACGACTGTAGAACCGAGCTGCTTTTGCTGAGCGGAACGTGGCCATCAGGTCCATGACCGGCTGGCCCCAACGCTGAACCAGCTGTGCGAAGACCTTTGGGTTGAGTTCCCATTCGCCGGGATCCACCTGAACCCTGCTGAGAAAGTCGGCCGTCACGTTGTCTTTCCCGGCAATGTGCGCTGCCGAGATGGCCTGGAGCCGAGGCTCGATCCACTCGAACAATACCCGAGCCTCCGCCTCCAAGCCGACGCTTCCGGTACCGCCCTGCCTGTTTATGTATGCCACCGTACCCGCATTGTCGGACAGTACCCGTACTGCCCGAGATGATATCAGCTTCTCGAAGCTTTGTAAGGCCAACCTCACTGCTCGAAGTTCCAGGCGATTGATGGACCAACCGCTCTCCTCCGGAGACCAGAGGCCTTGGACGAACTGGTCGGCGCAGTGGGCACCCCAGCCCGTCAGACAAGCATCCGTCAGTAGCGGAATCCAATCCGGCTGCTCTAGAGGCATTCCCGCCCGTAGCGATGACCGTCGCAGCCACCACTGAAGATCTTGCCTTACCGTCAGCGGGCAAGGAAGCCGTTTGTTCAGGGAATCCGACTGGTTGGACCAGCGACGGAGCAAGGCTCTCTGAAGGGAACGCATGTGAAAGCGAGCCCAAGGCACTACCTCCAGGGAAGCCGCCATCGTCCCCAGCAGCTGAAGGTAGAGCCACGCCGACGGAGCAGGGTTTTGCCAAAACCGCCGTACTAGAGACTGAAGCGCCAGTACCCTGCGGTCGGGAAGGAAAAGCACTCCCCCGCAAGTATCGAACCGTACGCCTAAATACTCTAGATACTGCGTCGGAACTAGATGACTCTTGCGTGGGTTGATAACTGTGATGTAGCAAGCCCTTCTGGCCCGGCAGAGAAGCTAGAAAATCAGGTAGGAAATGCAGGGCTGAGGGATAAACAAAGACACATGGCTACCAGTTGCCGGGGAAACAAAACACAAGAGAAGGAAACACGCCCCTGCTATCAATATAGCCAGGAGTCACGGGGGAAGTTGGAACACCTGCTAAGGGGTGGGACTAGGCCCTACCCAGAAGGGCAGTCTCATAAGGAGACTCCAGCAGGCAGAAAGGGAGAGGAGAGAGAGGAAAGCAGATGCCCAGTCAGGAGGTGGGCAGAGTTTTCAGCCGACAGGAGGTCAGAGGCTCCGGTGGATAATTACAGGAGGAGCAGACCAGAACAGCTGAAGCACTCACAGCCTTACAAGCAGCCCAAAAAGCAGTTGGGAACTGTTTCCCCCTGGCTTAACAGGGAACCAACCGGTACATGGGAACTTCAGAGGAAGGCCTCAAAAGCCAGGTCCCCAGGTAAGCCTAAGGGCTGGGATTACCGGAATCCGTGTGGAGGTAACAGCCTGGAAAATTGGGGCTATGATAATGGCTTTAGGCCCTATTTATTTATTTATTTATTTATTTTTTTTTTTTTGAATTTTAAACATCTTTATTAAAATAAAAGACAAGAATACATAATCAAGTCCACGTCAAGAAGACACTCGCCCATATCAAAAGCAAATTTAAACACAAAGATCCGAAAAAACAAAATAGCCCAATATACATGAGGAAAAAGCAAGAAAATAATCAACTCGAACCAGATTCTTTAGCGATCAGAAAAGCTTCAAGTTGTCCAGCATCCAGATAAACATATTTAACTCCATCTAACACCAAAATGCATTTACACGGGTATTTCAGGAAGAAGGTAGCACCGATGGCCAGGGTCCGTTCCTTTAAAGCCAAAAAGGCTTTCCTCCGGACTTGAGTCACCCGACTCACATCCGGGAATATTTGTATGGGTTCACCACAGAAATTCTGACCTTTCTTTTTAAAATACAAACTCAAAATCAAATTCTTATCCTGCATAGAAAGAAAGGAAACTATTAAGGTGGCACGCTGCGAAATAACATCCATAGATGATTCTAAAAATTGCGAAAGATCTAAGGACCCTGCACCTTGGGCACCTCCTTCCTGCTCAGCCCCAGGTGAGGAAGTTTTGTTATAAAAATTCAACGGTACATAATAAATTGAGGCAAATTTTATAGCATCTACATCATCAATTAGTAAGATCTCTTTAAAATACTTTTGGACCAAAATCAAGGGGGAAAGGTAATGTGTACGGGGAAAATTAAGAAAACGTAAATTCCTAGAACGATTAATATTTTCAAGAGCTTCCAAGCGATGATGAATTGTAACACTATCTCTAATAAAAGAAGAGGCAGATGCCTCTAATACATCAAAACGACCTTCCAATTTAATTAAAGATTTCTTATGCTGTGACAATAATTCGTCATGTTCAGAGAGCTTCTGCACCACTTCCCCTGAAAAGGATTCAACCTGGGAAAAAGAAGTACGGACGGAAACCTCCATACGTACTAACAGTTCCCAGATATCTTTTAAAGAAACATCCGCAGGTGCTACCACCTGCGGAGAAGCAGAAGAAAAAAGAACAGGGGAAGGCATTTTAACTCTCTGTTCTCTAGATGTCGGCTTAACTGAAGGTTCCTGATCAGCTGTAACAAGGAAATCTGACCCGAGAGCATTCTCCCGTGTCGGACAACCTTCCAGTTTTACTTCCTCCTCGGGGTGGGCAAACCCCAGCGTACTAGAGGACAGTTCAGACACAGTACTCACGGATGTCCCCGATAGATCTTTATCCAAAGCTGGACCTTCAGGACCCAAAAGGTGACGATCCATTGGCCCCACAAGTTTACCAACTTTAGCAGGGGTAGCAGGGAAGATCTTTTTTCTCCGACGACCCATGAGACCGGGTAAGAAGCTCCTCAAAGCTCCGAAGGGGCTCCAAAGGGGCGTGGCCTGCCCCTTTGGTCACGCCCCTTCGGGCACGCACCCACGGGTACGCAACCGCGGGTCGCGTAACCGCGGTGGGCCAGCGTTGAAATAGCGGCAAGAGTGGGCGGGATCACAGGCTCCTCCTCCACCAGCAACCGGATCCAGGAAACAGCAGGCAGGCAAGCGTCTCACCGGAGGGTAAGCTGGGCCAGCGTTGAAATAGCGGCGAGAGTGGGCGGGATCACAGGCTCCTCCTCCACCAGCAACCGGATCCAGGAAACAGCAGGCAGGCAAGCGTCTCACCGGAGGGTAAGCTGGGCCAGCGTTGAAATAGCGGCGAGAGTGGGCGGGATCACAGGCTCCTCCTCCACCAGCAACCGGATCCAGGAAACAGCAGGCAGGCAAGCGTCTCACCGGAGGGTAAGCTGGGCCAGCGTTGAAATAGCGGCGAGAGTGGGCGGGATCACAGGCTCCTCCTCCACCAGCAACCGGATCCAGGAAACAGCAGGCAGGCAAGCGTCTCCTTTAGGCCCTATTTAAACCCTGTGTGCATTGACGGGCTCAGGGTTGGAAGACAGGGCGCGGCCCTGGAAGGCCTGGGCCAAACTAATGCTAGTTCAGAGGTGGAATTGATGGATATAGAACCACCTTGCATGAATTATCCTACAGAGGAGATGGACTGTACAACAATTTCTTCTGAACAAATTATATCTTTGCTTTAAACTTTGTGGTGAAAAGAATACATGCTGGCTGTGAAGGAACAGAGCTGTATTAACCATGTGCTGAAGCTCTAATTGCTGGAAAGAGAAAACTGTTTATTTTTGCTGAAGAAAGCTACATTTACTTTGTCCTTTTTCTGCTAAAGAGCAGTTAATTTGTGTTCATCTTTTGTCCTTGTAAAAGTCCAACCCCGGGAGGGGAAATAAATCCCTTTACTTATAACCACATCGAGTCACACTACTCTTCTTTTAAAACTGATGGTAAAAACTACACTTCCCAACAAGCACGGCTCCAGGAAGTGAAAGGCCCTTGGTTTAAAGAAGGACTTAACCTCCTTAACCCCTACCTACGGGTACTGGCAAGGGGAGGCACGACATAACCCAGCCGAGAGATTGCAAGAGCGCCATGACCTTGGAAGTTGCTGCCAGGCTCTCCTCGCGAGACTTTCCCCGAATCAACCAGTCGTCCAGGTAAGGATGGACCAGCACTCCGTCCTTGCGCAAGGCCGCCGCGACTACCACCATGATTTTGGTGAACACCCTCGGCGCGGTCGCGAGACCGAAGGGCAATGCTTGGAACTGGAAGTGACCCCACGGCAAAGCAAATCAGAGGTACTTTTGTTGATCCTCCCGGATCGGGACATGGAGATAAGCCTCCGTGAGGTCGAGGGAAGTGAGGAACTCGCCCTTGCGGACGGCAACCAGCACGGACCGTAGGGTTTCCATGCGAAAGTGGGGTACCCGCAGACAGCGGTTCACCCCTTTGAGATCCAAAATGGGGCGGAGGTCGCCACCCTTCTTTAGCACCACGAAATAAATGGAGTACCTTCCGAGACCATACTCCGCCGCCGGCACGGGAACTACCGCCCCCAGCTGGACAAGGCGATCGAGGGTTTGGCGAGCCTGAGCTGTCTTGCGAGTCCCCCGACAGGGAGACGCCACAAAGGAATCGAGGACGGGTCTGGCTAAGTCCAGGACATACCCATCCCGGACGATGTCCAAAACCCACTGGTCGGAGGTGATCTGGGCCCAAGCGGAGAGAAAGCGTCGAAGACGACCTCCGATCACTGGGATCTCCGCCGGAGCCCGCTGACCTTCATTGGGTCTTGCGAGCGGACGCAGGGGTTGCAGCCACAAATCCTCTACTGGCTCCGCGAAAACCTCAAAAGCTCGAGGTTCTCGAGATATATCTGCCACGCTGGAAACCCCCAGAACGGAGCGAGCGAAACCTACGAAAGTCTCGAAACTGTCCCCGAACTGCTGGCAGCGGCTGCCCCCGCTTGGGCCGATCCTCTGGCAGGCGACCGCCCTTGGACTCACCCAAATCCTTGACCAACCTATCCAAATCTTCACCAAAAAGCAGCCGACCCTTAAAGGGTAATCTGCCCAGCCGCGACTTGGACGACCCATCCGCCGCCCAATTCTTCAACCAAAGAGCTCGGCGTGCCGCTACCACGGATGCCATGCTATTAGAGAGAGCTCTGATGAGATCATAATGAACATCCGCCAAATAGGCCGAACCCGATTCTAATCGGTGAAGCTCACCTAACATGTCGGCCTCAACAGAAGACGACTGTTGAAGACGCTGAACCCAGCGCAAACAGGCACGAGCTACCCAAGCTCCACAAACAGAGGCCTGTAACGCAATCGCATCAGCCTCAAACGACTGCTTCAATAGGCTGTCCATCTTCCGGTCCTGCGGTTCGCGCAAGGCCGCACTGCCTTCCACTGGAATCGTGGTTTTCTTAGTCACTGCCGAGACTGCCGCATCCACCTTGGGAGAACGAAAATGCTCGAGATCGTTGTCTGACATAGGGTAGAGCCGACGCATTACCTTTACCCCTTTGAGACCTGATTCCGGAGTATCCCACTCTGACTGAATCAGCTGATCACTAACTGTGTGAATGGGAAAAAACCACGCTAGTTTGCCGAACCGCCTGAATAATGGGATCCGCTCCGTCCGCCTCCTCCACCGGAGGAGTTGGAGCCAAACCCAGAGTCTGGAGCGCCTCCGAAACAAGAGCGGGCAACTCCTCTCGTCGGAACACCCGAATAATCTTTGCCTGATCCTCCGGTTCAGGGAGCTCGCCCTCTTCCAAGGCCTCTCCCTCCGCTTCATGGTCGAAATCAGGATCATCACCGTCAGGCCACTCGGTCTCCGCCTGGAAGGAGTCGTGCAGACGTCGTCGCTTGGGAGACTTGACCTCAGGAAACTGATTCTCCGCCGATGGGGCAGGGGTCAACACCCCTGGCGCCGACGGTGGAGCGGCTCCCACGCTCTGGCGCCTACGGCAAAACGCCTGATGCATCAGTAAGATGAAATCGGGAGAAAAATCCTCCAAGGGTAAGGCACCCCCGAGGTCCAACTGCCCCCCAGACGCCACGGAGACCGCAGAAGGAAGACCCGATGGCCCCTCCAGCGGTGACTCCAATTCCTCCGTCGCGGAAGCGGACTGCGTCACAGCCGGCAAGGAACTCTCTAGGTGCTGCTCCATGGTGAGCGACACCGAAGCACAGCGCTGACAGACGCCTGTGTCAGCAGCTGTACTCCTCCGAGATCCACAAATCACACAAATGGACCCCGCGGGCATGGAAACGCCCTGCTACCAAGCAGAAGGCGGTAAAAAATGCCCCTCAGCGCTGGAAGAGAAAAAAGGAGCTGACAGACCCAGCAGAACCAGCACAGAAAGTGGGAACTGGGCCTCCGCGAGTAACAGAATACCAGAGGGAGAACTCAATGCACAGGTCTCTCCCCCCTGACAAATGCGCTGTTTTATTTATTTATTTATTTTTTTTTTTTACTATGTATGCCCCACTTAACTGAAGGAAAAATTCACATACTGCTAATAAGACAAACCGAGAGCCCACGCAAAGAACAAGGTAGCAGAGAGGGAGAGAAACGCAAACCCCCCCCCCAGCCGCGGGCCCAAAAGAACCCGACGGAAAGGGGAACAACGAGAAGGCAAACGGCTTATAATAACGCAAGAGAAGAAAGGAAATGAAAGGAACACCAAAAGAGAATCGCAAGCAGTAAAGAGAAACTGAAAGTAAAGGAAAAAATAGCGCCGCGTGTAAAGCACGCTGACAGGACCGGTAAAGAAAAAATGGCCGCGACAGTAAGGGGACCTTGGCGCGCTTTTTCTTCCCGCCGGAATAAACCGCCCGAGGCTAAAAACCCTTGCAGCCAACCGATCCCCGAAGCCCCGCCGGCGCGGAGGCTGCCTGCCAAAAAGAAAAACCCCACAAAGGGCAAAGAATGGATTTTAGCAGGTCGGGCAGAAACGCGGTAACCTAACTAGGACCGGCTCTGACCGCCGCCAGCTGCCAACACTTACCGGCACTGATCAGCTGCTCCCCAATCCCCCCGGAGAGGAGGCGCTGTACCGGTACTAGAGGAGCTCTGCCCCGAAGAGTCCTGGAACAGAGATCCCAATGGAGCAATGCATACAGGTAAGCAGGGAGAGGCGGCAGATGCTGTGCAGGAGAGAGACCTTCCTCAGGTCCTCCCCCCCCCCGCACAGAGTGCTCAAATTAAAATTAGAAATTTAAAGCAACAGGAACCCCTAAAAGAAGAAATGAAATAAGTCCTAATAGGACAAAAATTAAGGATCAAAAAGGTTAGCTAGGTATACTAAACTATGAAAACTATGAAACTAGTGAGCCCAGCTAGACTCACTACGTCCTCCTGCTGCATGAAGACTGGACACACTGGAGCTTCAGGGATGCCTGGTAGGCTGATTCCAGCGGAGCTGAAATTTGATTGGTCCAGTCTTCATGCTGCAGGAGGAGGTGCACAACCCATCTGTGAGGACTAAGCTGGAGGAACGATAAGGAATGAGAGGTTAGATATGATTGGTATCTCAGAGACATGGTGGAAGGAGGACAACCAGTGGGACACTGTGATACCTGGGTACAAACTATATCATAATGACAGAGCTGTTCAAATTGGTGGAGGGGTTGCGCTCTATGTTAGAGAGGGCATTGAGTCACAAAGGATTAAAGTTTTGCAGGAAACAAAATTTGCTGTAGAATCTCTATGGATTGAAATGTAAAAAGGGGAAGGCGATGGCAGTGGGGGTGCACTATCGACCGCCTGGTCAGAATGAACAAATGGATGATGAAATGATCAAAGAAATCAGGGAAGCTAACAAATGTTACAGCACAGTAATAATAATGGGTGATTTCAATTACCCCAGTATTGACTGGGTCAGTGTCACGGCAGGACATGCTAGGGAAATAAATTTCCTAGATGAAATAAATGACTGCTTCTTAAAGCAGCTGTTTCATGAAACGGCCAGAGGGGAAACCATTTTGGACCTAGTCCTAGTAGAACACCTTTTAACTTTCAAAAGGGAGACTATGATAAAATGAGGAAAATAGTTAAGAAAAAACTAAACGGAGCAGTTGCAAAGGTTAAAGACTTACATCAAGCTTGGGTGTTGTTTAAAAATACTAGCACAGACCAGCTGTATTGCACGCTTTAAGAAAAGTGGTAGGAAGTCCAAAAAACTGCCAGCATGGTTTAAAGCTGAGGTCAGAGAGGCTGTTGCTGCCAGAAAAGCATCTTTCAGGAAATGGAAAAAAGAGCCAAATGATGTAAACTGGAAACAGCACAAGCACTGGCAAGTTAGATGCAAGGCATTAATAAGGCAGGCAAAGAGAGAATTTTAGAAGCAGCTTGCTGTAGAAGCAAAAACGCGTAATAAAAACTTTTTCAAGTATATTCATAGCAAAAAACCTGTGAGAGAGTCCATTAGATGATAGACCATTAGATGATAGAGGGGTAAAAGGGGCACTAAGAGAGGACAAGGCCATAGCAGAGAGACTGAATGAATTCTTTGCTTCATTCTTTACTGAGGAAGATGTAGGGATGTTACCCACGACTGAATTGGTATTTAAAGGTGATACTGTGGAAGAATTGAAAGAAATTGTGTCTTTTTGTGTCATCATATTTCTAAATATCAATACACCGGGAAAATAGAATGCTAGGTATCATAAGGAAAGGAAGTTTAAATTAGACTTACCTGCTAATTGTAGTTCCTGAAGGAACTCCAGTCTAGTCCCGGAAACTCTGGGGTTGTCATCCTCTTCCAGCAGCTTGGAGACTGATACACGTCATTCTTTGATGACACTGATATAAGGACACAGGCACCGCCTCCTGACACTCCAGTAACCTATTGACAAAGTAGACTCACCAGAGCAACAATTAAGTCAGAACATATTCCTAAAATTTCTTGCTATCTATCCATATAACCAGAAAACATAAATTTACCAACTATTTTAAACTGTCAAGGCTCTCCTCCTAACCGATTAATTCCCCCAAAGGCAACAATTCGCCCTCTGAACCTGAAGTTGCCCAATTCGCTGTGATCTCTTACCTGTGCAGTCTTGTGCTTCAGGCACCCATCCTCTTAATGGACCGGGACGGGATCCGGGACTAGACTGGAGTTCCTTCAGGAACTACAATTAGCAGGTAAGTCTAATTTAAATTTCCTTATCATCCCTCCAATCTAGTCCCGGAAACTCTGGGGATGTAAGAGAGCAGTAAAAGAACTCAATGGGCGGGACCCGGTAGACCAGCCTGAAGCACCGTTGATCCAAAACAGGTATCTTTAGACGCCTGAACATCCAAACGATAATGCTTGACAAAGGAATTTAAAGACGACCACGTCGCCGCCTTGCAAATTTCCACTGCCGGAACCAACCTGTATTCCGCCCAAGAAGCCGCCTGCGCTCTAGTAGAATGCGCTCTTAAACTGCCTGGCACCAGCTTACCCTTCAAGAGATATGCTGATGCTATTGCCTCCTTTATCCATCTAGCAATCAACGCTTTGGACGCTGCCTCCCCTTTGCGAGGACCTCCAAACGCAGGTTTGTTTCCCCGACCTCGCTGCCAGCGGTTCCCGCTCAAATCGGGATGCGGCGCGCGGCTACCACTCACTCGGGCCTAGTATAACATAATAAGTCTACACATCAGGCAGCTTAAATAATGCAGCAAGAAGAGATTACCTGCCTGCCGGGAACCGGCTAAGCAAGCCCTTACCACAGAAGACTGCTTTCCTTGAAAAAAACGTGTCAATTTCTCCTGCAGCACTGCTTTGGCAAAGAGAATCAGGAGAGAACCGTGCTATCTCCGTTCCTGCCTGCCGTCCCCCACAAGCGCATACAGGCAAAGCTTCTGTGTAGCACTGGGGGAGGCAATCTACAAGGTCCGAAATCACACCGGACTCCCCCCGGGCTCTAAATCTTCCCGTCCTCAGTTCGGCCCTGGAAAGAAGGGACGTAAGGGTCTTAGCAGCCAAATTTAAAGCGATATAACCCCAATTTAAAATATCCAAAAGAAATTACCCAATTTGAAAGTTAATATAAACCCCAAAACCAAACTAAGATTAATGTCCTTAATTGTTACTCTAGTGAGCCAGAAACTCTGGCTCACATTCTCCAGCTGCTTGGAGACTGATATAACTGGAGTGTCAGGAGGCGATGCCTGTGTCCTTATACCAGTGTCAGCAAAGAATGACGTGTATCAGTCTCCAAGCTGCTGGAAGAGGATGACAACCCCAGAGTTTCTGGGACTAGACTGGAGGGATGATAAGGAATGGAAAATAAAACAAAGGATATTATAATGCCTCTGTATCGTTCCATGGTGCAACTGCATCTTGAATGTTGTATGCAATTATGGTTGCCGTATCTTAAAAAGGATATAGAGTTATTAGAAAAGGTACAGAGGAGCCACCAAAAAGGTAAAGTGGATGGAAGGATACCCCTATGAAGAGAGGCTAAAAAGGTTAGGGCTCTTCAACCTGGAAAAAAGATGTCTGAGGGGAGATATGATAGAGGTCTATAAATTAATGAATGGAGTGGAATGGGTAAACATAGATCAATTGTTTACATCATCAGAATATAGAAAGACTAGGGGGTATACAACGAAGCTACAGGATAACCTATTTAAGATTAATAAGAGAAAATATTTTACACACAAGGTGTAATCAAACTCTGGAATTGTTACCAGAGGATGTAGTAAAAACTGTTAGTGTAGCTGGGTTTAAAAAAGGTTTGGATAAGTTCCAGGAGGAAAGGTCTATAAACCATCATTAAAAAGAACCCGGGATATCATTGCTTGACCCAATACAAGCATTGTGGAACATGTGTCTTTTGGAGAAATTGCTAGGTACTAATGACCTAGATTGGCTACTGTTGGAAACAGGATACTGGGTTTGATGGACCTTGGTCTGACCCAGTATGGCATATCTTATGATCTTACTCACCAGGTAATGTCCTTTTCTTGAGTCCTGCTAGACCAGTCCAAACAAGTGTGTTGTATTCACCTAACAGCAGATTGGTGATGACAAAGAACCAATGAAAAGCCCAGTTTCAATGACATCACTCCCATGCCTCTATCCTCCTCACTCACCAGAGATCTCTTTAGTATTCATCCCAAAGTACATGGGAGAACATGGCAAGCCTCATACAACCTCAACGTGGGCAACAATGAATAATCTAACAGTAGAGAACTATGTACAGGAAAGCATAAACAGAAGGCTGTCTGTAGAAGATGTACCTGCAGAGCTAAGAATATAAATCATAGCGGACCCAAAGATACCGTGCAGAAAAACAGAGCAAACACAGTTCTAGGGGCATGACCTGGACTGGTCTAGCAGGGTTCAAGGAAAGGACATTATCTGGTAAGTAAAATGCCACTTTCCAGATCATCCTGCTAAACCAGTCCAGGCAAGTGGGATGTACCACAACTACACCTCCACTGGGTGGGAAGAAGAGTCAGCAGCTCGCAAAACCTTAGTGCAAAAGTACGTGTCTGCCCGAGAATGGACATCCAATTGGAAATGTTTGACAGAAGTGGAAAGTGATGTCCATGCTACTGCCTGACAAATGTCTGCAGGGGCTACCGAGCTCCGCTTCGTCCACAAGGATGGTTGTGCTTGGGTAGAATGAGCATGCAAATCCTCCAGAACTGGCTGGTTCTGCAACATATCTGCCAAGGCAATGGCCTCCTTAACCCAGATCCTCAATGCACTCTCTTGTGCAGTCCAGCAAACAGCACAAAATATGGTCTGACTTACGAAAAGAATTTGTAACCTCCAAGAACCGGAGAGGCACCCTCCAGACATCCACAAAACGAAGATCCTTACCATTCCCCCAACACTGCCCCTTAGAGAAGGAGGGCAGGCAAATCGTCTGGTTCACATGAAAGGAAGACGTCACTTCAGAGAAGAAGGCAGGCACATGCTGAATGGAAATGGCCTTCTCAGAAAAAGATAGGTAAGGATCTTGGCAAGACAGAGCCGGCAGCTCAGAATCCTCCTTGCGGAACAAATTTCAATCAAGAAGACTGTCTTGAACATCATATTCTTCAGAGTAGCATGCTGCAACAGCTCAAAGGGCTCCAACATCGGGGCCCCGAGTACCAGACACAGATCCCAGGAAGGGACCACAGATTGGCGGGGAGAACGCAGATGCTGAAACCCCTGAAGAAAGTATGAAACATCCGAGTATAAGGCTACACTTGCCAACCAACGGACCTCTGAAACTGGCCAAAGCTGCCACCTGAACCTTTAGGGAGCTAAGAAAAAAGGCCTTTCTCCAGACCATCCTGCAGAAAAGGCCAACAGAGATGGCATCTTGGCCATCTCAGGAGCCAACTGCCATGTTCTGCACCAGCACTCAAGGCACCAGACCTGCACTTATGCCAGGTTGGCAGATCTCTGCCAGGCTCTGAGCAGAGTGGAAAACCACCTCCAGAGAATAGCCTGTATGTGCTAACCGTCTCTGTACAGGAGTCAAGCCATAAGTGAGAAGGGAGCCTGGTCCTCCAGGACAAGTAGCCCCCGACACATTAGGCTCTGAGATGGAGGCAAACAAAGAGGTGGCACTTGCAGGAGTTGCATCAAATCTCTGAATCATGCTCTGCTTGGCAATCCACCACTGCCAAAATAATCCTTTTTGGTTGGTGCTCCATATGCCGAATCACATGCCCCACAGGGGCCATGGAGGAAATACATACAGCAGGTGGTGACTTGGTCAAGGTTGAACCAAGGTCCTGACGCAATCGGAGCCCATCTCCATGCAGTGACTGAAGAAGTGGCACACTTTAGCATTGGAGTGAGTCACCATCAGATCCCTCTCGGTGCGGTCCCAGCAGCGCAGAACCAACTGAAACACCTCCTGACTCAACTCCCACTTTCCTGAACCTCAGAGTACCAGCTGAGAATATCCGTTTCCACAGTATCCACCCCGGCAATGTGAAGAGCCAATAAACTAGGAGGTTCTTCGCTGCCCAGGCAAAACAGGAGAGCCATCTCCAGGTCTACCCCAGCACTCCTCGTGCTGCCTTGCCGATTGACATAAGCTACACCATGGCATTGTCTAAGAATATTTGAACTGCCCAGCCCTCGACCGAGGGTCAGAAATGAAGAGCAGCCAACCTGCTGGCCCTCGCTTCAAAGCAGTTGATGGACCATACCATCTCCCTGCGGTTCCAATGGCCTTGGGCTGTTCAGCCTTGACAAAAGGCTCCTCAGCCCGAGAAACTGGCATCTTATCAGAGGGATCCATGAGCAATCGTCTAGTGGCACGCCCTTCATCAGATGACTGGGCTGCCATCGGGGACCACCAATTCCATAAGAACCCTGGAGAGCTGCATATGAGCACACGCCCACAGCACCATCTTGAAAGTCATGTCACCATCAATCCGAGGAGCCAAATATCAACCCGGACTCTGGGAGCCTGCTGCAAACAGAACAGCACTAAGCAATTCAAGACTTTCTCCTCTGGAAGGAAGACTCTGTACACTTGAGTATCGAAATGTGCTCCCAGGAACTCCAGGGATTGGGAAAGCACCTACTGGAGGAGTGGCCTAGTAGTTGGGGCAAGGTACTTCAGGCCGGAAGGTCAGGGGTTCAAATCCCACTAGAGGACAGCAATCTTGGGCTGGAAGCACTGGGGTTTCTAGTCCCACAGGTGCTCCTTGTGGTCTTGGGCAAGCCACGTAACCCTCCATAGCCCATGTTCCCTGTAAAATAGTTATCTCCAAGTTATAATGCCCTGTTCAATGTAATTTGTTTGTTCAATGTAAACCGCACTGATGCAGAATAGTGTAGTATATAAGAGAATGTAAATAAATAAATGGTTCTTTCCCAAATAGATCATCCAGCCGAGGCTCATCAGAAAGGACACCACTTGGGGGAGCTACCCAAGACACCTTTGAAAGAGAATAGGCTTGGATGAGCCAGTAGTCCAGATATGAGTGTACACAAATCCCTTGGCACCACAGCACTGTAGCCACCACCACGACCTTGGAGAACATCCTTGGGGCAGTGGACAGTTTGAACAGAAGGGCAGCGAACTGAAGAGGAAAGCCAAGCATGGCAAGACACAGATATTCTGCTGATCCTCTGGACTGGGATATGAAAATATGCCTCAGCCAGATCCAGAGATGCCAGACACTCCCCTCAGTGCACCGCTTGAATCATGGATTGCAAAGTTTCCATCCAGAATGCATGAAGCGCAAGCACCTTTTGATATACTTGAGGTCCAGAATAGGCTGGAATGTTCCTTCTGTTTCAGCACCATGAAAGAGATGGAATACCTGCCCTTGCCCCAATCATCTGGGGGAATGGGCACCACTGTCTTTAGGAATGGCAAATTGTCCAAAGTGATACTCACAGCAGCCTTGCTGTTCGCAGATCCAGAAGAGAAGACGAAAGCTCTTTGCATTCCAGGACACAGCCGTACTCAATGGAGACTAGCACCCAACATTCCTTGGTGACCCGGGCACATCCCTGAAAGAAGTGAAGCCTGCCCCCAACCAGAGGAACCAGGGAATCAGCCCCCAAGATTTCATTGGTGGCTCAGGAGGATCCTCCCCTGGTTAGGACTGGGTCCGTGGGCCCAAGCACTCCACAAAGGGATTGAGAACAAGCCTGAAATCCATAAACAGAGGGGAAGAAAGGCTTTCCAGGCTGGTAGCAATGGGAATCCAAGAACCCCGGGAGTCCAATCAGCTTTGTTAGTGATATAGCGGAAGGGCTGTCTGGTAAGATTTGCCTCTTTGCGGATGATACCAAAATCTGCAATAGAGTAGACAACCAGGAAGGTGTAGATAACATGAGGAGGGATCTAGCAAAGCTTGAAGAATGGTCTAGAATTTGGCAGCTGGGATTTAATGGGCTGCAACAATCCAAGGGAGCAATATAGTATAGGGGGTGAAGTTACTTTTGTCCACTAAAGAAGAGCGTGACCTAGGCGTGATTGTGTCTGATGATCTTAAAGTAGCTAAACAGGTAGAAAAGGCAATGGCAAAAGCTAGAAGGATGCTTAGGTGCATAGAGAGAGGAATGGCTAGCAGAAAAAAAGGAGGTGATGGTGTCTCTGTATAAGTCTTTGGTGCGACCTCATTTGGAGTATTGTGTGCAATTCTGGAGACCACATCTTCAAAAGGATATAAACAGGCTGGAGTCAGTACAGAGGGTGACTACTAAACTGGTTAGTGGTCTTCATTATAAAGCATATGAGGACAGACTTAAGGATCTTAATATGTTCACCTTAGAGGAAAGGTGGGATAGAGGTAATATGATTGAGATGTTTAAATACCTCTCTGTGGCATAAATGCACAGGGGGAGAGCCTCTTTCGATTGAAAGCAAGTTCTGCTATGAGGGGTCATGGGATGAGGGTGAAAGGGGATAGATTCAGGAGTGATATGCGGAAATATTTCTTTACGGAAAGAGTGGTGGATCCATGGACTAGTCTCCTATTGAAGGTGGTAGAGGACAGCATTGGAATTCAAAAAAGTATGGGACAAACATAGAGGATCTTTAAAGGAAAAAAGGGGACTGTTGTAGTTTCTGATATGGTTGGACAGACTAGATAGGCCATGCACTGTTCCCGCTAAGCTGTGCACGTGTGCGCGCGCACACACCTCGCCGAGCGAGCGCACATACTTTATAACAGAGCGCACAAAAATTACGGTTCTGATTCTGATAGAAAACAACACAGAAGTCTTAAAATTTAAAAGTTGTTGTGTATTTACGGTTTTCACAAGTTCTACAATATTTTCTAGTGCAATCAATGTGGTGTACATACTGTATTCTGACGTGTAGTCAAATTTTAAAGTATAATACTCCAAGTGTTGTTATGTGGCGCACAAAAATTTAACCTTCCTTCAAAAGCTGCACAGCTGATATTTTATGCGCACACAGCCTACAGAAAATTAGAGGGAACATTGAGGCCATGTGGCCTTTTTCAGTCATCATTTTGCTATGTTTTTATGCCTGCAAGGAGCAGGTGAAGGCTGACGGAACGGGCTCCTGCCTGCTTCACAGGGCTCTTGGACCTGTCCTCTGAAAAGGCAGAAAAATTTCATCAAGGCCAGATCATTCACCAGCTTCTCCAAATCGGACCCATAGAAGCATCCCTCTTAGGCAGATGGACAACTGGGCTTTGGAAGATGAGTCTGTTGCCCCATGTCAGAGCCAAATCAATGCCATGCCACCATCGACAGGACACAATCCCAGGCAGCTAGACGTACCAGGCCATACATAGCATCAGAAAGGAAGGCCGTAGCAGACTCCAAAAGAGGGGTAGAATAATTCAGCAGAAGAGACTGAATCCACTGGAACAGAGCTCCCTCTCCACCTTGGCTCCTGCCCCCCGCTGATGTCACGTCCATGTCCCTCGCTGATGCAGTCCTCCTTTATCGGCTGTCCTCTGCTTTAACTTGCTATCTCTCTTCTATCTGAATTGCTGGAGTTCTGTTTCCTTTTCATAACAGTACATATTTTAGCAATTGTAAACCGCTCTAGTACATTCTGCATTTAATTTCCCAATAAAGATACATTTATGTGTATAGAGGATGTCTGTGTATAAGTTTAAGTGCATACATTGTGGACACTTTTTAAAAAGGCAATTTCAGTGTTTAAAACACCTTTTCACCTGCAGAAAGCCCTTTTCAATTACTCTTTAAGATGAGTAAATTTATAATTATGTACACATGGAAATAGCACGTCCATACGTTTTCTTATGCAAGTACTAGCAAATATTCAAAACAAAATTAGATATGTACTTTCACCTTGCTAAATGTATAAACATATATTTAAATCTGCTCTTGGCACATACAGATTTCCTAGCTTATATTTTGTGGCTATGCGTATATGTGCAAACACTAATTCCATCCCCCAGGAACACTTAAACTTATGCACATATAATCTATATGTATCTGCATATTAGGAGGCCAACTTTATAATGCCTATTTTTGCACGTTAACACTGTTTCACTATCAAAAATGTCTTTTAAAATTACCTTCACTTTGGGAAAATAATAGTCATAAAATAATAATCAGAGTATGGGTTATTCTAAACCACTTAGATATTCTTTTGGATTGCGATATAGCAAGAACCTAGAAATAAAAAAAAAATAAACACAGTATTACATGTTGCCACTGACCTAAACAAGTTCAAAATTGCACTAGCTCAGTATTTGTACTATAGTTTGTAGGCCGGGTCCACCTACAAAGCTTCCCCAATTACCAATAAACAGTTCAGACAGCAAGTTGCTCAGCTACAAATAAACTTTTTATTATTTGGCACAGCAAACAAATGGTTATAGATGCAGATAGCAAGTGCCTGTCTGAGGGACAGTGGGGCAGCCTTCTCTCTGCAAGGGGAGAAAAGAACTGCCCCAAGACCCTCTAAAATTGCTGTCTTATATATACCTCTCTGCTTCAAATTCTAAATAGTTTCAGCAAATGCAAAACTCTTTCCCAGGGCCTTCTATGGTTATGTAGCTGGATCTGCTGATCAAGGTCTGCCTATCTATGCAATCAATCATAGCCCTCTGCCTCCTCCTGTGTTTTTCCATCTGCTGGCACCAATTGAAACCTTCAGGGCAAGAGCATTAGTTGAATTCCTGGCTTGACCTGTTTGAACCTAGGCTTATATCCTTGGACACTTCTGTCTAAAGTATAGCTTTTTTAGGCTTTATAACAGTCATAAGCTGCATGTACTCTTTTCCTGTTGCCCACCTGTTTTGTACCAACCATATGTTGCTGTGTCTGTTTCATACAGGCCAGAGTGCAGTTATAAGGCAGATATATATGCAATCATAAGGCAAACATATAAAGCAGATCTGAGCTGATTATCCCTTTATTCCAATTATCCCTTCAAGTTCCAATATTCAAAGCCAGCTATATGTTTAGCCAACAGGAGGCAAATCCATAAGTCTGTTATCCATAAATTGTTAGGTTATACAGATATTTGGCTATTTAGTGAGTTAAATGGGCCAGGTTGGGGAGGGGCGGAAACCACTATAAATTATTGGGTGAATATTCAGTGGTACACAGGGCCGGCCCAAGCACTAAGCAGTTGCCTAGGGAAGCAACCTCTCGAGGACAGCAAAAGTAGGCCTTTCAAAGCTAGATTTATTTATTTTATATTCTCTTATATACTGTGCTGTTCTGCATCTGTGTGGTTTACATTGAACAAACTGAAATTACATTGAACAGGGCATTATAACTTGGAGATAACTATTTTACAGGGAACATGGGCTATGGAGGGTTAAGTGGCTTGCCCAAGACCACAAGGAGCACCTGTGGGACTAGAAACCCCAATCCTTCCGGCCCAAGGTTGCTGTCCTCTAGTGCAGTGTTTCCCAACCCAGTCCTCGGGGAACGCCAGGCCAGTCAGGTTTTCAGGATATCCCTAATGAATTTGCATGAGATATATATGCATTAGAGATAGCCTGCCAACCTGACTGGTTTGTGGCCCTCCAGGGCTGGATTTGGAGACCCCTGCCTTACACCACTGTCATTTAAGATTGTGAGTGGGCAAGGTACAGATGTCCTAGACATCGAAAGGGTAGATAGAATGTGTCACATTCCTCCTCGATTCTCACCACCACCAAAATGTTGTCTAATAGACAATATTTTGGTGGTGGTGAGAAGTGAGGAGGAATGTGACACATTCTATCTACCCTTTCGATGTCTAGGACATCTGTACCTTGCCCACTCACAATCTTAAATGACAGTGGTGTAAGGCAGGGGTCTCCAAATCCAGCCCTGGAGGGCCACAAACCAGTCAGGTTGGCAGGCTATCTCTAATGCATATATATCTCATGCAAATTCATTAGGGATATCCTGAAAACCTGACTGGCCTGGCGTTCCCCGAGGACTGGGTTGGGAAACACTGCTCTAGTGGGATTTGAACCCCCGACCTTCCGGCCTGAAGTACCTTGCACCAACCACTAGGCCACGCCTCCACTCCCACAGAGAATAAATAATAGAGTCTGACAGCCCGCCACAGGGGTATAAAGCTTGAAGCTCGCCCAGGGCCCGTGTGGTGGCACATATCAGGCTAGCAGGTGCGCCTTCGTTGACGGCCTCTTCTCCCGAAAGCCCTACGCACTGCCTCGGCACTTTCCATGACTAAGCAGAGAATTATCTGGCAATATTCGCATAAATTAGGCCAATGCCGCAGATATTCCGCGCCGGCCACAGAGCCGATACGAGCGCTACATATCTGGATTTGCAGTTGCCACAACGGTGGTGCTTAGCGATGGAATTAACACGTATGTTCTGTGCCGCCGCCTGGAGTCAGACCCTCGGTATCTAGTTAAACGGTTTACTGGGGACACCGGAGGAAACCCGAAGGGCTCAGTCCCACCACAACAGCCGCGACCAGCACAGCGAAAACGTCAAAAGACGACGTCGTGCTCGTGCAGCTCCCGCGCTCTTGAAGGCCCGCCTCTGACGTCACTTCCTGTTGCCGCGGCGGTTCTTTGCGGTTCCTTCCTGTTGCCGAGGTCGGACTCGTGGAAGGAAGAGAAGGACGACGACGATGGATCACGGAGACTAGACGTTATAAAAACTGCCAGGTAAAAAGAAGACATCGAGAAGGTGCTAAATCTAAAAACCCACTAAACAAAATCCCTAATATGCAAAACGATCGAGAGGTAATTATCACGGGTCAGTAAAGGCCAAGAATCATTATTAGCTTCATGGTGATAAGGGGGCCTGAGTTTATTAATAAAGGGAACTGATGGGTCTGATGCTGCGCTTTGGGAAAGGGCCCAGGGAGGGAGATGAACTAGGAAAGACGTGATAGGATTAGATGGAGCACTGATAGCTGGGTGAAAGGTTAAATGAGCGAGGTGGAGAAAGATAGAGAAAAGAGCTGAAACACAACGATCATTGTTAGAGACATAGGGGAGGAATAGCGGAAGACAGGAGATGAAATGGAAAATGGACAGGGAACTCTGGAAAGAATTAAGCACCTACTCCTACTACTACTGCTATGAAACATTTATAAAGTGCTACAAAGTATGCCAGCGCTGTACAAACACAGATACAGACTTACTCTCAAACATATTTGTTCACAGAACATTTTGAAATGGAGAATAACTTAAACAAGTGCCTGCCCAGTTCAAAATCAAATCTCTCCGAAGACACCCCACTTTTTACTTTATACCCTACCTTACAGGCCCACACCCTAGCTTATAAATAATCCCTTTATATTCCTTATCCATATTGCAACCCTGTTAATTCTCCTATTATAATACTTGTGCAGCCTTGAGGTATGTCCTCAAGTTATTGCACAAATTCATTGTTTTATTTTGGTGTTTCATATGTTAAACGTTCTCTGTATAGCCTCAAATTATTGCACTTGTTCATTGTTACTTGTAAATTGTTACTTAATCCCTGTAAGCCACTTTGATTTTGGATAAAGTGGTATACAAAAACACACAAATAAATTAAATAAGAGAAGACAGAGGACAATAGAAAGCAGAGACTGGAACCATAACAAATTAGAAAAATGAAATGTTAAGACAGCAAAGATTAAGGAACCAGATGCTCCTGATTTTAGAGCTGCCTCTCTGATTCCCACCTATTTGGTAGCCTCCTGTCCCAGATTACAGCAAAGGGGCGGGGGGGGGGGAGGGTTGATAAAATTATTTGCAATTCAGTGATTTGATTATCAACTTTAGAATTTATATCTATTATCTTCATATTTTGCACAGTATGGAGGGAAATGCATCACTGTTTCTATTTCTCTGTCGATTTCTTTGCTTGGGATGGATGGAAGGGGGAGTGGCAGGGTAATCACTCCTCTTCTCTCCTCCATGCCTTATTGCTGAAACCTGGAATTAAGATGTAACTTCTCCACCCCTCTCAGTCTTGGATAAGTGTCTCAGATTTACCTGTAAAAAATCTGATAACCTTAACAAAGATAGATAAATACATTTTATTTTGAATTTAGTAAATTGAAATATGCCAGCTTTGGGAAATATATCTCTAAGTGGCTTTATAGTTTGGATCAATCTGAAAAACAAACCTCTGAACCTCTCAAACAATTGGACAACATAAAGAAATTTTAACTATCATTTTGAAATATTGTATACATATTACACTTTGGCATTTTGTGTGAAATAATTTGTGTACTTTGGTGTGTATTTTGTGTGGTTTGCAGCTTGTCGTGCTGTGAGGGCTTGCGTGCATCAGTGATGCTGAGAGCTAAACTATCAGTAGTTTAACTACTGGCAGGGTCTCCCAAGATGGACAGGTCTCAGCTGAGGTGCCAGACCAAGACAAACCACCCATCTGGGCAGCAGCAGAATGGGATAGTGTTGACAGCGGAGGATCACATTTTTGTGACAACGGCTGGAACAACACCAAACTTAAACTGCGCGAAAGAAAGGCCCGGCAATCTACTTCTGTATCTTGCCATGAAAACCCAATGGATAGTTACAACAAAACAAATTCTGCTATGGTGCTGGAAAATGAGACCCCCAGGTCGGAAGGCACTCAACTAGCTACTGGGGAAGAGCTGAAAACTTTTCAGAGTACAATTTAGGATAGCTATCCAGAGGGTCACTATGAGTCGACTCCGACTCGATGGCACTTAACAACAACACAGGAAAAAATGTATTTCTGTGTCTGTATGCTGCAGTGTTGCATGCACTGCATGCAGTCTGACAATTTTTGGTTCTATTTGTGGTCTATTTTTCGATATTTGTTGAGTCTACTTCTGTTTTGCATGTGATCAAGGTTGAGCAAACTGATTTGGTAATATGTATTTGCCTTATAGAGATCTGTAGCAGTCCTGGTTTCCCAGTAAGAAATGTATTGATGTTCTAAGGCCTGGTTATTTGTAGTGCTACTTGTCTTCTAAATACTTTGTAACACCTCGGCTTAATGCTCATAGGTCCACCATCTGCCTTTCTAGTTTCCTGCTCACACTCTGCTGCCCAATCCCAGCGGACTGCTGGAGAGGAGAGTAGTTGAAGGCATGGCAGGCTAATTGCTTCTCTAACCCCTTCTTCTTGTTATTGGTGTCTCTCCCAGTGCACAGAAGAAATAGTTGATCTCCATGATTGAGGATTGTGACATCAGGGAACTTGAACAGGAATGCATATATATAAATACCTAGTGGTAGACGAGGGAGCAACAATTAAGCAAAAAATTGCTGAAAGAAGATCAATAAACGGTATTACAGGAGATTAAAAATGCTATTGGAAAGTGCTTTAATATCACAGAATAAGACACAAGCCATTAATCAGCTGGCAGTATCTGTACTTTTCATAAGCTAAAGCTAAATGGGATTATAGACTGGCCTCTTAAAGGTCTTGAGAAAATGGACTTATGAACAAGAAAACTCTTCCATGCCCAGGAGGTAATTTACAAGAACCAGTGTATGCCAAGATTGTACATTTCTAAAGCTGGAGGAGGACTGGGCCTCATAGAAATTGATTATGTTTACAGAGCTACTGTCATAGGTCTATTTAATAGCATCATGAGATCCAAATACACAAAAAGTTCTAAAATATGAAAATAAACATTTAGGATCTGTTTCCATCGTTAAACTCAGGCAAGCATTCCGAAGAGTAGAAAGGGGTGGATGAGAATCCGCCAACACATATAGGGAAGGAAGCAACAAAATTTGCAAAATCAAAAGACAAACTCTTCAAAGAATTAGTAAACCAGGAAAAACAATTGGCAAAAGCATAAATACAATGGGAAATACAAAGGGGCTTGTTTACGAAGGCGCGGTAGCGGTTTCTGATCGTTATCGCGCCGCGGCTCCTATAACGATCGGAAACCGCTACTGCAGCTTTGTAAACAAGCCCCAAAGTGTTACTCTAGGTCAGTGATGGCTAACCTTTTTGAGCCCGAGTGCCCAAACTGCCGCACAAAACCAAAGAATTTCCTCAAAGTGCCAGCACGTCAATTAAAGCCTCATTTGCATAAGGTGCCTCATTTGCATAATGTTACCATACACTAACTTTTAGTAAACATGCCTCTTAATGAGTATATGGATAAAGAAAGACTAAAAGGTTTCTACATTACTATAATCCAGTACCAACCGCCAGGCACATTAGGAACTACTACAAACGCTGCCCATTTAGAACCCATAGCAAACCCGCCGTATCCTAACAGCACTACCAGGACTCACAAAGCACCATACCCTAACTATCAAAAGGCAACACTGCAAATATTAAACCAATACATTTCAGAGAACAACAATACATGACCTACTGGGGAAAGAACAAGTGGCAATGTCAAATAGGAATTATATAAACAGAATACCTCAGCTCAGTTACACATGCAGAACAGACCATCACCAAACAAGGAATCACAATTTAGAAACAGGAAGACAATAATTAAACTGGGAACCCCAAAAGCCAAACTTGGAATATACAACAACACTGTAGAAATAAAACTATAAATTAATTTCCTCTTGTACTAAACAAAGCGCAAAAATTAATGATGCACATTTCCCAGAGCTGACATATTCCAGTTAATAAATTCAAAATAAAGAGATTTTTCTACCTTTTGGTGCATTTTTTTTCAGTTGCAATTGTTCCAGCCACTTTCTTCTGGTTTCTTCGTGTCTTCTGCTAACTCTCCATCTGCTGTCCATTTGTCCTTTCTTCTGTCTTGTTTTTTTTTTTCCATTCTCTCTCTACATCTGCTTTAACATACTAATCTTTCTCCTTTTGCTCTTTCCTCATTCCTATTTCATCTACTCAAAATTTACCCCTCCATCCTCAATCCCCACTTATTCTCCCAATACCCGGCCAATTGTAGATTTTTTATCCCTCCCACACAAAAATATTTTTCCCCTCTCCATTTTACTCTCCCAGCCCCATCCCATTCTAATCCTCCCCCAACACCAGCTCCCTTCTAGTTCCAGCCTCACCCAGCATCCATTCCCTTCTAGTCCCTGCATCAGCCCATTTCCAGTCCTAGTCCCTGCATCAGCCCATTTCCAGTCCTAGCCCCCCATCAGCCCATTTCCAGTCCTAGCCCCCCATCAGCCCATTTCCAGTCCTAGCCCCCCCCATCAACCCACTTCCAGTCCTAAACCCCCATCACCCCATTTTCAGTTTAAGCCCCCCTATAACCCATTACCAGTCCTAACCCCCATCACCCCATTTCCAGACAGCCCCCATCAGCCCACAGCCCATTAGCAGTCCTACCCCCCCAGCCCATTAGCAGTCCTACCCCCCCCGCCCGCCCGCCGATTAGCAGTCCTAACCCCCCTCCCTCCCTCCCTGCCCGCCCATTAGCAGTCCTAACCCCCCCCTCCCTCCCTGCCCATTAGCAGTCCTAACCCCCCCCTCCCTCTCTCCCTCCCTCCCTCCCTGCCCATTAGCAGTCCTAACCCCCCCCTCCCTCTCTCCCTCCCTCCCTCCCTGCCCATTAGCAGTCCTAAGCCCCCCTCCCTCTCTCCCTCCCTCCCTCCCTGCCCATTAGCAGTCCTAACCCCCCCTCCCTCCCTCCCTGCCCATTAGCAGTCCTAACCCCTCCCTCCCTGCCCATTAGCAGTCCTAACCCCCTCCCTCCATCCCTCACCGCCCATTAGCAGTCCTAACCCCCCCTCCCTCCCTCCCTGCCCGCCCATTAGCAGTCCTAACCCCCCCCTCCCTCCCTGCCCATTAGCAGTCCTAACCCCCCCCTCCCTCCCTCCCTGCCCATTAGCAGTCCTAACCCCCCCTCCCTCCCTCCCTGCCTGCCCATTAGCAGTCCTAACCCCCCCTCCCTCCCTCCCTGCCTGCCCATTAGCAGTCCTAACCCCCCCTCCCTCCCTCCCTCCCTGCCCATTAGCAGTCCTAACCCCCCCTCCCTCCCTCCCTCCCTGCCCATTAGCAGTCCTAACCCCCCCCCGGCAAATTTAAAAAAAAAAAAGCAGGCTCTGGCTGCTGCCGCGGCAGATTGCAATGTCCCGCGGGGCCCCCTCCGCCCGCTAAGCCCTTCTGCAAGGGCTTTCAGATTCGCGAGGGAGAGCGTCTCCCTCGCGTCTCTGTTAAGCCCGCAGGGGCTAATGGGAAATTTCCCATCAGTCCCTCGCGGGGCTGATGGGAAATTTCCCATTAGCCCCTGCGGGCTTAACAGAGACGCGAGGGAGACGCTCTCCCTCGCGAATCTGAAAGCTCTTGCAGAGGGGCTTAGCGGGCGGAGGGGGCCCCGCGGGACGCTGCATTCTGCCCTTGCCGCGTCCGCGGCAGCAGTCAGAGCCAGCTTTTTCTTTTTTTGCGGACCTTCCCGCGTGCCAGCTGCAGGGCCTTCGCGTGCCACAGCTGGCACGCGTGCCATAGGTTCGCCATCGCTGCTCTAGGTCGATGAAGACCGGATACATGAATGGTTATGGAGAGGTGAACTGAAACCTTAAGTTGAGAGGTTGATAGTTGCAACCCAGGATAGTGGATTACGGAAAAGATGATTTACAGCAAACAGAGACATTTAAATAAAACAGACGTGTCGATTTTTATAAGGAAGATCTGGAAACAGTTGCTCATCTTGTAGCTGATGGTGAAGTTCTGATAGAAAATTTCTATACAAAAGGGCACAATAAGGTGTCACGCCTGTAAAGACTATAACATTGTTGTACCGGAAAGGCACTAGGATCATGACCCTCAAAGAATTAAGGAGAATGAAGAAGTTATGATCACTTGGGACATTCCCATTGCAATCGATAAGAAGCTTGATGAGAGGAAACCCAACAGAGCGGTAAAGGAGAAAAATACTAGAACAGCATTGGTAATAGAGGTGTTGGTTCCAAGCGATTAGTTTGTGAATCGCATGAAGAGGGAGAAGATCTTGAAATACAAAGAAATGCAGTCAGATATCACAAAAATGTGGGGACATCTCCATGATTTGCATGTCTACATGCCTGCTTTCAGGCTTCTTTTAAAATGACCTAAATGTAGATGGTCCTAATCATCATCACACAAATTGCCAGGCTGATCTATTCTCTGCTTATTAGCCTGCTCAATAACTTTGCTGTTTGTGGCTACTTTTTTAGATAATTCCCTTGGTTCACAGCATTTTGTCATTTATTTATTAATTTTATTTATTTAACAAAGATTATATACCGCCCTTTCCTGAGATTGGGGACGGTTTACATGGAACATCAGAACATGTTTTACAATAAACATAGAAACTATGTACATTTAACATAGGAACAAAGGAACTATGTACATTTAACATTGGAGCTGTTTACATTTAGCATGGCACCAGTCCGGTTGAATATATTTCCTTTGGAGTTTTAGACAGAACCTGATTATTTATGCTTATGAAAGTAGCCAAGATCTGTGGTTTCCAGTCAACCTTTTAGTTGATGATATAGGGGTAATTTTAAAACGGGGCACTCGGGTTAAGTGATCAGGAAGGCACCTATTTTGGTACTATTTTATAAAGACACATTGGCTATTTTTTTTTCAGTGCCATCTAGTCAATGCTGACTCCTGGTGACCCAGCAGTCCCTGAGTTTTCTTGACAAGATATGGCCAGAAGTAGATTTCTCCACCTTGATATGCTCATATAACCCCCTCTTCTCAAGTCACTTCATTGGCTCCCTATCCATTTCCATATCCTACTGACCTATAAGTGCACTCATTCTGCTGCTCTTCGCTACCTTTCCTCTATCTTTCCCTTCTACCTGTGCAGTTCTCTTCTACTGCCAACTCCAAACTTCAGTTCTTCCACCTTGCTGCTCCTTATGTCTGGAATAACTATCTGAGTCTGTGTGTCAGGCTTCAACTCTGGTCCTTTTCACATCCAGGCAGAAAACTCACCTCGTAAGGCCGCTTGTAGAGCATGTATAGGCTGGCGGAAGATTATCTGTGCAGCTGAATTTTGAACAGATTAAAGGGGAGAGGGATGATTCGGAGGGAGACCAGCAAGAAGGAGGTTGCAATAGTCTAGACAGGAAATGACTAGTAAGTGAATAAGTGTCTTAGTAGCGTGTGAAGAAAGGAAGGGACAAATTTTGCCATTGTTATAGAGAAAGAAGCGACAGGTTTTAGCTATCTGTTGGATGTGTGCAGAGAAAGAGAAAGTAGAGTCAAAAGATGACCCCAAAGTTGTGAGCTGAGGAAACAGGGAGGAGTGTAGTATTGTCCACAGAAAAAGAGAAGGGAGGGAGGAGATGGGTTTAGGGGGAAAGATAAGGAACTCAGTTTTGGCCATATTCCATTTCAGATGACGGTAAGATATCCAGGCAGCAATGTCTGTTAAGCAGGCAGAGATCTGGGCCTGAATTCCTGGAGAGATTTCGGGCATAGAAAGGTAGATCTGAGAGTTGTCAGCATAAAGATGGTACTGAAAATCATAGGAGGAAATAAGTGCACCAAGGGACTGAGTGTAGAGAAAGAAAAGGAGAGGTCCAAAGACAGAACCCTGAGGTACACCAACTGAAAGTGGGATGACAGTAGAGGAGGAACCACCAGAACATTCACTAAAAGTGTGATGGGAGAGAGAAGAAGAAAACCAGGACAAAACTGAGTCCCTAAATCCAAGTGAGGACAGGGTATCGAGGAGAAGGTTGTGATTAACAGTGTCAAAAGCAGCAGAAAGGACAAAAAGAATGAGAATAGAGTAGAGGCCTTTGGATTTGGCAAGCAACAAGTCACCAAAGACTTTGGCAAGAGCAGTTTCTGTGGAATGAAGAGAAAAAAAGCCAGATTGCAGTGGGTCCAGAAGATCTTGAGAGGAAAGAAAGTCAAGACCGTGGCGGTAAACCGCTCGTTCAAGTCGTTTTGAAGCAAAGGGGATGAGAGAGAGAAGTCGATAACAGGAAGGACAAGTAGGATCTATTTTTTTTTCTTCTTTTAGTGCCATCAAGTCAGTGTTGACTCGTAGCGACCCAGCTACCTCTGGGTTTTCTTGGTAATGTATCACCGGAAGTAGATTGCCATCCTTTTCTTCTGAGGCAATGGAGGGTAAAGTGACTTGCCCAAGGTCAAAAGGAGTGCCAGTGGGAATCGAACCCTTGATCTTCTGGGTACTAGGCAGTTGCTCTAACCACTAGGCTACTCCACTCAAGTAGGATCTAGTGAAGGCTTTTTGAGGAGAGGTGTAACCACAGCATGTTTGAAGGCCACAGGAACAGTTACAGTGGAAAGCAAAAGGTTAAGAATTTGACGGAAGGGATGACAGCAGAAGAGATAGAGCTTAGTCGATGGGTAGGGATGGGATAGAGGAGTGCAGGTAGTCAGTTTGGAGGAGAAGATTTGCCATTTCCTCCTCAGTGATTTCAGAAAAGGTGAAAGGGTGCCCAAAGGTGAGGGAAGGATTTGGGATTGAAGAGGGGAAAGATGAGGTGGAGATTAGCCTTGAATTCTCTGCAGGGTCATCTTCTGGACTTTGTCATGGAAGTAGTCGGCCAAGGGCTGGGCAGACAGTGAAGGAGGGATTGGAGGGACCTTGAGGAGAGAGTTGGGCGTAGAAAAGAGATGGTGAAGGTCAGAGGCAAGAGAATTAGTCAGATGGACATTTATTTATTTATCTATTTAACTAGACTTATACACTGCTTTTCTACCAGTCAAAGCAATGTACATTCAGGTACTGTATATATATATTTTTCCCTTGTCCCTGAAGGGCTCACGATCTACATTTTTGTACTTGAGGCAACAGAGGGTTAAGTGGCTTGCCCAAGGCCACAAAGAGCACCTGTGGGACTAAAAACCCCAGTCCTTCAGGCCCAAGTTTGCTGTCCTCTAGTGGGATTTGAACCCCCAGCCTGAGGTAACTTGCTGTAACTACTAGGCCACTCCTCCCTAGTACTCTTGCTTGGCAAACATATCAACAGAGCACTGTGGGTGCCACATTTCCGCATGGAGACACTGCGGTCAGTAATTGTGACCACACGAAAAGGTGGGTTTTTGACATCTCTCCATCTCACAGAGATGCATCTCCACATTCCGATTCTCCAAGACTTCCAAACGTTCCTACGGTTTGTGGTTCTGATGGGGCTTTTCCAGTTTCAAGCTTTGACATTTGGCCTTGCCTCAAACCTTTACGAAGGTGATGGTGGTAGTGGTGGTGGCGGCTGCTCTGTGACGCGATGGGATCTTGGTGCATCTGTATCTCGACGACTGGCTCATCAGAGCAAAGTTGGAGGCAGAGAGCACTGATGTCAGCGTGTGGTGGTCTTCAGCGGCTTGGCTGGGTGGTCAACATACCAAGGACTAGTTACAGCCCTCTCAGGACATCATTTACCTTGGGGCATGTTTCGATACGGGGATGGGCTAGTGTCTTTGCCTTTCAATCATGCCATGAAAATTCAGGAGCAGGTGAGATGGTATCTATGGATGGTGGTGCCTTCGGTTTGGCATTACCTGCAACTCCTAGGGTCCATAGTGGCTACATTGGAGATGGTCTCGTCGGCCAGGGTCCATATGAGGCCATTACAACAGTTCCTTCTATCTTGGTGGCTCTGCAGAGGCATCCACTGGCAAGACGACTGCTCTGCCCTCTGGACATGAGAATTCGCCTGCACTGGTGGCTGCAGTCAATGAACCTCCTGGCAGGTGTGCCGTTGGAGCCTTCTAACTGGGTGCTCGTGACCACGGACGCGAGTTTCACTGGTTGGGGGATGCATTGCCAGTACCAGGTGACACAGGACCTCTGGTCTTCGAAAGAGAGTGCCTGGTCCATCAGTCGTTTGGAGATGCAGGCAGTGTTCCTGGCTCTGATGTTTTATCTGCCTCTCATTCACAACAAGGCGGTGAGAGTTTGCTCCGACACCACCACCACAGTAGTGTACATCAATTGCCAGGGCGGCATGGGGTATATAGTCCTGGTGGAGGAAATCTGGCCATTGCTGCTGTGAGCAGAGGAGAATCTTCTGGCGCTCTCAATGGCACATGTGGCCATAAAAGAAAATATACAGACCGATTTTCTCAATCGCCACAGGGTTAGATCCAGGGGAGTGGTCCCTAGATCCATCTGTATTTTGCAGCATAACTCATCATTGGGGCAAACCAGTCATGGATCTGATGACACCAAAGACAATGCCAAGGTGAACTGTTTCTTCAGCTGGCACAGAGAGAGGATGTCGGAAGGTCCGAACATCCTGGCGGAGCATTGGCTAGTGGGGGAACTCCTCTATGCGTTCCCTTCCTGGGCCTTGATCGACTGGCTGCTTCAGAAAATAGAAACTCCCCACAGGCTGGTGATCTTAATCGCTCCAGATTGGTTGCAGAAGCCATGGTATGCAAATCTGATATGGTTGGTAGTGGCAGAGCTGTGATGTCTCTTGCAGAAGGACGACATGTTTTCACAGGCCCCATTCTCTTGCCTCAAGTGGATCGATTCTTGCCTTCAAAGGGTTAGGTTGAGAAGGAAAGGGTATTCAGCACACAGGTCATTTCTAATTTGCTGAGAGTGTGTAAGCATTCTACTTCCTTGTCCTTTATCAGAGTCTGGCAAGTATTTGAGAGCTGGTGTTCCAACAGTGGTCTCTGGGCTCTGTTGGCTTCAGTACCGGACATTCTTGCATTTTTGCAAGCAGGTTTGGAAACCGGTCTAGCCCTGAATTCATTGCGGATGCAGATGGTTGTCTTGACATGTTATCATGGCCAGATACAGGGGGTCTCTCTGGCCACACATCCTGATGTGGTGCGTTTTCTCCAAATGGTCAAGCAGGTTCATTCCCCAGTGCACCCACTAGTCCCACCGTGGAATCTCAATCTTGTGCCATTAGCCTTTACGGAGCATGCCTTTGATCCCTTGGCCCGGGCTACTCTGAAAGACCTTACCCTGAAGACAGTGTTCTTGGTAGCTATCTGCTTGGCTAGGAGGATCTCCGAGCTCCAGGCACTATTGTGCAGGGAACCCCTTCCTGCTCATACCTAAGGAAAAGATGGACTTGAAGCAGGTTCCTTCTTTCTTGCCCAGAGTGATGTCGGTCTTCCACCTGAATCAGCTGGTGTCTCTTACGGCCTTCCCTTTAGGGGGTGACGATCCTCAGGACCGGCAGCTGCATTTACTGGATGTGCACAGGGTCCAGGGAAGATACCTGAAACAGACCCAGTCTTTTTGTAAGTTGGATCACCTCTTTGTGCTCTTTGGGGGTCCATAGGAGAAGTGGCATCTAAGGCTTCTGTGGCTTGTTGGTTGAAAGAAGCCATTGCCCTGCCTATTTTGTTGAAGAGCAAGCCTCTTCCAATGGGATTGCATGTTCATTCGACCAGAGCTCAGTTGGCTTCCTGGGCAGAATTTGGTCTGGTCCCATCGGTTGATATTTGCAGAGTGGTGACTTGGTCGTCGCTTCATACCTTTGTGCCGCACTATCATGCTGATGTACAGGCCCAGGAAAATACACAGTTTGGGGCTGGGGTGCTGCAGGCTGGGCTCGCTGGTCCCGTCTGTAGTTGAGTACTGCTATGGTATATCCCACAGGTCTGGACGGGACTGGAGGGAAAAGGAAGGTAAAATTAGGCTTTACCTTTCAGTTGACTATTTCCTTGAGTCCCTCCAGTCCAGGACCACCCTGTGTTTTCTTCAGCCTTCTTTCTAGGGCGAGCCTGAGTCGATATGGAGCGGTTATGTTGTGGCGGTGCATGGTCTGTGATAGCCCAGCGATTTTTTTGGGCATGTTTGGTGTGCACTGAGTTGCTTTTCAGTACAGGATACTAGTCTTGGAGACGGTGCACAGAGCCCTTCTACTGTGACATCAGCAAAACCTGACACGCTCAGTCTCCAGCTGCTGGTGAGTAGAGGTAACCCACGTGTCTAGACTGGACTGGAGGGACTCGAGGAAAGTCATTTAGCAGGTAAGGCCTATTTTCACCTTAGCTGTTTTAGCTAACTGGGCAGTGGCTGAATATCGCTGCTGCCCAGTTAAATGCAGTGCTACCCAGCCAACTCGGATATTCAATGTTGGTGACTGGGTAAGACCTTGGCATTGAATATCTGGTAAGGCGACAACAGCCAGCTGCTTTAACAGCGCTGGCTGCCACCATTGAATATCGGCCTCCTATTGTAATAATATATTCAGTGGCACTAGCTCCATGGATAATGCCAGTGATTATAAGAATTTGATTTGAAATGTCTAGATTAGATGACTCAAATTATTCCTTAGACGTTTTACTGAAAATCGACCTCATAAGTACCCAAGTATCTTTATAAAATAGCCTCAGGTGCCTATATGGCTTCCTATCTAGATGACCTGTTTTAAAAGTATCTCCATAGAAGGTCATTTTCTAGTTTTATGGGTAGAAATTGCCCATAGTCCTGTATCTGACCTGAGCAAAGGCATTCCTGGAGCGGGGCTGAGAGGGGCTTAGTATTTATGTGCAGACATGTAAAACATGTTGGGAAGTTTGTGTGTGCTTAATAGAAGGTGTAAGTGTGTTTTTCTGCAGGGACTGTCAAAGCTAAGTATGCACAGATTTTCACTTAACAAACTGGTGTAGCTAGTGCGCATAGCTCCTCTCGAGTTAGGTGGCCTTTTATAGACTTAGCTACCTGTGTTCTGCTTGAAATAGTATATGGAGCAAGAAGTATTGCATAGTTGTATAATATAACTTTTATTGTAATTTATTTCAAGGGCAACGGTAAGCAAAACACTGAATTAAAATAATGAATTAACTAATTCAATATTTCACATTCTAAAATGAAATCTCATCCTTTCTTGCTCTATCCCACTTTACATTCGAGGACACATCCACAGAGATGAACAGCAGCAGCATGTCAGGGACTTTTGTAATGCTTCCATTCTGCTCCACCTTTTCCAGATGCCAGTACAGTATGTGGCTTAGAGGAACCAGGGCCTGCACGACCCACTGTGCTTATCATTCACTCGCACAGGGCAGCACAGTAAGCTGACCAGTCCCAGCTGTGGGTAGTGGGCAACAGACAGAGGGCAGACAAGTAGTAAAAATCATCATGGGACTTTGAAGTCCCTGAATGCATTGCAGCTCTGTGCATGAGCTCCAGGGTCCCATCCTGATATTTAGTGGCCTTTAGTAAGTGGTCAGCGGCACTTTCTGCACCAAGATTAGCTTTGTGAATGGTGAAGCCGCACAGAGCAGGAAGTTCAGGCTGATCTCTCAAACCGTGAGATCAGCATGAACGTCTGTCCTACGTGGTTCCATCATTCAGGGAGCTGATTTTGGGTGCATGAAACTGCTGAACCATGGTAGTCTGGACTCTGAAGAAGCACAGTAGGTAAGATGGATTCCGGGGGAAGGAGAGATGAGAGAGAGAAACAGACTGGAAGAAGGCGGGGAAGGGGGGGGGCGGTTATGAGAGAGACTAGAGGAAGAATAGCCAGGGTCCCGGGTTATCGGAGAGAGACACTGGGTGAAGCCTGATGGGGACTTAAGAGAGAGAGAAATAAACCAAGGGAAGGCTGTGGGAGACGATTGAGAGACAGTGTAACAGATAGGGGGAACCCTGTGAGGGGTGGTCATTAGAAAGAGAGAGAGACAAAATCCACACACACAGCTCCTGACACTCCCCATCACCGGTACACCCACTCGCAAGTGTTAAGCTCCACCTTAGGGCAGGTTAAAGAACTAGTCCAGCTAACTGGGTGTGGTCTCAACTGGCAGACCAAAAATATGTGGGGGGGGGGGCAGGCAGAGGGAAGGCCTAGGGAGCAAAGGAAACTGCATCTCTGCAGAAGCTCTGTCAGGCAATGACAGGTAGCACCCTATGATAGCTAAATCTAGGGGCAAAAAGGCTAGGACAGCGCCAGTGCTAACTGGAGCGTGCATCTGTAAGCCCAAGGCATCTGATAAACCTGGGAGGAAGGGCTAGGATCCTGCCAGAGTGGCTAGAGGGTGTAATCTGTAAGTCCAAGCGGCTAGAAAGCTGAAATAAAAGGTAAAATGTAAAAGCTAGGGATTAAGCGGCTGAGAAACCAGGACTAGCAGCTGGGAGTAAACTACAGTGGAAAACCAGGAGGCTTACTGGAGCCTGAAAGCCTCATGGGTCCAGTGGAGACAGAACTTGTTTAGAAGGCTTGGTTCTAAACCTCAAAATATAGGTGTGTTCCTGTTCCCCTTGTATCAGTAAGGGTGGATTGAAGTCCCAGGATGGATTTCTCTATTGCACTCCATAAGAAAAGCAAGACTACAAGTCCTGCATGCAGTAGGGTAAACCCAGGACTGCTTCAAGCCTGTCGGGCACATCTAGAGCCAGTTGGCAACCCTAGCTGCTGGATAAACTGAAAGCTATACATTGTTCTACAGAAAAGAGCTTTGAGAAATAAGTGTTCATACCTTGTGTTTGACTTCAGTTTGGGTTAAAAGAGGATGAACCCTAACTGAAATACTTGTTAATGTGGAAGTGCTGTTTTCATCATGGTTTAACTGCATGTTAATGATTTGCACAGTATTGCAATCAGTAAGGGAGATTGAGAAGAGCTGAGCCTGCTCTGTCTCTGTAGCGGTGTGGCAATCAGCTGGATGGAAAACCTGACATGGATCATAAAAACTGCTCAAAGACTGAACTAAAGCCAAGAACTTCCAATGAGGGGAAGAAAGGCATGAAGTAAATGAACTGTCACTGCTACATTGTGCCCTGTAGTTTACTGGGCAAAAGTAAACTCTCTTGTGTATGTTTGTTGAGAAAGTGTCACTTTAAGAAACAGGGTTTTGGTTCTGAGAACTTAACACGCTGAATTCAAGTTATATCTGAAACTGAACTTATTGTCGTAAGCTATCCTGATTAAAGTTGAACATGTTTTGAATTGTGTTAAATTTGTGCAATAAAATTTATAAGCCTAATCTGAATGTTCTTGGGAATATGCTTCTACGTTGATGAGCAAATAATGAGGAGCAACACGTGAGCAGTCATTCAGGAGCTGGTGAGTGAACTCTGTCACCCCCTAGTGGTCACAGTTATTGTTGGGATAAAATGAGGCATTGGCAGCTTATATAGACTGACGAATTTACTGAGGCATGAGTCTTATAAGTGTTATCTATAAGGTACTACCGGCCTCTGCCATTTTTGCTCTAGACTATCATTTATTGCATTTGATATACCACCTTTTGTTTGAGGCATTCTGAATGGTTTACAACAAAAAAAATTCAAAAACCAAAGAAATAGCTAAGACTAAGACAGGCACCTCTCAAAAATTTCATCATGTTGGGACAAAAGAAGGAATCCACTGGGGCAGGGGTCAGCACAGTAATCACGTGCATAGGCTAACAAAAAAGATAGCACCAGCCCTGAGGGGAACTAGAGCTTTTCAATACTATAAATATATTTAGATTGGTTTGGTCTTTAAATCAGTGGTTCTCAACCCAGTCCTCTGGTACCCCTAGTCCAGTTGGGTTTTCAGGATATCCACAATGAATATGCATGAGAGAGATCTGCATGCAATGCTTCCATTGTATGTAGATCTATCTCATGCATATTCATTGTGATATCCTGAAAACCTGACTGGCTTTGGGGGTACTGGAGGACTGGGTTGAGAACCATTGCTTTAAATAAAATCCCAGCAGGTCAAGGTCCTTGTGTTCTGCTAATTTTCTTTGTCTTTAAAAATCTTGAAAAAATATACAAAAGAAAATCAGAACAGTGAAGCACATCAACAAGAATCCAGTGGAGTCTAAACTATTCAGCTAGATGAATTAAGCTGTTCTTTTTTTTTCCTTCCTCTCATCCAATTTTAATTAGAAAGATTTAAATAGATTTGGCTGCAGTTTCCCAAAGCAGATGTAGAATGCACGCTGGATGTATTTATTAAGTGCTGAGATACTTTGCATACTAATAAGCATTGTACTGCAGCCCCCAATAAACAATCTACTAGAAAATCTTTCAATAGCCCTTTTTATTAGAAACCATAATTTCTGCTACATTTATTAAGCCTTTCCTAAGTTAACTGTTGAAATAAATATGGTGCAATACTCCGTCTTTTTAGTGCATATTTACCTGCAGCCTTTCTAAGAGAGCACCTCTGCAGATATCCATGAGTTCTTTTGCATAATAAGGAAAATCTTGGCCCTTTAAAGTGCCTCTAGGGGCAAGCCTTCTCCTCTCTAACATCTGCCAACCGCAGGATCCTTGATTAATGTTGGTCTATGAAATTACATATTCTAAGGGGCCCTTTTACTAAAGGGTGCTAAGGTGTTACACCAAATGTGCCAACAACACTGAAACTATCGTACTGTGGTGCAACACCACTGCATTAATTACACAGGTACACTAAAAAAAATTTTTTTAAACTGCCTCTAATGTTTCGATTGATTTTTAAGTTTTTTGGTGCGCTGAATCCAAATCTGGTAACCAATTTGCTCCATCACGTACAGATTTTTTGCTACATTGGGTTAGCAGTTTGAGGTGAACGTTTCAGATTGAGTGCGATCGAGATAAAAGTTTCTTGGATGAATTCTTTATACTAATTGTTTAGTAGTTATTAAAATAAGAATAAAGAAAATTGTAACAAGGCAGCACATAAGAATAGAGTAATGTCAACAAAACACACTGTGATGGTAGCAAAATTGTCTGCACTTAAAACAGCCACATACATGTGCACAAACATTGAGCATATAAGAGCGAGGTTAGACACAAAGCAAAGCAAAGAAATGTGCAAAAAATGTTGTACAGGTATGTATGTAAGAATAGAAAACGCAAACCGCACCATTGCAATACATGAAGACAAACACCCGATGGTGTGAAAATAAAATTCTAATAAATGAGATCCGACACTGTGGTAATAACTAGCAAATTTTTATTTCAAAGTTTAGTAAAAACACGATATTTGTCAACACAGTTTAGATTTTAAAGTCATTCTTGGGTCAATCAATCTCCTGGTGGGCCCGTTTCTTCTTCCCCCGAATGCTTCTCTTGGTGTGCTGCTTGGCGTATTTTTCATCTGGGGTTTCCCGCAGCAGCAACCAGCAGAAATCAGCCATCATAGTGGTGTTCCATCTTCCTTGGTACCTTCTCTCTCTGCGTCCTTGATGTCCTGGTGAAACCTTTCACCTTGTTCTTCACTGTACGCCCCCAAGTTTTCGGGAAAGTAGTTCACATGGGAGTGCAAGAAATGGACTTTCAGGCTCATGTTACAGCCTTGTTCTTTGAAGGCATTGAGCATCCTGGCAACAATATCCTTATAGTTCTCATCCCGCCTGTTCCCCAAGAATTTGAGAACAACATCCTTGAAGGAATCCCAGGCTTCTTTTTCCTTCTCAGACATCGTTTCAGCGAATGCTCCATCTGAAATGAGTTTCCTTATATCAGGGCCAACAAACACTCCTTCCTTTTAGCTTTGCTTCAGAAAGTCTGAGGAACTTTGAGCAAAGGTACCGAAAGCACTCACCATCTTTTGGAAGGGACTTGATGAATTGCTTAATGAGACCCAACTTAATGTGGAGAGGTGGTAATAGAATTTTATCACGAGGTACCAAGCTCTCATGAACATTTTTCTCACCGGGTCTCAAATACTCCCGAATTGGCCAGTCTTTTTTCCCCCAGTGTAGGTCGTGGGCCCGGCTATCCCACAAGCAAAGGAAGCAGGGATATTTGGTGAAACCGGATTGCTGCCCTAATAGCATGGATAGAATTTTAAAGTCTCCACAAATCATCCACTTATGCTCATCATAACGAATCTTCTGAAGAATCAGGGCCAAATTCTCGTATTTTTCTTGGAGAATAACAGAGTGAGCAATAGGAACTGAAGCGAATGTGTTGCCATTATGAAGAACACCTTTTATGCTGTCTTTTGACGAATCAATGAACAGCCGCCATTCAGCAGGATCATACTTGAGTTTAAACTTTTCCATCACTCCGTATATATCGTTGCAAAATACCAAATCTTCCTCTTTGCTGAAATACTTCAAAAATTGTGTCTCGCGGTTGCGGTACCAATAAAAAGTTGTTCCTGGTGACAATAGATTTTTCTGTTTAAGCCGAGAACCTAGCAGTTGGGCAGCATCTTTTGGGAGTCCTAAATCCCGGACTAAATCATTCAATTCAGCTTGAGAGAAAAGTTCAGGTTTCGGATCTGGTTCAGTTTCAAACTCGGAAGTACTGGACTCATCGGGAAAAGCCATCTGATGAGTCTCATCATGATCAGAACCGTCCACACAAATATGATCCAAAGATTTTGATGGTTCAGGCACAGGTACTTCGTTGCTATGAGGCATAGGCCTAATTGCTGAGGGAAGGTTGGGGTAACTTATTACGTTCTTATTTTTTAAGTTGTATCCCTTCACAATGCAAGAGCAAAAATAGCAGTCACTGCTGTGGTCTCTTTGTTCACGCCACATCATAGGTATTCCGAAACAAAATGCTTGTTTTTTACCTTTCATCCATAAGCGTAGATCTTCCTCACATGTCTTGCACACTTTGTGAGGAGCCCACGGTTTGTCTTGATCGCCTAACTTCAAACCGAAATAGGCGAAATATACTTTTTTAATAAATGCAGAAATGTTCCTCTGCCGCTTTTTCACGGTATATTCCCCACAAATAAAACAAAAACTGTCCGGAGAGTTGACGAAACCTCTGGCTCTGTGAGCCATCACAAATACACAGCACTGCAAACTACAACTGTAGTGAACCACTTCGGAATAAAGCTGGATTACGACTGAGCAAACAAAAGATAATAATGAACTTGCAAGAAACTGAAATTTGACAGGAACGTTCATGTCGCAACCACCGTGTTTGAGCGAGCGAACGAGGCGAGTTGAACAGGAAAGAACATGCGCCAGCACGAGTACTGGATTTAGCCCCCCGCCTCCCAATTGTCCTGTTAATGTATAAAATGAATACAAAACACTCTAAAATATCACGAGGGAGTGTTTCTATTTAGTTAACCATTACAACCTCTATTTTGGGCCAAGAAAATAAACTGCAGTCGGCTAAAAAGAAATTATGTGAACATTCCTTATATGGGTAAGAAATCTAATTTTGCAAGAAAACGTGACGTGATGGAACATTTTGGCTATTTTTCCTGGATTCAGCACCCCAAAATCTATAGGAATCAGTTGCAAAACTGGAGGCAGTTTTTTGGTAGTGTACCTGTGTTATCAGGGATGTGGAAAGCATTTTCCCGACAGGTAATGTGGAGCCCTGTTCCTTAGCACGGGTGCACTTAATGCCAACTCAATAGGTAGCATTAGGTAATCCCTCACTAATGCAATTAGTGCATGGTGTGAACTCAACACCAACTGCATAGAGCACACCATGCCCACTGTCTGCCCCACCCACCCAAGACCCTTAAGTATGTTACACAGCATGGAAATTGTCCTGTGCTGTCATGGCCTTGCGTGTCAGCGTGTGCCAGAATACACATGGTCAGCTAAGACCCCTCTAAGTTGCATGTTAAAGGGCAGTAATATGCATTCTTTCACCACTGCAACACGCATTAATTACTAATGAGATGCAAAGCATGCAAATGAATGCAAAATACCTCATTAGTATCTGAATTTAGCGCAAGCTGCATTATTCATGGAAGCATAACACCAGCTCACCTACATGTGTCCTGATGCTCCTAGCTGTCATCTTAAAGGGGATGCAATGTAAGCACACTGGTGGTCTGAGGGTGCCCACTCTCTGGCACCCCCATGAACCCTCCCTCCTGCATTCATACCCTAACCCACTCCCCCCAAAGGCCTAATTAAAAGTCCACCACTTCTTAATGCTTCCCACCCCCTGGATCCCGATACAATCCTTCTCAACCTCCTGTGATCCTCTAGCCGCCACTGACAAATTTTAAACCTGGATATTCAAGCCGGGGTCATATCCAGCCCCAACATTGAACATCCAGCTTGCCTGGATTTGCTGGACACTAACTAGGCAGCAGCAATATTTAGCTGTTGCCTGGTTAGCTTCCACGGCAAAAGATAGGCCAGCCTTTGCTGTGCCTGATTTTCTGTGTAGTAAAACTAAACCTCATTCAACAATTAACCAATTCAATTTGTTCAGTATTTCTTTGTTGTCACAAACTGAGCCTCAGAATCAACCAATAGCACTTGAGTTCTAGGGATTGTAAAGATTTCCCAGACATGTGCTGGTTTTACATCAATGGCTCATATTGATAGGAACTAGTGACGTATCAAGTGTAGCACACAATAAGTTTCAATAAGGAAAAAATACTCATCTTATGGTTTAATGTGGTACGTCATAGGTTCCTTTAGTTATCTTGCAATTTTCTTTCAATTTTTGTTAGTTGCTTGCGATCTTTTTATAATTATTTGGATAACTTGAAGCGTGTCCTAACGCCAACTTTATGAGGCACCCTTGCGTTTCTCCATAAAAGGGTTTCTCAAGGGACTCAAACATCAAATCAATTTCCTATGAAAAATGACATCAATAATGACTGAACAATAGTAACATTTAAAAACTCCACCACAATGTTTGAAAATAATCCAAAAGGAAAATGTAAGATGTAAGATTAACCTGACCACAGCACAGCTCGTTTTCTTAACCAACGATCGCCCTCCAGTTCTCTGGGGAATCCAAAACCGCCGCGCATGCGGGCCAGAAGTAAAGCTGCCATTTTTAAGTGCCTTGAAAAACCTAATAAGAGTTAAACTAGTCATCGATTGGTCGGACGTCAAATGCAAACCGACCAATCAATGCTGAAATTAAGCCCTCCTGGCAGTATCGTGCCTAAGGTGTAAATCCACCACTGCTCTCGATAAAGTAATTGTAGGTCTCGTGATCTCCCCCTGCCCATTTCCTAATACTTGTTCAATAACCCAACAACTGAGCTGAGCAAACACATGTTGGTGTGACAAACAATGTTCAACTAAAGGAGCTTCCTTTCGAGTGCACCGGAGCCTGCTTTCATGTTCCTTCATCCGGATCTTAAATGGACGGATCGTTTTGCCTATGTAAAGTAGGTCACATGGACATTTCACTGCATAAACTACATGAGTTGACTCACAGGTGGTGATGTGTCTCAATTTATACGTCATACCTTTGTGAGTAAACTGGGAAAATTCAACAGTAATATCATATCATATACAGTGTCCATATCTGCTATGGCCAATCTCAGAAGCTTCCTGGTTAACCGGCGTGATGTCTCGTAATTTGGTGGGACTTAGATATTCTTTCAGATTGCGACTGCGTTTCCATACGCGTCGTATTGATTTGTCTTGCATACCTGGTACTACATGAAGTATAGCTCCATGTTTTCTCAAAATCTTCTGCAAACCTGAACTTATCGGAGAGTAAGGTGTAATAAAATTAATACTTCGATTCGTGCTGGAATCCTCCAAGTTCTTTTTAGGTGTTAGCAACAAATCACGATTGTACAGTGCTCGTTGGTAAGCCTTCTGTATCAAAGGGTAAGGATACCCTCGATCAACAAAATTTGCTTTCAAACCCACAGACAATTATAAGTCTTCACATCTGAACAGTTACGCCGGTACCTCAAAAACTGAGATAACGGCAGACTGTTCTTTAACTGAGGAGGGTGTGCACTATCATGGTGCAGGAAAGTGTTACGATCAATCGATTTGCGATATACTGAAGTACCCCAGCCTTTCTCTTCCCTTGTGATTAATAAATCTAAATAGGTAATACATTGTTACTGGACTCACTGGTAAAGTTGATATTGACATCTCGAGAATTTAACCACTGAAGGAAAGAATCTAGTTGAGACTCGGTGCCCCGCCATAACATGAAGACGTCATCAATGTAACGATACCAGGCCTTGATGTTATCAGAATAAATGGAGTTAGGAAAATTTTTTTTTCAAAAGTTCCCATATAAAGATTAGCAACTGACGGGGCGCAAGTAGCGCCCATGGCCACCCCCGAAATCTGGTGGTAAAGAACCCCTTGAAATTTGAATTTTTTTTTTTAAAAGGGCTAAAGCAGTGAGAGCTTGCAAAAATTGTAACTGTAAGACAAATCGCCACAAGCAATCAGTGCCTGTTGTACTATTGCACTGGCAGCTTCTTGTGGAATGCTAGTGTAAAGGGACTGAAGTCTAATGTTACTAAAAGCACCTGATCATCATCAGCCCAGGGGGACAAATCTTGTAACAAGGATAAAAAATGCATCGTATCGCGGACATAAGATGGGATGTCCATCAATAATGGGCATAAAAAAAGAGTCCAAATACGTAGACAGTGGTTCCAACCGTGTCCCTTTCGTGGACACAATGGGACGACCCGGGGGCCTAGTGGGATGTTTGTGGATTTTAGGAACAGTGTAGAATTGGGCTATTCGCGGTCCGACCACGTTCAAAAAACATATTCCTTTTTTGAAATTACCTTATCTCGTAAGGCCGCCTGTGTAAGTTCTTTGATAGACCCTAGCGCCGAGCTTCAAGCTACTATCGACACAACTGTGTATGTGGTAGTATCCCGAAGTTGTGTTAAAGCTTCTTCTAAATAAAAGGCCCTTGTTTGTATAACAATTGCGCCGCCTTTGTCAGCACGGCGAATCACCCAATCTGATTGGGACTGCAACTTATGTAATGTAGCCCCCTGAGAATGGGAAAGACGTGTCTTATGTAATGAACAGTTGCCAGCCAATTGTTCTACATCCCGTAAAACAAGATCTTTAAAAATTTGTATAGCTGGATGAATCGGGCCAGGTGGCGTCCAATGCGACTTTAAAGGCAGCTGAACTCTTCTAGATTCCATAGGATCGGCCACGTCCGCTGTAGGGGGAACAGTTGAAAAAAATTTTTTTAAATGAAGCTTTCGCACTAAACTCTCAAAATCAATGCGAAAGCAAAAGAAGTCAAATTCAATCTCTGGAACATATGATAGATCCCTTTCCAATAAACTCTCAGTGTCAGGTAATAGTGGTCCCCCCGTAAGGTTGACCACTAAACTTTTACTTGGAGGTATTATTTCCCCCGAGATTTTTGTTTTCCTCATCCCTGGCCCTGTACGGGTTGTACTCCTTTCTTTCGCTGAGAACGACCATTTCCTTCTTTGTCCAAAAAACTCTTTGGAAGACTTGCTAGAATCCGAATTACCCCCATCATCTGTGGTGTCATCAAAATAAATGTTTCCTAGATTTCTTTAATTTTCGATTGGTGTTCATCCACGGATAAACGTAGCCTGTAGTGTAATCAGCCCCATCACGCTTTAATTTCTTCAATTTTTTTGTCATTACTTCTTGTCGCACTGTCTCAATCTTTTGTTTCAATAGCCCCTGATGACTGGAAAAATGCTCATCTGATTCCTTTGCCTTTAATGTAGTAACATGAGTTGCAATCTCAGTCGATAACTCTTCTACTTGTGATTTAGCTGAATCTATCAACAGAACCATTAAATCCAAGGAATATTTGTTTAAAATCCTGTTCCATTTCTCCACAAAAACAGAATCAAGAGAAGGGATCCGAGGTTCTTTGTAAACCCGTAAGCCTCTAGGGATTTGTTGATGACTTATATATTCTAATAAAGAAGATCTGTGTAATTCAGTCCTGATCCGTCTTATCTCTAGCTTTTCCACTGTCTCCCATGAAATCTCGGTAGTATCCTCAGCAGTATTAGATGCATTCAAGGCAAAAGGCGTTTTTTCCTTCAATAACGTGGTGATGTATTCATTTTTTTTTTTTTTTAATTTATTTTTTTATTTATTATTAACAACCAACACAGCATACATTACACAACAGAAGCCGTGAACCCCCCCTCCTATAACCTAAATACATTCTATACATCAATCACATTCACCAGTGACCTTTGGGAAGGCCCCTGTGCCTAATGCCTTCCCCTGTATCCGCCATTTCCCCCAGACCCCCCCCCCCCCGGTGTACGTAGGTGCTCAGTTATATACATTAGACAATTTAACCCTACTTATACCACTTTACACTATCCCAAGCTTAAATTCTCCCCGCCCGCCCCCCATCCATCCTCAGTCTACGAACCCCCCACCCTCCCACTTGCCAAAGTTTTCCATTATAAAACCACGCTAGCATAATGACCGCCAATCTCCCCCTTCCCCCCCCCATCTCCCCTACCCCATCTTTCCTCGAGACCCCCCCCCCTCCTCTCCACCCTCCATTGTTCATATCTTTCCCACACCTTATTATATCTTGAAACAATATGTTTTGATGGGCTTCTATCGCACAGTATTCCCAAAGCTGCTCCATTCCCCCCACCACCTCTGCTAAGGGGGGAACATCCGGCTTCTTCCACCAGCGGAGAAGACTCATCCGCCCTGCAATTACACAATATCCCTGTAGTTTCCCCCTGTCTCTCCCGCCTTCTCCCGTCCCCCCCTCATTCAGTATTACCATACTAGGCGTAAAGCCTGTCTGCACCCCGGTGATGTCTGCCGTGAGCCTTTCCACCCCACTCCAATATTCCTGAACTACTGGGCAGCCCCACACCATATGCAGCAAGTCTCCTCTAGCCCCACACCCCTTCCAGCATCGATCCGAACTAGCCGGGTATAGAGCGTGTAGCCACACCGGGGTCCAATACATTCTCAGCCTTAGCTTATAGCTGTTTTCTAGCATTGCGGTACCCGGTGCTAATTGGTGAGTTCTGATATAGATTCTGTCCCACCTTTCATCGTCCCAATGCCCCCCCAGGTCTTCCTCCCACTGCTTCTGACCCCGTACGGCCCCTTGCTCGGGTTCCCCCAGGATTTTGTATAGCTTCGATATAATCCTAATTGGTATCCCAGCACCCCCCATCATCTCTTCAAAAGGCGTAAGTTTCGCCATCAAATCTTGCTTCACCTCCTTCCTCTGAAGCCAGTACCACAGACTAGCATAAGCAAACCTATCATGCTTCTCCAAACAATATTTCTGCAGCAATTCCTCAAAGCCTCTAATCCTCCCCCCTTCCCCCACCAATTGTCCCAACGTCCGTAACCCTGCCTTCCCCCATCTCCTAAAAATCCCTGCCTCCTCCCCCATCCTACCCTTCATCGCTATCTGGATTGGAGTTTCTCGGGAGTATTGCTTCCCCCCCAGCAGGCACCCCTTCCTTTTCGTCCAAACCCGTCTAGTAAGATCTTTGTAGGGATTCTCGTCTTCCTTCCCCCTTCCACCCCCCCAGGGTCCCAGATCCAAGCTCCCCCCTCGGTCCCCACCTCCCCCTCCATCCCCACCCACCCAGGCCTCTCCACCCCCTCCTTCCAGGCAAAGAGTGCCCTAAGTTGCGCCGCTTCATAATATCGGAGTAAAGATGGAACCCCTAACCCCCCCTCCGTTTTATGCCTATACATGGTCGCCCTGGCTACTTTTGGTCGCTTTCCATCCCAAATAAATTGCAACAACAAATTTTGCATCCTAGCTATTTCCTTTCGGACCAACCAATACGGCAATGGCATATAAACGAACAACAACCGTGGAAGAACATTCATTTTTACTACTGCAACACGTCCCATCCAAGACAAATAAAGCCCCCTCCACCGTGATAAGTCTTGTCTTATGTTCTCAACCAGTCCCTGATAGTTCCATTGCTTAATCTTAGTGAGAGGGACCCCCAACTGGATCCCCAGGTACCGGAACCTCCCCTCCACCCACCGAAATTTAAAATGATGCCGCAGACTCTCCTCCACCCGGGGCGCCAGATTGAATCCCAGCAGTTCTGTTTTCCCTTGATTGATTTTATACCCCGCTAAGCGGCTGTACCGTTGTATAGCCGTCATCAGCACGGGTAGTGTCGTAAGTGGTTGCGTCAGGGTGAAAATAATATCATCGGCAAACAGTCCAATTTTCTCCTCCCTACCACCGATCTGTACTCCCTTAATGTCCCCCAGCTGCCGAATATATGCTGCCAACGGCTCTATGGCCAAGGCAAACAGCAAGGGTGACAGCGGACAGCCCTGCCTGGTACCTCTATGTAACTCAAAACTCTCCGAATAGCCCCCGTTAACCCGCACCCTGGCGCTCGGGCCCCTGATAGAGAGCTTTAAGCCAACGGATATACGTCTCTCCAAATCCCATTTTCTCCAAAACCTGAAACATAAAGGACCACTCCACCCGATCGAAAGCTTTTTCCGCATCCACAGTGATTACCACAGCCTCTTCGGTAGTTCGCTGAAGGTGCCACATAATATTCAAAAGTTTTCGCACATTATCGCTACCCTGACGTCCCTTCACAAAACCCGTCTGGTCCGGGTGGATCAAGTGCGGCAAAATGTCCTGGATACGGTTGGCCAAAATCTTTGCCAATAACTTCGCATCCAGGTTAATTAAAGAGATGGGCCGATACGAACCACACACCCCCTTGTCCTTGCCTGGTTTCGGCAAGACCGTTATGCCAGCCTCCGCCATTGAGCGCGGGAGGCCCTCCCCCTGAAGCACCCTATTAACTACTTTGGTAAATATGGGCGTAATCTGTTCCGACATTACCTTATAAAATTTTGCCGTGTATCCATCTAACCCTGGTGCCTTTCCCAATTTCAATGTGGTTATAGCTCCCCGCACCTCCTCTTCCTGAATCTCCCGCCCAAGATGTTTCCTTTCCTCCTCCGTCACCTGTGTCAGCCCACATTCCTCCAGAAATTCCGTAGCGTCCCTCCCTCCCGCCTCCAGTTCGCTTGCATACAGAGTTTTATAATACTCCCGAAACACCCCCCTAATTCCTTTGGAGGTTTGGACCCACTCACCTTTAGTGCTCCGAATGCCCCCAATGAACCCTGCTTGCCTCCTCCCCTTCAAGCGACTGGCTAACACCCTCCCCGCCCGATTCCCACCCTCAAAATGGGCCTGCTTCAAAACCGACATTTGGAATGCTATTTCTTGGGCCCGCAATTTACTCAACTCTCCTCTCACCCTCTGTAACTCCGTAAGCGTACCGGGATCAGCCACCCTCTGGTGCACCCCCTCTAGTCGCCTCAACTGTTGCAATAAATCAGATTCCATGGCCCCTTTTTCACGTTTAACCTGCGCCCCCAACCCAACCAGCTGTCCTCTAATTACTGCCTTTAAACCATCCCAGAGCACCCCCATAGACACCTCCCCCGTATCGTTTAGCTGGAGATAGTCCTTTATATGAGCCTTAAGCTGCTCAACATGGTTTGCCTCCTCCAGCAAAGAATTGTTAAGTCGCCAGAATTTTAAACTCTCATCCTGCCCGCCCATTTCGAAGCGTGCACTCACTGGGGCATGATCCGACCACGTAATCTGACCCTGCTCCACCTCCTGCACTCTGTCCAACCAGATTCCTCCCCCCCAAAGCATATCCAACCTACTATAGGAGCTATGCACTGGCGAGTAGTAAGTATATTTCCGTTCTCCCGGATGCCAACTCCTCCACAAATCCACCAACCCCAGGCGCTCTCGCAGCACGTGTAGACTTCGTCTATCCCCCCGTCCTCCTCCTCCCCGCCCCCCACTTGTATCAATCCTAGGATTACACGTTAAATTAAAATCCCCCCCCATGATTATTGGTGTACTCCCCAGGCCTTCCAATTCTTTCAAGAGTTGCTCGTACATCTCCCCCTGCTTCTCATTAGGTCCGTACACACTGATCACCCAGACCTCCTCCTCCTCAATTTGCAATAATACCCCCACCCATCCCCCCCCTTTCCCCCGTCGAACTTCCTTCACCATGTTGTGGTACTCCCCCCCCCCCCCACCAAAATGCCCACCCCCCCCCTTCCTAGAGTTTAATCTCTGGCCCGCCAAAACCACCTTGGGAAATTTGCCTGGATTCCAACATGTATTCCTGCCCCACCCGCAGGTGTGTTTCTTGTATACACATAATATCGGCCCCCATTCTTTTACCCTCTCTTCCCACCAACTGGCGTTTCTGTCGAGTTCGCAGCCCCTTCACATTTAAGGTCATAATACTTAACATTTTGTGCTTCCCATACCCCCTCCCTCCCTTCCGCCCCCTTTCCCTCCCCCTCCCCTCTTACCTCTTCCTCCCCTCGACCCTCTCCAACCCACATCCCCCCTCCCCCCCACCCTCCTCCCCCCATCCCCATCCCCTGTCTCTTCCAGAGGATAACTCAGGAGTAGTGCGCCCCATGCCCTCCCCAACCATACGCCGTCCCGCACCCCTTCCCCCACCCTCCTGCAACCCGCTTCCCCCCCTTCTGCCATTCATACCGTCCTCCCCCCTTTCTTCTCCGTATATTCCCCTACAGCCACGCCAGCTTCCCCCTCAATCCTCCAGATCCTATTCCTCCCGCACGGTTATCCTACACTTCCCCCCCCCCTTCCTCCCCCTCCCACCCCCCTATACCCTTCCCACCCTACCGCCTCCTCCTCCACCCTCCTCTCCCCCCGTTACTTTACAAAATACCTATATGTTACTTATGTTAGCAGTCGTAAAGACAACCTTCCTCCACCACCTTGCAACCCATAGACCATCATGTTATCAGTCCACAAGTCTGTTCAAGTGTCTTCCAGCCTCTGGGCCTCGTGCAGCTCCTGCCCATGTCGCGGGCCTCCGATTTTCCCGCACTCTGGGCTGCCTCCCCTCTGCCCCTGCCGCTCTCCAATGGTAGAACCTGCCTCCAGGTCCGCCCCGTGGATGTTCAGGCCTGCGCCCCTGAGAGCTCTCTGGGCCTCCTCCGGTGTCTGCGCCCGCCATGTCCGCCCTTTGTAGGTAAATGAGAGTCCAAAAGGGTGCAACCATCTATATTTAATGTCCTTCCTGCGCAATAGTTGTGTTACAGGCTGCATGGCCCTCCGCCTCTGCAATGTTCCTGCAGACAGATCTTCGTAGATGTGCACCGGATAGCCCTGCCACATGAGGGCTCTTTCTCGCCTGATTTTGTTAACTATCGCCTCCTTCGTTTTATAACGTGTCAGGCAGATGATTATGTCACGGGGCTTATTACCCACGGGTTTCCCCAGTGCTCGGTGAGCTCTTTCAAGTTGTATATCTGTAGCAGTCACCTCCCCACCACCCAAGCGTAGGGCCTCCAAGCAGACTGAGCGAGCTACCTTCTCGCTATCTTGAAATTCTTTCTCCTCTGGTATTCCACGGAGTCGCAGATTATTACGGCGAGAGCGGTTTTCCAAATCTTCCAATTTATATAACAAAGTCTCATATTGTGACCCCAACTGCACCGATCTTTTTGTCTCTTCTTCTTGGTGCAGTTCAATCTCTTGCAGCCTGTTCTCATGGTCTCCCATTCTACAGACCAGTTCTCCAACTTCTTCTTTCAGGGGGGCCAGCACATCGTTCAACTCACTCTTTACTGACTGCACTTCATTTTTGATTTCAAGGAACCAGTCTCTAAGCTCCGCTCTCGTAATAGGTTGCATAGAGTCAGTTCCTGACATTTTTACATTCTCCATGTCTTCAGCTCCCCCCTGTTCTCCCGGCACCTCTGGGAGCTTTTTGTTCTCCATCTGCCCAACCTCACCTTTTCCTCCATGCGCCCCTGAGTAGGCATATTCTTTGAGATCCGCCGCTTTTCGTCTGGTGGTCATCGTTGTACCGGATGCCTCTTGCAGGGCCAGCAGAAAACGTCCAATTTTTGGTATTTGGGCTCCCCAGCCCCTCTTTATTATTATTATTATTTTTTTTTTCCTTTTCCTGATTTACTTATTTCCAGAGCCCTTAGGGCCATCACTGCAACTTGCTGCCCAGATAGTGGTGGCCGGCTTCTTCCAGCTCCCCTCAGTTTCCTTCCACCAGGCCCCGTGCTCACGCTGGCTTCACACTGCTAGCCCCCAGCCTTCGCAGCTTGCACTAATCTGCTGGGCTGTTCTCTTCAGCCCCTGCTCTCCACCGGCAGCACTTGACACAGCTGACCTACTCCTCTCCGGTCTGCCAAACTCCGCGATACAGCTCACCTCCAGGGCACTGGCTCCGATCTTTCTCACTGCTGGGGAGCCGCAGCACTGTCGAGGGTACAGGCCTCTAACATCCGCCTGCCCTAGTCCCCTTCTCAACGCTGCCTCCGGGCGCCATTTTCGGCCCAACACGCTGCCGCCGCCTTGCTCTCCCGATGATTCGCCGCACCTCCAAAATAGCTTTTATCGCTGTCGGCTTTTCATCGGTCCCGGCGCCTCCTGCCCACTGTCTGCATTCAATGCGCCCACTGGCCACCTCCGAGGGAATTGTATATAGGGCTTTTAGCTGGGTCGGTGCCGGAGCGGCTCTTTCAAGCCGCCATCGGCTCCGGTGACGTCACTTCCTCCAGTGTCGTGGTGATGTATTCTTGAGGGAAACTGAAGGTTTCCTGCCATGTTGATTGACCTTCCATGTTTATAGGAACACTAAACTGTAACTGGTCGTTCTTCGTGAATGACTACTAAAATGTAATAGAACTAAACCTCATTCAACAATTAACCAATTCAATTTGTTCAGTATTTCTTTGTTGTCACAAACTGAGCCTCAGAATCAACCAATAGCACTTGAGTTCTAGGGATTGTAAAGATTTCCCAGACATGTGCTGGTTTTACATCAATGGCTCATATTGATAGGAACTAGTGACGTATCAAGTGTAGCACACTAAGTTTCAATAAGGAAAAAATACTCCATCTTATGGTTTAATATGGTACGTCATAAATACTGAACAAATTGAATTGGTTAATTGTTGAATGAGGTTTAGTTTTATTACGTTTTAGTAGTCATTCACAAAGAACGACCAGTTACAGTTTGATTTTCAGTGTAGCCATAACCAGGCAGTGGCTCAATATTGTCACTGCACGGTTATGGATGGGTGCCACCCTGCCCTGAAACACTCCGATGCTAACTGCTTAGCATCAGGGTCTTGCAATGACTGCATCCATGGATATTCAGCAGCAGTAACCATGTTGAGCAGCATTTACATGGTTTGCAGGTCTACAAACCATATAAATGCCTTTTAATGTTAGGCAGCAGTAGGTGATAAAGTGTCTTGTCCAAGGTCACAAGGATTGTTAGTGGCAGAAACAATATTTGAACCCTGGCTTCCCTGGTTCTCAGCTCACCACCTCTCTACTACCACCACTATTATTAATGCTTCTAATACCAGTACCTCTATTATTACTAGCACTCTAACATTACCACTGCTACACTTTTTTTTACTACCCAAAAAAATCACCAAAACAAACCCCAAAAAATTTTTTTTAAATCAAAATTATTTTTGACGGATGTTTTCAGGAAAGGAACATTGTATCAAAACTATGTCCACCACACAGTCACATCCATTTTATTATAAAACTTTGAAAAACTTCACTTAGCTCGATCAATTGCAGACTACTCAGGCACGCTCAGTGCCTGAGCGTGCCTGAGTAGTCTGCAATTGATCGAGCTAAGTGAAGTTTTTCAAAGTTTTATAATAAAATGGATGTGACTGTGTGGTGGACATAGTTTTGATACAATGTTCCTTTCCTGAAAACATCCGACAAAAATAATTTTGATTTAAAAAAATTTTTTTGGGGTTGGTTTTGGTGATTTTTTTGGGTAGTTTATTTTTTCACCAAATGGTTAGGGTTTTGTTTACTCTTTTTTTACTAGCTCTACTATTATTTTACCACTGTCATCACAGCTATTAATATTACTACTGCTTCTACCAGTTCCATCACTACCATTAATAGCATTACTCCTTCTGCCATTACTACTACTAGTACTGTTAAAGCTATTTTATTCTAATTATTGAAAAAACATTTACAAATCTCTAACCTATACATTCTTAGCAATGTACTATAAACATAATAAATAAAAGACAAACTTACCCATTAATTGACATCACACAATGCAAAAAATATACATACAATATATTACACTAGATCAGAAAATGCCTGCTCAAATGTACTGTCTTGACATGCTTTCTAAACCTCAAGTATCTTCTTCAAACCATAACATAGTAACCTACTATATGGCAACAGATAAAGACCAGTATGGTCCATCTAGTCTGCCCATTAAGGTGACTAGAGTGATTGTAACTGCCGCTCCGTGCAGGTCACCACCTTCTGTGCCTGTGTTTAGGGTTGTACCTGCCACTCTTTGCAGGTCAGCTCCCTCTATTTATTGAAGTATAAAAGATATTTAAGTTTACTTTGATTTCATCCTCTTCCTATAAAGGGATCCACTGTGTCTGTTCCATGCCATTTTGAATTCAGTGACTATATTTGCCCCCACCATCTCCATCAGGAGGCATTCCAACCATCCAAAACCCTTTCAGTGGAAAAGTATTTCCTGATGTTGCTTTTAAGTTTACTGCCTTGCAGCTTCATCATATGCTCTCTAGTTTTACAGCTTCCCCTTCTTTGCAAAAAGTTTGTTCATTAATACCCTTTAGGTATTTAAAGGTCTGTATCATAATCTCCCCTGTCCCTCCTCTCCTCCAGGGTATACATATAGAAGCACGACTGCAGAAAAACACCATAGTGTCTATCTAGTCTGCCCTTCCATATCAACTACTATAGTCCCTTTTTTTCCTTCTGTGCTTGCCCCATGCTTTCTTGAATTCAAATACTGTCCTCGTCTCTTGCCTCCACTGGGAGACTGTTCCACACATCTATCATTCCTTCCGTAAAGAAATATTTTCACATTATTCCCGAGTCTATCCCCTTTCACTCTCATCCTACGTCCCCTTGTTGCAGAGCTTGCTTTCAACTGAGAGGCTGTCCTCTTGTGCATTTATGCCATGGAGATATTTAAACGTCTCTATCATATCTCCCCTATCCCACCTTTCCTCTAACGTATACATATGAAGAACTTTAAGTATGTCCCCATATGCTTTATTATGAAGACCACTAACCATTTTAGTAGTCACCCTCTACACCGACTCCATTCTGTTTGTATTCTTTTGAAGGTGTGGTCTCCAGTATTGCACACAATACTTCAAATGAGGACACAGCAGAGACTTAGAAGCACTATTACCTCCTTTTCTCTGCTGGCTATTCCTCTCCCTATGCACTCTTCTGGCTTTCACCATTGCCTTTTTTTACCTATCTAGCCACTTTAAGATCATCAGAAGCAATCACGCCCAGATCCCGCTCTTCTTTTATGGACAGAAGTACTTTGCCACCTACACTGTACCGCGGACCCTGCATTTTTTTTTTTTGCATTAAATCTCAGCTGCCAAATTCTCGACCCTCCTTCAAGCTTAGCTAGATCCTTCCTCATGTTATTTACTCCTTTCCTGGGTGTCTACTCTATTGCAGATATTGGTACCATCTGCAATGAGGCTAACTTTGCAAATACAAAAACAAACCTTGGTGTTAAGCTTGTTTTTCAAAAACATTTCAAGTAACTGAATTTTTTGTCGGAAAAGCCAACCAAGCTAGGAGGATCATGCCTCATGCCGTTGTGGCCCGTCCATTTTATTAAATAAGAAAACACTCTTAATCCTCTTGGGAAACAGCTTCTTAATATGTTACTTAGCTGAAGCTTATTGCACAGCAGCTTTGACCTGAAGCAGGGGATTATTTGGAATACCCCGAAACGTATCACGTCGTCCTTCCGCTTACTATGGCGTTATCGTACAGCCTTCTTCCAGAAAAAGATTCAGCTAAGTAACATATTAAGAAGCTGTTTCCCAAGAGGATCAAGAGTGTTTGCTTATTTAATAAAATGGACGGGCCACAACGGCATGAGGCATGATCCTCCTAGCTTGGTTGGCTTTTCCGACAAAAAAAATCAGTTACTTGAAATGTTTTTGAAAAGCGAGCTTATTAATACCAGGGTTTGTTTTTGTATTTGCATATTCTAATCTGGTTGTGGGTGTTTCATTTGTTTACATGAGGCTAACCTTAGCAGATATTGCGGAAGGGCTATCACTTACAAAAAATGTTAAAAAGAATATGGCTAAGGACAAATTGCTATGGCACATTACTGGTAACATTCTTCTCAGAGTGAGCTCCATTTACCTGTACACTTTGTCACCTCCCACTCAACCATTTTCTAACCCAGTAAGTCACTTTAGGGTCCATCCCTAGAGTGCTCAATTTATTTATTTATAAGTTGCCTGTGTGAAGCGGTGTCAAAGGCTTTACTGAAATCTAAATACACCACATCTAGAGCTCTTCCTCGGTCCAACTCTCTGGTCACCCAATCAAAAAAATCGATTAGATTTGACAAGACCTGCCTGTAGTAAACCCATGCTGCCTTATCTCCTGCAATCCTTTAGACTCCAGAAAACTCACTATCCTCTATTTTAGCAGCATTTCTATTAATGTACTCACCACAATGGTCTGACTAACCGGCCTGTAGTTTTCAACCTCATCCTTACTTCCGTTTTTGTGTAAAGGGACCACATGTGCCTTTCTCCAGTCCTCTGGGAACTCTCCCAATTCTAGAGAAGAATTGAAAAGGTCAATCAGTAGAGCCGCTAGAACGTCCCCAAGTTCCTTCAGTATTCTTGGATGTATCCCATCCGGTCCCATTGGTTTGTCTACTTTTAGTTTAGCTAGTTCCTCATGAACACAGTTTTTTTGAAAATGGTTCAAGATCCCCTTCCGTTCCTATTTGTGGGTATTTTCTGAGGTCCTGCTCCTGACCCTTCATCTGTGAATGCAGATTCTGCTTTATCTTCATCAGCTTCTACATTTTCCTCCCCTTGGGTCTGACAATACCACTTTTGTACTTCCTCCTCTCACTAACATATCTGAAAAAGGTCGTATTCCCTCATTTTATTGCACTGGCTATTTCTTCTTTTTTGTATCTTTGCTTTCTTGACTACTTTCCCAGCTTCTCTAAGTTTTTCCAAATATAGATGCTTGTCTTCCTCTCTGTGATCTCTTATATTTTATGAAGGCTACCCTCTTTTCTTCATCTTTTCAGCTTAAGAACCATAGTGGCCTCCTTTTTCCTTTTATATTTATTTACCTTTCTAACAAAAAAATTTGTTGCCCCTAAAATATCCCCTTTTTAGTTTTGCGTGCTGTTTTTCTATATTCCCCAGCTGTTCCCATCCCACTCTTTGCGATATTGTCCCATCTTGGCAAAGTTAGTTTTCCTGAAATCTAAGACCCTTGCTTAAGCAATTCTACTTTATCCTCATCAGCTTCTCCTATTCCTCCCATTCACTCTGGAGTCTGACAATATCACCTTTGCACTTCCTCCTCTCGCTAGCTTATCTGAAAAATGTCTTCCCCCCTCCTCTCCCCCCCATTTTATTGCATTGACTATTTCTTCTTTTTGTATCTTTGCTTTCCTGACTACCTTCCTATAATTTTTTTCCCAAATATTGATGCTCAGTCTTCCTTTCTCTCTGATCTCTTGTATTTTATGAAAACCACCCTCACTTTCTTCACCTTTTCAGCTGCTTCTTTTGAGAACCATAGTGTCCTCCTTTTCCTTTTACATTTATTTACCTTTCTTAAAGTTTTGTTGCCCTTAAAATATCCCCTTTCAGTTTTGTCCATTGCTTTTCTACATCCCGCTAATGAATCCTTGAGGTATTTGCCCCATCTTAGTTTTCCTAAAGTCTAAAACTCTCACTTTTGAATGGATTTTATCAGCCGTAGTCTTAATACTGAGCCACCCAATCTGGTGATTACTAGATGTGAGATTATCTCCCACTATATCATCAGAAACACTTTCCCCATTGGCAAGCACCAAGTCCAGTATGGCCCCTTTGCATGTGGCTTCTGTTACCAGTTGCCGGAATAGTTCTCCCTGTAGAGAATCTCGGATCTCCTTTCTTCTTAATGACACTGCAGCAGGGATGTGCCAATCAACATCAGTCATATTGAAATCACCTATCAGTAACACTTCTATGACAATACTGCATATTAGGCTGTGCCAATTTTAGGGGTAGATTTTTATTTTTCCAAACTTTACAAACTACTAGTGACCAAATTATGCAGTTTTGCATGCTGAATCTAAAGCTATCTTCAGAAACTGCTTAAAGTGAGTGTTACCTACATCAAATCACACTTGAGATATGTGGAAATTAAGTAATATTTATTTGAATGTACAAATAGTCTGAACAATACCTGTAGCCACATTATTACCTTTAAAATGTCATTTATGTAGTTAATTTAATGTTATTTAACAAAATCCAGCAAAGAAGCCATATCTTGTTCGATTCTATTCCGGCTCATGAGCTCCCTGCTGACCATCTGACCCCTAATAAAATATTCCTTCCTCTCCTGATTGTACACATGACCAGCAGCCTCAGTTGTCATTTTTACACACCTTTCTATAGACTGGGTATGTGATGGCCAGTCTGGAACCACCATGGGCTTGCTCAGAAATGCCTTGATCTCTGCTGTTATGGTATAGGTAAGAGGAGGCTCAGAGACTCGGGAGCTCCAGTCAAGTAATTGGGTGAGTGTAGTTGCCTCAGTATTGATGGATGGTGTTTTTCTGAGTCACACTGCTGTCTCCAAGCTGAGTCTTCTCGTCTTTCACCTCTGATCTTCAGTATCTTCTCTCTCCTGTTCCTCTTCACTGCACAACATAGCTTGCAGAACAGACTCGCTGTAACCATACCAAGCTGACCACCTCATTGTAGGCATGACTATCTTCCTTACCTCTTCACACTGTTCTTTCAACAGTTGCAGCTAGAAAAGGACTTGTCTGGGACCTTGTGTCCAATTGCTATTTATTTTTATATTGAACTAGTTCACTACCATGTAAACACCAACACAGAACTCTACAATTATTCTTAAGTTTTCAGATTCTTTCCTTTCAGATAATGCAGAGAAATCCCTATTCTCATGAACCTTAGAGCTGTTGTATGCCATCTACTATGTGACACAGGTCCTATTTCCAACAGAGTCAGATCCTTTGGCAAGACACATGTTCTAATGGCAGTTACAGTTCTATAGCCATAGCTTTGATCTGTGCTTACGTCTTTGATCACTTCAGTGCTGAGCTGAGGAAGATCAGGCCCAATAGAGATCTTAGTAAAATTAGGATTTATTTCCAGTTTAGTAGCAGAATCCAGCATTTTTCCTTTGGGACCTGCCCATTTGTTGTTGCTTAATGTCTTGCCATCTAAAACAGTCACCAAGTGCCTCAATGGTAGTTCACCTGTGTGCAGCTTCCTTTGTAGCTTCTCATCAACATAATGCATATCTCCTCCCTCCCAACCAGTATTTACATTACAGGAATCACCTCCAATAGCTTGAAGAGTTTTGTCTGCTCCTCTTTCTCAGCCATGCAAGCAAATTATCAGCAATTATTTCTACATGAGTCTTTTATTTGGTTGGTCTTGCAGGAACAAAATACCACAAATATCTGGCTTCTTACAAACCGTGTAATGTTTCTCTTTCACTCTACCTGGATACATTTTGCCATTCTCGTTTGCATTTAACATGAGCCTGCTATCATCACGACTACAATCAAAGAAAATTCAACTGATGCTATTCTGCTGCAGTTCCTCCTCAAATTGTACCTCCAATTTGTTCATGATTCTAACCTGAGCCCTCTTCAGCTTGTGATCAATCACTAAAGCAGTGTCCAACTGAATGATGATTCCTGCATCAATCCAGACAGCAGTAGCAATCACTGCTGTCTGTCTCAGTCCAGTATGGTATCTTAAACTGGCAATGGCTATGTTGGTTGTATCCTCAGTATTATATTTTGGCCTCTTCCTAGCTTTCTCTAGAGCAACAGGAGCTTTCCTCCATTGGTTCTTCTGCCACATCATCCAAATCTCCCTGTTCTACTTCAAGCACAGATCTCTCCATCATCTCTTGATCTTCTGTTCTTTTTTCACTCTTTATTCTCTGCTATTCTTCATTCTCCTTCCTTCTTGCCTACCTTTCCTTCTGTAGTTCTTGTCATCTGGTCTCAGGGAGGTCAACTGGTCCAGTCTGATGAGGTCCAAAACTCCCCACTTCCTCTCTTTGACCCTTTATAAAGGCTAACTCAATCACAGGAATCTTCTCTCTGCTGCAAAGTATGTGTATTCCACTGACACAGGCAGAATTGCATCCCATATCAGTACAACTCTTTATCTCACACTTGCAGTTAAGTATGTCCATCAAGTCTGTTGAGCTTCTCCATAAAGAGGTCTTTCTCTTCCAGTTTTGCTCTGCCCACAGAATCTTTGCTGGCTTGTTACCACATAGATTTCAACTTTGCTTTAATCCTAACATGGCATAAGAACATAAGATATGCCATACTGGGTCAGACCAAGGTCCATCAAGCCCAGTATTCTGTTTCCAACAGTGGCCAATCTAGGTCATATGTACCTGTTTTATAACAGGACCACTGAATAGTGGATTTGCTTTGTACCACTGAGCAAGTAATCCAGTGCTGTAGTTCTGTCTGTCGATCACTGGGGTCTCTCAAATACAACCCATATCTAATGAGATCCCTGACAGTTGGTACTTCAGCCTCAGGTAGTTATCTCCCTGATCCCACCAAATGATGTAAATGAATCAAAACTTGCAGTCTTGTTTTTCTGTTGGACATTTTTAATATAAGATTATCGCTATGATGATGCTATGTTGAAAACCTGTGAATGAGAAAATGAAACTAATGTTTTAGTATCAATATGGGTAAATAGGTAATATAAATGCCGATCTACCACTTAAAACCTCAATACGGTACCTGGGTGTTATACTTGACCAGCGGCTTGAATTCAAAGAACATATAAAAAATACTGTAAAAGCCATCTACCATAAGATCAGGACTCTCCGACACCTCAGACCTATGCTTGAACCATGTGACTTCCGCACAACCTTCCAGGCATTAGTCACTCCTCACTTTGACTATGCAAATATCGTACTACACGGCCTACCCAAGAGCACGCTGAATCCCCTTCAATTGGCCATGAATACAGCTGCCAGGGTTCTCCATGGAGCATCAAGGAGTCAGCATATTACTCCTATCCTATTCAAACTTCACTGGGTCCCGATATCATGCAGGATTCTATATAAAGCCCTCATTTTGACCTTCAAAGCATTCCATCAAATCTCACCTTCCTCGTTATCTGACCTTCTTCATCACACGCAGAACACCAGATCCAGATGATCTACAACAGAGAACATGCTAACAGTCCCAAAAGACCTTACAAAACTCACTCAGATAACTACTACAAGAGCATTCTCCTCCTTTGCCCCCAGATGTTGGAATGCGCTACCACCCAGCATCAGATCTCAGCAAGACCTGCCCCAATTTAGAAAATCTCTAAAAACATACCTCTTCCTAAAACACTTCTCACATTGCAGTGGTTCCCCTCCCCCTCCTACACAAATCAATGACCATGGCTAGTCCAAATAAGTTCCCGAAACTTCATTACCCGTTCTAGATCAAAACCTCATAGACCCCATCTTAAGAACTCATACATTTGAGAATCTATTGTAAATAGTTTTGAATATATGTTATCTATTTATCCCCTGTTATCCATGTTCTCATTTCCTGTTACTTGTAAACTTAACATACGTTTTTTATGATTAAGTACAAAATTGTTAAAATGTAAACCGTGCTGATGATAAAAGTGCGGTATATAAAAGCTGTTAAATAAATAAATAAAATTGAGGCACAAAAGGCATTAATATGCAATGCAAACACATACAAATGATTCATCAGAGCACTTAAACATATTTTAGTAATTTGTGTATTTTTGCGTAATTTCCTAGAAATCACAGGTCGGTAAATAACAACATATTACACAAAATTTAAAGCTATTTGTTTTGCCACATGAAATTGTACCCTTTTTTCCCCTACTGCTTTTAAAAATTATGACATCTCCAAAATTGACACACCCTATCGCGTATGTCTTCTATTAAATCTCCATCTACTACTTCTCCCTGTGAAGGAGATCTGTATATCAGACTAGTGTAAATGGATTTCCCTTTTCATCTTTCTAGTTTAACCCACAGTGCCTCCTTGCTTGCTTTTTAAGTCCTGTAATTCTATAGCTTTAATATTTTTTACATATACTGCTTATCCTACCCTGTCCTACCCTACCCTTCCTGAATAAAGTATAACCCAGTATAATTATCTCTCTGTCATGGTTGTCTGTGAATTATATTTCTGTAACTGCCATTAAATCCAAGTCAGCCGCTTCCATATAAGCCACAACATCTGGGATCTTCTTTCCCATGCTATGGGCATTTATGCACACCATTTTCCAGATGTTGCCCCTTTCACCCATTTTTTTACAGAGGTATTTAATGTCTTACTTACCTGAGGGCTTTCACTTACCTAGGGGCTTTCTTCACCCGTGCCCAATGAATCTAGTTTAAAGTCCTCTTCAATAGGTTAGCCAGCCTGCTGCAGAAGACACTAAGACCCTTCTTGGGTACTTGGATGCCATCTCTGCTCTACAGCCCTTGGAAAATCATCCCATGGTCCAGGAAACCAAAACGCTTTTGATGACAGTATCCATGCAGCCATGCATTCATCTCCAAGATGTAAGCTTCTCTGCCTTGGCCTTTACCCTCAACAGGGAGGATTGAAGAGAACACCACCTGCACACCAATCTGCTTCACCCTCTGTCCCAGAGCCATGAAGTCACTTTTGATACTGCTAGGTATCCCTCCCAGCGAATCATTTATGTGAACATGGATGAGAACATCGGATAATAGTCATTCCTTAGCGTCCCTCCAGTCTAGTCCCGAAACGTCTGGGTTTTGCTCCTCCTCCAGCAGCTTGGAGACTGAGAAACGTCACTCTTGTGATGTCACTGGTACATAAGCTCTGGAACCGCCTTCTTCCACCAGTTACCTCAGTCTCCAAGCAGCTGGAGGATTGGTGAGCCTAGCAGTGCGGGGCTCACTAGAGGAGCAATTAAGAAGAGTTAGGATAGTTTAGTCACATTTTAATTTGTTTTGATTAATTTTGATTGGATTTGATTTGGTGGTTGAAAAAAAAAGAGTAGGACTTTATTATTTTGTTTCATCATTTCACTGGGCCATTGGTGCTGAAGCCCTCCTCCCCCCCCCCCTGGTGGAATCTGCTTGATGGGCAGGGGACTGCTCAAGGGGAGAATACTCCATTCTGACCTCACTAGCAGGGGAGACGGACGAGACCTTAACGTGCAGAAGCAGTGCCTGCTAGTGCTATTGGGGGCTGTCGGCAAGGCAGACAGAGAGGCAGGCAGCACATTGTTTCCCTTGCCTCACGCTGTCTGTCTTGGCACAGAGGGCTTTGACGCGGCAGCTCCCATGCTGCGGTAGAGCCCGTGCAGAGAAAGTTGTTCTTCGCTTTAGCTGGCTGCAGGTAAGGGGGGCCCTGGTGTTCGTCGGGAGAAATCGGGGCACAGGAACAGCAGTGTGCTGAGACACGGCTTCGGCGGGGCAGGCCGGGCCGCGTGGCGAAAGCGCAAGAAACACCGGCTTCATTTTTCAGTTTTACTCAGCCGTGTGAGGCATCGGGGGAGCCTCGTTTTCAATTCGGGTGCCTTGTAGCTTGCTGGGGAAGGCGCTCGGAGGCATGGGAAGTGCTTAAAAAAAAACGGCACGTTGAACGTCCTTGGAGCAGTGCTCTGAGGTTGCTGTGGCCTGAGGATCAGAATCGGCGCATTTCAGGGAGGGGTTAGGACACTTTTCCTGGGATGAGATGCTTAGGCCACACTATTTGCTCTGTGGGGCAAAAAGGGGCACAGTTTCAGAAGCGGGGGTCTGTAAGGGCTGCAGTCAGGAGGCTGCGGTCCTGGAGCTGGGCGCAGAGGGGGTATAGGACGCTCAGGAGAGTACCTCCATAGCCCTTCACCAGCCAGGCTCCCCAAGCCTCACATCCATAGAGCCCATTCCAGGTACATCGTCGGCTCCCAACCCCCCCCCCCCACCCGCAGCCCATGTTACCAGGGGATCTGGCGGCAATATTTTCACCGGATTTCATTAGCTAATCCAGCATGCCTTTGGCAGTCATTCGGGTAAGCCTTCCCCCGGGGCCACAGAGGTGATCATGGGGCTGAAACGGCCAGGGGCTCCGTTGGATACGGGAGTGGCAGGAATAGCGGCGAAAAAGTCCAGGGCCGACAGGGATCGGTCTGAGCAGTCGTTGTTATCGGAAGGTCTCCGTTCGGAGGAGCCGGATCTTGATTTGGACTTGGATGAGGACCTTGAGGAAAGCGAGATTACGGAGCAGGAAGACCAAGCCAGGGTCGTGCGCGTTTTTCAGAGAGAAGAGTTACCGGCGCTTATCTCGGAAACACTAAAAGCGCTGAATATGCCCTCAGGGGGTCCGATGGAGGATTCTACCCTGGAGGACCCGTTGTTGCAAGCATTTCAAAAGACTCAGAGAGCTTTTCCGGTACACAGGGTGATTAAGGAAATGATTCAGGAAGAATGGGATTTGCCTAAGTCCGCCCTAAAGGGGCCTCGGGTTATGGCACGGCTATATCCGCTAATAGACCAGGATCGTGAGTTTGTCTCCCAGAGTGGATGCCGCTGTTTCGGCGGTTACTAAGAAGACTACCATTCCAGTGGAGGGTAGTGCGGCCCTCAAGGATGCCCAGGACCGTAGACTGGAAGCACTGTTGAAACAGGTCTTTGATGTCAATGCGCTCTCTATGCAAGCGTCTATTTGTGGGGCTTGGGTAGCTAGAGCCTGTCTGCGATGGGTTCAGCGTATTCAGACAGAACAAGCTGAGGAGACTACGGCAGAAGCCGCCAGATTAGAGTCGGGGGCAGCATATCTAGCTGATATTCATTATGACCTTATCCTGGGGTCTTTCTAAGAGCATAGGGTCGGCTATTGCGGCTAGGCGGTATCTTTGGCTACGCAACTGGGCGGCAGACGGCTCTTCCAAGGCAAGGTTAAGTAAGCTCCCCTTTAGGGGGAAGCTATTGTTTGGAGAGGAGTTGGATAAGTTGGTTAAGGATTTGGGGGAGTCTAAGGGCGGCAGATTGCACGAGGAAAAGCAAAAGCAAGGGCGTTCGGCTCTCGGGCCTAAGAGTCAACAAAGGGAGTTTCGGCGCTTTCGTTCCCCCAGATTTGGACAAGCTCAGCGAGGGCGCTTTCCCTATTGAAACCAGGGGTTTCGGGGGTTTTAAGGAGCAGGTAGGGGATTTGCGGCTTCCTTCTCCTGTACCTCAGGTCTTAGAAAGTCACAATGAAGCCAAGGGGGTGTAGGGGGGCGGTTGTGGGAATTTTACCCTGCCTGGGTCCAGATCACTTCAGATCAGTGGGTGTTGGAGGTGATTCGAGAGGGTTATGCGTTGGAGTTTCAAAAGCCAGTAACAGATTCTTTCATACAGTCGCCGTGCGGAGCAAGTTTCAAGCGCAAAGCGGTGCACGGCATGGTACGAAGGCTGTTAGCCCTCAAGGCAATAGTGCCATTTCCTCCCGACCAATGCGGCAGCAGTCGATACTCCATATATTTCATAGTGCCAAAGAAAGAGGGAACATTGTCGGAGGCATATCTGCACATTCCGATATGGCGAGAGTATCAAAGGTTTCTCAGGTTTGCAGTTCCTATGGGACATTTTCAATTCCAAGCGCTACCTTTCGGGCTGGCAATGGCGCCGCGAACATTTACCAAAGTGATGGTGGTAGTGGCAGTGGCTCTGCGAAAGGAGGGAGTGTTAGTGCACCCTTATCTAGACAATTGGTTGATCCGAGCGAAATCGAGAGCAGAAAGCGAAGCAGCCACGGCCAAGGTAGTAGCCTTTCTGCAGAGTCTCGGTTGGGTGGTCCACATGTCCAAGAGCAAGTTGTCTCCATCTCAGCACCTGGACTACCTGGGAGCGCGCTTCGATACGAGCGTGGGGAGAATTTTTCTTCTGCAGCAGCGGGTGCTAGGACTTCGGAAGAGGGTCCAAGAGTTTCTCAAGAAAGCTCCACGCCGTGGGAGACTATCTGCAGCTACTAGGGACCATGGCGGTGACACTCGAGTTGGTTCCGTGGGCGCGAGTGCACATGAGACCGTTGCAGAGAGCATTGTTACGGAGGTGATCGCACCAGACCGTTGGGACAGCGGCTGCCCTGCCATCCGGAGAAGTGCGTGGCTCGGCGGCCAGGATGTCTGCTAAAAGGAATGCCCTTGGAGACCCCAGCATGAGTTGCGCTGATGACGGATGCCAGTCTCAGGGGCTGGGGTGCTCACTGTCAAGGCAGATTCGCTCAAGGAGAATGGATGGAGCTGGAGAAGGGCTGGTCCATCAACAGATTGGAGTTGAGAGCGGTGGCAAGAGCCTGCAAGTTCTTCATCCTCGTCTCCAGGGGAAAGCCATTCGGGTGTTTTCCGACAATGCGACCGCGGTAGCATATATTAATCGTCAAGGGGGCACCAGCAGTGTTGCACTTGAAGCAGAAGCTGAGGATTTGTTTGCGTGGGCCGAGGAGAATCTTCTGGCGCTGTCGGCAGCACATGTAGCGGGAGTGGACAGTGTGGAAGCCAACTTCTTACGTCAGGTAAGAGTAGACCCAGGAGAGTGGGTTCTCTACCCGGAAGTGTTAGCAACGCTGGTGCGCCATTGGGGAACGCCAGTGATGGATCTGATGGCGTCCTTCCAGTCGGCTCAAGTTGATCGCTTCTTCAGCAGAAGAAGGGAGAGAATGTTAGAGGGCCTGGATGCTCTCATTCAAGCCTGGCTGGAAGAACAACTTCTGTACGTGTTTCCGCCCTGGGTGTTAATAGGTCGAGTGTTGCAGCGCATAGAGCATCACCGGGGACAGGTAATATTGATCGCGCCGGATTGGCCAAGAAGACCATGGTATGTCGACCTGATGAGACTCCTAATCGGGAAGGCGTGGCACCTTCCCCGGCGGGAAGACCACCTCTCTCAGGGGCCGCTGTTCATGCCTCGAGTGGATCGATTCTCGCTTACGGCTTGGCTCTTGAGAGGGCAAGGTTGACAGCAAAGGGATATTCGACGGCGGTTATTTCCACCTTGCTGAAGGCTCGCCGTCGGTCGACTTCCTTAGCCTATATCCGTGTAGGGCGAGTATTTGAGGCTTGGGGTGCGGAGCGACAGGTGGCGTTGAGAGTTTCGATCCCGCAGTTTCTGCCTTTCCTGCAGGATGGGTTTCAAAAAGGCTTAGCAGCCTCGTCCCTAAGAGTGCAGTTAGTGGCCCTGTCCTATTATAGGGGAAAGATTCAGGGGGTGTCCTTGGGAGTACATCTGGATATTAAGCGATTTTTTTAAAGGCAGTGGCTCTGTTGCGGCCTTCCAGGAGGCCGGTGGTGCCGACATGGGATTTGCCTCTAGTGTTGGAAGCGTTGGTGCGCGAGCCCTTTGAGCCACTGGCGAGGGCGTCTCTTAAGGACCTTACCCTTAAGGTGGTGTTCTTGGTGGCTATTGCGTCGGCACGAAGAATTTCCGAGTTGCAGGCCCTGTCCTGTAGGAAGCCCTTTCTGTCTTTCGGGGAGTCTAAGGTCATTCTGAGGCTGATACTGTCGTTTTTGCCGAAGGTGGTCTCGGTTTTTCATATGAATCAAGTCGTTTCTTTGCCAGTTTTCGGATCTACCGCTGAGAGCTCTTCCTCAAGGTGCTTACAGTGCTTGGATGTCAGGAGAGCCTTAAAGCTCTATTTGCATAGGACAGCCTCTTTCCAGAAGTCGGATAGGCTCTTTGTGCTCTTTGAGGGTGCAAGGAAAGGGGAGGCAGCATCTAAGGCTTCGGTCGCCCATTGGGTAAAGGAAGCGATCGTGTCTGCATATCTTCTTAAGGGCAAACAGGTGCCAAAAGGGTTGAGAGCTACTACTAGAACTACTAGAGGGCAGGCAACGTCTTGGGCGGAGTGCAGTTTAGTGCCTGCTGTGGAAATTTGTAAGGCAGCAACTTGGTCGTCTCTGCATTCTTTTGTCAAACATTACCGTCTGGATGTTCAGGCGGAGAGGGATACCTGTTTTGGATCGATGGTGCTTCAGGCAGGTCTACAGGATCCCACCCATTGAATTTTTCACTGCTCTGTTACATCCCAGAGGTTTTGGGACTAGACTGGAGGGACGCTAAGGAAGGTGAAATTAGACTTACCTGCTAATTGTTGTTCCTTACGGAACTCCAGTCTAGTCCCGTATCCCGCCCTGGGGGTTGCAGTTATCGTGCGCCTGAAAGCATAGGGGAGTTACAGGTAAGCGACAGGTGCAAGAGGGGACGACGTGAGTCTTTTCCTCAGGTTAGACATTCTGCAAGTTAAAGTAGGGTCCAGGTTTCCATAAGGGGGAACGGGCCTAAGCATTTATGGAACAGTTCTGGGACAATGGGTGTAGTTGTATTAGATACAGTTTAGTCAGTTGATACGGTTCTGGTTGGGTAGTACTTACTACTTAATTGTTGCTCCGGTGAGTCTGCTTTGTCAATAGGTTACTGGTGGAAGAAGGCGGTTCCGGAGCTTATGTACCAGTGACATCACGTTTCTCAGTCTCCAAGCTGCTGGAGGAGGAGCAAAACCCAGAGGTTTCGGGACTAGACTGGCGTTCCGTAAGGAGCAACAATTAGCAGGTAAGTCTAATTTCACCGTAGGCTTGATGAGTCTCCACAAATTCTTTGTAACATCTTGGACATCAACTCTGGTCAGCAGATGGACACCTCATTACCCCCTCAGAAGAGAGTCACTAACCACCACGATCCTTTGCTTCCTTATGGTCACTGATTCTGCAACTTTTAAGTGCTTGAGCTCTGTTTTTTCCCTTTCCTGGGATGCTTTCACTTCCTCCACTTCCAGATCTGCATACTGATTCTTCAATTCAAGGCCTGGAGGATTTGGATTGTCGATTGTTCAGGCTCTGGTGACTTGTGCCCAACTCTTAGAATTCTACCTTCACCTCTGTCGGAGAGCTTGGCTGCTTCAAGAAGCATTACATCAATGTACTTCTTGCTATCTCAAATGCTTCTCGGCCTTGCCACCTCTTTTCTGAGCTCCTCCACTTGTTTCATGAGAGTTTAAGCTTGCAGGCATTGGGCACATGGAACCGGTCCCTCGACTGCCATCGGGCTGTCTTTCTGGACAGAGACAGAAGCTGTAATGGGCAACAGCTTTGGCAATATGAATTTTCCCCAGCCATTGTTCAGTTGGTGGAAATTTGGTACCTGCTCAAATAAACAAGAGAGACCTACCAAAGTCCCTAACTTTTTCTCAGCTGTCCTTTAAGAGAAGAAGCAGCTAACCTCGTTAGAACAGCACCATCAGAGCACACAATGTCCCTGTGTAGCATTGCTTCCTTGCTAAATAGTTATTACTTTAGTAAATTTTTATATTATGTGTCTGAAGTATATAGATTAATATGTTCCCTTTGTAAAATTAGCTAATCAAAGCAGCTTGAAGAATGGAAAATTGTTTACTTTTAGAAGATATACAAATATGGAATGATTTGCTTCCTAGATTTTCCGTACCAATCAATGAAAGTCTGTTGTCTAAGTCAACAAGCTAATTGGGGAGTTGCACTATATAGTAAGACTTCTCACATGGAGTGGGTGGGAGCTGGGGTGGAAAGAGAGAGATCTAACACCTGAAGAGGTCAGTGACTTCAAAGAGCTTGCCTACTCCTTTGAACTTGAAGGCTGGCAGAGAGGAAAAAACTCTAGCTGCAGAAAAAAAGCTGCCCAACAACATAAAAAAATTCCCCTTTTTCAATACAGCAGAAACAAAATTTAGCTTTTAAAAATGACAAAGATGTCGCCTTTGAGAGCTTTCAGGCAGAGAGTTTGTATTCAAGAACCCCACAGTATTAACTTGTTTGCAGTGCAGATTGTCTAAGAATGGCAGAACCTGCAAGGCAATGTAGACCTTTATACAGTACTCAGCTGCCTAGCTCTTAAGCAAGCTAATTAAGTCCTCTAATACCTGAGGAGGTCAATGACTTCAAAGAGATTGCCTATCACATTGAACATGAAGGCTAGAGAAGAGAAAAAACTCTAGCTGCAGAAAAAAAATCTTTGCCAAACAACACACACAAAATCCCCTTTTGCAATATAGCAGAAACATAATTTAATTATTAAAAATGACAAAAAAGCCTTCTTTTAAGAGTTCTCAGGCAGAGCATTTGTATTCAAGAGCCCCACAGTGTTGCCTTGTTTGCAATGCAGATCACCTTAGAATTGCAGCAAAAAGCAGCTTCTTTCAAGCAGGTGTTGAACCAGTGATCTAAGGATTGTTCCTCTTCCCTCTACATTTCTCTGCTGTACCAGCTGAGCTTCCAGGGGAACCAAGTCTTCAAGTCTCTTCTCATTTGTCTTCTGGCGCAGGCTCCACATCATTTTGGTCGCCTTCCTCTGAGCCGTTTCAAGACTTTTTATATCCTTTGTCAGATATGGTTTCCAAATCTGAACACAATACTCCAACTGAGGCCTCAACAATGACTTGTACAGTGGCATTAATACCTCCTCCTTTCTGCTGGTTATTCCTCTCTGTATGCAGCCCAGCATCCTTCTGGCTTTGGCTTCTGCTTTGTTGATTGCTCCTGTTCATTGTAATGACCTGACTCTTGTTATTGTCGGATACTTTTTGTTTTATGTAAACCGCGCTGATCGCAAATAGTGCGGTATATAAGAAATGTAAAATAAATAAATAAATAAATAAATAAATAAATATATTGTTTCACCATCTTGAGATCCACTAGCACTCTAAGGTCCCTCTCCTGCTCTGTGCACATGAACCTCTCGCCCCCTATCACATACAATTCCTTTGGATTTCTGCATCCCAAGTGCATGACTCTGCACTTCTTTGAATTAAATCTTAACTACCAAGTATTAGACCATTCTCCGGGAGCAAGCAGGAAGTCGGTCCTCACATATGGGTGACGTCTTTGCCGATGGAGCCCACGTGGAGCAAATCCCCAGCTTTCAAAGAAAGCCTTTGGGACTGCTACCACGCATGCGTGGTCCCCTTCCTGCCCAAGGGTGCCATCTTGCTCAGTCTCCTTTTTTCCATGGAGCCCACCAGATGATATCTGTTTTGTCCCGGAAAAAGTTGTTTTTTTTTTTCCAAGCATTTTACTTGTCTCCGGTCTTGTGCTGGTATCTGTCCCGCCCTGACCTCAGCGCCTCAGCATCAGGTCGATTCTTTAAGTTTTATTTTTCTTTTGGGCATTTTCGTGCCTTTTTTCCTCGCTGGCAGCCCAAAGCGTCTTCGACCTTGCTGGGGTTCTTTTTCCCCCCATGGCTACCAGCGGATTTGAAAAGGTGATCGGTGTGGGAAGATCATGTCCCCTAACGGGCACGCATGACTGCTGCCTCCTGTGCCTTGGCCTGGAACATGACCCGGCGGTCTGGCCTGGGTAAGAAAATGTCTTCTAAGGCCTTGCAGAACCACCAGAAGCAGCACAACAAAATTTTTCACGATTTCCCCTATGCTTTCGAGAGTCAGGACCTCGTCTGAGACCTTGATGCCTCGGGAGGAGCACTCCGAACCCAAGCGCTGTCATGGGTCCTTGGAGAGGGAACCGAAGAGGAAGAAGCAGCCCACAAAGGCGGCATCTCTGGATGGCTCCGATCGGCCAGGATCCTCCTGGGCCCAGTCACGGAGTCCCGAGCATCCACTCGAGACGTCGGAGGGGGAGCGGCCAGCCGAGATCCCCCGAAAGGATCCGATTGCGGATCGGCCTCGGCAGGTACACACTATCCTCATCGAGGATTCTCCTCTGGGGGAGCCAGCATCTGGCCCGAGTGCTTTGGTGCCCGCATAGAAGGCTGCGAAGCCACCGGGACTAGAGTCCAAGATGGCGACCTTGGAGCGCAGTGTCACTGCCTTCTTGGACCAGCAGTGGGCGCTGATGACGGCACGTCCATTTTCCTCCGCCCCAACCACCGAGCGTTCCATGTCAGACATCCCCGGAGACTGAGCCAATCCTTGAGGCTATGCGTTCCAGAGTGGATCCTTGGCCGAGGTCGCGCTCAGCCTCCTGCTCATCGTGGCAGAGGTCATCGCCGTCAAGCCTGCCGGGTTCGGGGGCGTGAGGCGCTGGGGCCCTCGAGGCCCGAGGAGCACTACAAGTCTTCCTCTGAATTTTCCGACTGGGAGACCGAGGACGAGAAGTCCCCTGACACCCATCGGCGGCATGATGTCCCTTCCGATTTCCTGGTCTTGGAACCCTGGAGAAGATCCCCACTGGTGAACATAGGCTTCTTGAACTTCGTCTGGGAGATGTCCAAGGCTTTTGACTTTCCTGACGGAGTCTGAGGAGGATCCTTGAGATGACGAGCTCAAGATCCTCCAATATGAGGCTCCCCCCCCCCCCCCTGGGAAACCCTCATGGTGCCCATTCCTCCCAGCCGGAGCCCTGTGTTTCAAAAGTCACAGCTGCCACACAACTCCATAGTTGTGGAATCAGCCATGCATCGACTGAAGAGTCAGAAGATGCACTCCTTGGTGTGCCCTGGCAGGGAGGCCGGCACTTTGGATGCCCTTGGCAGGAAGTGTTACCAGGGCTCAATGCTGAATTGCCAAATCCAGGCCTACCTGCTGTACATGGGCATGTACCTGAGGGATCTGACGAAGGAACTCACCAGATTCTCAGCTGGTCTCTCCAGGGAGCTTTTGCAGCGCTTCCAGAGCCTTCCGTGAGTGCTCTAATTTTGTCTTGGGCGGCCTATGACTGTTTCGAGTTGGTGGCCCGGTTGCTGCGGCGGGCATCGGTGTATGCCGTCAAGCCTGGCTCCAGTCATCCGACCTCGAGCAATGGGTACAGGACAAGTTGGTCGATGTCCCGTGTCAGGGGGAAAACCTCTTTGGAAAACCCATGACCGACAAGGCTGCAGAGCTGGAGACCGAGTTCATGACGAGGACTAGGCTCTCCAAGAAGACCACTGCCCCTTCCCAAAGGAAGGGCTTTGGTAAAAAGCCCTTTTATCAGAGGAAGTCCACTGCTTACCGAAATTATGCCCCTTACCAGGCCTCCCCGGCTCCTCAGCAAGGGCAGCAGGCCAAGGGACAGGGGCATGGCCCGCATAAGCAGAAGGCTTCCAAACCCCAGGCTTTGACTCTGGCCCAGCTTGGAGGAAGCTTTTGACTCCTGCAGCATGGCCCCTCTCCCAACCGGATCTCAGCAGCCTACAGGAAGTCGCCAACCTTTTATGCCCACAGGTGGGAGCTATCACCACAGATTCCTGGGCATTACTGGTGATCAAGGAGGGTTACCTCCTCCATCTAAGTCAGGTTCCTCCACACTACTTCTTGGGAGAGCCCATCAGGTCTCCCCTTCACTGGGACCACCTTCTGAAAGAGTTGGCAGGTCTTCTTGAGGACCAAGCGGTGGAACCGGTGCCCCACCACTTCAAGGGCAGGGGGTTCTACAGGTACTTCCTAGTGCCAAAGAGGACAGGGGGCCTAAGGCCCATCCTCGACCTGAACAACCTCAAGGGAGAAGTTCAAGATGCTCTCCCTTGGAACATTGCTGTTTTACCTCCGCCAGGGAGACTGGCTATGCTCCTTAGACCTAAAGGATGCCTACACTCACATTCTAATCTACCCAAGCCATAGGCAATACCTTCGCTTTGTGGTGGGAGGCAATCATTTCCAATACAGGGTGCTTCCTTTAGGCCTAGCCTCAGCCTCCAGGGTATTCACAAAGTGTCTGGCAGTGGTTGCCGCCTTCCTCAGGCTCAAGGGGGATATTTGTGTTCCCCTATCTCGATGACTGGCTCATCAAGGGCGCTACTGCTCTCAAGGTGCGGCAGGCCACGACACGCACCACCCAGGTCCTACAGAACTTGGGTTTCGTCATAAACTACCCCAAGTCAAACCTTTGCCCGTTGCAAGGGCTGGAATTCATTGGAACAAGTATCGACACCATTCGGTCAAAGGCCTTCCTGTCTGCAGACAGGGCAGCCAGGCTCAGGGCGCTGGCCAGAGATGTGCAGCACCAGCCCTCGGTGCCAGCCAAGCATCTGCTACTACTCCTCGGGCTCATGGCTTCCACAGTGCATGTCACTCTAGATGCCCGCCTCCACATGCGAACAGCACAGTGGTGCCTCAGGGACCAATGGTCCCAGGCCACTGGACGCCTCCAGGACAGAGTCTGAGTGACCCCACAGCTGGTGGAGTCCCTGTTGTGGTGGCTATCACCCCCAACACTTGGAGGTGGGGATGCCTTTCCAGTCCTCCGACCACTCTGACCACAGATGCCTCCTTGTTGGGCTGGGGAGCCCATTGCGAGGGCTACCGCACCCAGGGCACCTGGTCTCTGGACGAGAGCGCTCAGCAGATCAACCTCCTGGAGCTTCGGGCCATTCGTCTCGCACTGAAGGTTTTTCATCATTGACTGTGCCACTGGTCAGTCCTAGTTCAGACGGACAACCAGGTGGCCATGTTCTATGTGAACAAGCAGGGATCCCGTGCCCTCGGCCAGGAAGCTATGGATCTGTGCTCTTATGCCATCCAACAGGGCATCCGCCTCAGAGCTGTATACCTGCCGGGCCAAGACAACTTCTTGGCCGACAGGCTCAGCAGGATGCTCCAGCCGCATAAGTGGCAGCTGGACCCAGAGGTAGCCAGCAGACTTTTCCAGATCTGGGGGGAACCGGTGATGGACCTGTTTGCAAGCCCAAACAATCACCAGTTACCCTGCTTCTGCTTCTGCTCCAGGCAGCCTCACCCCGACAAGGTGGCCGCCGATTGCCTTCCTGTTCTCATGGTCAGAGGGGCTTCTGTATGCTTTCCCCCCGACACCACTGATCACGACGACTCTGTTCAAGATTCTCCACGGCAAGTCCTCGGTCATCTTAGTAGCTCCGAGGTGGCCCAGACAACCATGGTTTCCACTGCTTCTGTAGCTAGTGGTGGAGGACCCCATGCCCCTGGGGTCCGCCCCCCAGCTTCTTTCTCAGGAGGGGGGCTCTCTCCTACATCCCAACCTCTGCTCCCTCTCGCTGACAGTGTGGCTGCTGAGAGGGTGACTTTAGCTCCGCTCCACCTCCCTAAGGAAGTGGAAGGCGATAGCAGAGAGATTGAATGAATTCTTTGCTTCAGTCTTTACTGAGGAAGATGTAGGGATGTTACCCATGACTGAAGTGGTATTTAAAGGTGTGGAAGAATTGAAGGAAATATCGATACATCGGGAAGATGTATTACAACTATTAGATAAACTGAAGAGTAGCAAATCACCTGGGCTGGATGGTATACATCCAGGGGTGTTGAAAGAACTGAAATACGAGATTGCAGACCTGCTATTAGTAATCTGTGAACTATCATTAAAATCATCTCTATTACCTGAAGATTGGAGGATCGCCAATGTAACACCAATTTTTAAAAAGGGTTCCAGGGGTGATCCGGGAAACTACAGACCGGTGAGTTTGACATCAGTACCGGGAAAAATGGTAGAAATCATCATAAAGAATAAAATTACTCAGCATGTAGATAGTCATGACCTAATGGGAGACAGCCAACATGGCTTTAGACAAGAAAGATCTTGTCTTACTAATCTGTTATGTTTTTTTGAAGGAGTGAATAAACAGGTGGACAAAGGTGAGTCGGTTGATATTGTGTATCTGGACTTTCAGAAAGCTTTTGACAAGGTCCCTCATCAGAGACTTTTGGCAAAACTAAAGAGTCATGGGATAGGAGGCAGTGTACTATTGTGGATCAGGAACTGGTTAAAAGACAGAAAGCAGAGGGTAGGGCTAAATTTTCCCAATGGAGAAAGGTGAATAGTGGTGTACCCCAGGGATCTCTGCTAGGTCCGCTGCATTTTAACATATTCATAAATGACCTGGAAATGGGAATAATGAGTGAGGTTATCATATTTGCAGATGAGACAAAACTATTCAAAGTTGTTAAAACCCATGAGTATTGTGGAAAATTGCAAGAGGAGCTTGATAAATTGGAAGACTGGGCATCCAAATGGCAGATGAAATTTAATGTGGACAAGTGCAAAGTTATGCACCTAGGAAAGAAAACCCCAAGCTATGATTACACGATGCAAGTTTCCACATTAGGAACCAACCCAGGAAAAAGATTTAGGCGTCGTTATGAATAACATGTTAAAACCCTCTGCCCAGTTGCAGTAGCGGCAAGAAAGCAAATAGAATGCTAGGTATCATAAGGAAAAGAATGGAGAATTAAAAACAAAGGATATTGTAATGACTCTGCATCATTCTATGGTGCGACTGCACCTTGAAGATTGTGTGCAATTCTGGTCTCCGTATCTTAAAAAGGATATAGCGTTATTAGAAAAGGTACAGAAAATGCCACCAAAAATGGTAAAGGGGATGGAAGGCTACCCCTATGAAGAGAGGCTAAAAAGGTTAGGGCTCTTCAAACTGGAAAAGAGACGGCTGAGGGAAGATATGATAGAGGTCTATAAATTAATGAATGGAGTGGAACGGGTAAACAAAGATCGATTGTTTACGCCATCAAAATATAGAAAGACTAGGGGACATGCAATGAAGCTACAGGGTAACCTATTTAAGACTAATAAGAGAAAATATTTTTTCACTCAACGTGTAATCATACTCTGGAATTTGCTACTGGAGGATGTGGTAAAAGCTGTTAGTGTAGCCGGATTTAAAAAAGGTTTGGACAAGTTCCTGGAGGAAATGTCCATAAATCATTATTAAAGTGGACCCAGAATATCCACTGCTTGACCCAATACAAGCATTGTGGAACCTCCTGTGTCTTTTGGGGAAACTGCTAGGTACTTGTGACCTAAATTGGCCACTGTTGGAAACAGGATACTGGGTTTGATGGACCTTGGTCTGACCCAGTATGGCATATCTTATGTTCTTATGTGTTTTGGATGGGCTGGGACTATATTTGCAGGAGATTGTCTCATCCTTCAGCTCATTTCCAAGTCATAATTTATGACAATGGAAACATCTGTGCTATACAGCAGCATATACTTAATGTAAGGTAATTCAAAACTGTCCCCCATAAAAATGAGCGTTTTTTTTAATGAAGTTGCTCCAATACTGGTTACAAGTAAAAATTAAAAATGCAGCCCTACTCCTTTTCGTATATGTGGCTGTGAGCTGTTCTTGTTCTTTCCAAGAGGAATTGCTATTTCCCTAGGAGCAAAGCCATTTTCTTATCAGGTTCTTCCTGCTGGAGTTCCTAATGCATGCGATTTCCAGTTATTAGCTCAGGAATCCTGTTTTCAGATTGCCTTTCTGATTTCTGAGGTCAGACATTTCTTCTTTGGATTATTGCTTATTTGGTGTAGAATAGTTTCACTGTTTTATAAGCAGACTCGTTAGTCACTCACAGGAGGTATCAGCATAGGCTTGGAGTTGTAAGGAGTGAGTTATGAGCATCTTACTGGAGTGGCTGGGAAGGGGTGATCTTTACAATTAAATACAAGAAGGCAAATTTTAGATAAGAGATGGAGAAGGGAATATAGATGTCTAGCCTGTGCTGTGCAAATTCCCACTATAAGGACATGGAAAGCTACACATCAGTTTCTCCCCATATCCAATGGGAGCAGAAATGTTAAAGCATTTAATTTTAGCTTATTAACAATTTGCTATCCCGCTCCTTTAATAGCACATCAGAGCAGCTTATAATAAAAGCAATTATAACACTCTATGCTGGACAAAAGGACAGAGACATTAAAAAGAAAAGGCAAATCAAAAAAGTATTTTGAGAACAAAAACCACAGCGCTGTGTAAGCATCTCCCCACGTGCCTGAACCCAACCCACCACCCCAACCACTCATTGCCCAAATTCTAGAGAAAAGTTATTTGTTTATAATCACTTCTTAAAAGTGGAAAGGATGTTTCTGACCTAAGATTATGCCAAGGAGTTCCACAAACTGGGTATAACATATAGTAAAAGGCAGACTTCCATGTACATTCCAGGCAGGCATTCAAAACAGGTTGCACAGCAAGATGATTCTGGTCATGTGTTCGGAGAGTTCTCAAAGGAACGTATACTAACAAGCCACATGGACAGATAAAAAGGATCTGTGCATTAATACGAGAGCTTTGTACTTATCTAGTAAACTATTGGCAACCAATGGTATTTCTTTAGCAGAGAAGTAACATGATCAAATTTATGTTTAAATGTACTCATCCTAATAGCTTTGTTTTGCACTAGCTGAAGACGAGAGTGAAGGAGCAGTAAGGTCATTATAAGTTAAATTGGATAGTCAATTTGACTAATAACTATGACATCCACTAGAATATGTAAAGAGCCCTTGTCCCGATATGTCCTAATGGCTTGCACTGTTCTCCACTACCTGACATCACCCCCCCCCCCCCTTAACATTCAATACCACCTGACCCTCCAAAGCATTATATCACACCAGACTCCCAATAAGGCACCCGATCGGCCATACAAGGCACCCAGTTCTTTACAATGTGCCGGACTGCTCCCAGTAACAAGAAACATCCTGAAGGCCCTCCTGCTTCTTTGGCTCTGGGTTCCAAAATGGCATGCATGATCTCTAGTGGTAGTCTTGTGGTACTATTAGTAGGGATCAGGCTGTCAAATATGGGAATTTTGCAAGATTGCAGCTAGGTGTCACAGGTGCCATTTTGGAATCCACGGCCGAAGGGAGCCTGTGTAAAGGGATTGAGGATGGCGGGCTGCCAGAAAGCCAATGGTGATTTTCTTGTTGATGGGAGAATCAGATGGTAGGGAAGGTGGGGGAATTGTGCACATTTATTTATTTAACATGGGTTGTTTTTATACTGCTTTTATCATTTCAGTCATTGGATTTTTCTGAGACAATGGAGGGTTAAGTGACTTGCCCAAGGAGTGCTAGTGGGAATTGAACCCTGGTCTCTTGGCTTCTCAAGCCAGTGCTCTAACCATTAGGTAATTCCTCCACTCCTAATCCACATTGTGTGTGGATTAGGTTTCTTGTGGAGGGGGGTTGGGTGCAATCCAGTGCTGTTGGGAGGAGGGGGTCTGGAAGGATTGATGGCGGTGAGTGATTGAGTGGGACCCTAATCTCGGCCTTTATATCTGCCTCTTAAGGAAGGCACACATTTATACCTTGAGGCAGGTTTAAATACCAGTTTTTAGATTTTTTTCTCATTAACATGGATTTCTCTTGCAAAATGAGTAATCCATGTCAGTATTGTAGGTCTACCCTGACAACTCCCTCTCCACACTCAGCCTCATGCCTCCTGGCAAACTAAACAGGGTATGAATCACCAGGGACCCAGGGCCTCTTACTTTTGGCTGCTGTCCCTTCAAAAAAACCTTTTGGGGCTCTGCTGTCTGCCATCTCTGCTCTGCCCCCAGCCAATCAGGAACCTGAGGTGCTGAGAAAATTGTGGGATTAGCAGAGCATGCACAGCTGAACTGAGCAAGCCATGCTTGCACGACTTCACATGCAGGAGTTGTGTGGGATGATGTGATTAATCGTCGGGAATTGGATGTGCATGTTTTCCTTTGTGGCACGCTGTACTGCCCACCAATCAGGGGTGGCCCAAGGGTTTTTGCCACCCCAGGCAGAAGCTCCTGCCATGCTGCCCCTTCCCTTTGCTGCCACCGCCCCCTGCTACCGGTATTGCCTTCCCACTGCCATTGCCCCCGAATCCATCTTCTCATCTTGCTCTCATCCTGACTCCGTTTTTAGGCTACTGCCACTTTCAAAATGGAGTCGGGCTGCCGTTGTAAAATGAGAGAGCTGGATTCAAGAAGCAGTGGTGGCCCAATTCTGTTTTGAAAGCAGTAGCTTTGTGCCACTTCTTTAAAAATGGAGTCAGGCCACCCAACAGGATCTGATGCCCTAGACAGCTGCCTAGTAGATGGGCTAGCTCTGCCATCTATCTTGAAGACAAGTGCTTGGGTCAGTTTCTCATGCTGCTCACTGCTGCCGACTTCACTGCTAGCATTTCACTTTCAGAACTGATTATGGTAGGCCCCACTGCAATCAGCTCTGAAAGTGAAGTGCCACATTTTTCAGCAGGTACAGCCAGGAAAGGAACAACAATGCTGGTTGTTGAGTATAAGAGAGACTGGGGAGAAGTGGGGGGGGGGAGTGGTGTCAGAGAGTGACAGCGAGACTGGGAGAAGTAGGGGAGTCATGATGAGGGAGACTGGAGTGAGAAAGGGGCTCATGATTAGAGAGACGAGGGAAAGAAGGGGGTCGAGAGAGAGAGGACTGGAGGGAAGCAGGGGGAGTCATGATGAGAGAGAGAGAGACTGGAGGGATGCAGGGGAATCATGAGAGAGAGAGAAACTGGAGGGAAACAAGGGGAGTCATGAGAGAGAGATTGGGAGAAGCGGGGAGGGCATGATGAGAGAGAGACTGGAGGGAAACAAGAGGGTCATGATGAGAGAGTGGAGGGAAAGAAGGGGGTCATAAGAGAGACTGGAGGGAAGCAGGGGGATCATGAAAAGAGACTGGAGGGAAATAAGGGAGTCATGAGAGAGAAAGAGACTGGGAGAAGCAGGGGAAGTGATGAGAGAGAAACTGGAGGGAGGTAGGGGCTCATGATAAAGACTGGAGGGGAAAGAAGAGGGTCATGAGAGAGAGAGAGAGACTGGAGGGAAGCGGGAGTCATGATGAGAGCGAGACTGGAGGAAGTAGGGGGAGTCATGAGAGAGACAGACTGGGAGAAGCAGGGAAAGTGATGAGAGAGAGAAACTGGAGGGAGGTAGGGGCTCATGATGAGAGAGACTGGAGGGAAAGAAGGGGGTCAAAAGAGAGAGACTGGAGGGAAGCAGGGGGAGTCATGATAGAGAGAGAAACTAGAGGGAGGTAGGGGCTCATGATAGAACTGGAGGGAAAGAAGGGGGTCAAGAGAGAGACTGGAGTGAAGCAGGGGGAGTCATGATAGAGAGAGAAATTGGAGGGAAAGAAGGGGGTTGTGAGAGAGACTGGGAGAAGCAGGGGGGAGTCATGATAGACTGGAGAGAAGCAGGGGGATCATGAAAAGAGAGAGGCAAACTGGGAGAAACAGGTAGGGTTATGATATGAGAGAGAGTCTAGGAGGGTGGAGTGTGTCGGGGGTCATGATAGAGAGAGAGAGAGACTGTGGTAAGCAGGGGGGGTTCATGATGATGACAGATTTTTTTTTTTTTGCTTCACATATAACCAAGCCAAGTTGATTTGGGAAGCAAAAAGGGAAGCTGCCTCAAGTACAGCTCTCAAGGGTCACTGGGGATGGTCGAGGTAGTAGGAGCAGTGTGGCCACTGCCTTCTGTTTGCATTGTGCAGTGGCACATTAAGGGCCTGATTTTATTACGCTTTCTTTTCCCAAAGAAAATGAGAAAACAGTCTTAGCAAATCAGACCCTAAAAAGAACTGTGATTCACCTTTTTTTTGGAGGGGGGGGGGGGATGCATACTTTGACCTAGGTCTTTGTATCTGGCCTAGGGAGGGTGCATGAGAAGAGCGCATAGGTCAAGTGGTCAGAGCTGCCACTGGCTTATCTTCCGCCAGTGCTACTATGCTCATGTAATCACTCTTCTCAAGTTATTTCACTGGCTCCCTAGCCATTCCTATTCACCTACAACAGCATTCATTCTGTGACTCCTCACCACCTTTCCTCTCTTATCTCGCTCTACACTCCTCCTCGGGAGCTCCACTCCTCTAGCAGATCCCTCTGATCTGTGCCCTTCTCTGCCACTGCCAACTCCAGACTTCATCCATTCCACCTTGCTACTCCATATGCCTGGAATAAACTACCTGAGTTGATACAAGGGGGTAAACTGAAAGGCAATGTCAGGAAATACTTTTTCTCCAGGACCAAGCAGGAAGTCAGTCCTCACATATGGGTGACGTCGGCGCCGACGGAGCCCTCGCGGAGCAATTTTCCCCAGCTTTCACAGAAAGCCTTTGGGAATTGCAGCGCGCATGCGCGGTCGCCTTCCCGCCCAAGGGTGCCATCTTAGCCAGTCTTCTTTTTTCCGCGGAGCCCTACAGACGTACCCGTCGTGTCCCCGCTAAAAAAGTTGATTTTCGTGAGTTTTTCTCTCGTTTTTCGATTCGGTTCGACGCCGGTCGTTTTCCTGCCCGGACTCGCGACGCCGTTGCGAGTCCTTCCCTTATTTTTCGGTTTTTTCTGATTTTTGGTCAGTTTCGTTTTCGGTTTTTCACTGGCAGCCCGGTCCTTTGACCTTGCAGGGGCCCTTTTTCCCCCGATGGCTGCCAGTGGTTTCAAGCGGTGTGGTCAGTGTGACAGAAATATGTCACTCACTGACACACACGATAATTGCCTCCGCTGCCTGGGCCCGGATCATGAAGAAATGATCTGTGGAGCCTGTGGCAAAATGTCCTCCAAAGCGTTGAGGAGTCGGCGGCATCAGCGGGATAGAATCTTCGCTGACCCCAGCCGTACCCGGACCTCGTCGGAGGCCCTCGGCATCCAGAGGCTCCAGCTCTGATCATCGCCGAAGCTCCTCCGACAGGGGTTCTCCCTCCGGAGACCATCGACGGAAGACAAAACCCGCGAGGGCGGCGTCGGTGGACGCTCCTGGCTCCGCGAGGGCCAGGTCGCATAGCCCCGACAGCCGTCCCGGGTCTTTGGAGAAGGAGCACCTCCCGAAGCGACCTCGCCTGGAGTCGGAGTTGCCTACTCGGGTAAGTCCTGTGGTCCTTCTGGACTCGCCTCCGAGAGGTCCGACGTCGGGCCCGACGCCGTCGGGGCCCGAGTCGGGGACTGCTGGGTCACCTGAGGTCGGACTCAGGTTGACGGCCTTGGAGAGCAGACTATCTGCCTTCATGGACCAGCAGCGGGCACTGATTGCTAGCCTCGCTGGCGCCGCTGCCCCGACCGCCGGGACGTCGACGTCTAAGTCGACCCCGGAGACCGAGCCGATCCTCGAGTCCATGCGAACTCGAGTCGATCCTCGGTCGAGGTCACCCTCGGCCTCCCGTTCGGGACCGAGGTCGTCGCCGCCGACTCCCTCGGCGGCGGGGGGGCCGACGCCGCCGCCCGCCCGCGCCGACCCCACTGATTCCTCCTCGGAGTCGGTCTGGGAGTCTGAAGAGGAGGAGTCACCTGATTCCTTTCGGACTCGGTGTGTCCCCTCGGACTCACCTGAGTCCGAACCTCAGAAACAGTCCCCCTCCGGAGGATGCCCGGTTCTCGGACTTCGTCAGGGATATGGCCAAGGCTTTGGCCTTCCCTGCGGATCCCGAGGAGGAGCCTCGAGCCGAAGAGCTCGACGCCCTTCAGTACGACTCTCCCGCCCGGGAGCACTTTACTGTACCGGTGCCTCCCATGCTGGAACGACTACTCTTCCGCATGTGGGAGAGTCCGGCCTCGTCGCCGGTATTGAACAAGCGGGTCGATTCCATCTATCGAGTCCGCAAGAGTCCTGGCTTCCAAAAAGCACAGCTACCACACCATTCCATGGTAGTGGAATCGGCCATGCATAGGCTTAAGAGCCAGAAAATGCACTCCTCGGTGCCCCCTGGCAGGGAGGCCCGTAACCTGGATGGCCTTGGTAAGAAGTGTTTCCAGGGCTCTATGCTGGCTTGTCGTGTCCAGACCTACCAGCTATACATGGGCATGTATCTCCGAGACCTGGCTAAAGAACTAGCCGGATTCTCTGCTGGACTGTCCGAGGAACCTTTTGCGGAGGTTCCTAGCCTTAACAACTGGTATTCGGGAATGCTCCAAATTCATGTCCCGAGCAGCCTATGATGGTTTTGAAGCATCGGCTCGTGTGGCCGCAGCCGGCATCGGTGCCCGCCGACAGGCTTGGCTTCAGTCGTCTGACCTTGAGCCTTGGGTGCAGGACAAGTTGGTCGATGTCCTCTGCAGAGGTGAGAACCTCTTTGGCAAGCCCATGGCTGAAAAGGCTGCACAAATCGAGACGGAGACTCTCACCAGGACCAGGCTTTCTAGGAAGACCTCCGCCCCTTCCCAGAAAAAGAAGGGCTCGGGAAAAAAGTCCTTTTACCCGAGAAAGGCGGCTGCCTATAAACACTACCCCCAATATCAGGCCCCTCCAGCTCCCCAACAGGGTCAGCAGGCCAAGGGACGGGGTAACGGGTCCCGTAGGCAGCAAGCCCCCAAGCCTGCACCACCAGCCCCTGCTCAGCAGGGTGGGGGTTTTTGACTTCCTCAGCATAGCCTCTCCCCCTCAGCTGGTTCCTCCCAGCACCGGAGGCCGGCTGGTTCACTTCGCCCACAGGTGGTCCAACATCACTTCAGATGCCTGGGTGCTTCAAGTCGTGCGAGAAGGATATCTTCTCCACTTCCATCAGGTCCCTCCCCTCTTATTTTCCGGGAGAACCTCCGCGACTCTCTCTGCACAGGGACTTACTCCTTCAGGAGTTAGCAAGTCTTCTTCAGGACCAGGCTGTGGAACCGGTGCCCCACCACCTGAGAGGTCAAGGCTTTTATTCCAGGTATTTCCTAATACCAAAAAGGACAGGAGGCCTCAGACCCATCCTGGACTTGCGCAACCTCAACAAGTTCCTTGTGCGGGAAAAGTTCAAGATGCTTACCCTTGGAATCCTTCTGCCCTACCTCCAGCAGGGAGATTGGCTATGCTCCTTGGATCTAAAGGATGCCTACACGCACATCCTCATCCACCCAAGCCACCGCCAATACCTAAGGTTTGTGGTGGCCGGAAATCACTACCAGTACAGAGTACTGCCCTTTGGCCTGTCCTCCGCACCGCGAGTCTTCACAAAATGTCTCGCGGTGGTGGCGGCCTATCTCAGGCTTCACGGCCTCTGTCTTTTCCGTACCTCGACGACTGGCTCATCAGAGCGTCGTCCCCTCCGGCAGTCACCAATGCCACACACCGCACGGTGACTCTTCTGCAGTACTTGGGCTTTGTCATAAACTTCGCAAAGTCCACTTTGCTCCCCTCACAGGATCTCGAGTTCATCGGCGCAAGACTGCACACTCCTCAGGCTCGAGCTTTCCTGCCTCTCGACAGGGCTCAACGGCTCATGGACCTAGCCGGCCGTTTTCGCAGCCAGTCCCTGGTCTCCGCCAGGCGCTTCCTGAGACTACTCGGCCATATGGCTTCCACCGTCCACGTGACCCCCAATGCTCGCCTGAATATGCGGCCGGCTCAATGGTGCCTTCGCAAGCAGTGGCAACAAGCCACCGGCGGGCTAGCCGACTTAGTGCGCCTCTCCAGACCGCTGGCCTCTTCCCTACAGTGGTGGCTTCATCGGCCGAACCTGGTGCTCGGAATGCCGTTTCAGTCGCCTCAGCCGACTCAAGTGCTGACGACCGATGCTTCCCTCCTGGGTTGGGGAGCTCATTGCCAGGGGGCATGTACTCAAGGTCTCTGGACCGCGTGGGAATCTGCTCAACAGATCAACTTCCTGGAGCTCAGAGCTATTCGTCTGGCGCTCAAGGCGTTCTCTCCCACCTGACTTCTCACCAGTCCGTCCTTGTCCAGACGGACAATCAAGTTGCCATGTTCTACGTGAACAAGCAGGGCGGCACGGGCTCCTTCCTTCTCTGCCGAGAAGCTCAAAAGCTCTGCTCTTGGGCCGTCAGTCACGGCATTCTTCTCAAAGCAGTTTATCTCCCAGGCCAGGAGAATTGCCTGGCGGACAAACTCAGCAGGATACTCCAGCCGCACGAGTGGCGTCTGGATCCCTTGGTAGTCCAGAAACTCTTTCTGAAGTGGGGCCTCCCCACGATGGATCTCTTTGCCAGTCCTCTCAACCGGCAACTTCCTCGCTTCTGCTCGCGTCAGCCACATCCCTTTCGGGTAGCGGCAGATGCATTTCTGCTCTCATGGTCGGAAAACCTTCTCTGTGCTTTTCCTCCCATCCCGCTAGTCTCCCGAACTCTGTTCAAGGTTCTCCGGGACAAAGCGTCCATGATCCTGGTGGCTCCTCGCTGGCCCAGACAGCCTTGGTTTCCACTCCTGTTGCAATTAGCGGTAGCGGATCCGTTCCCTCTGGGGTTTCAACCGGATCTCCTAACACAGGATCAGGGGTCTCTGCTACACCCCAACCTCAGATCTCTCAATCTAATGGCCTGGCGGCTGAAAGGGTAGTCCTTGCTCCCCTTCTCCTGCCGGCAGAGGTGGAAGAGGTCGTCCTAGCTTCTCGGCGACCTTCTACCCGCAAATGCTACGCCCTTAAATGGCGTCGCTTTTCCGTTTGGTGTGTACAGCAGTCTCAGGATCCCTTCTCCTGCTCGGTGTCGGTGATCTTGCAGTACCTGCTCTACCTCTCTAACCTGGGACTTAAGTCCAACTCCGTCAAAGTCCACCTCGGTGCTCTTTCAGCACACCATGTGCCGGTGGACGGCAGACCTCTTTCCAGCGACCCTCTTGTAGCACGGTTTCTCCGAGGTCTCCTTCTACTAAAACCACCTCTGCGCCCGCCAGCACCTGACTGGGATCTGAATGTGGTTTTACAGCGGATCACCTGTCCACCTTTTGAACCGATGGCTACCTGTTCTCTGCGTTTTCTTTCGTGGAAAACCTTATTCCTGATAGCCCTCACTTCCGCTAGACGCGTAAGTGAATTGCAGGCCCTCGTGTCTGATCCTCCCTTCACTCGGTTCTACAAAAATAGGGTAGTCCTACGGACTCACCCAAAATTTCTTCCAAAAGTTGTCTCCCCATTTCACATCAATCAGGAGGTGGTACTTCCAACCTTCTTTCCCAGGCCTCACTCCAGCCGAGCTGAACGAGTCCTGCATACCCTGGACTGTAGAAGGGCATTGAACTTCTACCTTGACCGTACGCGGGAGCACCGTAAAGCTGCTCAGCTTTTTGTGTCTTTTGACCCCAATAAATTGGGGCTCCCGGTCTCCAAGCGTACCCTGTCCATCTGGGTTGCTGACTGTATCGCTTGGGCTTATGGGGCAGCCGGACTCTCCTTAGAAAGTCGAGTCACGGCTCATTGTGTTCGGGCGAAGGCTACGTCAGTGGCTTACCTCCGCTCTGTTCCGCTGGCAGACATCTGCCGGGCCGCTACTTGGTCTTCGAGCCAGACTTTTGCGGTCCATTACTGTCTCGAGAGGGAGTCCCGCAGGGACAGTGCTTTCGGACAGGCAGTCCTCCGAAATCTCTTCGAGGTTTGAGCAACTCCTACCCTCCATCCCGGATGGGGGCTACCGGTGGGTAATAATTCAGCGAAGGTTCCTTCCTTCTGTACTGCTGAGCTAGAGGGAGCTCATTTTTGTGCTTAGGGTCTCCGGTAGCCTTAAGCTTGGGAGTCCCATATGTGAGGACTGACTTCCTGCTTGGTCCTGGAGAAAGCGTAGTTACTCACCTGTAACAGGTGTTCTCCAGGAGCAGCAGGAATCAGTCCTCACAACCCCTCCCTCCTCCCCGTGGAGTTGCAATCATCTGCTTAAGTTTTTTTGCAAATTTTTATGCTGTCTTTTAGCTATGTCATCAGACTGGCTAAGATGGCACCCTTGGGCGGGAAGGCGACAGCGCATGCGCGCTGCAATTCCCAAAGGCTTTCTGTGAAAGCTGGGGAAAATTGCTCCGTGAGGGCTCCGTCGGCGCCGACGTCACCCATATGTGAGGACTGATTCCTGCTGCTCCTGGAGAACACCTGTTACAGGTGAGTAACTACGCTTTCACTGAAAGGGTGGTGGATGCTTGGAATGCCCTCCCGATAGAAGTGGTGGGGACAAACACAGTGACAGAATTCAAAATGGCAAGGGACAGACACAGTGGATCCCTTTATAGCAACAGGATAAAATCAAAATAAGCATAACTATCTCTTATATCTGAAAAAATAGGGGTGACCTACACGGAACGGTGGGTACACCCCTAAACAAAGGCATGTGGAGGGGTGACCCGCACGGAGCGGTAAGTGCACCTACTCTTGCCACCTTGCTGGGCAGACTAGATGGACCATACTGGTCTTTATCTGCCGTTATATACTATGTTACTATGTTTTCTGGTCTTACTCAAATTCAGGCTGAAAACCCACCTCTTTGTGGCTGCTTTTGGATCCTGATGCACCTCACACTCTCTCGTTTGCTACTTATGTGTATCTTACCATACTGTAGTCCCTGCTTTTGTAATATTTTTTCATCTTGATTAGATTGTAAGCTCTGATGAGCAGGGACCTGTGTCTTACGTCTCTATGAACAGTGCTGCATAAGGCTTTTGTAGCACTATACAAACGATTAGTAGTAGTAGATTTAAGGCCAGTCCAGTAACTTTATCCTGATGCATTATGGAACTCGAAGCACTGATTTGAATGGGCAGAATATGGGACTAGAAATCCACATTGCTTTGGGATGAAAGTTTAATACCAGCACTGGCCAAGACACGCCAACGTCGTGCACCTTGATGGCCACCGCAGCTTGAGCTCCACGGAACCTGCTCACCCTCACCATAGCATGCAAAACAGCCACCAAACATGGCGAAATGGAAGTCCCAGCACCTAGGAGCATGGTGGCGAAGAAGAAATCTCCCAATCTACAGGAATTTGCACTTCGGAGCCCAGCAAGCCCCATGGGGGGGGGGGAGAATGGTGACAAAATGGCCTCTGTGGCCATGCAGGGACAAGTGGGACACGTGCAGCCCCAGGAGCAGACCGAGCAAGATAGTGCACAGTTGCAGGCGAAGGGAGAAGTGAGAGGGTGCTCCCAGATGCTGATACCAGGGTTCCAGGAGGAATCAGGGAGTGGTTCCGTGATTTGAAACAGGACTTAAAGAGCATGGGGACTGATATAAACACAGAGAATTTGAGAACTGGGCTGGCTGAAATGCACCGGGACATCAATGAGCTTGGAGGACGGGTGGAAGCAGCAGAAAACTGGATACATAGCAAGTCTGAACCAGTGTATTGCAGCCTGGCCACCAATGAGAGAAGATGCAGGATAAGCTGGAGGATTTAGAGGACCGCTCCCGTTAAAACGATCTGCACTTCAGGGGCATCCCTGAGGGGGCTACGTTTATGGACTGCGAGCAGGTAGTGGTATCAATTACAAAGGCGATCTTCCAAGCTACCAATGAGGACTGGTCAGGCCTAGACTTGCATATTGATTGGGCGCACCACGTGCTCGGCCCAGCAGGGCCCAATAGGCTACGAGACAACATCATCTGCTACTATGACGGTGGCATGAAGGAGTGAATTGGCAGAAAGGTTTGAGGGATGGGGGTTCCTCCAATGGGAAAGTTGCCAGGTAGAGGTGTTTGCGGACCTGGCACAGGCTAAACTCCATTGCTGGCAGGAGTTGCAGGACAGGGGCCACAAAAAGCAAGAAGCCAAGACGTCAGGACGATTCAAACCAAGTTTATTAATACAGACCCCAACGCGTTTCGGCAATCAATGCCTTCATCAGGGGGTAGCAGCTACAATACAAATATAAGTAATATAAACATAAAAACATAAAAAGAAAAAATCAAAATCATAAACAATGACATATATAATATAATCTTATGTAATCGAGAAGGACTGGTGAAATTCTTACCAATGTAGTTAACAAACAGATGTATATGAACGCAGGACACACAAATGTAATGAAAAATAATTAATAATATTTAAAATGACAGCATAAATATTCTAAAAAGATATTATATAATTATTAATCAATTTTTAAAGAACTACAGCATAAGTCTTCTAAAAAGATTGTAGAAAATTCTTGTATAAATGTAAACATGAAATAAAACAATCAGAACTATTATACTTACATGTAACCCTATTTATGGACTGTTAGTGTAATCTTAAGTCCAGGGTTGGGCGTATTCTGTCTCACAATATTAAAGAGACTTGGTATCGCCTGTCTTAGACTGTAAATATAAAACAACTAAAGACAATCACAAAGAGGAGCGTAGGATTGAGTTAAAATCAATCATGTAGGATAGATTATGCATAAGGGATGATGACACATAAAGAAATAAATGGATAATAATAATAGACTATAAAATAAATATATAATTGTATAGAGCTATGGATTTATACATATAAATATTGTAAAGACTTATGATTAAAAAACGTGTAGAAACTAGATTCATCAACAAATCTTATGCCTTATTATATTATGGGTATCTGCTGAATAGCAAACCAAGTATAAAGATCTAAATGCACAGAAAATGTTGAAATTATAAATAATAGCCAATGAATCACAGATTGAGAATCTTCATCAAACCAATGAATCAAGCCAAAGAAATTGTAATAAGTATTTCAATGATGAAAAATACATAAGAGAATGAAGATATATATATATATATATATATATATATATATATATATATATATATATATGAAATAAATGACGTAAAACAAATTGTACATATACACATTTCACGCCATGAGTATGAAGATAACATAAAATTGTCTAAATAATGAACTAATAAGTGTAATAGTTAGTTAATAGATATTTATATTAAACAAAGGAACCGATCACTGTAAAATGATACTTCCTATCAATTTGCTATAAAGGATAAAATGACTATTGTGTATGAACTGATCATGTGTTTTATATGACAAACTGATAGTTCAAGTATTAACAAACGAGTTGTGCCTAAATAATGAAACATAATTTGTTTAAATGTAAATAATCGACCTATAATCGATTATCTTAAATGGTCCTCTATCCTATAATGAAACAAAGGTATTTTATTTATAAAAAGATACTATTGAATTAAAACTGAGATATGCATGATTTATGTAGATGTTAACACCTTTCTTGGTTAATAACGTTGCTGCCTTAATGTTGTGGAATGATAGTATTAACCTATAAAATGCATGAGTTACTAAACCATGATGCAGTACCACGCAATTTTAATGTTGAACTAAAGAACTACATGGATCCATTAGGTAGCAAACTCGAAGGCGTATTGTGCCGGTACTTGTTCAAAAACGGACGACATAATGAATGGACTCGAAGGAGGGAAGAATGACACCTTAAATGTACATATGGAAACCTTAAAGTACATGCAGATAAAAATGGAGTGAAAATGATGATAAAATAAAAGTGAAGTACCTTAGACACATAGAGTTATGGTTCTCCCAAGTTCATTGCCTATGTCATAAGAACACATGAATAATGTTGAAATGCCGTATAACCTAGCTTTTACTTAGAAAGAATTTTCTAAAGGAATGTTACTAACTGTAAAGTGACATGCCAACGGTTTAAAAATATATACGAAAGACATTGGATAAACATAAAAATGCGTTTAAAAAAGAAATGTACTTTGCGCTTCTATTTTTGAAACTTCATCTACACTAAAAAGGTAGCATCTAGGTTTAAAGAAGTAGATAAGTGTATGAGCAGAAGCGAACACTGAAAATAATGACTTAAGACTCGAAATAAAATAGGTGTCAATAAAAACGAGCTATTTCCATGGCAAATAATTAAATACTGTCGTCGTACTTGAATAGCACCCATGCTATCTAGTGATGTAAAAGTTTTTACTCACGTTGATCTTACGATCGAGTACAAAGATTGTTTGCCTTAAAAAGCTGCAAAACGCTGGTACTGCTCACATAAAATAGAAAGTGAAAGTGTACTGGCTTCGAGGGGTATAATGTAGCCTTTTAAAATTGGCGCCAAAAATCAAAGAAGCTGATTGGAGGAAAAATGATGAGGCGAAACACGTAATGGCTCACCATAATGTTAATGAATGAAATCACTTAAAACCAGTGTATTATATATGTATATAAGAACATTTCTGTAATAATAAAAAACTATGAAACATAAAGGGTAGGGTTGTTCATAAGAAAGAACAATGCCTAAACAAAATAAATTAAACAAATTAACATCTAGGTTCTAATGGGTGGATGGAAAAATACTATACGAGTCTCTGGACTTTACAGGAAGACGGAGAGGTCTATCTCTTGGTTAAGACCATCTGGAGATAGGCTTTTAAACTCATAGATGTATCTTTGTTCCAATTTCAATAGTTTATTGTTTGTCTCCTCCTCTCCAATATGGTTTGATCCATTTCAGAACTAAATATTTCAAGTCATTGATTTTGTGATCAGCAGCAATCCAATGAGAAACCAAAGGTTTGTCTATGATTTTCCGGGAAATGCAGCTTTTGTGCTCAGTAATCCGAGTCCGAATTTCTCTTTTAGTTTTGCCAATATATACAAGATGACATGGGCACTGTATGAGGTAAATTACATTGGACGTTCTGCAGTTCGTATAGTCATTCAGGTATATCTTATGTCCTGATTTTAAATCCGTAAAGCTATTTTTGGTTATGATGGTGTGTAGACAGATGGAACATTTTCCACAGCTATAATGTCCCTTGATTTTAGGGGGAGCATGTGATCTCATGAGGGCTGATGGGACAAGTGTATTGGCTAGATTGGTATTTCTTTTATAAGCAACCATGATATGTTTTGTATCAAACGCTGGCAGTGTGGTGAGTAAATGCCATTCCTGTCTAAGAATGTTCACTATTGACTTCGAATATTGTGAGAATGTTAAAGCACAAACAACCTTGTTCGAATTTGTAGAAGTCTTCTTTTTTTGTAACAAAACAGAATGATCAGTAGTACAGGCACGTAAATATGCTTTCTTGATGCTCTCTTTAGGATATCCTCTTGTTTTGAACCTGTAATGCATATCAACAGAGTGACGTTCAAAGTCTCTATCTGTAGTGCAGGTTCTTTTAATTCTGAGGAATTGACTTACCGGTAGGTTTTGTTTGAATGCTCTATTGTGGCAGCTATCATAATGAAGGAGAGTGTTACGGTCAGTGGGCTTTCTATATAATTCTGTGACAAAGCCATTGTGGTCCTTCTTAATCATAATATCAAGGTAAGGGATTTTTTCAGAACTGAAAGTGCCCACGTGCTCGGCCCAGCAGGGCCCAATAGGCTACGAGACAACATCATCTGCTACTATGACGGTGGCATGAAGGAGTGACTTGGCAGAAAGGTTTGAGGGATGGGGGTTCCTCCAATGGGAAAGTTGCCAGGTAGAGGTGTTTGCGGACCTGGCACAGGCTAAACTCCATTGCTGGCAGGAGTTGCAGGACATACTCCAGAAGCTGCGGCCAGAGGATGAGTGCTATAGCTGGGCCTTTCCCTTTGGCTTAAACGTCATGCTGAAAAGACAGAGGCACCAGGTGCGAATCAGGGGAGAAGCAGTAAAGATCCTGACATTGTTGGGAGTGACTGGCCTGGCTCTGGGGGAACAGCTAGGAGGAGAATAGCTCAAAGAACACCCTAGGTGGCAGAGTCTCACATTGGGGTGCTGATGCCTGTGGTGTCAATCCATGGAGGAAGGAGTGTCCCAAGCTGGAAGCATTAACCCCACTCTACTCTTGAGACCAGCACTATCCTGGTACAGTTCTGGGTTATTTGCTGCTTGATATTCATATTTTGGGTGTGTGGCCAGTAGTGGAGTGGGGGGGGGGGCATGAGGGCTGTGGTGTTGGAGATTGGGGTGGTAATCATTGGGGGGTGAGCGGGGAAAGTTGGGGTGACCTAGGCTGGTCGGGCGTGTGAGGTTAAGTGAGTCTCTAGAGATGTCCATGGAGGGTAGTGGACAGGGAGAAGGGAGGGGGCTGGGGAGAATGCATAGGGGAGAGGAGTGGGGAGCGGGAGGGGATAGAATGAGGGCTGATCTGAAGTTTCTTACTCTCAATGTTATGGGCCTGAACTGTCCTTGAAGCAGCAGAAGCTATACAAGGAGATGCAGCGTCAAACGGCATATGTATATTTCATACAAGTTCCTGGAGGACAGGTCCATAAACCATTATTAAGAAGGGACCCAGGATATCAATGCTTGAACCAATACAAGCATTGTGGAACCTGTGTCCCTTGGGGAAACTGCTAGGTACATATGACCTAGATTGGCCACTGTTGGAAACAGAATACTGGGCTTGATGGACCTTGGTCTGACCCAGTATGGCATATCTTATGTTCTTATGTTCATACAAGAGACGCAGCTGCTCCCAGTGCATGAGCAGTTGATCTCCTGTAGGAATTATGGGATACAGGTGTTTTGTTTCAAATAGGCTTCAGAAAAAGAAAGGGGGGGGGATTCTTTTCTCTAATGCTCTGAAGGTGGAGATGGGGGACGTGGTCAAGAATAAGAGGGGCAGATATATTCTGGTAAGGGTTAAAACTGTGCAGGAATGGTTTGTACTGGTTCATGTTTATGGCCCCAACAGCCCACAAGGGGATTTCTATAGCTACCCGGGGGGGGGGGGGGAGCCTTATCCCAAAGATGGGCTCAGGTACTTTGGTTATAGGGAGGGGTTTTAACATGTTATGGGATGGGGGAGGGTCCCCATGAGAGGTGGGTGGTGATGGGGAGAGGGCCCTTTTTCGCAAATATACAGGAAATGGACATGCTGGATGCCTGGTGTGTGTTACACCCTACAACACAGAACTATATCTTCTAATCAGTGGTGCATGGAACACAATCTTGGATAGATATGCTGTGGATTGGGTGGGAGCTACATGGTCTGAGGGGCCTTGGTGAAGTGGGGAGCGAGGCTGAAAGACGAAAGGGTGGCACATGAGGTAAGTCTCTGTGTGGAGCTTCTGCAGTGTGTGGCGGAGGGTGGAAGTGGCCAGAGCCCAACTGAATGGCTTCCTGGTGGGTAAGATTGAACAATCTTTACTGAAGGTCTGACAGGCCCACTGAATTTGGCAGCAAGGCGGGAAGGCTATTGGCACATCTCTGCAAACAAAAGGGGTAGTCACTGATAAGGGGGGCTTCGGAACCCACAAGGGCGCCTCCTCACGGAGGAGAGGGGGATGCGAGGGGCTTTCAAGCAGTACTATGAAGCATTATATGCAGCCTGGCCAGGCCCCCTGGAGGAGGACATAGACAATTTCTTTACCTTGGTGGTATTGCCAGCCTTGCCCTCCCAAGGCATTCTGTGCCCTTTATCTCCCCTCCAATCAAATGCATCAGGATATGTTTTGTGTTGTGTTATGTTTTATTTATTTATTTGTTTAATTATTTATTAATTGTACTTCATTATTATTTTTTATTTTTTATCCCCTCCTCTCCCTCTTTGCCGCCTTTGTTCCTTTTCCTCCCCTCCCTCCCCCCTTCTTAGTCACTATGAGCAGGTATCTCTAGCCCAATTCATAACCCTTCACGTTCCCCTCCATTTTACTTGCTTCATTTTGGTTTTCTCTGGTCTGATGCTTTTAATTTCATGTATACAGTATCATTGTACGATCGTTAGGCGTTATCGGCTTTAGTAAGCTCCTAAATATGTAACAGTCAGACCTCTGACCTTTCTAAGGTGCGAAAAGAGTGCTATTTATTGAACTTCCGGTGCTGTCGTCCGTTTAACTTAGCTGAACAGCAACTGTGAGTGAAAGTCCCCTTCATTTGCAAACTAGATACAGACATTAGAGTCTTAAAATAACAGCAATAGCAGCTTTCATCAAAATATTTGTGATCTTCCCACACATAACTGCAAATGGCCTTTTGAATGCACAAACATTACATTTCACTGTCAGAAAAGGGCAAGTTCCCCTTTATTGTAGGCTGGATATAAGTTCTGTAGCTTTCATTTGATCACTCTCATATATTGGCATGTTTCTCATACACAGACACAACAGTATTTCTGAACATATACACGGCGTAATTCTGCCCTTACCATACCGTTTTAACATTATCTTAATCTTGCCATTGTTAGTAAAAATTGTGACATACAAGCCCCACCCTTTTAACCTTGTCCACAGTGTGAAAAGAGAAATGTGCAATTAGGGGCTTCCCGTTTAGTTCTTTTAGTTTTATGGTTATATAAATGTCTTATTTCCACAGACTTGATTTTCAATTATTCTCCACTGAAATTGAAAATATAAAAGGTGCTATCATGAGTATTTGTGCACCAGCTGGTACTCCTTTCTGTTCCTCCTCATCCTCTCGTATGCTAGATATGTATGTTTTAATTTGTTTTATAAGTATATAGGTTTTCAAAGTATATTTGCCTTGCCTTTTTAATGGCTTTTATTAATAGCATATGCTTTATATTCATACTTTTATCTTTTTATTTGCGTATGCTCTACATTTATACTTTTATTTTTTAGTTAGTTATTTTTGTTTTTAATATTTGTCTTTATTTATTAATCATAATTTTTTTCATTTTATGACTTTTATTTATTTTATATATAATGGTTAGTTTTTTTTTGAAGATCTATACCCCCCAAAGAAGGCTATGGCCGACATGCGTTGGGGTCTCTTACTTAATAAAGCACCTGTGGCCTCCACGTACCACTCGCCTTTTGTGTGTTTCTTGGCCAGGTTTTACAGGAGTTTTGAGAATGAGCTGCTGGAACATCTGGCAGGGGTCTTTAATGTGGTCTTGGCGGGGAAACTGCTAGCGAACACTTTGGGCTGGGTGGCAAGTTTCTTTGATTCCCACAGAGGGCAAGAATTTGCAGCACTGTGCATCCTGTAAGTCAATTTCCTTACTCAGTCTCAACATGAAGAGTTTGAAGGTATTGGCGACTTGCCTCAACTGGATAATAGCCCAATTAATATACCCTGATCAGACTGGAGTGGAGGAGTGGCTCAGTGATTGGGACAGGTTACCTCAGGCCTGAAGGCCGGGGGTTCAATTTCCGCATGGGGACAAGCAACCTCAGGCCGGAGGGACTGGGGTCTCTAGTCTCATGGCCACTCCTTGTGGCCTTGGGCAATACACTTAACCCTCCATTGCCTCAGGTACACTTAGATTGTGAGCCCTTCGGGGACAAGGGAATAAAAAGTACCTGTTAGTATACATGTAAACCGCACTGATTCTAAAGAGCGCAGTATAAAAAATAAATAAAAAATAAAATAAATACTGGGCTGGCAAGCTGCCTACAACATACGGAAAGTGCTGAACTTGATTTGGGGAGGCTGGAGAGGGGGGCAGGGAATGTGCTGCCCTTGATGCAGAGAAGGCATTTGACGATGTAGCCTGGGGCTTCATGTTTAAGGCTCTGGAGCAGATGGGATTTGTAGAGAGGTTCAGGGAATGGATGCCTACTATACCTGAATTTAGCTCGCCTTGAACTACTGGAATGTCATGTGCTAAATACTACTAAATAAATCAATAAATCCACACACTTTATAGCAAACCTTGAGCCCGTGTGAAGGTCAATGGGAGTTACTCTAAGTTTTTCGCCCTGAGTAGGGGGACACCGCAGAGGTGTCCCCTCTCCCCATTGTTCGCCGTGATGGTAGAGCCTCTAGCGCAACGGGTCAGGCAGAGCTTAGATATTCGTGGGAAAGTGGTGGGAGGAGAGGAGTCACGCATTGCTCTATTCACCGATGACATTATATTTGCAGTTACACAGCCAGTGGTATCATTACCTCTTATTGTTTGGGAATTGGGTGGGTATGAATGACTCTCTGGGTTCAATTTAAATATGAATAAGTCCGAGATTCTTAATCTTATGGTAGGAACCTTGCTAGAGGAGCACCTGAAGTGCTTCCCCTTCCAGTGGGCATCTAGGGAAGTGAAGTATCTGGGAATACACATTGGGAAGGACCTGGGGCACTATATCAGCTCAGCTACGTAAGACTCCTGTGGGAGCTGGATGAGCAGCTCAAAAGATGGAGGCGGATGATCGCAATTATGATGGCACTCCCAAAACTTTTATATTTGTTTCAGGCCTTTCTGGTCCAGGTGCCAGAGAAGGTGCTGAAGGGTATTCGGTGGAAAATTGAGGGGTTCATATGAATGGGAAGGCCCCAAAGGGTGGCGCAGCGAATGCTGCAAAGGCATAAGAGAGATGAGGGATTGGGTCTCCTGGACTTTCGGGGTTACTATGTGATGGCCCAGCTCCAGGGGGTTTACACATGGCTGCAGAAATGGGAGAAGCAAGGGGTGAGAATGGAATAGCACGAGCTGAAGAAGTTGGGGCCTGGGTTAGGTATTTGGGGAATGAGGAGAGGAAGGTGGGTGGAGCATTTGATGGTGCGGAACATGCTGGGCATCTGGGCTAGGCATCATAGATTACTTATGGCAGGGAAGACGTATTTCCCCCTTTGATTGTTGCAGGATTGTTTTCAGGAGGGGACGTGGCCCCCTAAACAGTTACTGGCGGAGTGGGAACAGAAGGGATTGGAGGGGGTGGCCCAGCAATTTCAGGGCAGGGTCCTCTTGCCTTTTGAAGGCCTACGACTAGTACTAATTTGTATAGTGCTACAAGGCGTATGCAGCGCTGTACAGACACATGTAAAAGACGATCCCTTCTCATCAGAGCTTACAGTCTAGTCAAAACAGACAACACAACAGCTGAGGACAAGGATATATCTAGGAAAATGGTAAGAAACACATAGGAGACTAAGCAGATTAGGATCCAAAAGCAACTGCAGCAACACCACCGACCATCGCAGAGCTCCCCCGATCAGGGTTGAGCTACAGAGCAGGAATCCAGACACCTCCCCACTCTTGAGCTCCAGCCCAATCAGGGGCCCAGGACACATTTAAAACTAAGCACCATCTGGCATGCCTGCGCCTGGTGGGCCCTCACCTGAGGCCTCTTTGGCAGGGCATGGAGGCGGGAATACAAAAAGGAGCCACCCTCCTAACACCATGCAAGAAAGCTCAGCAGCATAGTCTCTCCTAGAACACACAAAAACTACTCCCCTCAAACAAAGAGCTCCAGATTGCAGAGTCTGCTGTATTGTTTGGAGGGGACCTAGCGTTATTACCAGAAGAGAGATACACTGCCACCCAGAGCCAAGGTAATCAACTTCCATCTTGGCAGGGACATAATAGACTCCACCTCACGCTTGACTGCATAGATAACATCGTTGACCCTCAGCGCTGTTTACAAGGTCCCCATTCGCTCGGTCCCATCACCACTAAAGCACAGCATGGCAGTCCAACACTACCTCCTTGTCTCTTTCCTTCTACTCAACCACCTTCTCTGCTACACACAAGCCACCCCTTCCTCTACAACCACGATACTGCTACCACTTCATTACTATCCAACCTGGCAGACCACACACAAACTTTCCAGCAGGAGACACTTCACTCTCATCCGAACCACTGCAATAACTCACGCAAATTCTGCACAAACACACCTCCCCACACCCCCCCATCAGCTTAGAACTAATTAATGGCAGATCGATAAGAAACAAAATCAACACCCTGTCAGACCACCTCCAATCCCATCAACCTGACATTGTGTGTCACTGAGACTTGGCTATCCCCATTGACCAGGTTATTCTCAAATCAGGTCACACCACCCACACACACAGCATTCAACTGCCCCCGCATGCACAAGCGTGGCGGAGGTGTCCTAATCCTAGCAAGAAGCACACTCAGATTCAAGGCCCTATCAACAGCAAGTACAGAACACTGCAACACAATCATCATAGTGAATAAACATATCGCCACCTGCCTCACCTACAGAGCCCCTAATGCCACCACTGATAAGTTCTCTACTACCCTCAAATCAGTGTGCGCAGCCAACTTTCCCCACAAGCCACTGTTAGTCCTCAGTGATTTTAACCTCAAATCTACCTCTGCCAATGAGGCAGAGATCTTCCTCACTGCCATGGACTCGCTGCAGTACATCTCCTACACACCGACTAGGCTCCACCCCAGACCTCATCTTCATACCTAATCAACTCCTCAAACTCAACAATGTATCAACGCCAATGATAACCCCTATTCCTTGGTCATATCACCACATCATACGACTCACCATGCTGATCCCCCATACATACATACATACATTCAGAACAGCTGCACCCAGGAAGAAGATTCAAGAGCTTCATCAAGGACCTCCATGAAACCCTCCCTAACTTAAACCAGGACCTCAAGGATCTAGACAATGTAATTGACAACTGGAATACGACTATAGCTGCAGCAGCAAGAGCACCAGACATTAAGAACACCAAACTCCTGGCAAGAAAATCCAAATCAGAACCCTGGTACTCCAAGGACATAAGGAAAGCAAAGAGGACTCTATGAAAAATTGAAAGAAGCTGGAGATAGAACAAGTCCTAAATCACCCTACAGCTATATCAAGCAAAGCAACAGGAATACAATAACCTCATCAACCAACACAAACAAGAGTACCACACCAACCTTATACTCGCATCCGTCATTAAACCCAGAAAACTATTTGATATAGCCCGGTCACTCACCAAGGAACCAGACCATAAAGGAGAAGACATGATACAACCGCAGACTTTTGCCAACTACCTCCAGACCAAAAATATGTCCCCCCAAAGATGCACTCCAAACAGGTCCAATATCCCCGAAGCCACACAAACCAGCTGCACCTGGGAAGAATTCAGCACTCCTTCCATCGATCAGATATCTTGAACTATCTCTACTCTGAACACCAGTACCGCACCGACAAATCCACGTCCAGTACCTTGGATAAAAGTAGCAAAAGAAAATCTCAGCAAATTCATCCACAATATTGTACACTTATCCCTTTCCCAAGGATACATACCAAGCCCCCTCAAGCTAGCTACCAACCGCCCAATACCCAAGAATACAGCTTTAGACAAGAGTGATCCAACAACATACCATCCCATATCCGGCCTACCCTTCCTTACCAAGGTCATCAAGAAAATAGTACAACTTCAACCACAGGACCACATCGACTCTCATGCACCATTAGACCCTCAGCAACATGGGTTTTGACCTAATCATAGCGTTGAAACCCTTCTTATATTGCTTTTTGACAACCTGATCAAAGGAATAGACAGTATCAAGATGGACTTTCTCCTGATATTCATTGATATCTCCTCAGCCTTCAACACGGTGTCACATATCAACCTCTTGAACAGGCTAAGAGACATCGGCCTTCATAACACCACTCTCAATTGGTTTCACTCCTACCTCAGTAACAGACGACAACAGGTAAAATGCGGTACTAACACCTCCAACCCATTCCCAGCAACCCAGGGCGTCCCACAAGGGTCCTCCTTGTCTTTACTTCTTTTTAACTTGTACATACAGCCCATCTGCAACATCGCCAAAAACACAAGATCCACTACACATTATATGCAGATGACATTATGATTTACTGGCCAATCAACCTGGACAACCCAGATTACTCAATGATAACTTGAATGCCTGGAAGAAATGACAGGTTGGCTAACCCAGAACAACTTAAATATCATCTATAGCAAGACAGAAGCCCTCCTTGTCACTTGTAAGCCAGACTTTACCCCCCCCCCCCCCGGCAATCAAGCTCAACAACATGACCATACCCATTAAATCCGAAGTAAAATACTTGGAATCACCTTGGACTGAAATTTGAAACTACAATCTCACATCAACAAGACATGCCAAGAATGCCTATCACAAGATGCGCATAATCAGACTACTCAAGTCTCTACTCTGCCAAGAACACTTCCGCACAGTTTGCTAGGCGATAATTACACCCATCCTGGACTACTGCAACCCCATATACCTTGGTCTACCTAAACTGGCACTCCGTCCTCTATAGATGGCACAGAACACCGCAGATTGAATCATTACTGGATCAGCAAAACATGAACATATCACCCCCCTCCTGAATCAACTTCACTGGCTCCCTATTGTCTCCCGCATCAAATACAAAATTGTTCTGAATATATTCAAAATCAAGCAAAACATATCTGCCAACATACTGAAAAGCCTTATCGACACAGACCCAGAAGACGCATCAGCTCAGACACTAATCACCCCCCCCCCCAGCACCTTCACAAAATCCAAGCAATCTACATCTGGAAAAGTTCTTTCCCTGGCCACTCCTGCCCTCTGGAACTCCCTCGCAGACGATCTAAGAGCCACCTCAGATTACAAAGACTTCCACAAGATACTGAAAACCACTCTACATCAAACACTTTGGAGGCATTACTTAATATGGATTACAATCTCCCTCCCCCACTTCCTGCTGGCTCCTCTTTCTCAACTCCCCTTCTGCCCAAGCTCATTCCCCTTTAAAAACACACTACATATAATGCCCTGAAGTGCCTAGACTATCTCATTTGAAGGTCACACATATCACTACATTCTCATTGTATATAGTTTGTTTCAGAACAACTTATATACAAGTTAATCTCCTGCATGCACCCCCTTATCTTTGTTCTTTGTAAATCTCTCAAGTTCTCTGTAAACCACTTTGATTATAGGCTAAGACGGTATATAAAACCTGTTAAATAAATAAACCTCAAAGCGACATGTTTTCCCTATATGGTCGCGGCTTCTATGGCTAGTTGCAAATTAGGCATTTTTTGATGCAGAGAAGGATGCAGGAAGACTTGGGCTGGGACCGCACCAGCTTTGAGGCCCTCAACCTGGGACTCCTGGGTAAGAAGGGGGCCCTTTCTAAACTATATCGGGGCTTTGTGGGACGAGAGGAGGGGTTCATGTTAAGTAGAAACGGGACCTGGGGGGTCACATAGAAGTGGAAAGAATGGGAAGCAATGTTCCATATGATAGGGAAAATATCAGTGTCTGCAAATCTGCCTACAAAGTGCTTTACTGGTGGTATCTAAAAACAGTGTGCATGCAGAAAGCGGGCACCATCCGGTCTCTGCTTTGTTGGAGGCAGTGTGGGGCCCCAGGGGATTAATTTCACATGTGGTGGGCCTGCCCAGTGATGCAGCATTATTGGGAAAGGACAATTGGGCGTCTCAAGGAGATGCTGGGGAGGGCCCTTACATGGGACCCTGCAGTATAGCTGTTACATAAGCAGAAGCCAAGTTGCCCGCAGGGCCAAAGGAGGCTGTGGTGACACCTAGTGGTCACAGTCAGATGCGAGAATGCCTGTCACTGGAACAAGGCCATTCCAAGAAGAGTGGAGGGGTATGCTAGGAGGCTTGGTGAGTTGTGTAGCATGCATAGACTGACATAAGAACATAAGATATGCCATACTGGGTCAGTCCAAGGTCCATCAAACCCAGTATCCTGTTTCCAACAGTGGCCAATCTAGGTCATACGTACCTAGCAGATTCCCCAAAAGAGACAGGTTCCACAATGCTTGTACTGGGTCAAGCATTGATATCCTGGGTCCCTTCTTAATAATGGTTTATGGACCTTTCCTCCAGGAACTTATCCAAAACTTTTTTTTAAACCCAGCTACCCTAACAGCCTTTACTACATTCTCCGGTAACAAATTCCAGAGTTTGATTACACGTTGAGTGAAAAAATATTTTCTTTTATTAGTCTTAAATAGTTTACCCTGTAGCTTCATTGCATGTCCCCTAGTCTTTCTATAGTCTAACGTAAACAATCGATCTACGTTTACCCATTCCACTCCATTCATTAATTTATGGACTTCTATCATATCTACCCTCAGCCGTCTCTTTTCCAGGTTAAAGAGCCCTAACCTTTTTAGCCTTTCTTCATAGGAGTATCCTTCCATCCCCTTTACCATTTTGGTGGCTCTTCTCTGAACCTTTTCTAATATCGCTATATCCTTTTTAAGATACGGCGACCAGAACTGCACACAATATTCAAGGTGCGGTCTCACCATGGAACGATATAGAGGCATTATAATATCTTTTGTTTTATTTTCCATTCCTTTCCTTATCATACCTAGCATTCTAGATGCTCTCTTGGCCGCCGCTGCACACTGGACCGAGGGTTTTAACATGGTATCCACAATGACGCCTAAATCTTTTTCCTGGGCGGTGGTTCCTAATGTGGAATCTTGCATCGTGTAACCATAGTTTGGGTTGTTCTTCCCTAGGTGCATAACTTTACACTTGTCCACATTAAATTTCATCTGCCATTTTGATGCCCAGTCTTCCAATTTATCAAGATCCTCTTGCAATTTTCCACAATCCTCTTGGGTTTTAACAACTTTAAATAGTTTTGTGTCATCTGCAAAATTTGATAACTGGAGATACAGCGGGGGAAAATGACACAGTTGGAAAGCCAATGGAAGGTGATGTGGGATTGGTTGCACAAGAAGAGAGGGGGGACTAAGGTAAGCACAGTAAGTGGAAAGGCACGGGAGGGGTGAAGTAGGGGGAACACAGGGGAAAGAGGGATTGTTAAAATGATTGAAATGACTCACTTGGAAAAGAGTTGATGATCCAATCTGTTTGTTGGCTGATTTTCAATAAAAAAAAAATTTATACAGTTAAAAAAAAAATAAAAACCAACACTGGCCAAAAAGTCCCTCCTGGAACACAGTAACTTGCGCCATTCTGGGTGAGATGACTGAGTTTCTATCATGTTTGTGTCTGCCACAAGAACAGTGACTGGCACTTGGCATAGAAAGAAATGTAGTTCTGTTTCTAGCAGCATTCAGAGTGGTCTCTTGAGATTTCATTTCAGTTTTTGTCTGCACATCTAAAATTTGTGATCAACTATGTTCTGTATTTGGTGGAGATTTGCCTTTGTTCTGTATGTAACCGAGAAGGCAATTGTTACAACAGGCTTCTAAGGTGAATTTAGCAATCTCCAGGAACAAGCAGGAATGTAGTCCTCACATATGGGTATCGTCGGTACCGACGGAGCCTGCACAGGAACTCTCCCCAGCGTCCAAAAGGAACGCTTTTGGGAGCATCCCTCAGCACATGCATGCTGCCTTCCCGCCTTTTCAACTGTCCCTCTTCAGGTCTTCATTTTCCGCGGAGCCAACAGGACATATTCCCTGTCACCGCAGAAAATTCCGTCTTTAAAATTCTTTTATGTGGTCGCGTTTGCCTACCGCACGACGCCTACCAGTACCGCCGGTTCTTTTCTTTTCTTTTTCCTAAAAAAACCCAACAAAACAAACCCCTAGACTTAGACTGTTTCTTTTCAGAAACTTTCCTGTTTTGGTGCTAGGCGCCATTTTGGGCATTAGGCCCCATTTTTCCAAAATCATGGAAAAGCCAACTAGTGGTTTTAAAAATTGTACTAAGTGTGGCGGTACCATTTCTGTCACTGACACCCATGATTGGTGCCTAAAATGTTTAGGACCTGATCATTCTCCAACTGAATGTCTCTCCTGCATGGGGATGACCAAAAGAGGAAGACAGAACCGGGCCGCAAAGCTCGGTACCCTCTTTTCTTCAGATGCCAGATCCATTGCTTCGACATCGTCAAGGGCCTCTTCTTCCTCCAATGGATCGCAGGTAACTAAACACAAAAGCCGGTCCTCAAAGTATTGTATTGGGTCAAGCATTGATATCCTGGGTCCCTTCTTAATTATGGTTTATGGACCTTTCCTCCAGGAACTTGTCCAGACCTTTTTTAAACCCAGCTACACTAACAGCCTTTACTACATCCTCTGGTAACAAATTCCAGAGTTTGATTACACGTTGAGTGAAAAAATATTTTCTTTTATTAGTCTTAAATAGTTTACCCTGTAGCTTCATTGCATGTCCCCTAGTCTTTCTATATTCTAATAACGTAAACAATCGATCTATGTTTACCCGTTCCACTCCGTTCCAGGTTAAAGAGCACTAACCTTTTTAGCCTCTCTTCATAGGGATATCCTTCCATCCCCTTTAACATTTTGGTGGCTCTTCTCTGAACCTTTTCTAATAAAGCTATATCCTTTTTAAGATACGGCGACCAGACTTGCACACAATATTCAAGGTGCGGTCTCACCATGGAACAATAGAGAGGCATTATAATATCCTTTGTTTTATTTTCCATTCCTTTCCTTATGATATCTAGCATTCTATTTGCTCTTTTGGTCGCCGCTGCACACTGGGCCGAGGGTTTTAACATGTTATCCACAATAACGCCTAAAACGTTTTCCTGGTTGGTGGTTCCTAATGTGGAACCTTGCATCTTGTAACCATAGTTTGGGTTGTTCTTCCCTAGGTGCATAACTTTGCACTTGTCCACATTAAATTTCATCTGCCATTTTGATACCCAGTCTTCCACTTTATCAAGATCTCCTTGCAATTTTCCACAATCCTCTTGGGTTTTAACAACTTTAAATAGTTTTGTGTCATCTGCAAATTTTATAACCTCACTCGTTATTCCCTTTTCCAGGTCATTTATGAATATGTCAAAAAGCAGCGGACCCAGCAGGCTTCTAGGATACTTTCCACAAGAAGATCTTATGCCTTCAAGTGGAAACGTTTTACTATATGGTGCTCCAAGAAGGGATTAAACCCCCTGGTCATACCTTTAGAATCGATACTAGAGTATCTCCTTCACTTATCGAATTCTGGGTTAAAGACCAATTCAGTAAGAGTCCATCTTAGTGCAATTGCAGCTTCTTATAAGCCTCTGAATGGAGAACCAATTTCCTCTTATTCACTCCTATCAAGATTTATGAGAGGCATTTTATTAACTAAATCTCCCATCAAGCCACCACCGGTAGCATGGGATATAAATCTAGTTCTCAGGCAGCTCATGAAGCCGCCTTTTGAACCTTTAGCCACTACAGCCCTTAGGTTTTTGACTTGGAAGGTCATCTTCCTGATTGCAATCACCTCTGCCTGTCGCATTAGTGAATTGCAAGCTTTAGTGGCTGATCCTCGTTATACTAGATTTCATCATGATAAGGTTGTTCTTCGAACTCACCCACACTTTATGCCAAAGATGGTTTCGCCTTTTCATTTAAACCAATCAATTTATCTTCCTGTAATTTTTCCGAGGCCTCACGCCTCTAATGCAGAAAGAAACCTTTATACTTTGGATTGTAAAAGGGCCTTAGCCTTTTACATTCAAAGAACACAGCAACATAGAAAGTCCTCGCAACTTTTTGTAGCTTTTGACCCTAGTCATTTGGGACTTCCAGTCTCCAAAAGAACTTTATCTAAATGGATTGCCCAATGCATATCTTTTACTTATGAGAGTAAGGGTCTTCCTCTTCAGGACCATGTCACAGCTCACAATGTGAGAGCCATGGCAGCTTCCATGGCTAATCTTCACTCTGTGTCTATCGATGACATTTGTCGAGCAGCCACCTAAGCTTCGGTACACATCTTCACAGCCCACTACTGCCTAGATAAAGCCTCCCGTTTGGATGCCTTCTTTGGCCAAGCTGTTCTTCAAAACCTCTTTCAAACCTAAACCAACTCATACCCACCAACCCTGGTGGGATGCCAGAGATACATGGGAGGAAGGATTCTCACCTTCGACGGTGGCACCTTCCTGGGGATATCTCCCTGGCATCTTCAGCTAGGGAGTCCCCATATGTGAGGACTACATTCCTGCTTGTTCCTGGAGATAGCGTTGTTACTCACCTGTAACAGGTGATCTCTGGGAACAGCAGGAATTTAGTCCTCACAACTCACCCACCTCCCCTAGGAGTTGTCTCTCTCTTTCTCTCTCTCTTTGTCGCTTTCCTCTCTCCCTCTATCCTTTCACTCAACTACAAACTTAACTGAAGAGGGACAGTTGGAAAGGCGAGAAGGCAGCGCGCATGTGCTGTGGGATGCTCCCAAAAGCGTTCCTATTGGACGCTGGGGAGCGTTCCCGCGCAGGCTCCATCGGTACTGATGATACCCATATGTGATAAGCATTTTGGTGGTGGTGAGAATCGAGGAGTAATGTGTCACATTCTATATACCCTTTCGATGTCTAGGACATCTGCACCTTGCCCACTCACAATCTTAAATGACAGAGGTGTAAGGCAGGGGTCTCCAAATCCAGCCCTGGAGGGCCACAAACCAGTCAGGTTGGCAGGTTATCTCTAATGCATATATATCTCATGCATAGTCATTAGGGATATCCCGAAAACCTGACTGGCCGGTGTGCCCCGTAGGACTGGGTTGGGAAACACTGCACTAGGTTATAGCACCTAAATTAGGATGAATTTTTGGCTGAAAACTTAAGATCCCAAGTTTGGTTGAAAATAGGGCACAAATTTAGGAGCTCAGTTTTTTTTAAATATCGGTCTATAAGCTCCTAAATTTAGGTGAATTTTCAGCTAAAAATGTAGGACCTGATATTCAAAGGATTTACCCTTCTAACCTTGAGTGTAATGCTCCTAAACTGGCCTCTTTGAAAATTTACTAAAGCTGAGTGCCTAGATATTTTTAAAAATTTCACTAAACTGCTATATTTAGAAGCATAAAAAGTGAATGGCAGTAGGGGCTGATTTAGAGCAGGGGTACCAAGTTAGGAGTTTGGTACTGATTTTAATAATTAGGCAACTAAATAGGGCTCTTAAATCTAGGCAAATGAATGTCAGGCCTAAATTTAGGAGCACAAGCGAGCATACTCAAAGTGATTTAACTAATTAGCAGAGCTGCTAACTTCTTAAACTGCAGTCAGTGGGATATTCAGTGACACTGAACTATTTAATGCCACATGAATATTCCCTGCTACCTAGTTTGTGCGCCCTGATGATAGCCGGCAAGCGTTGGAGTGTTCTGGGGGCTAAGCAAGGCAGCACTGGGGGTTAGTCGGTCAATGGCAATATTGAGTCACTAGCTGGTTAATACTAGCTGGCTAACGCTAGGACCGCTGAATATTGCTGCTAATGGGTAACCTGGCCACCGGCATTGAATTTCTGGATATAAATTAAAGCGACGATGGCTGACCATTGCTGCTGAAAATACTACCCTTAAATTTTAAGCTACTAAATTAGAATGAGTTTTCAGTTGAAAACTTAGGCTCCTAAATGTGGTTGAAAATTGGGCACAAATTTGGGAGCCTAAATTAGGAATCTAAATTTAGGCATTCAGCGTTTTTTGAAAATTGGGTCCTCAATATCCTATGTTTTAGGCCCTCGGTTTTTTTTTTTGAATACCAGGCTTCTATTCAAATGATTTACCCCCACCTAAGTATTTTTGTTTTCTGTTTGTCTGTTATGTTGATTTTACTAACTGCTTCTACTCCTTTCCTATATTGCTATGGCATTCCTTTTTTCTGTAGCGTAGACACATTTATTGTAAACCGCTCTAATGTCTCGACGAGAGCGGTATATAAAGTAAAGAAATAAAGATAAAGATACTACTACTTATCATTTGTATAGCATTACAAGGCGTATGCAGCACTGTACACATAGATGTAAGACACAGTCCACTGTTCATCAGAGCTTACAATCTAGTCAAGATGAAGAACATCGTAAAACTGGGCACTAGAGTATAGTAAGATATACGTAAATGAATGAGATTAAGGAGCATCAGAATCCAAATGTAGCCTCACTTTCTTGTTCACTACTTATGTGTGTCTTACCATACTCTAGTCACCAGTTTTGTGGTGATCTTCGTCTTGATTAGATTGTAAGCTCTGATGAGCAGGGATTGTGTCTTACATCTATGTATACAGTGCTGCATATGCCTTGTAGCGTTATACAAATGATAAGTATGTAGTAGCAGTAGTAGTAAATCATTTGAATAGAAGAGACCTGGTATTGAAAAGAAATACTGAGGACTTACAGTAAATTTGTCCCCTATTTTCTAATGGACATCATACTTTCATACTTTGGACACATCATGTGAAGAGAGAGATCATTAGAGAAAGACATCATGCTTGGCAAGATAGAAGATCAACGCAAAAGAGGAAGGCCAGCAATGAGATGGATCGATACAATAACAGCAGCTACGGGTACCAGTCTGTCAACAATGAGCCGCCTGACTGAAGACCGAACACAATTTAGGATAGCTATCCAGAGGGTCGCCATGAGTCGACGGCACTTAACAACAACAATAGCTAGAATATAAGGATGTTGTACACAATTTAGGTGCTTTAATTGATTCAAAGCCGTCGATAAAGCTTCATAGAAACATGACGGCAGAAAAAAGACCACATGGCCTATCTAGTCTGCCACTACAACAGTCCCCTTTTTTCCTTTAGAGATCTTCTGTGTTTGTCCCATGCCTTTTGGAATTCAGATACTGTCCTCATCTCTACTGTCCTCACCTCCACTGGGAGACTATTCTAGTTCTATGTAAAGTTGCTTGACTCTATACGTTTCTTGTAAACTGCGCTGATACTAAATAGTACGGTATATAAAAGCTAATAAATAAACAAATATTCCACGCATTTACCACGCTCCGTAAAGAAATATTTACGCATAGGTGCTAAAATGATAGACTTTTCTCCGGGAACAAGCAGGAAGTCGGTCCTCACATATGGGTGACGTTGGCACCGGCGGAGCCCTCGTGCGGAGCAAATCCCCAGCTTTCAGAGAAAGCCTTTGCGAATTGCATCACGCATGCGCGGTCCCCCTTCCCGCCCATGGGTGCCATCTTGCTTAGTCTCCTTTTTTCTGCGGAGCCCTCTGGATGTGGTCCAACTGTCGCCGTGGAAAAAGCTTTAAAAGTTACAATTTTGTTTTCTTTCCTTACCGGATTGACACCGGTTCCCTTTCCTGCCTTTGGCTCGGTACACCGGTATCGAGTCCAGACTGATTTTTCGTTTTTTGCCCTTCATGACTAGCGTCCGCGCTCTTTTTCTTTTTAACTGGCACCCTGGGTCTTCGACCTCACAGGGGCCCTTTTTCCCTGATGGCTGCCAGCGGATTTAAGAAATGTAATCAGTGTGCTAAACTAATGTCTCTCACCAATACACATGACTACTATCTTTGGTGCCTCGAGCCTGACCACGACCCGAAGGTCTGTGGCCCGTGTAGAAAGATGTCCTCGAAGGCCCTGAGAAGCCGCCAGCAGCAGCATGTTAGGATTTTTCCTGAGTCTGTACCTTTGCGGGCCTGGACCTCGTCTGAGGCCTCTACATCTCGGGGGAACACACTGAACCAGAGCGTCGTAGGGGTTCCTTGGAGAGGCAGTCTCCCTCGCGGGAACATCAAAGGAAGAAAAAATGCTCGAAGACGGCGTCGTTGGATGGCTCTGAACGGCCTGGTCCCTCCTGGGACCGGTCACAGAGCCCCGAGCACTGGGCCGGATCTTCGGAGATGGAGCGTCCAGGGGAAGCTTCCTTGACGGGAATCGGAGCAGCCGAGGCAGATAACAACTGTCCTCATTGAGGACTCCCCTCTGGGGGAACCGGTTTCGGGCCTGACAGCATCGGACTCGGTGGCTGTGGAGCCTTCTGAGCTCGGTCTCAGAATAATGGCCCTGGAGCGCAGTATGTCTGCCTTCATGGAGCAGCAGCGGGCGCTGATTGCTGATTGCTGGTCTGACTGGTCCTTCCGCCCCGACCACCGGGCCACCGATGTTTAAGTTGACCCTGGAGCCAAATCGATCCTCGGCCGAGGTCCCTCTCAGCTTCCAGCTCGGGGCCGAGGTCATTGCCGCCAGTGCCACCGGTGTCTGAGCGGTCGGTGCCGGGGCCCTTGATGCCAGAGCCCATCAATTCCTCCTCCGAAGGCATCGGAATGGGAGACGGAGAAGGAAGAGTCCCCGGACACCTGTCTGCACAGGGATGTCCCGTTCGATTCCCCGGTGTCCAAACCTTGGAGAAGGTCCTCCCTGGAGGACACTAGGTTCTTGGACTTCGTGAGGGACATGTCAAAGGCTTTGGCATTCCCCACGGAGTCCGAGGAGGATCCTCGAGCCAAAGAGCTCGAGATCCTGCAGTATGACTCTCCCCCTCGCGAGGCCCTTGCTGTACCCGTGCTCCCGATTTATTTATTATTTATATATTTATTTAGCTGTATTTATATCCCGCTTTTCACCGGGTCAAAGCGGTCAATTGGGGGAAACATTTAACACGAGGGGATATGAGACACATACGCTAATACTTACAGGGAACATGGGCAATGGGAGGGTTAAGTGGCTTGCCCAAGACCACAAGGATTGCCTATAGGACTAGAAATCCCAGTCCCTCTGGCCTGAGATTGCTGTCCCCAGGTGGGACTTGAACCCCTGGCCCTCCGGCCTGAAGTACCTTGTCCTAACCACTAGACCACTCCTCCCCTCCGATCCTGGAACGACTGATGCTCTGCATGTGGGAGACACCAGCGTTGGCGCCGGTGATCAGCAAATGGATCGACTTGATGTATAGAGTCTGTAAGAGCCCTGGATTTCAAAGGGCACAATTTCTGCACAACTCCATGGTTGTGGAATCAGCCATGCACAGGCTAAAGAGCCAGAACACACACTCCTCGGTGCCTCCTGGCAGGGAGGCCCGCAACTTGGACGCCCTCAGCAAGAAGTGCTTCCAGAGTTCAATGCTGACATGTCGGATCTAGGCCTACCAGCTGTACATGGGCATGTACCTGAGGAACCTGACGAAGGAACTTGCCGGGTTCTCGGCTGGTCTCTCTGAGGGACCTTTACAGCACTTCAAGAGCCTGTCCACCAGAGTCCGTGAGTGCTCAAAGTTCACTACTTGAGCAGCCTATGACGGGTTCAAGTCGGTGGCCTGGGTAGCTGTGGCGGGCATTGGTGCACACTGCCAAGCATGGCTACAGTTGTCGGACCTCGAGCGATGGGTTCAGGACAAGTTAGTCGATGTTCCATGCCAGGGAGAGAACCTCTTTTTGGAAACCCATGGCCAACAAGGCTGCGGAAATAGAGTGTGAGTACATGACCAGGACACTGCTCTCAAAGAAGACCTCTGCCCCTTCTCGAAAGAAGGGCTCAGGTAAGAAGCCCTTTTACCCGGGAAGGGTGCTGCTTACCGAAGCTACCCCCCATTTCAGGCCTCCCTGGCTCCCCAACAGGGGCACTTCATAAGAATAAGAAACAACTCCACACATTAACCAGAATGTAGCACTGGGAACTTTGCACTAAAAAAAAGCCTCCAGCGCCGTGACAACGGGGAGCACAGACCTCAGAACTATCCTCAGATATCCATTGAATACTCAAAGCCAAAAAGCTTGTTAGTCACTGCTTGGAATTGGGGCATGTGTTTGATGATCTGCAGTGTTTTGGGATTGAGCAGGTTGTCAAAGGGTTTAAAGATCTGTCCCGTGAGCAATTTTTGATATATCGGGAGCAGAGGTGGATTTTTATGCTTCGAATGGTGGCTCCTGGTGGGTTGAATTTTAATATTGATTGGAAGGCTTGTTTTTGATTGACAGCTTGTGGTATGGATTCAGTAGAGCAGTTCCCGGTGGTGATGTGGATGTGACGTCAGACGCCGGTTTTTGTATAGTTTGGATGTGGGATGTTTAAAGATCCGAGCGTTGTTTGGGCTGAATGGCGAGTCCGTGGTGAGGACGCCGGTTGGGTAAGTTGTTCAGGCTTTGCTCAGTTATAGGAGTGTGTATGTATTTGTAGCGGGAAATTCTAGCACTATTTTTATTGTTTTTATTGTTGTTTTATAGTACACCCCCCTGAGGCAGCGTCTGCGAAACGCTAAGAAGGACGTCTGAATGTGGCGTCAGGGTTGATACCATAATGATCATCTTGGAAAGTTAAGCTGAAGATTGCGATTTTTGTGCTGATGGGTCCCTTTCCTGTGCAGGGGCTTTTTTTGGTTCTGCCATGTGTTTAAGTGCTTATGCCCTTCTGATAGCTGCTTTGTTGCCTTTTCATCATTACTATGTATATTGATTCTTGCACTGATGTTTGACATTTTGTTATGCCTAGTGATATAATTGTTAAGTGCTGATTATATTTGTCATAGCAGCTTGTAGTTTGGGACCCCTATCAGTTTATTGTAATCTCCAGGAACAAGCAGGAATGAGTCTTCACATATGGGTACGTCGGTACCGACGGAGCCTGCGCGGGAACGCTCCCTAGCGTCCAATCAGAAAGCTTTTGGGAGCATCCCTCAGCGCCTGTGTGCTGCCTTCCCGCCTTTCCAACTGTCTCTCCTCAGTTTTTGTTTTTCCGCGGAGCCGGCAGGACGTCTTCCTGTCACCGCAGAAAATTTTTTCTTTAAACTTTTTACTTTTTGTTTTCTTGTGATTGCGGCTGTTTCCCCGACTCCACCGGTACCGCCGGTGGGTTTTTTCTCCTCTTTTTTTCTAAACTCAGGGAATTCGTCCCTCAGTTTCTGTTCTAAAATTTTGGGCCTGTAAGGCCTCTCCATCATGTAGCCTTCTTCTCCTAAGAAGTGCCTTAAATGTGGCAATACAGTTTTCTTCTTAGACTCCAATAAATGGTGTCTAACCTGTTTGGGTCCTGACCCTTTTCCACCAGAACCAACTGGCTCCAGTTTTATGAGAAGAGATTCTCCATTTCGAGTTTCCCTCGATACAGTTTTCCCTTCCAGTATAAGGGCATCGACCATTTCTTCTCTACAGGATCAGGTAACCCACAAACAGTCTGTTAAGACTAGCCAATACTTGGATGGTAGGTCTCATGCCAAGCATGATGACGGCTCCGGCCTTGCCTTCAGGTCCCCATTGGCTTCAAAACCCCGGCAGGAGTCTTCGGGCTCCAAAGCATTTCAGGGGTATCAGGTTGTTCCTGGGGCTCACCCCTCACAGAACATACCTGAGCCATGCTTGGTGGTGGCATCCGTTTCAAGCGGTACCAATACCCCGACATCGGCACTGGTGTTGAGTGTTCCACTCCTCACCAGGGATCGTCATCGAGCGTACTCGGTACCTTCGGGACCAATCGATACGTCCCAGATTGACTTTCCCGTATTTGAGCCATGTGCGGTGGTGGCTTCCGCTTCGAGCAGTACCAATACCCCGGCATCGGCACCGGAGTTGAGTGCTTCACTCTTCACCATGGATCGTCATCGGGCGTACTCGGTACCTTCGGGACCGACCGATACGACCCAAATTGCCTTTCCAGTATCGGCAGCACTCCCGATACCACCACCGACGTCGGTCCCCTCTAGACATGCATTGATAGACTCGCTTCCTTCGATGCCGAGTCTGTAATCGATATCTAGTCTGGAAGACTGGGTACCGACTCGCTTCGGAACCGATACCTACCGATTCCGAATGCCCGGTACCGAGGATAATCCCCAAGAATTTCGGGTTACCTCGGTACCGTTTGAGCAGCCTCCGATGACTGGTTCGATGTCGGTATCGTCTTCGATTCTGGCTCAAATACCGGTGTCGGTGTCAAGGCTGCTGCCTGTAGTAACATCGGAACCAACTCCATCTATGCTTTTTTCACCAGGATCTCTCCTTTCTATACCTAGTTTGGAGTCGATACCTGGCATGGATGATGCAGTACTGACTGTCTCAGGTCTTCACCGGCAGTCTGTTTCCATCCATTACAGATCCTGTCTTGCATCAGATCAGTACATCTTCCAATGCCCAGGCTAGTTCTTCGACTTTAGCTTGTCCAGGGATTGTTCCCATTGGAGATCCTTCTTTTCAGAAATTTCTCCTTGATATGGCCACATTCCTTGCCATTCCTATCCCTGGCTATGATACTTCCAAAGGCTCTTCTGGGGAAAAGGGAACTATAATGCTTCCTTTACATCATTCTTTACAGGATCTTCTTCTGAAAATATGGGAAACTCCTGTAAGGGCTTGCTCACCTTCTACAGCAACTGCTCTTCTGTATCAGGTGCCCCCCTCTCCAGGGTTTCAGAAGACTCACCTTCCTCATTGCTGATTCCACTACAATGGAATGATGGGGAAGTTAAGAAGCAAACAGAAGCATTCTTCTTTCCCGCCAGGTCGGGCATCCAGAACCCTGGATGCCTTTGGACGTCAATCCTTTCAGACTTCTATGCTGGCAACCAGGATTCTCTCATATTTTTTACATGAGTCTATCCCTCCAGGAAGTCACAGAGAAATTGTCTCTTTTGGCTCCTTTTCTTTCAGAGCCCAAAGCTGCAGACTATTCCTTACTACTTAGTCATAGCCAGAATATCTCTGTTTCTTTCTCGTGCTTCCCTAGACTCCTTTGAGTCTGTTAGCAGAACCTCTGCTATAGCCATAGGTGCACGACGCAGAGCCTGGCTCCAAGCTTCAGACTTGAGCAGATGGGCACAACAAAGACTGGGTAATACTCCTTGTACTGGAGAACATCTCTAGGACTCCTGTTTCCAGGACATCCCCTTGCTCTTAGGTATGCTGAGCTGTCAGGATTTTCATGTGTATGGGTTACAGGGTTTTCCTCCTCTTCTTGCCTTGAAGAGAGGTTTGTCACCTATCTCATGATAGTTTCCTGTACCACCATGAATTTTTTCCTTCTAAAGACTTTCCATTTGGCAAGTCTCCCCTCAGCTCCTATTCTTTCTTTACCTTCTTTTCCAGGGTTCCCCTGTAAGAGTGGTACTATTCTACTGGACGGTTTCCTTAACCCCTCCAGTTTTCTTTCCTTTCCAGTGTAGAGATTTTTCTCTGGAGTAACCCCCCCCCCTTTTTTTTTTTTACATTGGGGTAACTCATCAGACATAATCAGGGGTTTTTACTCTTATTCTGTCTGTTCTCTCTGTTAAAAACAGAAAGATCAACTCTGCTGTCCTATTCAGCAGCTCTCCCTGCAGGAGTTCCAATTGGACTACTGGTACCTTTCTATGAGTTCCAGTCTTGTCTTCCACCACTTTGTCTAGCCTTCGTAGTGCTTCCACGATAGTCCTTATCTATCTTGGATAATCCTTTATAACTGCTTTTCTGCCATCTCCAAATCTTTGGAGTTGGCATCATAATTGAGATGGCAGCTGGTTGTCTCCAATAGCCAGTTTATTTCCTTACTCTCCTGCATAATGCTCTCTGCAATCCTACAGAGAAGCTTTCCACTATGAGCCCTTGCTAGAGAGCATGAGAGTTTTTTTTCTATAAGTACTATCCTATATGGTTGGAAAAAGGCTTCCTCAGTCATCCCTCATGACTGTGAGATTTCTTATGCCTTTTTATTTCCTTTTAATAAAGGACATAAGCCTTTCCTACTTGACAGTCTAAAAACTTACCAAATTCCTGCAGGAAACATGCTCTTTTTTTCCTTGCAGCTTGTCCTCATACTATCTTCCTCCTTCATGGACAGCTCATATCTAACTCAGTAACGCATGATACCCCACCCCTTGTTCCTCAAGTGGGTCCACCTGGGGTCTCTTCCTATGCGTATTCTGTCCATTCACCATGTTAGAGTTCTACCGGATTCAGAACTTGCTGTTTACAGACTAATATTATCCTCTGTTCTCTAGCAATTTTTCTGGTTATTTCACTGGATAGCATTTCTCTTCCATCTTAACCAGAGAGAATAGATTTTCTATATCTTCTCAAGGAGGTTCCACCTTCTTGTTATGAGATGAATCATTCCTCTTCACATCTCCCATGTGAAGATTCCTGTAGATATATATTTTCTGCTTAATTGCAGACATTTATCTTTAAACCTATATATTCATATAGGTACATATGTCTATAGACATTCTTTAAATACATATGTCTGTTAGCCATGTGTGCATGGGCTATGCCCCTAAATCTCGTCATGAACAATTGTGTGTGTGTATATATATATATATATATATATATAATATATTTATGTGTGTATCTGTCGAGATACTTCCTTTAGGTAGATATGTATTCACATACTTATCTCTCTACCTGTCTGTGCTCATAAAGGTGTTTTATCCTTCCCATCTGCTCCAAACAGTGGGCTTCCACATGTTCATACTATTTCACAGTATGTTTAGGCTATTATGCACACAACCACTGCTGTGGCTCTAACAGGTTTTACCATAATCTTAGGTTCAGGTATCCCTGAAGCTTCCTATCCCTCTCTTCCTACCTCTCGTCAGTCAGGAGAGACTTGGAGGATCTTCAGTAGATCTGGGATTTTCAAATCCTCAGACATCTGTCCTTCCTTAGGATTATGGGGTTTTTCTCCATCCCCCTTCTTCCCTCAAGGACCGTGTCAGTTTTGTCCAAATCGGTCAGTCTTCCTCTTTTGCTCCCAACTATAATTACCTCTGTAGCCAAAAGAGTTTTCAGCTTTCCATAAAGCTTCCCACTAAAGACCTACCGTTTTTGTACTTCCCCAGTTCAATCCTGGGGTCACCTGTCAGTTCCAGATTTTGACCTTCAACTCACCTCAGTGAGGTCATCTTGGAGATTCCTCTACTGGATCCCCAGTAGATTTCATCAGCCTCCCTACTCCTGCAATCCAGTAGGTGAGATCCATATTGTGATTATTCATTCAATATATTCATGATAATTGTCATATATACAAGGACTCCTTGTCTGTAGTCCTCTCTCAGGTCTGCTGTCTCCTACAGCTCCTCTCTTCTTCAACTCCTATCCTCCATCCTCGGGATGCCTGGGCATATGAGGTATAGCATTTTTCAATCACCAACATGCTGGGGCTCCAGGCATCTTAGCTTGGGAGTCCCCATATGTGAAGACTCATTCCTGCTTGCTCCTGGAGATAGCACAGTTACTTACCTGTAACAGGTGATCTCTGGGAACAGCAGGAATAAGTCTTCACAACCCACCCACCTCCCCTAGGAGTTGTATCTCTCTATCTCTCTTTCCTTTCCTCTTTCTCTCTTCCTTGTCTCAGCTTACAACTCAACTGAGGAGAGACAGTTGGAAAGGCGGGAAGGCAGCACGCAGGCGCTGAGGGATGCTCCCAAAAGCTTTCTGATTGGACGCTGGGGAGCGTTCCCGCGCAGGCTCCGTCGGTACCGACGTACCCATATGTGAAGACTTATTCCTGCTGTTCCCAGAGATCACCTGTTACAGGTAAGTAACTGCTTTTTCTGAAGCTTTCTGGTGGTGTTGACGGACGGAGGGGTTGGATGCAGACCATTGATGTAATTTACCTCATATTGGATTGCGGAAGCCAGGTTTTTGACTTTGAGTATTCAGTGGATATCTGAGGATAGTTCTGAGGTCTGTCCTCCCCATTGTCATGGCGCTGGAGGCTTTTTTTAGTGCAAAGTTCCCAGTGCTACATTCTGGTTAATGTGTGGCGTTGTTTCTTATTCTTATGAAGTATCATTGTTAAACTCCGGTTAGGCTTATTGTTATTTGTGTGTCCCCAACAGGGGCAGCAGGCCAAGGGACAGGTGCATGGCCCACGTAAGCAGAAAGCCCCCCAACTGCAGGCACCGGTTCCGGCCTAGCCTGGTAGAGGCTTTTGACTCTCACAGCATGGCCCCTCTCCCCCCAGGGGACAGGCAATGCACAGGAGGAAGGCTTGCCCTGTATGCCCACAGATGGACACCAAACAAAACGAGGAGCACTGCTCTTGCAGCTGACCACAGGTTACACACAGAGCAAGAGTCAAAGACCGTCAGGATGAATTCAGAGTTTCTTTATTGAGGTCGTCCCCAACGCGTTTCGGCATAAATTGCCTTCCTCAGGGGGTAACAGCTAAAACATCAAACATAGAAAGCTTATAACAATAATAAATGCTGAACAAGATCAATATATAAAAACATTAATATATGAAAAAAAGGGGGGGGCTAGTGACCATTAAAACAATACATGTAAATGAACTTTAAAATGAATTTCATTAAATCCAAACTATCATGTAAAACAAGACTCGTCAAATACACATAAAAAGACAAAGACGATCATTATAAATATATTAAATAACACTAAAGGATATATGTAAAGGTAATAAATATGAAAAAGACAGGCAACCAAAGACATAAAATTTCAGAAAGAACATTATACTTAAGTGAATACTCACATTAGACCAATGCTAAATTACCTATTGTGGTATGGGTAATAGATGATATCAAACTATAAGATAAAACAAACAAACTTATACTTTTGATTATATGAAGATAAATTCAGATCATGACTTTGGAGGATCATATTATCAACATTATAACATACTTGATCTAAATATATAAGATGGCCCATTGAGTAATTCATAAAGATGATTATATCATCAAATTCAAGTAATTGTCCTTAGACTTCATACTTATAAAATACATATTGTATAAATGAACATAGAACCCTACATTATATAATCTTGCTGAAACTTCTAACAAATAATAAAAATATATGTAAGAAGTATATAGAAGTTCAAATAAGTGAACTTATTTTAGCGTTGCTGTTGTAACTTGGCTTCAGCTTTACATTCTCAGAAGGTAGAACAACATAATATGATTAAAAGTAGAAAATAGAAAATATGTACAATTTAAACCAACTTGTAAAAAAGGGGGGAAAACATGATTAGGAAATTGAGAAACTAAGTTATGTAGTGCATTGCTAGTTCTGGTAATAATAAGCTGATATGAAATTGGTAACAAACTCTGCCTTGGTAAACTTCCAGAAATGGGAAACTAAAAAGAAATCCAGTTTATAAATATGATCTAGTGGTCTTAACAATTAAAGAAAAGCAAAAGTTATGTAATGCTATCTCTTACTATGCTGAGGCTAGTGGTAAGGTCTGGCAGATGAATGTGATTTATACTATGTAAACCCTGAAGTAAAACCCACTATCTGATACTTTACATATTCACGCATGGCTAAGAAAGGTATAATGACCTGTACTAACTAATTTTTAATAAACTGTTTAAAAAACAGCTACTGTATTATTACTATTTATGTGCAGCGGAAAATCCCCGACAAACCCCTGGTTTTCCCCCCTAAGGACAATCACAATTACAATCCCCCCTTTTTTTCATATATTAATGTTTTTATGTATTGATCTTGTTCAGCATTTATTATTGTTATAAGCTTTCTATGTTTGATGTTTTAGCTGTTACCCCCTGAGGAAGGCAATTTATGCTGAAACGCGTTGGGGACGACCTCAATAAAGAAACTCTGAATTCATCCTGATGGTCTTTGACTCTTGCTCTTTGTGTACCCTGCCCACACATGGACAGCCATTACCACCGATGCCTGGGTCCTGCAGATAGTCCATCAGGGCTATCTCCTTCATTTTACCCAGGTATCTCCTCCTTATTTTCCAGTAGAGCCCCCAGGTCTCCCCTTCACTGGGACCTTCTTCTGAAGGAGTTAGCAGGTCTTCTCGAGGATCAGGCGGTAGAACCGGTGTCCCACAACCTATAGGGCAAGGGCTTCTATTCCAGGTACTTTCTGGTACCAAAAAGGACAGGAGGCCTCAGACCCATCCTCGTCCTGTGCAACCTAAACAAATTCCTGGTGAGGGAGAAGTTCAAGATGCTTATATTTGGAATATTGCTGCCTTACCTGCACCAGGGAAGACTGGCTATGCTCCTTAGATCTAAAGGATGCCTACACACACATTCTAATACACCCAGACCACAGGCAATATCTGCGCTTCGTGGTGGGAGGCAATCACTACCAGTACAGGGTACTTCCCTTTGGCCTGGCCTCCGACCCCAGGGTATTCACAAAATGCCTGGCGGTGGTGGCCGCCTATCTCAGACTTCAAGGGGTCTTTGTCTTCCCCTACCTAGACGACTAGCTCATCAGAGCCACTTCAGCCATAGAGGTCCATCTGGCCACATCTTGCACCATCCAGGTGCTCCAGCATCTGGGGTTTGTTATCAATTACCCCAAGTCCAGTCTTGAAGGACTAGAAAGGGGGGCTGTTACTTCTGGAGAGAAATCTGAAATTGTGAGTATATGCTTCTGGGAATTTTTCTGAAAGGAATTTTTTTTCTTTTAAAGCTAATTAATCTGTGAACCCACTATTTTTTGTTAAATCAGTCAGGGCCTAGTAGCAACAGTTTAAGATTCAATTTAAAACACAGAAGAGAACTTTCTGGTTACCTTTTCATACCCAGCAGAGAGCTTGTAGTTTAAATTTCATAGTCACTCAGGGCCTAGCATCAGCTAAGTACTTTTAGTTTCAAATTAAAACACAGAAGAGAGCTTTCTGGTTAAATTTAGAATCCAGCAGAGAGCTTGTAGTTTAAATTTCATAATAGGTTAGAGCCTAGCAGCAGCAAAGAGCTATAATTTAAATCAAATCAGAATATAGCTTACCTCAGCAGCACAGGACAGGGTACTGTGTAGCAGCCCTCTTTTAATAAGTGTTATATCCCTCCCTCCCTCCCCACACCCACCCTCCCCTGGGATAATCACAGCTTTATAGGTACTTGCACAACTTAAAAGACGGGAGGTGCTCTCAAGTGAAGCTCATTACCCAAATCAGTCATACACTAAGGACCTGAGATTAATTAAGCTTCAGGTGAACAAGGTGTATTAAACTTATTAGGTACAGTTTTAGTGGTATAAATATCCATAGCACCCTTTAGTACGTAAAGAACTTAAAGATCTAAACACAAACTTAAAACTAAGATGCAGACAGCAGTCCAGCAGCGGGATGTGGGCTTTCCAGTCTTTATGTTTATGTTTAATAAAATTTGATTGACCGCCCTTCACAATAAAATCAGAGCGGTTTACAATACATAAAAACCAATAAAAACAGTAGGGCGCAAGGCCAGTAAAAGAAAAGGAAGTTACACTTTAAAAAAGAGAAAGACAAGGGGGTAAGAGAAGGTAGGAGGAGAAGAGTAGAACTATAGAGGGGGGGGGGAGGTGGGGGAGGTTAAAGGCTAGGGAAAAGAGGTGGGTTTTTAGCTGCTGTTTAAATGCTGAGTGGGAGGGTTCTTTTGCATTTAGTGTCACATGTATGATTTTCTCCCAGCTGGTGAGAGGTCTTACGTGTGCACTAGGTGCAAGGAGCTCTTTGCTCTCAGGGAACAAGTCCGTTCTCTAGAGGCTAAAGTAGCAGACTTGGAAAGCATAAGACAGACAGAGAGGTACATAGACGAGACCTACAGGGATATAGTCCTGCAGTCCCACCTCCAGTCTGGCAGCATCCCTGTTGCCATGGAGGAGAGAGGTCACGTGACAGGAGAGCATCACCCTGGTGTGGCAGGAAGTGATCCTATAACTAGGACCTGTCCTCCAGGTGACGTAAACCCCTCTCGCACCGAGGAGGTTTCTCCAGGGCCAAGTGCCCATGAGGGAAGGGTTAGGACAGCAGTTATAGTTGGTGATTCGATCATTAGGCATGTAGATAGCTTGGTGGCTGGTGGACGTGAGGATCGCCTGGTAACATGCCTGCCTGGTGCGAAGGTAGCGGACCTCACGTGCCACCTAGATAAGGTCTTAGATAGTGCTGGGGAGGAGTCTGCTGTCTTGGTACATGTCGGTACCAATGACATAGGAAAATGTGGTAGGGAGGTTCTGGAAGCTAAATTTAGGCTTTTAGGTAGGAAGTTGAAATCCAGAACTTCCAGGGTAGCGTTCTCCGAAATGCTTCCCATTCCACGTGCAGGACCCAAAAGGCAGGCAGAGCTCCGGAGTCTCAATGTGTGGATGAGACAATGGTGCAGAAATGAGGGGTTTGGATTTGTTAGGAACTGGGGAACATTCTGGGGAAAGGAGGGGCTCTTCCGAAGGGATGGGCTTCACCTTAACCGGGATGGAACCAGGCTGCTGGCATTAACCTTTAAAAAGGAGATAGAGCAGCTTTTAAACTAGATAATAGGGGAAAGCCGACAGTCGCCCAAGAGCGCATGGTTCGGAAGAATGTATCCTTGAAGGATACTACAAAAAGCAGAGAGGTTCCAAAAAAGAGTAAAGTAGCCCAAATGCCCTCGAGTATGGAGCAGACAGTGCTTAAAGATCCCAAATTACCCATGTCTACCAATAGCCAAATTAATATGAATAAAATACAGTCTCTAAAATGCTTGTATGCAAATGCTAGAAGTCTAAAATACAAGATGGGAGAGTTAGAATATATAGCACTAAACGAGAGGTTAGATATGATTGGAATATCAGAGACATGGTGGAAGGAGGACAACCAGTGGGACACTGTGATACCTGGGTACAAACTATATCGTAATGATAGAGCTCATCAAATTGGTGGAGGGGTTGCGCTCTGTTAGAGAGGGCATTGAGTCAGAAAGGATTAAAGTTTTGCAAGAAGCAAAATTTGCTGTAGAATCTCTATGGATTGAAATTCCATGTAAAAAGGGGAAGGCGATGGCAGTGGGGGTGTACTATCGTCCACCTGGCCAGAATGAACAAATGGATGATGAAATGCTCAAAGAAATCAAGGAAGCTAGCAAAAGTTACAGTGCAGTAATAATAATGGGTGATTTCAATTACCCCGGCATCGACTGGGTCAGTGTCACAGCAGGACATGCTAGGGAGATAAAGTTCCTAGATGAAATAAATGACTGCTTCTTGGAGCAGCTGGTTCATGAACCGACCAGAGGGGAAGCCATATTAGACCTAGTCCTTAGTGGAACACCAGATCTAGTGCAAGAGATAAGAGTGTTGGGGACACTTGGCAATAGTGATCATAGCATGATCGCCTTTGATTTAATTAGTGGAGGAGGGATAGTAAGGAAATCCACAGTACTACCCTTTAACTTTCGAAAGGGAGACTATGTTAAAATGAGGAAAACAGTTAAGAAAAAACTAAAAGGAGCAGTTGCAAAGGTTAAAGACGTACATCAAACTTGGATGTTGTTGAAAAATACTATCTTGGAAGCCCAGACCAGCTGTATTCCACGCTTTAAGAAAAGTGGAAGGAAGTCCAAAAAACTGCCAGCATGGTTTAAAGGTGAGGTCAGAGAGGCTGTTGCCAAAAAAGCATCTTTCAGGAAATGGAAAAAAGAGCCAAATGACGAAACCTGGAAACAGCACAAGCACTGGCAAGTCAAATGCAAGGCATTGATAAAGCAGGCAAAGAGAGAATTTGAGAAGAAGCTTGCTGCGGAAGCAAAAACACGAAATAAAGACCTTTTCAAGTACATTCTTAGCAAAAAACCTGTGAGAGAGTCAGTTGGTCCATTAGATGATAAAGGGGTTAAAGGAGCACTAAGAGGCGACAAGGCGATAGCGGAGAGACTGAATGAATTCTTTGCTTCAGTTTTTACTGAGGAAGATGTAGGGATGTTACCCATGACTGTAGTGGTATTTAAAGGTGCGGAAGAATTGAAGGAAATATCGATACATCGGGAAGATGTCTTACAACTATTAGATAAACTGAAGAGTAGCAAATCTGGGCCGGATGGTATACATCCAAGGGTGTTGAAAGAACTGAAATATGAGATTGCAGACCTGCTATTAGTAATCTGTGAACTATCATTAAAATCATCTCTAATACCTGAAGATTGGAGGATCGCCAATGTAACACCAATTTTTAAAAAGGGTTCCAGGGGTGATCCGGGAAACTACAGACCGGTGAGCCTGACATCAGTACTGGCAAAAATGGTAGAAACCATCATAAAGAATAAAATTACTCAGCATGTAGATAGTCACGACCTAATGGGAGACAGCCAACATGGCTTTAGACAAGGAAGATCTTGTCTTACTAATCTGTTATGTTTTTTTGAAGGAGTGAATAAACAGGTGGACAAAGGTGAGTCGGTTGATATTGTGTATCTGGACTTTCAGAAAGCCTTTGACAAGGTCCCTCATCAGAGACTTTTGGCAAAACTAAAGAGTCATGGGATAGGAGCCAGTGTACTATTGTGGATCAGGAACTGGTTAAAAGATAGAAAGCAGAGGGTAGGGCTAAATGGCCAATTTTCCCAATGGAGAAAGGTGAATAGTGGTGTACCCCAGGGATCTGTGCTGGGTCTGCTGCTTTTTGACATATTCATAAATGACCTGGAAAGTGGAATAATGAGTGAGGTTATCAAATTTGCAGATGACACAAAACTATTTAAAGTTGTTAAAACCCAAGAAGATTGTGGAAAATTGCAAGAGGATCTTGATAAATTGGAAGACTGGGCATCAAAATGGCAGATGAAATTTAACGTGGACAAGTGCAAGGTTATGCACCTAGGGAAGAACAACCCAAACTATGGTTACACGATGCAAGGTTCCACATTAGGAACCACCACCCAGGAAAAAGATTTAGGCGTCATTGTGGATACCATGTTAAAACCCTCGGCCCAGTGTGCAGCGGCAGCCAAGAGAGCAAATAGAATGCTAGGTATGATAAGGAAAGGAATGGAAAATAAAACAAAAGATATTATAATGCCTCTATATCGTTCCATGGTGAGACCGCACCTTGAATATTGTGTGCAATTCTGGTCGCCGTATCTTAAAAAGGATATAGCGATTTTAGAGAAGGTTCAGAGAAGAGCCACCAAAATGGTAAAGGGGATGGAAGGATACTCCTATGAGGAAAGGCTAAAAAGGTTAGGGCTCTTTAACCTGGAAACGAGACGTCTGAGGGGAGATATGATAGAAGTCTATAAATTAATGAACGGAGTGGAACGGGTAAACGTAGATCGATTGTTTACGTTATCAGAATATAGAAAGACTAGGGGACATGCAATGAAGCTACAGTGTAAACTATTTAAGACTAATAAAAGAAAATATTTTTTCACTCAACGTGTAATCAAACTCTGGAATTTGTTACCGGAGGATGTAGTAAAGGCTGTTAGTGTAGCTGGATTTAAAAAGGGTTTGGACAAGTTCCTGGAGGAAAGGTCCATAAACCATTATTAAGAAGTGACCGAAGATATCAATGCTTGACCCAGTACAAGCATTGTGGAACTTGTGTCTCTTGGGGAAACTGCTAGGTACATATGACCTAGATTGGCCACTGTTGGAAACAGAATACTGGGCTTGATGGACCTTGGTCTGACCCAGTATGGCATATCTTATGTTCTTAAGTTCTTATGTTCTTATGTTCCCACTCAACAACTAGAGTTTATTGGAGCAAGACTACTGTAGATACCCTTCAGGCAAGGGCCTACCTGCCAACAGACAGGGCAAAGAGGCTTCTGACCCTGGCACGCCAGGTGAGTCGCAGATCCCAAGTGTCAGCAAGGCAGTTTCTGCGCCTCCTCTGACACATAGCCTCCATGGTCCATGTGACACCAGATGCCCGTTTCCACATGCAAACTGCTCAGTGGTGCCTCAGAGACCAGTGGACACAGGCCACAGGCAGCCTCCGAGACAGAGTCATGGTATCCAGACAACTAGTACGGTCCCTGGACTGGTTGCTTCACCCATTCCACTTGATAGTGGGGGCGCCTTTCCAGGCTCCTCGGCACACGAGGATCCTGACCACAGATGCATCTCTGCTTGGCTGGGGAGCCCATTGCCAGGGGCTTTGTACTCGGGGAGTGTGGTCTCCAAACGAGACAACACAACAAATCAATTTCTTGGAGCTCCGTGCCAGCCGCCTAACTCTGGGAGTGTTCTGGCGAACTTTGGCTCACGAGCCTGTCTTGGTACAGACAGACAACCAAGTAGCCATGTTCTACGTGAACAAACAGGGCGGCACGGACTCCCACCTACTGTGTCAGGAAACCCTGGATCTGTGCTCCTTTGCAGTATGGCATGACATTCATCTGCGGGCAGTTTACCTGCCGGACCAGGACAGCTACTTAGCCGATAGGCTAAGCAGGATTCTCCAGCCCCACGAGTGGCATCTGGACAACGGAGTAGTCCATTGGCTTTTTCAGACCTGGGGGCAGCCAATAATGGACTTGTTTGCGAGTCCAGTCAATCACCAGTTGCCCTGTTTCTGTTCCAGGCAGCCACACCCGCACAGGGTGGCTGCCGACGTAATCAAACTCTGGAATTTGTTACTGGAGGATGTAGTAAAAGCTGTTAGTGTAACTGGGTTTAAAAAAGGTTTGGACAAGTTCCTGGAGGAAATGTCCATAAACCATTGTTAAAAAGGGACCCAGGATATCACTGCTTGACCCGATATAAGCATTGTGGAACCTGTGTCTTTTGGGGAAACTGCTAGGTACATATGACCTAGATTGGCCACTGTTGGAAACAGGATACTGGGCTTGATGGTCCTTGGTCTGACCCAGTATGGCATATCTTATATCATGGTCTGTGGGCCTCCTGTATGCATTTCCCCCAATGCCTCTGGTGGCCAAGATTTTATTCAAGATCATCCAGGACAAGGCCTCGGTCAACCCGGTAGCCCCCAAGTGGCCGAGACAACCCTGGTTTCCACTTCTGCTTCAGCTAGCGGTGGAGGCCCCCATTCCTTTGGGGTCCTCTCCAAACTTCTCGTCCCAGGAGGGGGGCCCTCTCCTGCACCCCAATCTCAGCTCCCTCAACCTAATGGCATGGCTGCTGAAAGGGTAGTGCTCTCACCACTCTTCCTTCCAAAAGATGTGGAAGAGGTCTTGCTGGCCTCAAGGAGGCTGTCAACAAGATGGACCTATGCCTTCAAGTGGCGTAGGTTTGTGGCTTGGAGCGAGGAGCAGACTGTAAACCCCTTCTCCTGCCAGGTTAAAGTGGTCTTACAGTTCCTTCTCCACCTTTCGTATTTGGGCCTTAAGTCCAACTCCGTCAGAGTTCACCTCAGTGCCCTTCCAGCAAACCCCTTCCCTGTGGAGGGAAAGCCTCTCTCTGCACATCCCCTGGTTTCTAGGTTCTTGAGAGGCCTGCTTCTGCTGAAGCCTTCAGTCCGCCCTCCAGTGACCGAATGGGATTTGAATGTGGTTTTAGGGCAGCTTACGCAGCCTCCTTTTTAAGCCAATGGCAACTTGTCATCTATGCTACCTTTCTTGGAAGGTAGTTTTCTTTGTGTCACTCATATCGACTCGGTGAGTGAGTGAGTTGCAAGTCCTTGTGTCCGACAGGCCTTATACAAGATTCTACAGGAACCGGGTGGTGCTCCACACGCAACCCAAGTTCCTTCCAAAAATGGTCTCTTAGTTCCACCTCAGCCAGGAGGTGGCGTTGCTACCTTCTTTCCCAGGCCGCATGCCAGTCGGGCAGAGACAGTTCTGCATACTCTGGACTGTAAGAGGGCGATGGCTTTCTATATTCAGCGTATACAGGGCCATAGAAGGGCTTCTCAGCTCTTCATATCCTATGACCCCAGTAAGCTGGGGATGGCCTTTTCCAAGCGTACGCTGTCCACCTGGGTAGCGGACTGTTATTGCCTGGGCATACCGGGTAGCCGAGCTTCCGTTGGAGGGTCATGATACGGCCCACCGGATCAGGGCCATGGCGGCATCAGTGGCTCATTTCCACTCTGTTCTGCTGGCAGACATTTGCTGGGCCGCCACCTGGTGTTCGGGTCTAACTTTTGCTACCCATTACTGCCTGGATAGGGAGTCCCAACGGACAGTGCTTTCAGCCAGGTTATACTCGGTAACCTTTTTGAGGCCTAGGCAACTCCTGCCCTCCGACCCTTCTGTATCAGGCTACCAGAGTGATACTCTCTCAATTAGATTCCTGTTGTGGCTGCTTGCGGCTCTCGTAGAGGGAGCCTATTTTTCAGCTGTAGGTCCTCGGTAGCCTATAGCTGGGGAGTCCCATATGTGAGGAATGACTTTCTGCTTGTTCCTGGAGAAAGCATAGTTACTCACCTGTAACGGGTGTTCTCCGGGGACAGCAGGAATCGGTCCTCATGACCCTCCCTTCTCCCCTTGGAGTTGCAGTCCTATTATATTTTGTTCTTTTTGCCGTCTTTTTAGCTATGTCATTTGATTGAGCAAGATGGCACCCTTGGGCAGGAAGGGGGATCGTGCATGCATGATGCAATTCCCAAAGGCTTTCTCTGAAAGCTGGGGATTTGCTCCATACAAGGGCTCCGTCGGCGCCGACGTCACCCATCTGTGAGGACCAATTCCTGCTGTCCCCAGAGAACACCTGTTATAGGTGAGTAACTACGCTTTTTTTTTTTTTTTGCAACAACTATAGTTCTTAAGTTCCATGTTTGAGCATAGAAACACTGGAGGCATTTTACTAAAGAGCATTAAATAGTAGGGGGGGGGATTTTTTAAGGAATCACCTAAAGTTATGCTCTATCAGTGCATGTCTTAGAATTGCAGCGCACTGTTTGCTGCTGCACTTTGGTGGGCTCTGTTTGCAGCTCAAGCCTCACAGTGCAGGAAGTCTGCTGATCTTATAAGACTTGAAACTGCGAGGCTTGACCTACAATACAGATAGCACATGGTAAGTATATTGTGTCTGTTAACTGTACGGATACATCCTCAACAGTTGCCTTATAGGTTTGCAGTTACTCTACATCAATTTTTGGTAACTAACACATGGTAACTGCAAATTTTTAATTACACTTTAGTAAAAGGGACCTATTTGCTATAGTGGCACAGTTCTTGATTATGAACAGACTTGACTACAATAATTCACTTTGTTGGACTTTTAAGACATATCAGATGATGGCTGGGGGAGGAGGCAATGAAATCTCAGGCGCCAGGGTTCAATATATAGTCACCATGGCAATCTGGCACCCAGGATTTGTTGAGCCCCTGTCTTAATGTGCATTCCTAACCCAAATGCACCTTTACTGATTAGTGGTATCTTAATTATCTGCTTCTGCTTGCTAATCAGGCTTCCATATTGTCCTGCTAGACCAGTCCAGACAAGTGGGTTGTGTTCCCCTACCAGCAGATAGGTGGAGGCTCTTTAACCTGGAAAAGAGACAGCTGAGGGGAGATATGATAGAAGTCTATAAATTAATGAATGGAATGGAACGGGTAAACTTAGATCGATTGTTTACGTTATCAGAATATAGAAAGACTAGGGGACATGCAATGAAGCTACAGGGTCAACTATTTAAGACTAATAAAAGAAAATATTTTTTCACTCAATGTGTAATCAAGCTCTGGAATTTGTTACTGGAGGGTGTAGTAAAGGCTGTTAGTGTAGCTGGGTTTAAAAAAGGTTTGGACAAGTTCCTGGAGGAAAGATCCATAAACCATTATTAAGAAGGGACCCAGAATATCAATGCTTGACCCAGTACAAGCATTGTGGAACCTGTGTCTCTTGAGGATACTGCTAGGTACGTATGACCTAGATTGGCCACTGTTGGAAACAGGATACTGGGCTTGATGGACCTTGGTCTGACCCAGTATGGCATATCTTATGTTATGTGTAAATCATGATGTTTTAGTGATCTATATACATCGACGTTTACATGCGTAAAGGATACAATTACTATTTTCTAAGTACATGTATTGGTCCAGTGGATCACATGTTCACTAGTATGCACAAAAATTATAAAATCTTTTAATTTGCACATGTACTTTACAAATCTAGGTGTGAGTGATTTTGCCTTTAATATAGTAACATCATTGGAGACTGATTCTGAAATGGGCATGTCTGGGCCGTCCGGATGCCCAAAATATGTATGGGACCAATTTGTACCCAATCCCGCAACTGCTGGAGCTATACATTCCCATTGTTGCAGAATCAGGGCACCTAGATGGCCCAGTGTGTCCCTGATTCCAATGAAGGAGATTGCCCATGCTTTGCCAAGCCAGCCCTCTCAATATTCTGGCTGGGGTGCCGCGGCAGCAGCATTCAGTTGCCATGGCACTGGCACATCTAGCCGGATCAACCAAGTGCCCAGCTGCTGAATACCCCCTTTGTCCCGCCATCTGACCCTCGGGGGGGTCCCCGAAGGCCAGGATCTAGTGGTAGAATTCCCCCCAAGGTGGCAAGATGGGGTAGGGGAACTGCAGTCTGCAATCGGCAGGACGCTCAGCGTTTATTGCACCATCAGGGTGGAATAAGCTGGGCATCAACGTCGCTTCTTGGGGTTGTACAGAGGTCTGACCTGAATGGCCTCTGTATGTCCTGGTGCCTGGTGGTCCATCCCTGCTCCGCCCCAGCACTGCCCTCTCCCGCTGCTCCTTGCACAGATGGGGAGTGCTGGTGTCTGAATAGGGTCCAGGAGCAGATCGCAGGTTGGACATCCAACGCCCCTATTCCTGGACTGGAATGACCTCCATAGTGGATAGTAACAGGTAAGGACCAACATGGTCCACCAAGTCTGCCCGGTAGAGATGCTAAGGAAGAACACTTTTATTAAACACCTTCAGCCAATGGCCCGATACAGGCTGTGTTTCGCTTTGCCTTCATCAGGGGCTAAACTTGGCTAGAAATACAACACACAAAAACATATAAATACATAAACAGTAATACAAAAAAACTTTAAAAACAATAAATATAAGCACCATAAAAGTAATTTGATTTGTGCATGTATAAACATATATAATGAATACATGATTATAAAAAACATACATGTTAACGTACAGCTATCAGTGAAACCCATGTATTAATTATCTAACAAAATTAATAAATAAGATTATAAATAATGTAACTTTTAAATAAGAACATCAAATTAGACATTGATGTGACTAAAAGAACTCTAAAAACAAAAAACATACCTTTGTATTCTATTATATTTACGATTCAATATGTGTTTGTATAAAAAAGGTAGAAGTCAAGAGTTATACTAAATGTAAATGCAATATTAGGCGGCAAAAAGAAGCGCAATGTTAAGAAAACGGAAAATAAAGGAGATTGGAGGATCGCCAATGTAACACCAATTTTTAAAAAGGGTTCCAGGGGTTATCCGGGAAACTACAGACCGGTGAGCCTCACATCAGTACCGGGAAAAATGGTGGTTGTTGTTAAGTGCCGTCGAGTCGGAGTCGACTCTTGGCGACCCTCTGGATAGCTATCCTAAATTGTGTTCGGTCTTCAGTCAGGCGGCTCATTGTTGACAGACTGGTACCCGTAGCTGCTGTTGTTGTATCGATCCATCTCATTGCTGGCCTTCCTCTTTTGCGTTGACCTTCTATCTTGCCAAGCATGATGTCTTTCTCTAATGATCTCTCTCTCCGCATGATGTGTCCAAAGTATGAAAGTCGAAGTCTTGTCATCTGAGCTTCTAAAGAAAGCTTAGGTTTGATCTCCTCTAGTACAGACCGGTTTGTTCTTCGGGCAGTCCATGGTATACACAGTATTCGCCGCCAGCACCATAATTCAAAGGCATCAATTTTCTTCCTGTCTATCTTTTTCACTGTCCAGCTTTCACATCCATATGATGTTATTGAAAATACCATGGCTTGAACAAGTCGAATCTTTGTATGGAGAGAGACATCTCTGCTCTTGAGAATCTTATCTAGGTCTTTCATAGCCATTATGCCAAGAGCAATGCGTCTTCTGATTTCTTGACTGCTTGTTGCTTCTTTATTGATAGTTGATCCAAGTAGGTTAAAGTTATTCACGATTTCAATTTCTTCTCCTTTGACGATGAACCTGTTGATTATGCCAGTTGTCATGATCTTTGTCATCTTTACATTAAGGTGCAGGCCCATTTTGAGACTATGTTCTTTGATTGTGAGAAGCAAATGTTTCAGATCATCTTCACTTTCCGCTAGTAATGTGGTGGTATCAGCATAGCGAAGGTTGTTGATGAGTCTTCCACCAATCTTCACACCTCTGTTGTCTTCATACAATCCTGCTTCTCTTATGATTTGTTCTGCATATAAATTAAACAGGTAGGGGGAAAGTATGCAGCCTTGTCTTACACCTTTGCTTATTTTAAACCATTCTGTTTCTCCTTGTTCCGTTCGAACTGTTGCTTCTTGATCAATGTACAGATTGTGCAAGAGAACGATCAGGTGTTCTGGTATGCCCATGCTTCTTAATGTGGCCCAGAGTTTCTCATGGTTTACACAGTCAAAAGCTTTGCTATAGTCGATAAAGCACAAATAGATATCTTTTTGGTATTCTTTAGTCTTTTCAAGGATCCATCTCACATCCGCAATGATGTGTCTCGTTCCTCGCCCTTTCCTGAACCCTGCTTGCACTTCAGGTAGTTCTTGTTCCAGGTATGGTTGTAGTCTCTTTTGAATAATCTTCAGTAGAATATTGCTGGCATTTGGGATCAGAGCGATTGTTCGATAATTTCCACAGTCAGTTGGATCACGTTTCTTTAGTATTGGTATAAACACAGATCTTTTCCAGTCATTTGGCCATGATTCTGTCTTCCGTATTTCTTGGCAGAGCCTTGTAAGTATGGTAACAGCTGCATCAGATTGCTGTAATACTTCTATGGGAATGCAATCAATGCTTGGTGCTTTGTTCTTTGATAAGGCTTTCAATGCTGCTTCACCTTCTTTCATCACCAATGGTTCCAGATCATAAGGTGCAGGTTGAAACGGCTGTTGGTCCACTTGATCTTTATCATATAAAAACTCTGTATATTCCTTCCATCTTTTCTTGATCTTCTCAGCATCATTCAACATAGAACCTTGAGCATCTTGTAACATTCCAATTCGAGGCTGGAACTTCTTCTTTAACTCTCGTAGCTTTAGGAAAGCCGATCTTGTTCTTCCTCTAATATTTTCTGCTTCTATTTCCTTGCATGCATCATTGTAGTATTTTTCCTTGTCCTGTCTTGCTGCACGTTGGAAATCTCTGAGTTCTGTGATTGTCTTTCTTTCTCCTCTGGCTTTAGCTTCTCTGCGTTTCTGGGCAATTTCCAGAGTTTCTTCCGTCATCCATTTTGGCCGTTTTTTCTTTTTTACCTTTTGTAGAGACTTCTTCCTTTCTTCCAACACAACCTTCTTGATGTCATTCCATAGCTCTTCTGGAACTCTATCATTTGTATCTAAAGCAGCAAATCGATTTTGCAGGCAGTCTTTAAATTCCAGTGGTATATTCTCAAGGTCATATTTTGCTGCATTCATGAGTGGTTTGCTTTTTTTCAGCTGTAGCTTGAGTTTGCATACTAGTAGTTGATGATCTGTATCACAGTCAGCTCCAGGTTTTGTCTTTGTTGATGTTATAGAGCTTTTCCATCGTTGACTTCCACAGATGTAGTCAATTTGATTTTTATACAATCCATTGGGTGAAGTCCATGTGTACAGTCGCCGCTTGTGTTGCTGGAAGAAGGTGTTCGAGATGAATAGATCGTTGGTCTTGCAGAATTCTATCAGTCTTTCTCCAGCTTCATTTCTGTTGCCAAGTCCATATTTTCCAACTACTTTGTCTTCTTCTTTGTTGCCAACCTTTGCGTTCCAATCACCCATGACTGTCAGGATATCCTGTTTGCATGTTCTGTCAATTTCAGCTTGTACTTGTTCATAGAACTCTTCAATTTCATTCTCTTCTGCAGCTGTTGTTGGGGCATATACTTGAATTATAGTTGTGTTGATAGGCATTCCTCGTAGACGAAGAGAGATTAAGCGTTCGCTGACTGCATTGTATTTCATTACAGTTCTTTCAAGATTCTTCTTTATTATAAATGCAACACCATTTCTTCTTTGTCTTTCATTTCCAGCATAGTAGACCATGTGATCATCTGATGCAAAGTGCCCGATGCCAGTCCATTTCAGTTCGCTGACACCCAACAGATCAAGTTGTACACGTTCCATTTCATTCTTGACCACCTCCAACTTCCCTTGGTTCATGCTTCGTACGTTCCATGTTCCAATGTGTAAGACATCTTTACAGCTTCTGACTCTCATTTCATGCGCATGGTAGAAACCATCATAAAGAATAAAATTACTCAGCATGTAGATAGTCATGGCCTAATGGGAGACAGCCAACATGGCTTTAGACGAGGAAGATCTTGTCTTACTAATCTGTTATGTTTTTTTGAAAGTGTGAATAAACAGGTGGATATAGTGTATCTGGACTTTCAGAAAGCCTTTGACAAGGTCCCTGATCAGAGACTTTTGGCAAAACTAAAAAGTCATGGGATAGGAGGCAGTGTACTACTGTGGATCAAGAACTGGTTAAAAGATAGAAAGCAGAGGGTTGGGCTAAATGGCCAATTTCCCCAATGGTGACTAGTGGTGTACCCCAGAGATCTGTGCTGGGTCCGCTGCTTTTTGACATATTCATAAATGACCTGGAAAGTGGAATAGCGAGTGACACAAAACTATTTAAAGTTGTTAAAACCCAAGAGGATTGTGGAAAATTGCAAGAGGATCTTGATAAATTAGAAGACTGGGCATCAAAATGGCAGATGAAATTTAATGTGGACGTGCAAAGTTACGCACCTAGGGAAGAACAACTCAAACTATGGTTACACGATGCAAGGTTCCACATTAGGAACTACCACCCAGGAAAAAGATTTAGGTGTCATTGTTAATAACATGTTAAAACCCTCGGTCCAGTGTGCAGCGGCAGCCAAGAGAACAAATAGAATGCTAGGTATGATAAGGAAAGGAATGGAGAATAAAACAAAAGATATTATAATGCCTCTATATCATTCCATGGTGAGACCGCACCTTGAATATTGTGTGCAATTCTGGTCGCCGTATCTTAAAAAGGATATAGAGTTCTTAGAAAAGGTTCAGAGAAGAGCCACCAAAATGGTAAAGAGGATGGAAGGATACTCCTATGAAGAAAGGCTAAAAAGGTTAGGGCTCTTTAACCTGGAAAATAGACGGCTGAGGGGAGAATTGATAGAAGTCTATAAATTAATGAACGGAGTGGAACGGGTAAACGTAGATTGTTTACGTTATCAGAATATAGAAAGACTAGGGGACATGCAATAAAGCTACAGGGTAAACTATTTAAGACTAATAAAAGGAAATATTTTTTCACTCAACGTGTAATCAAACTCTGAAATTTGTTACCGGAGGATGTAGTAAAGACTGTTAGTGTAGCTGGGTTTAAAAAAGGTTTGGACAAGTTCCTGGAGGAAAGGTCCATAAACCATTATTAAGAAGGGACCCAGGATATCATTGCTTGACCCAGTACAAGCATTGCGGAACCTGTGTCTTTTGGGGAAGCTGCTAGGTACGTATGATCTAGATTGGCCACTGTTGGAAACAGGATACTGGGCTTGATGGACCTTGGTCTGACCCAGTATGGCATATCTTATGTTCTTATGAGATTGGACGATCGAGGATTAATGGCATCTGTCTTTCAAACCACGTTACCTTAAATCTTTATAACTAAACTTGCCTCTATTAAATATCATTTCAAAAGAGGCACTCATTATTAGTATAGGCAAGTACCCTGGTGCTATGTATAACACACACTCTTTCGCCAATAGTACCTTGATATACTTTACATCAATAAATCAAATACAGGATATTGCATTCCAAAATGGCTAGCTGTTAAACAAATAGGTGAATATTAAGGCATGAAGACAGAAGTAGTCAGGGCGCAATTATTAAATATACAAGAACCGTCATATATATTTGCAACTTAATGACATTATTATAGGGATGCGTGTCGAGTCCTAAAATTTTTTTTTTGTGAAAACCGTTACATTGTAAATCAGAAAGTCATAAAGATGAGCCGTGCAAATACACTTTTAAACCTACCTGCATTTTCTGTATAATTTCAAAAGCATAAACTGATATCTTTTTAATCGTTCCACACACGAGAAATGCAGCTGACTATGCTTTAAACGCCGGCATATACGCTATAAACGGAATGAATTAAGGAAAAAGTAAAACCACCGATAACCTTGCCAGGAGTCTGCAACTTAACCATCATAAAGAAAAACTTGTCAAAACTCAAAGCCGAAACCAAATGTTATCCCTTCCATATTAAATCAGAGGACAGTGTGCATATCATCAAATAATGATGGAACTAAAAGTAGCTCATTTGTTCTGTACTAAAAATATTACATTAGAAATGAAACTTACTCTCACTATCATATGTATATTTTCAACTTATTGATAAGTGTTGAAATCCGTATGGATGTAGAGCCAGTTGCTTTAAAATTCAGAAGAAATCATAAGTGTGAGCCATAAAAAAACAATCTTAAACTTACCTACGCTATTTGTCTGATTTCAAAAAGCATAAACTGTGACACCTTTTGATCGCTTCTCAGACGAAACCTTCAGCCGATATACTGAAAAACGCCAGCGTCTGCGCTATGGACCAAATGGTTTGAGCGGGAAATAAAGCCACCGATGAAGATTGACAGGAATATGCAAATTACCACCCATAAAAGATGTCATGATTTAGAAAAGAAGGCTATTCTAAAACCTATTTAAATAATTTGAATCTGGAAACCCTAATCAGGATTAAAAAAACAAAGTACTGAATCTACAAAAGTCAACCAGTGTGGGTAGAAATGTGTACAGGAGTCACCAGAACTAAAAAGGAGTTGAAATATTGGTGGTATAAATACCACAATAAGATGGCAGAGAAATGTAAAAAACTTAAAATCACTGATATACAATTAATTTAATTAACAAGTTTTTATATACCGCACCTTCCAATGATCAGTTGTGGTTTACATTGAACAACAGTAAACAAGGCAATGCTGTTTTTACATATAACAATGTGAAACTACAAAAATTCAGATGAAACTTACAATTAACAGTTATAAACTATGTACAAAGAACAGGATTATAACTATGTACAAGGTATGTATGATTCAAAAACATCGGTTTGGGGTTTTGGTACTTATTCCATTTCAGAGATGGTTAAGGTTAGCTGGTGAAACTATCCTTTTTCTTGTTGAAAAGGTGAATTTATCATTATTATCAATCTATGGTAAAACCCTGCACACTCCTCCCTTCTCAAAAATATAAAAAAACCCCAATATAAATTGAAAAAAATATATATATATTTTCAAAATCATAAATGAAAAGAATATTAAAAAAATGTAAAAAGTAAAAGTTATTTAAAACCTATGTCTATATCCTATGGGACAATCTCTAAAGGAAAACTGATAAATCATTTTCCATATTTAATCCATTAGGGCATAGAGTATTCAAGGGAAAAATATACCATTGCTCCAGACGCATAATAGTTTTAACAACATCGCCTCCTCTCCTTTTTGATTAAAAAAAATTAAATCAGATATTTTATGTTTATACTCTAACCAAATGGGTGACCAGGGGTTTATCAACCAAACCCCAGCTTCTATGCTCAATGATCCTGTGGCGAATAGGGTGAGTGGACATGCCAACATATAATTTATTACAGGGGCATTGTATAACACAAATCACATGACTAGTGAGACAATTTGAAAAATCATCAATGTAAAATACAAGTTTACTTATCGGATGAACGTACTGATTTATAACCGGAATGGCATGAATGCACACAGAACATCTACCACACTGAAATTGCCCCTTGTGTTTTGAGAGACATTTCCGCTCAGCAAATGCCGATGGAACTAGCATATCACGCAAATTTACATTACGTTTGTTGTACAATATGGGTTAAATCATGAAAACCTGGGAGAGTTTGAATTAAATGCCAATGTTTCTTTAAAATTCTCACAATACTATGGGAGTGCTTAGAATAAAGGAGGGGGCATACGATTCCCACATTCGTTTTCTTTTGTTGGGGCTGCAACAATTGATCTCGGGACGACTGGTGAGCTCTATTGTACGCTTTGTTAATCAGATTCAAAGGGTATTGTCTTATTTTAAATCTATCTTTCATGATGGTGGCTTGCTGTTCAAAATCTTGATTAGAAGTACATATCCTCCGTGCTCTCAGGAATTGCCCAGTGGGCAGATTGCTCTTGAGTGCTGAATTGTGAAAGCTTTTGAAATCTAGTAATTGATTCCTGTCTGTTGGTTTCGTATAATGTGTAGTACTGAATCCCTCATTTGTTTTTTTGATAAGTAGATCTAAATATGATATTTGCTGAAAATCATAAGTGACCTGAAAACGCAAATTGACATCACAGAGGTTTATCCAATCATTGAATTCTGATAGGAGTTGTAATGATCCATCCCATAGGACAAAAATGTCATCTGTGTAGCCTTTCCATAATTTAATATTACTTTTAAAAGGAATATCTTTTATATACTTTTCTTCAAACTCAGACATATAAGTTTGAGATGTCTGGGGCCATAGATGAGCCCATGGCTACTCCCTTAATTTGTTTGTAGAATAAGTCACGAAAGCAGAAATAATTTTCACAAAGTGCAAAATGGACCAAATCTATTAGGAATGCTGTGGGAATGCGTCTATGAGCTTTTCTATTATATAAATATCGTTCTAGTATTGTTAAAGCCTCCTTCTGTGGAATGTTTGTATATAATGACTCTACATCTAATGTGACTAAGACTACCTCTGAATCAAAATCTTGAATGGAAGCTAAAATGTTAATGATGTGTGGTGAATCACGGACATACGACCACATACTTTCAACCAATGGGCGTAATAAAACATCCATAAATTGCGAAATGGGCTCCATAAGAGACCCAATAGCAGATACAATCGGTCGGCCAGGTGGATTTTCTACAGATTTGTGAATTTTGGGATTGATATAAATAGTAGGAATCACAGGAGAATCTACTATGAGGAAACCTTGTTCTTTTTCTGTGATATGTCCAAATTCAAATGCAGTTAAAATTAAATTATCAATAGATATTTTCAGAGAAAGGGTAGGATCACCATCCAGTCGAGAATAAAATGTGGCATCTTTTAATTTTCTCTGTACTTCAGCAATATAAAACTCTTTATCTAAAATAACCGTAGCACCCCCTTTGTCTGCCAGTTTTATGATAATATTATTATTACTCTGCAGAGATTTTATTGCTTCCCTCTCTTTAACAGTTAAATTGTGATAAGGTCCATTGGTGCTTAATCTATTAACTTCTTTTAAAACTACTTTTTCAAAGGCCTCAATCAGAGGGTCAGTATTTAATGGGGGAACCCAACACGATCTTCTCTTTATTATGGACTGGTCATTATGGAGAGATTCATGGTTAATAAAAAATTGTCGTATACGGATCTTCGTAAAAAATTTATATAGATCTATTTGAGTTTCTCTTAACTGGCATAAAGGACAACCCCTTTATTCAGGAGAGTTTCTTCATCGGAAGTGAGATTATATTTAGATATATTAATAACATTGCTTTCCATATCAGGATTTAATATCTCCTCTCTATGGATCTCTCGGACCCTCTGTGTCCCCTTCCTTGCCCCCGACCCCGACCGCGGCCCCTGAACGGATAAAATAGCATAGCGAAACACGGCCTGTGTCTGGCCATTGGCTGAAGGTTTTTAATAAAAGTATTCTTCCTCTGCTATCCACGTTTTGACTGGCTTTGTTAGTTGCACGTGGATTTGTGCTTTTGTGTTGGGCGGTAGAGATGCTAAGCCAGAACCTATGGTGCAGTACAAGTTACTTTCCCCATACCTTTGGTTATCGGTCATAAGAACATAAGATATGCCATACTGGGTCTGACCAAAGGTTCAACAATCCCAATATCCTATTTCCAACAGTGACCAATCCAGGTCACAAGTACCTGAAACATCCCAAAAGTAGCCAGTTCCATGCTGCTTATCCCCAGGGATAAGCAGTGATTTTCTCTTGGACTGCCTTAATAATGGCAGTCAGTATGGACATTTCCTCCAGGAATTTGTCCAAACCTTTTTTAAACTCAGCTACACTACCTACGTTTACCATATTCTCTGGCAATGAGTTCCAAAGATTAATTATACATAGAGAGAAAAAATATTTTCTCCTATTTGTTTTAAATATACTACTTTGTAGCTTCATGGTGTGTCTTTATTCCTTGTATTTTTTGAAAGAGTAAAAAATCCAATCCACTCATGAGTGATATCTCGCCTCCCAGTCTCTTCTCTAGGCTGAAGAGCCCTAACTTCTTTCATCATCAGACAGTCGTTTCATCCCATCTTCATACCATCGAGCCCACCGTGCAACCAGCCGAGATGTCATCTTTCTTCAACCAGTTTGGGGTGCTCATCCATCGGCACAACTATTGCAGCTGCTTCATGTGGTGAGCTTTTTGTATCCGCCATGCAGTGCGGTTTCTTAGAAAGCAGTACCATTATTTCACAGCTGTTTCAAGCTTGGTTACTTTCCTCTTGCCCTTTAGGGATCCAGTGTGCTTATCTGGTACTGTGCTTTCACTTAAAGTACTTGACTCTATGCCTGTTTTATACGTGTGTGAAAATACATGTTTGCTGGGCACCAGTTCCTAAAGTTACTCGCACATGCATGAATTAGTGCATGGTCTGAGTCTGTACGGCAGGCTTTATCTCTGGCTCTTTTCAAATCCAGGCTGAAAAATTACCTCTTTGAGGCTGCTTTTGGATCCTGATCCGCTTAGTCTCCTATGTGTTTTCATATCATTCCTCTAGATGTATCCTTGTCCTCAGTTGTTGTGCTGTCTGTCTTAACTAGATTGTAAGCTCCAATGAGCAGGAACAGTCTCTTACGTGTGTCTGTACAGCGCTGCGTAAGCCTTGTAGTGCTATACAAATGATTAGTAGTAATTGTCACACTAATGGTTTAACATGGCAGTTTGACACTTGGAGAGCAGGAATTCGTACTTTAACTGCATCATATGGAAAGGGGTGGGGATTCACTGGTGGTGTTTGCCGCCTTATTTTGGGGGGTAAAGGGTAAGGAAGTCATACTGACAGTGGGATCAGGGGTACCAATCACCATTAGTGTCTGCAACATTTGAGGAGCTACCACCCCACATACTCTCCAAACTATGCCTATGTGGGGACCCAGTATGGCATATCTTATGTTCTTATATTAGGTGAGAAATGGGCATGAGCTGCGCATTGCGCTTTAGCAGTTACCAGCACCGATGATGCAGATCATTAATGCTAGCTGGGGGAGTAGCCTAATGGTTAGCGCACTGGTTGGGAACCAAGAGACCAGGATTCAAGTCCCATTAGCACTCCTTCTGGCCTTGGGCAAGTCACTTAACCCTACATAACCTCAGAAAAATCCAAGTTATTAATGTCCCTTTTTAATGTACACTACCAAGTTTAAGTTACAATGTAAACTGCTTTGACTGAAATGATAAAGCCTTATAAAAACAATCTGTTAACTCAGTAGTGCCACCACTTTATCTGCAATACAGATAGCACATGGTAAGTATATTGTCTGTGTTAACTGTACGGATACATCCTCAACAGTTGCCTCATAGGCTTTGCAGTTACTGTACATTAATTTTTGGTAACTAACACATGGTAACTTTTTTTTAAAATTTACACTTTAGTAAAAGGGACCCATTTGCTATAGTGGCACAGTTCTTTTTAACATCTTTGTTAGTGATATAGCGGAAGGGCTGTCGGGTAAGGTTTGCCTCTTTGCGGATGATACCAAAATCTGCAATAGAGTAGACACCCAGGAAGGGGTAGATAACATGAGGAGGGATCTAGCTAAGCTTGAAGAATGGTCTAGAATTTGGCAGCTGGGATTTAATGTTAAAAAATGTAAGGTCATGCATTTGGGCTGCAGCAATCCAAGGGAGCAATACAGTATAGGAGGTGAAGTACTTTTGTCCACTAAAGAAGAGCGGGACCTAGGCGTGGTTGTGTCTGATGATCTTAAAGTAGCTAAACAGGTAGAAAAGGCAACAGCAAAAGCTAGAAGGATGCTTGGGTGCATACGGAGAGGAATGGTTAGCAGAAAAAAGGAGGTGATAATGCCTCTGTATAAGTCTTTGGTGCGACCTCATTTGGAGTATGGTGTGCAATTTTGGAGACCGCACCTTCAAAAGGATGTGAACAGGATGGAGTCAGTACAGAGGGTGGCTACTAAAATGATTAATGGGCTTCGTTATAAAGCATATGAGGACAGACTTAAGGATCTTAATATGTACACCTTAGAGGAAAGGCGGGATAGAGGTGATATGATTGAGATGTTTAAATACCTCAGTGGCATAAATGTTCAGGGAGAGAGCCTCTTTCAATTGAAAGCAAGTTCTGCTACGAGGGGACATGGGATGAGGGTGAAGGGAGATAGATTCAGGAGTGATATGCGGAAATATTTCTTTACGGAAAGAGTAGTGGATCCATGGAATAGTCTCCCAGTGGAGGTGGTAGAGATGAGGACAGTAACTGAATTCAAAAAAGCATGGGACAAACACAGAGGATCTCTAAAGGTAAAAAGTGAACTGTTGTAGTTGTTGTTATGGAAGGACAGACTAGATAGGCCATCTGGTCTTTTTCTGTCATCATGTTTCTATGTTTGATTCTGAACAGACTTGACTACAATAATTCACTTTGTTGGATTACCTAAATTCTCCCTCTTACCTTTACAAAGGGCACAAAATACCTCTATATCATATGTGCCTTCTCTGCCCTGCCCCAAAATCTGTTGCTTGTTTTATCTGTTCATTGAAATCCAATAATTTTCTAACATGCCCTGCAGTAACCTAGTGAGAATTTACAGTCATTTGTAACTTATCTTGTGTCTTAAACCTCCTGTTTCCATATATTCCTTGGCTAGAACGGTCTGTTCTCTGCAGGTAATGTTTCTTTGGGACCAAGGATTAAAGATGGAGAATGAAATCACTTTAACCTTGATGAAAGGTGACATTTGTTTAAAAAACACTGGAACGTTAAAGTTCCCCTGAGAGTCTGCAGAGCAGAAAAAGGTCAGTAAATGGTGTGTTTTTTATAGAATTATGAGATTTATCTTCTGAACTGCTGTTATTGCTATGCTGTGACATTTATAAGAAAAATATTCTACCAAAGCATTTAAGCTCTCTCTGATCAGCAAGATGCAGTGCTGAGTACACACCTCCCTCTCTGTGTATTTACCCAGGCGACTTTTCTACCTAGCTTTACGCAGTCAGAAGTTGCATGAGAATTAGCTGAGAACATTTCCTACCAGTACACAAATAAAGCCTGAAACGGACAAAAGTGCTTTCTGTACCCAGTACAGATAGCAGTGGAGCAGGGGAAATGAGTAACAGAAACCAAGAGAGTCTGCAGCGTTGCTCTTACTACTCACCATACCGAACAGTCACAGGGCACAGCCATGCAACTGGCATGACCGCCTCGGGTCCCTCTCCCCTTACCCGTGACCCTCCCCCTTCCCCCTCCTCCCCCCTTCCCCCCCTTCCCTCCAGTGAGTCATCACGTTACACCATGGAGTTTCTTTCACCAAACTATTTCGATTTATTTGACAACAGTGGTTATTAACAGTACAACAAACTGTTGGCCACAGCATGCACGTCACAATCAACAAAACACAGTCTACAAATTCCTTGTATCACCTCTTTTTTTCTTTTTGCCCCCTCGAGAGAGACAGCCAAATATCCTACAGACTTTTTACATCGCAGGAGGGACTCTCTGCCGTGAAAGCTTTTCTCAGTCCCTTAGTCTTTCGTATCCTTCAGTCGAAAGGCTGTTACACCTGCCGTTCGAGCAGACTTGGCAACCTTTCTTCCTTACCCCCCCTTTGCCCGCCGTCAAAGCAAGGCAGGGGGGCTCTCTGCGCGGTGTTCTTGTCGCCATCTCCCTCTCTCCGGGGGGAGGTCTGTGTATGTCTCCAGTACCTCTCCCCCGTTTACTTAAGGCCTAGGCTGTGTTCTCTCTCACCGGGTGCGTTTCTTCAGCCAACCCCGCCAACAGCGACTCCTCGCTTGTTGACGGGGCCCCACCAATCAACGCGCCGCTGTGGCCAACACTTGCTTCTTCCATAGTCGCTCAACCGCATCTTGTATGTCGCAGAGGAAAATGTCCATTCCAATGTCTGACAAGTGCACTCCATCGGCGCGATATAATCCTGGACATCTCTCTTCTATGAGGTCGTGCGCAATGCTGCATCCCCCTATGGCCCCCATGAAGCGGGCCATCCATCTGTTCACTTTGCGTCTGGTCCTCTCCAATGCCCTATGCGAGTTCTCGCCTCTCCACACTCGCCGCGGTATGATGTGTGACCATGCCAATAGCGTCCCGGGAAAGGTGTTTGCCAGCGTTAGGAGGTCGCCTTGCATCCTCTTGGTGAGCTCGACGCTGCGCGTGGATGCCAGGTCGTTGCCCCCCCAAGTGGATCACAATCATCGCTGGGTTTCCGGTAGATCTCTTCCTTAGGAGCAAGGACGGCATTAGCTGGTCCCACACCATACCCCGTCGTCCCAGCCATACTACGGCAACCTCTTTTTATTTATTTATTTATTTATTTTTATTTATTTATCTATTTCTTCTATACCGCCCCTTCCAGAGATCAGGGGCGGTTTACATGGAACAATTGCATACATTTGCATAACATTACATAGAACAAGAACTTCTTAACTTTTTACATATAACAGAACAGTAAATTGTCAGAACTATTTACAGGGTGTATACTTTTGTATACTGCTGAATTTACAGGGGAAATGTCAGCGAGCTGGCATTGCTATTTATAGAAATTATTTACAAGAATACATGATTCGCTATTCAGGTGTGTGTGTGTGTGTATGTATGTGTGAGTGTGTGTGTGTATAAGTGTGCGTGTGTTTGTGTGTGTATGTGAGTGGGTTTGTGTGTGATGGAATTTATTTCCATTTTTTCGTGGGTTGTTTGGGGTGTCTTTGGGGGCTGTTAGAAGAGGAGTTGTGTGTTCAGTTAATTGTGTTTCTGCGGGTTTTTTGTTTGTGTGTCTGTGGACGCTGTGTGTCTGGACTTGGAGGGTAGGGGATTCCGAAGTGCTCAGAGAATAGGTATGTCTTGAGTTCTTTTCTGAATTGGGAGAGGTCCTTTATGATTCGGATGTCTATTGGGAGGTCATTCCAAAGTGTGGGAGCGGTGAATGAGAAGGCTCTGGCACTGGTGGAGTTTTTGGTCCTCGTGAATGTTTTTGGCAGCTCTAGTGAGAGGGTTGCATTTAGTCTGCGGGCTCTTAATTCATTTGGGACGTGAAGGAGTGTGGATAGATGTGAGGGGGCAATATCGTTTAGTAGTTTGAAGGTTGTTAGTAGTATTTTGTATTTGATTCGATAATTTATGGGGAGCCAGTGTAGATCTAGCAGTATAGGGGTTACATGGTCTGTTAGGTGGGCTTTAGTGACTACTTTTGCACAAATGTTCTGTGCTCTTTGTAATAAGTAGATATTCTTTTGTGGGAGGCCGGTTAGGAGACTATTACAATAGTCAAAGTGAGGGGTTATGAGGGCACTAACGACTGATCTAAAGTCATGCGTGTCAAGGAGGAGCCTTAAGTGTTGAATAGCTTTGAGTTTGTAGAATATAGTTTTTACCGTCTGTTTTATGTGAGGTAGCATGGTGAGTGTGTGATCGATTATAACGCCTAGGTATTTTACCTCTTTTTTAACAGGTATCGTTGTGTTATTGATGGAGATTGTTGTTGGGTAGGTATCTTCAGCCACAGGTGATCTTGCGTCTGCACTTGGTAGCCCCAGATTCAACCCCTGCGGTCTAGACCGTGTCCTCTTTTGTGCCCAGTGAACAAATGAATGGCCACATATCCACACTTCCTGTGGCCACAGGTGGTAGCACATCTCTGCGTGGAGCACAATCAGAGAATATTATTACCGCAGCACATATCCAACAGATGTTAATTCACTTTGTCTGTACACCAAATGTTTTACATTCTCCTTATCCCCACCTTCCGTTCCTCGTCCGTTACCCGCTGGCCTCACTGCGTTGGACGTATATACAGTTTGTATCTATCCGAACGCCATCGGCCTATCTTCATTATCTGTTCTCGGGACATCCCGATGCTAGCTGCCGTTGAAGCAGCTCCTATGCGAAAGGAGTGCGAGCCGTATAAGCTTGCATCCCGTCCTGTTCGCTCAATTATTAGCTTGAGTACCCTGATAAATTGGAAACGCGATAAGGGGGCACCATTCGCATGTACGAACCAGTGGTTTTCAGAGTGCGCCCGTACCTGTTGGTAGGCTAAAGCATTTTTTAGTGGGCATGAAGGGTCGTCGTGCATTGCCGACAGCACCACCTGCGCCCCTTTTCCCTCCATGTCGGTCTTGGATCTGCGCAACTGCAGCACTATTGCTCTAGTGCGTATGCACACGTCACGCTTTCCCATACCTCCGCGGGCCGTCCCTCGCTCCGATGCTGAGGATGCTACTAGCTCCCCTACCCGAAATGCTCCGTAAAAGGCCCAGGAATATGCACATCGAAAGAAGCGCGCCTCGTAATCATCGTAACATACTTGGCTAGTCGTTACCATGAGTTGTTGGAGCATATGATGAGTAATCGGGCGGCGCTTGTCTATTTGTCGGGGTTGGCCCAAGGACCAGCCTCGCATCACCTTCTTTATGATGAACTCGGCCTTGGGGCTCTTCTTTCCCATAGCCTTCGCAAAAAAGGATACGGCCGCTAGACGGGCTTGTACCGCCGCTTTTGTGCAGCCATTGCTTTTGCAATGCATAATCCACTTCAGAATGGTTGTTACTTTTAATCTGTCCTCCTGTCGTATGACATTCTCTCTGCAGAATGTTTGGAAGTGTTCCCATGCTGCTAGGTATCTGCGCCGGGTATTATCCGCTAAGGCGCCTAACAGGAGCTCCCATATCTCAGTGGACCATACTCCCAGACTTGATCGGGCACCGCTGTCTTGTCCGCGTCGGCCTCGGGCGCTACCTGGTGAAAAAGGCAGATTTTAGAACGAGAGAGCATCAGCAATGTTATTATTCTCGCCCTCGATGTGCTCAGCTCTAATGGTTATGTTATGCGCCAGGCACAGCAATACAATTTGCCTCAATAGTGCCACCACCCTGGGCGTCTTAGCTCTCATCCTGTTCACTGCCCACACCACCGCTAGGTTATCGATATGGAAGGTGATCGCCTTGTTGGCGAGCTCCGGGGCCCAGATACTGAGGGCTACCATTAGTGGGAAAAGCTCCAGGAACGTGATATCCCTGGTGGTTCCATCTGCATGCCACTCCATGGGCCATGTCTCGGAGCACCATGCTCCTTTATAGTATATGCCGAAACCAATCCCCCCTGATGCATCGGTGAAGACTTCGAGTTCGGCATTGGATACGGGGAGCGCTTGCCAGAATGCAAGGCCGTTGAAGGTGTGAAGGAATTGAAGCCAGCAGGGCCGGCCCGTCCATTGAGCGAGAATGTTTTTTGCACAGGGCCCCGCGTTTCAGGGGGCCCCGCGCAAAAAACATTCTTTTGTAAAAGTAAAATTGAAAAAAAAAAAAGAAAACCTGTCTCCTGCCGCTGTCGGGGCCGCCGCGGCAGAATCGAGCGTGCCGCGGGGCCCCCCTGTACCCGGCACAGCCTCTCCTCCCTGTAGCAGCTCTCTAGTTGGAGCTGAAGTCAGACGCGCCGGCTTGCAGAGCGCGAAGGGAAGAGTTTCCCTTTCGCGACTCTGTTAGGCCCGCGGGGGCTGATGGGAACTTCCCATCAGCCCCCGCGGGCTTAACAGAGCAGCGAGGGAAAAACTCTTCCCTTCGCGCTCTGCAAGCCGGCGCGTCTGACTTCAGCTCCAACTAGAGAGCTGCTACAGGGAGGAGAGGCTGTGCCGGGTACAGGGAGGCCCCGCGGCACGCTCGATTCTGCCGCGGCGGCCCCGACAGCGGCAGGAGACAGGTTTTCTTTTTTTAAAAAATTTCCCTGGGCTGGGCTGGGCTGGGCGTTAGGAGTGGTGCTGGGCTGGGCTGGGCTGGGGGTTAGAAGTGCTGCTGGGCTAGGCTGGGGGGGGTTGTGTTAGGAGTAGTGATGGGCTGGGCTGGGCTGGGCGGGGGGGGTGTTAGGAGTAGTGATGGGCTGGGCTGGGCTGGGCTGGGCTGGGGGGGGTGTTAGGAGTAGTGATGGGCTGGGCTGGGTTGGGCTGGGGGGGGTTAGGAGTTGTGATGGGCTGGGCTGGGCTGGGCTGGGGGGGGAGGTGTTAGGAGTAGTGATGGGATGGGCTGGGCTGGCTGGGGGGGGTTAGGAGTGGTGATGGACACTGGGCTGGTTGGGGGGGGTTAGGAGTGGTGATGAGCACTGGGCTGGCTGGGGGGGGTAGGAGTGGTGATGGGCACTGGGCTGGCTGGGGGGGTTAGGAGTGGTGATGGGTGCTGGGCTGGGGGGGTTAGGAGTGGTGATGGGCGCTGGGGGGGTTAGGAGTTGTGATGGGCGCTGGGGAGGGGTTAGGAGTGGTGATGGGCGCTGGGGGGGCTTAAACTAAAAATTGGGTGATGGGGGATTAGGACTGGAAATGGGCTGGTGGGATTAGGACTGGAAGTGGGTTGATGGGGGGTTAGGACTGGTAATGGGCTATGGGAGGGCTTAAACTAAAAATTGAGTGATGGGGGATTAGGACTGGGAGTGGGCTGATGGGGAGGTTAGGACTGGTAATGGGCTATGGGGGGGCTTAAACTGAAAATTGGGTGATGGGGGATTAGGACTGGAAATGGGCTGGTGGGATTAGGACTGGGAGTGGGCTATGGGGGGGCTAGGACTGGTAATGGGTTGGGGGGGTTGCTAGGACTGGAAATGGGCTGAGTGGAAGGGGGCTTGAACTGCAAATAGCTGTTGGGGATGGGGCTTGGAATGGAAATGGGCTGAGGGGAAGTGGGGGGCTTGAACTGCAAATAGCTGATGGGGACGGGGCTTGGAATGGAAATGGGCTGAGGGGAAGTGGGGGGCTTGAACTGCAAATAGCTGATGGGGAGGGGGACTTGGAATGGAAATGGGCTGAGTGGAAGGGGGCTTGAACTGCAAATAGCTGATGGGAAGGGGGGCTTGGAATGGGCTCTTAGGGGAGGGAGCTAGGACAGGAACTGGGCTGATGGATGGGCTAGGATAGAACTGAGAATTGGGTGTTGGGGGGAGCTAAGATTGGAAATGGGCTGTGGTGGGGGCTTGGATTGAAATGGACTCATGGAGGGGCTAGAACTGGAAGTAGGCTCATGGGGGGCTTGGTTTAGAAATGGGCTGAGTGGAGGGGAGCTAGGATTTAACATGGGCTGATGGTGGGGCTAGGAAAGGACTAGAAATGGGCTGATGGGAGGCTGGTATTGGAAATGAGCTGATGAAGGGACTCGGATAGGACTGGAAATGGATGGGGGAGCTAGGACTGGAAATGGGCTGATGTGGGGGACTAGAAGGGAGCGGATACTGGGTGGGGCTGGAACTAAAAGGGAGCTGATGTTGGGGGAGATTAGAAGGGGATGGGGCTGGGAGAATGAAATGGAGAGGGGAAAAATATTTTGTGTGGGAGGGAAGAAAAATGTACAATTGGCCGGGTATTGGGAGACTAAGTGGGGATTGAGGATGGAGGGGTAAAATTTGAGTGGATGAAATAGGAATGAGGAAAGAGCAAAAGGAGAAAGATTATTATGTTAAAGCAGATGTAGAGAGAGAATGGAAAAAACTAGAAGAGAAGAAAGGACAAATGGACAGCAGACGATGGAGAGAAAGCAGAAGACACAAATAAACCAGAAGAAAGTGGCTGGAACAATTGCAACTGAAAAAAAAATGCACAAAAGGTACAAAGATATCTCTTTATTTTGAATTTATTAACTGGAATATGTCAGCTCTGGGAAATGTGCATCATTAATGTCTGTGCTTTGTTTAGTACAAGAGGAAATTAATTTATAGTTTTATTTCTACATTGTTGTTGTACATTCCAAGTTTGGCTTTTAGGGTTCCCAGTTTAATTATTGTCTTCCTGTTTTTAAATTGTGATTCCTTGTTTGGTGATAGTCTATGTTCTGCATGTGTAACTGAGCTGAGGTATTCTGTTTATGTAATTCCTATTTGACATTGTCACTTGTTCTCTTTCCCCAGTAGGTCATGTATTGTTATTCTCTGAAATGTATTGGTTTAATATTTGCAGTGTTGCCTTTTGATAGGTATGGTATGGTGCTTTGTGAGTCCTGGTAGTGCTGTTGGGATACGGTGGGTTTGCTATGGGTTCTAGATGGGCAATGTTTGTAGTAGTTCCTAATGTGCCTGGCGGTTGGCACTGGATTATAGTAATGTAGAAATCTTTGTCTTTTTTAATCCATACACTCATGAAGAGGCATGTATACTAAAAGTTAGTGTATGGTAACATTATGCAAATATTTATGCAAATGAGGCCCCTTATGCAAATGAGGCCCCGCACCGAGTCTCCGCACATGGCCCCGCACCCCCCTTGGGCCGCCCCTGGAAGCCAGACCAGTAGGTCTTCCCGTATTTCCTTGGTGACCCTGATGCGATGGTATCTCTTTGTGATACCTTTTGTTGCCCATGTCATGCGACGGCAGAACACTCTCCCCATGGGTATCACCCTGCATGCAAAGCATAGTAAGCCCAGCATTGACTGAAATTGTTGAAGTGTCTCTTTTCGCCGGCTGTGCATAACTTGCATGTCTTTTCTCAACTTCAGCACCTTTTCAGGCGGCAGTCGCGACCTGTGTGCCGGCACATCTAATTGTATACCCAGGAACGTGATGATCCCTTTCGGGCCCTCTGTCTTCCCTTTTGCCAGCGGGATCCCAAATGCTCGCGCCGTCTGTTCAAAGATATCCAGTATCCTTTTGCAGTCGTCGCGATCTTTTCCAATGAATAGGAAATCGTCCAGGTAATGTACAACGGTATTGGGGCCTGCTAGGACTTCCACTACCCAGTGTAAGAACAAACTAAATTGTTCGAAATACGCGCATGATATTGCGCAGCCCATGGGCAAACACTTGTCATAGTAGAACTCCCCGTTGAACATGAATCCCAGCATTGGGAACGATTTCGGGTGCACCGGCAATAACCGGAATGCGGACTCGATGTCCGCCTTCGCTAGTTGTGCTTGCGGCCCCTTGCTGCGTATGAGGCTAATTGCCTGATCCATGGTTGCGTATCTGACCGAGCATAATGCCGGATCAATATAATCGTTGACTGACTGTCCCTCCGGGTATGATAGGTTATGGATTAACCGGAATTGGCCCGGCTCCTTTTTGGGTATGACCCCCAATGGGGAGACTACCATGTCCTTGAAGGGGAGCGACTGGAAAGGACCAGCTACCCTCCCCATACCTAGTTCTTTGGCTATCTTGCTGCGGGCGATTTCATTGTGCTTTTGTACAGATGGTGGGTTAGTAAGTAGGCTCATTTGTGCTCTGTTTATCAAAATCAGGGATGGGATGCGGAAACCTTGAGAAAAGCCATCCTCTATATTGATAGCTATTTTCCGCTTGGGGTATGCTCTAAGCCACGGCCGCATCGGCTCAAGCCTGATGGGTGTTGGAGCCAGCCCACTCGTTGGAACGTTGCTGTATTGCTCTGAAAGGCTTGGCCTCCCTTGAGACCCTGCATGTGAAGGCAGGGTGTCCGTTTCCACATACTGCGCAGGAATGCTTGAATTTACACGGCTGCCATGTACAACTCCCTGCGTTGAACTGTCGGCATGGCCGTTTCCCCGAGAACTGATTGGCCTGCTGCCATTGTATGTTCTGAAAGGGCTGCTGCCATTGTGTGCTCGACTGCGGCTGGCGCAGCCCTTCCTGACAAAAGGGCTTGTTGGGCGCCATTTCTTCGGTCCACATGTCCAGGATCCTATGATGCCATGCTAGGGTGGGATCATCAGCCATAGCCCTCCTGAACTGCACGTCATAGTTCAGCCAGGCCCATCCACCGTATTGTTTATGTGCCCTGGTGATCGTGTCCAGGTACCGGGTCAGGTATGGCCCTGCTTCAGGTTCTTTTTCCATCACCACGCTCATAAAGATGTGGAATGCTGTCACCCAATTATTAATAGATTTGGGAATTTTTTGTTTCCGCTCCCTCTCGCTTCTTTTATCCCTATCTTTTCCATTGTTTGTCTCATCTTGGTCCCTGAGCAGGAGGGAGAATATGTCGATATACTCCCTCCTCCAAATCCTCTTCTTAATTTTCTTGGGTACCGACACGGCCAGGGAGCTCACCCCGCAGCGTGGGTCGTGGATGGCGTCATGCCAATCCATCTGCGTTCTTTGGGCCGCTCCCGTTGTCGCGCATGTGCGGTCTTCGCCCCGCTGACTTTGCCCCGACCAAGCCTGCCTGAGGGAATTGGATTGTTTTGCGCTCTTCTTCCTCTTCACTTTTTTAAATGCGTAGCGCATCACATCTGCCCATTCTATGTCCCTCTCACTGTCCGAACTGGTCCCATCAGATGAGGACGTTGATAGCTCTGGCGCCCCCTTTTCGCACCCCGACCTACCATGTGCTGGGTTGGGAGTGGTCGCGCTGGCACTCGTCGATGGCACTTCATAGATCGTTGAGCCCGGCGCTCCCAGCCGTTGCTTAACTGAGTTCAGGCCGTGTTGCGTCACCTGATCCCGGACCATCTGGAGTAGGTCGTCTAGTTCTTGATTCTGCGGCGGGGCGGAGATCTCCAGTTGCTGCGGCGCCGCCTTTCTGGTACTGTGGCGAGGCTTCGCTGCTGCTGCTGCCCTCTGCGCCCCTCTCGTGTTTGGGCCGGCGGCTGCTCGTGCCTTTGATGCTGTTGCCCCCTTTGTTGCCGCCTTGGCGCCTCGTGGCCTGGAAGCCTTTGGTGTCTCCCTTCTCGGCATCTCTCAACTAGAATAGAGTTACTATGCAGAGGCAATGGAAAGTCTAAATTACTATCATCCAGAATGCTAGCTTTAATCCCGTGCTCTCTAGCGCTATCTATGTCCCTATAATCTCACTCTATATCTCCATAGATAACTATATTGCTATCTAAACATTCCCATATACATGCATTCCCATATAGCCGCATTCCCCAAATTACACCATATAGCTTAGAACAAATTCTCCCTTGTGAGTTTCCATATCATCACATAAGAAAGGCCTCCTAACAGTCTGCATTACCACCTATTGTCCAGTAGATGGCAGCCTTACGCTTCCCTTCTCCAACTCCCTTGCTTTTGTGCTTACATTTCAACGTTGTTCTGCAGCCGTTCAGTTGGATATTTTTTTTTTTTTTTTTTTAATATATAAGCAGAACCCGCTCGGCTGCCCCCCCACCCCCGCTATTTGCCTCCCCCCCCCTAGCAATAATACAGTAATATACAGTCCCTCTGGGCTGCTGCCCATCTACTAGTATCCGGCTGCCCCCTCTCTCTTTATTTGTTTTTTGTTAACAAAATACTGCGCTGGTTCTCTTGGCCACGTGTCTGGAAGCATTAAGGCGGTGGTGGGGGGAGGGGTGCCGCGTACGGCCCCGCATCTCTCACCCCCGTCCCTCGATGTGCCGTGCAGGTAAGCTGCAGGCTTCCCTTGCATCATTTGCCCTCACAGCCGCATCTCTCCGCCCGCACGTCGGCTGGCTGGCTGGCTGGCTGGCTCCTTCCCTCCCCCCCCCCCGCGCACCGGGTGCATCGGCGATACTGCTATCGGGGGGGGGGGGCTCCCGGCCCCATGCTTGCCAGGCTGCTACCCTGTTCATTGGCTCCCCCGTCTCACGCCCTCTCTGTCTGCGCTACCGCGAGCCTACTTAGTTAAGGTACTTGCATTTGGCAGTCTTCTCTTCTCCCGCAGATTTCTCAAGGTATCGCTCTTGACTCCCGCTGGCTGCAGCAATCTACACGCGCTCCTCCACGTTGAGGGGGTGGATCGGCCAGAGCCCTCGTTGCAGCCCCCCCGGCTCACGACCGCTGCCTCGAAGAGACCAGCGCTCCCGTAGCAGCCTCCCAGGAAAACGCTGAGCGAGTGGATGAGCCGAGAGATCCCGCAGCTGCCTCGGGCCCTGGAAACGCTGAGCGGGGTAGAACAAACGTTGTACGGCTTCCTCCAGGAAGGGGGGTGAGCGGCAAAGAGGCCGCGCCCGTGCCAGGCGCGCTCTTTTGACTGCGGCTCTTTGCCCACCCCCCCCTTCCGCCGTCCCCCCCGCCCCTCGGCTCGCCACCGCGCGCCTGTGCCCGGCCGCGTTGATTCGCAGCCGGGTCTATATGTAAACTCAACAGTCACTGTAGTTTTTGACTGCTGCCTGAGGCATTTAAATTTTGTATATTTAGTGCTGTTATGCAGATAAGAGGCAGTACTGAAAATATGCAAAAAACGGACACTGGTGGCAGTTCTGGGCAATGTTTACTAAAATGCGGTAGTTTACCATGCATTCAGTCCCAAAACATCACGAGAGTGATGCCAGACCCATGCTAATGAATGGGGGCATGCACAGCATGCCCCCTTGCAGTTTCTGCAATTACTGTGGGTGCAGTTACCGCCACTGGTTGAGGTGGTGGTAAGTGCAACATTGACGGTGAGTGTGTGCTAAAGATTCCTGTGCTAACTGTAACACTCCACCCCAAGCCACCTAAAGAACCAGATTTTTAGCATGTGGTAAAAGTTATCGTGGTGGGCTTATGTGGTAAACCACGCACTAAGCAATAGGGTGGTTTAGTAAACATGCCCTATATGTATAGCGGCGATATACAGTCACCATGAGAATAAGTTTTATAAGACGATGTCTAGGTTTGGAGATGGAGAAAGTGCCTGTTTTATAAAAACACGTAGGCAGCTATGAGTCTTTAAAAAAGACTAGTGCAAATCACAGATACATTGAGGCCATGGACATTATCTTATGATTATTTCCACCCCCCCCAGGCTGCGTCCCTTGCAGTGTCTACAGTGAGACTGTGTGGATTCGTATCACAACACTGATAATTTTATAAGCACATACACTCTAAAATAACTTTACAAAATGTACCACTATGAGTCATAAAGCAATTTTGATACATAAAACAGTGTTTTATGAGCATAAATAGACTCTTATAACGTTAGGTTACATCTATAGTACACATGATGCCAGCTGGCATGCACTTGCCCAGAAGGCATGCTTAGGGGTGGAATTTGGGTAAAGTAACATGCGGAAATTGCCTGCCCTGGATCAGTGTAATCTCCATGCTTTCTATCTAGTATTTTATAAAGCCACATAGGTGCCCATCCCCATCCTAAGCAGATTACAACAGTATATCCATAATCATTATATAAAACAATAGCAATTCATCTATCTCCGTTTTAGAAGACAATAGCAATAACAAAGATTCAAAAAGATCAATATAAAATATAAAGTCTCCCACTACCTGCCTAATTTGTATGTTTTATTTTTCTGTTTATAGAATAACAGTGAAAACAAATCTCAATATAAGGAAGAGCTACAGATTAACAAGTGAAAATCAAAAGAAAATTTGCAAATAGAAGAAATCCAAGCCAGTCGTATATCTCTATTAGCTCGCAATATGGGCAGTAGCCGAGCTGAAAAGGGAAAATATAGGAAATTAGGTTATTACTACCACTACTTATCACTTGCATAGTGCTAGAAGGCATACACAGCACTGTACATATGCACATAAGAGACGGTCCCTGTTCAATGGAGCTTACACAAAACAAACACGACAAACAGGAAACTGGGGTAAGACCTAATAATACACTTGGGTGGTAAACGAGAATAAGGGGGTCAGAATCCAAAAACGGCCTCCGAGATGGGCTTTTAGTCTGGATTTGAATAGGACCAGAGATGAGGCCTAGTGCACTGACTCAGGTAGTCTGTTCCAGCCAAATGATAAAAGTGGTATAAAAAAACCCAAATAAATAAATATAGTTCAGCAGGGTGGAAGGAACAAGTTCTCCAGGACCAAGCAGGAAGTCAGTCCTCACTTATGGGTGACGTCGGCGCCGACGGAGCCCTCGCGGAGCAATTTTCCCCAGCTTTCAAAGAAAGCCTTTGGGAATTGCAGCGCGCATGCGCGGTCGTCTTCCCGCCCGAAGGTGCCATCTTAGCCAGTCTTCTTTTTTCCGCGGAGCCCTGCAGACGTCCCCGTCTTGTCCCCGCGAAAAAGTTGATTTTCCTCTTTATTTTATACTTTTTTCTTTCGGTTCGACGCCGATCGTTTTCCCGCCCGGACTCGCGACGCCGGTCTCGAGTCCTCTAGCGTTTTTTTCGGTTTTTCTGACTTAGTCAGCTTTCATTTTCGTTTTCCCTGGCAGCCCGGTCCTTTGACCTCGCAGGGGCCCTTTTTCCCCCGATGGCTGCCAGTGGCTTTAAGCGGTGTGGTCGGTGTGACCGAAATATGTCACTAACCGACACACACGACTTTTGCCTCCGCTGCTTGGGCCCGGATCATGAGGAACTGATCTGTGGGCCCTGCAGCAAACTGTCCTCGAAGGCGTTGAGAAGTCGGCGGCATCAGCGCGAGAGAATCTTCGCTGACCCCAGCCGTACCCGGACCTCGTCGGAGGCCTCCGTGTCAAAGGGCTCCAGCTCGGACCGTCGCCGGAGCTCCTCCGACCGGGGTTCTCCCTCCGGGGACCATCGTCGGAAGGAAAAACCCGCGAGGGCGGCGTCGGTGGACGCTCCTGGCTCCGCGAGGGCCAGGTCGCATAGCCCCGACAGCCGCCCCGGGTCCTTGGAGAAGGAACATCTCCCGAAGCGACCTCGCCTGGAGTCGGAGATGCCTGCCCGGGTAAGTCCTGTAGTCCTTCTGGACTCGCCTCCGCGACAGCCGACGTCGGGCCCGACGCCGTCGGGGCCCGAGTCGGGGGCTGCTGGGTCACCTGAGCTCGGACTCAGGTTGACGGCCTTGGAGAGCAGACTGTCTGCCTTCATGGACCAGCAGCGGGCACTGCTCGCTGGCCTCGCTGGCGCCGCTGCCCCGACCGCCGGGACGTCGACGTCCAAGTCGACCCCGGAGACCGAGCCGATCCTCGAGTCAATGAGAACTCGAGTTGATCCTCGGTCGAGGTCACCCTCGGCCTCCCGTTCGGGACCGAGGTCGCCGACGCCGACTCCCTCGACGTCGGGGCGGCTGGCGCCGCACCCTGCCCGGGCCGACCCCTCTTTAATAGGACTTATCTCCCCCCCTCCCTCCCCAGCACCCACCCACCCCTGGGGAAATTGTAGTTTTATAGGTACTTGGACATCTTAGAGGAAAGGGGCTGCTCTCAGGTGCAGCTCTTAATCCAAATCAGTCATACACAGAGGACCTGTGATTAATTAGCTTCAGGTACACAGGGTGTATTAGGGGTATTAGATACACTTTTATTAGTATAAGCATCTACACCAATCCTTATTATATACCGATTTAAAAGACCTAAACACAAGCTTTAAACTCAGATGCAGTCAGAGGTCCAGCAACGAGATGGGGGTTCTCCAGTCTTTTGCATCGAGTGTCACATGTATGATTATCTCCCAGTTGGTGAGAGGTCCTACATATGCACTAAGTGCAGGGAGCTCTTTGCTCTCAGGGAACGAGTCCGTTCTCTAGAGGCTAGAGTAGCAGACCTGGAAGACATAAGAAAGACAGAGAAGTACATGGACGAGACCTACAGGGATATAGTCCTGAAGTCCCACCTCCAGTCTGGCAGCATCCCTGATGCCATGGAGGAGAGAGGTCACGTGACAGGAGAGCATCACCCTGGTGTGGCAGGAAGTGATCCTGTAACTAGGACCTGTCCTCCAGGTGATGTAAAACCCTCTCGCACCGAGGACGTTTCTCCAGGGCCATGTCCCCATGAGGGGAGGGTCAGGACAGCTGTTATAGTTGGTGATTCAATCATTAGGAATGTAGATAGCTGGGTGGCTGGTGGACGTGAGGATCGCCTGGTAACATGCCTGCCTGGTGCGAAGGTAGCAGATCTCACGCACCGCCTAGATAGGATCATAGATAGTGCTGGGGGGGAGTCTGCTGTCTTGGTACATGTTGGTACCAATGACATAGGAAAATGTGGTAGGGAAGTTCTGGAGGCTAAATTTAAGCTTTTAGGTAGGAAGTTGAAATCCAGAACTTCCAGGATAGCGTTCTCCGAAATGCTTCCTGTTCCACGTGCAGGACCCAAAAGACAGGCAGAGCTCCGGAGTCTCAATGCGTGGATGAGACAATGGTGCAAGGATGAGGGTTTTGGATTTGCTAGGAACTGGGGAACATTCTGGGGAAAGGGGGGGCTCTTCCGAAGGGATGGGCTTCACCTTAATCAGGATGGGACCAGACTGCTGGCATTAACCTTTAAAAAAGAGATAGAGAAGCTTTTAAACTAGAAAATAGGGGAAAGCCGACAGTCACCCAGGAGCGCACGGTTCGGACAAAGGTATCCTTGAAGGATACTACCAAAAGCAGTGAGGTTCCAAAAGGGAGTATAGTAGCCCAAATGCCCTTGAGTAAGGAGCAGACAGAGCATAAAGATTCCCCATTACCCATGCCTACCAATAGCCAGATTAATATTAATAAAATACAGTCTCTAAAATGCTTGTATGCCAATGCTAGAAGTCTAAACAATAAGATGGGAGAATTAGAATATATAGCATTAAATGAGAGGTTAGATATGATTGCACTCTCAGAGACATGGTGGAAGGAGGATAACCAGTGGGACACTGTGATACCTGGATACAAACTATATCGTAATGATAGAGCTGAACAAATTGGTGGAGGGGTTGCACTCTATGTTAGAGAGGGCATTGAGTCAGAAAGGATTAAAGTTTTGCAGGGAACAAAATATGCTGTAGAATCTCTATGGATTGAAATTCCATTTATGAAGGGGAAGGTGATGGCAGTGGGAGTATACTATCGACCACCTGGCCAGAATGAACAAATGGATGATGAAATGCTCAAAGAAATCAAGGAAGCTAACAAAAGCCACAACAGAGTAGTAATAATGGGTGATTTCAATTACCCGGTATCGACTGGGACAGTGTCACAGCAGGACAAGCTAAAGAGATAAAGTTTCTAGGTGAAATGAATGACTGCTTCTTGGAGCAGCTGGTTCATGAACCGACCAGAGGGGAAGCCATACTGGACCTAGTCCTTAGTGGAACGCCAGATCTGGTGCAAGAAATAAGGGTGTTGGGACCACTTGGCAATAGTGATCATAGTATGATCATGTTTGATTTAATCAGTGGAGGACAGATAGTAAAGGAATCCACAGTACTACCTTTTAACTTTCAAAAGGGTGACTATGATAGAATGAGGAATATAGTTCGGAAAAAACTAAAAGGAGCGGTTCCAAAGGTTAAAGACTTACAGCAAGCTTGGGTGTTATTTAAAAATACTATCCTCGAAGCCCAGACCAGCTGTATTCCACGCATTAAGAAAAGTGGAAGAAAGTCCAAAAAACTGCCAGCATGGTTTAAAGGTGAGGTCAGAGAGGCTGTTGCTGCCAAAAGAGCAACCTTCAGAAAATGGAAAAAAGAGCCAAATGATGAAAACTGGAAACAGCACAAGCACTGGCAAGTTAAATGCAAAGCATTGATAAGGCAGGCAAAGCGGGAATTTGAGAAGAAACTTGCTACGGAAGCAAAAACACGAAATAAAGACTTTTTCAAGTACATTCGTAGCAAAAGGCCTGTGAGAGAGTCAATTGGACCATTAGATGATAGAGGGGTAAAAGGTGCAATAAGAGGAGACAAGGCTATAGCAGAGAGACTGAATGAATTCTTTGCTTCGGTCTTTACTGAGGAAGATGTAGGGGTGTTACCCAAGACTGAAGTATTTAAAGGTGATACTGCAGAGGAATTGAGAGAAATATCGCTACACCGGGAAGATATATTACAACTATTTGATAAACTGAATAGTAGCAAATCACCTGGACCGGATGGTATACATCCCAGAGTGTTGAAAGAACTGAAATATGAGATTGCAGACCTGTTATTGGTAATCTGTGAACTTTCATTAAAATCATCTGTAATACCTGAAGATTGGAGGGTCGCCAACGTAACACCAATTTTTAAAAAGGGTTCCAGGGGTGACCCGGGAAATTACAGACCGGTGAGCCTGACGTCAGTACCAGGGAAAATGGTAGAAGCCATCATAAAGAACAAAATTACACAGCATGTAGATAGTCATGGCCTAATGGGAGACAGCCAACATGGCTTTAGACAAGGAAGATCTTGTCTTACTAATCTGATATGTTTTTTTGAAGGTGTGCATAAACAGGTAGACAAAGGTGAGTCGGTTGATATAGTGTATCTGGACTTTCAGAAAGCTTTTGACAAGGTCCCCCATCAGAGACTTTTGGCGAAGCTAAAAAGTCATGGGATAGGAGGCAGTGTACTATTGTGGATCGGGAACTGGTTAAAAGATAGAAAGCAGAGGGTAGGGCTAAATGGCCAATATTCCCAATGGAAAAAGGTGAATAGTGGAGTACCCCAGGGATCTGTACTGGGTCCGCTACTTTTTGACATATTCATAAATGACCTGGAAAAGGGAATAACTAGTGAGGTAATCAAATTTGCAGATGACACAAAGCTGTTTAAAGTTGTTAAAACCCAAGAGGATTGTGGAAAACTGCAGGAGGATCTGGATAAATTGGAAGACTGGGCATCCAAATGGCAGATGAAATTTAATGTGGACAAGTGCAAAGTTATGCACCTAGGAAAGAACAACCCACACTATAGTTACAAGATGCAAGGCTCCACATTAGAAACCACCACCCAGGAAAAAGATTTAGGAGTCATCGTGGATAACATGTTAAAACCCTCCGCCCAGTGTGCAGCGGCGGCCAAGAAAGCAAATAGAATGCTAGGTATCATAAGGAAAGGGATGGAGAATAAAACAAAGGATATTATAATGCCTCTGTATCGCTCCATGGTACGACCGCACCTTGAATATTGTGTGCAATTCTGGTCACCGTATCTTAAAAAGGACATAGAGTTATTAGAAAAAGTACAGAGAAGAGCCACCAAATTGGTGAAGGGGATGGAAGGCTACTCCTATGAAGAGAGGCTAAAAAGGTTAGGGCTCTTTAACCTAGAAAAGAGGCGGCTGAGGGGAGATATGATAGAGGTGTATAAATTAATGAATGGAGTGGAACGGATAAACGTGGATAAATTGTTTACGCTATCAGAATATAGAAGGACTAGGGGGCATGTAATGAAGCTACAGGGTAAACTATTTAAGACAAATAGGAGAAAATATTTCTTCTCTCAACGTGTAATCAAACTCTGGAATCTGTTACCGGAGGATGTAGTAAGGGCTGTTAGTATAGCTGGGTTTAAAAAAGGTTTGGACAAGTTCCTGGAGGAAAGGTCCATAAACCACTATTAAAAAGGGACCCAGGATATCAATGCTTGGCCTAGTACAAGCACTGCAGAACCTGTGTCTTTTGGGGAAACTGCTAGGTACGTATGACCTAGATTGGCCACTGTTGGAAACAGGATACTGGGCTTGATGGACCTCGGTCTGACCCAGTATGGCATTTCTTATGTTCTTATGTTCTTATGAGTCCTCGTCGGAGTCGGTCTGGGAGTCTGAGGAGGAAGAGTCACCTGATTCCTTCCGGACTCGGTGTGTCCCATCGGACTCACCGGGGTCCGAGCCTCGGAAGCAGTCCCCCCCGGAGGATGCCCGGTTCTCGGACTTCGTTAGGGATATGGCCAAGGCTTTGGCCTTCCCTGCGGATCCCGAGGAGGAGCCTCGAGCCGAAGAGCTCGACGCCCTCCAGTATGACTCTCCCGCGAGGGAGCACTTTACTGTGCCGGTTCCTCCTATGCTGGAACGACTACTCTTCCGCATGTGGGAGAGTCCGGCCTCCTCGCCGGTCCTGAGCAAGCGGGTCGATTCTATCTATCGGGTCCGCAAGAGCCCTGGCTTTCAGAAGGCACAGCTGCCACACCATTCCATGGTAGTGGAATCGGCCATGCATCGTCTTAAGAGCCAGAAGATGCACTCCTCGGTGCCTCCTGGAAGGGAGGCCCGTAACCTGGATGGCCTTGGCAAGAAGTGCTTCCAGGGCTCTATGCTCGCATGTCGTGTCCAGACTTACCAGCTCTACATGGGCATGTATCTCCGGGATCTGGCTAAAGAGCTAGCCGGATTCTCCGCTGGTCTCTCCGAGGAGCCCTTGCGGAGGTTCCTAGCCTTGTCCACGGGCATTCGGGAATGCTCAAAGTTCATGTCCCGAGCAGCCTATGATGGCTTTGAGGCCTCGGCTAGAGTGGCCGCAGCCGGCATCGGTGCCCGCCGACAGGCTTGGCTTCAGTCGTCGGATCTTGAGCCCTGGGTACAGGACAAGTTGGTCGATGTCCCCTGCCGAGGCGAAAACCTCTTTGGCAAGCCCATGGCGGAAAAGGCTGCACAAATTGAGACTGAGACTCTCACCAGGACCAGGCTTTCTAGGAAGACCTCCGCCCCTTCCCAGAAAAAGAAGGGCTCGGGAAAAAAGTCCTTTTACCCGAGGAAGGCGGCTGCCTACAAACAATACCCCCATTATCAGGCCCCTGCAGCTCCCCAACAGGGCCAGCAGGCCAAGGGACGGGGTAACGGGTCCCGTAGGCAGCAAGCCCCCAAGCCTGCACCACCAGCCCCTGCTCAGCAGGGTGGGGGTTTTTGACTCGCTCAGCATAGCCTCTCCCCCCCGCTGGTTCCCCCCAGCACCGGCGGCCGGCTGGTTCACTTCGCCCACAGGTGGTCCGGCATCACCGCAGATGCCTGGGTGCTTCAGGTCGTGCGAGAGGGCTACCTTCTCCACTTCCATCAGGTCCCTCCCTCCTATTTTCCGGGAGAGCCTCCGCGCCCCCCTCTGCACAGGGAGTTGCTCCTTCAGGAGTTAGCAGGTCTTCTGCAGGAACAGGCGGTGGAACCGGTGCCACACCACCTGAGAGGTCAAGGCTTCTATTCAAGGTATTTTCTGATACCAAAGAGAACAGGAGGCCTCAGACCCATCCTGGACTTGCGCAACCTCAACAAGTTCCTTGTGCGGGAGAAGTTCAAAATGCTTACCCTTGGAATCCTTCTGCCCTACCTCCAGCAGGGAGATTGGCTATGCTCCTTGGATCTAAAGGATGCCTATACGCACATCCTCATCCACCCAAGCCACCGCCAATACCTAAGGTTTGTGGTGGCAGGAAATCATTACCAGTACAGAGTACTGCCCTTTGGCCTGTCCTCCGCACCGCGAGTCTTCACAAAATGTCTCGCGGTCGTGGCGGCCCATCTCCGGCTTCACGGCCTCTATGTCTTTCCGTACCTCGACGACTGGCTCATCAGAGCAGCGTCCGCTCAGGAGGTCACCAACGCCACGGGCCGCACGGTGACTCTGCTGCAGCACTTGGGCTTTGTCATAAACTTCGCAAAGTCCACTTTGCTCCCCTCACAGGATCTCGAGTTCATCGGCGCAAGGCTGCACACTCCTCAGGCGCGAGCGTACCTACCGCTCGACAGGGCTCAGCGGCTCATGGACCTAGCCGACCGCTTTCGCAGCCAGCCCCTGGTCTCCGCCAGGCGCTTCCTGAGACTGCTCGGCCATATGGCTTCCACCGTCCATGTAACCCCCAATGCCCGCCTGAATATGCGGTCTGCTCAATGGTGTCTCCGCCGGCAGTGGCGACAAGCCACAGGCGGCCTAGCAGACCTAGTGCGCGTCTCCGAGCCGCTGGTCTCGTCTATCCGGTGGTGGCTCCGGCAGCCGAACCTGATATTGGGAATGCCTTTCCAGTCACCTCAGCCGACCCGGGTGCTGACCACCGATGCATCCCTCCTGGGCTGGGGAGCGCATTGCCAAGAGGCACGTACTCAGGGCCTCTGGACCAAGTGGGAGTCTGCTCAGCAGATCAACTTCCTGGAGCTCAGGGCGATCCGCCTAGCTCTCAAGGCCTTCTCCCACCTGACCTCCCAACAGTCCGTCCTTGTCCAGACGGACAATCAAGTTGCCATGTTCTACGTGAACAAGCAGGGGGGCACGGGCTCCTTCCTCCTCTGCCGGGAGGCACAGAAGCTCTGCTCTTGGGCCGTCAGTCACGGCATTCTCCTCAAGGCAGTTTATCTCCCGGGCCAAGAAAATTGCCTGGCGGACAAACTCAGCAGGGTCCTCCAGCCGCACGAGTGGCGTCTGGATCCCTTGATCGTTCAGAAGCTCTTCCTCAGGTGGGGCCTCCCCACGGTGGATCTCTTTGCCAGTCCTCACAACCGGCAGCTTCCTCGCTTCTGCTCTCGTCAGCCACACCCCCTTCGGGTTGCGGCGGACGCCTTTCTGATCTCATGGTCGGGGAGCCTTCTGTACGCTTTCCCTCCCATCCCGTTAGTCTCTCGGACTCTTTTCAAGGTTCTCCGAGACAAAGCCTTCATGATCCTGGTGGCCCCTCGCTGGCCCAGGCAACCGTGGTTTCCGCTCCTGCTGCAACTGGCGGTGGAGGATCCAATCCCTCTGGGGGTACAACCGGATCTCCTCACTCAGGATCAGGGGTCCCTACTGCACCCCAACCTCAGGTCTCTCAACCTCATGGCCTGGCTGCTGAAAGGGTAGTCCTCGCTCCTCTTCTCTTGCCGGCGGAGGTGGAGGAGGTCGTCTTGGCTTCGCGACGGCCTTCTACCCGCAAATGCTACGCCCTTAAATGGCGTCGCTTTGCAATCTGGTGTTCCCAACAGTCTCAGGATCCCTTCTCCTGCCCGGTGTCGGTGATCTTACAGTACTTGCTACACCTCTCTAATCTGGGACTTAAGTCCAACTCCGTCAAAGTTCACCTCAGTGCTCTTTCAGCACATCATGTGCCGGTGGACGGCAGACCTCTCTCCAACGACCCTCTCGTAGCGAGGTTTCTCCGAGGTCTCCTTCTACTTAAACCACCTCTGCGCCCGCCAGCGCCGGACTGGGACCTGAATGTGGTTTTGCAGCGGATCACCTGTCCGCCTTTTGAACCTATGGCTACATGTTCTCTCCGTTTTCAGTCTTGGAAAACTCTGTTCTTGATAGCCCTCACTTCCGCTAGGCGCGTAAGTGAATTGCAGGCCCTCGTGTCTGATCCCCCCTACACTCGCTTCTACAAGAATAGGGTAGTCCTACGGACTCACCCAAAGTTTCTGCCTAAAGTGGTCTCCCCTTTTCACATGAATCAGGAGGTGGTACTTCCGACCTTCTTTCCCAGACCACACTCCAGCCGAGCTGAGACGGTCCTCCATACCCTGGACTGTAGAAGGGCATTGAACTTCTACCTTGACCGTACGCGGGAGCACCGTAAAGCTGCTCAGCTTTTTGTGTCTTTTGACCCCAATAAATTGGGGCTCCCGGTCTCCAAGCGTACTCTGTCCATCTGGGTTGCGGACTGTATCTCTTGGGCTTATGGGACAGCCGGACTCGCCTTGGAAAGTCGAGTCACGGCTCATTGCGTTCGGGCAAAGGCCACGTCAGTGGCTTACCTCCGCTCTGTTCCGCTGGCAGACATCTGCCGGGCCGCTACTTGGTCTTCGAGCCAGACTTTTGCGGTCCATTACTGTCTCGAGAGGGAGTCCCGCAGGGACAGTGCTTTCGGACAGGCAGTCCTCCGTAATCTCTTTGAGGTCTGAGCAACTCCTACCCTCCATCCCGGATGTGGGCTACCGGTGGGTGATAATTCAGCGAAGATTCTTTCCTTCTGTGCTGCTGAGCTAGAGGGAGCTCATTTTTGTGCTTAGGGTCTCCGGTAGCCTTGAGCTTGGGAGTCCCATAAGTGAGGACTGACTTCCTGCTTGGTCCTGGAGAAAGCGTAGTTACTCACCTGTAACAGGTGTTCTCCAGGAGCAGCAGGAATCAGTCCTCACTACCCTCCCTCCTCCCCTTGGAGTTGCAATCGTCTGCTTATGTTCTTTTTGCAAATTTTTATGCTGTCTTTTTTAGCTATGTCATCTGACTGGCTAAGATGGCACCTTCGGGCGGGAAGACGACCGCGCATGCGCGCTGCAATTCCCAAAGGCTTTCTTTGAAAGCTGGGGAAAATTGCTCCGCGAGGGCTCCGTCGGCGCCGACGTCACCCATAAGTGAGGACTGATTCCTGCTGCTCCTGGAGAACACCTGTTACAGGTGAGTAACTACGCTTTCTGGAGTTTGCAGTGGAAGAGAAAGGCACAGATAAGTGATTTGCCTGATGAATGGAATTTCTGTTGAGGGGTGTAGGGAGAGATAAGAGAGGAAAAGTATTGCAAGTCATTAAGAGAAGTTTGGATCAGACACTCACCATCACACTCCCAGGTGAAGCCCTAACATTCAAGAAACTTCTAAGTTATTTTGGGTCACAGATAAATTGGTCATTAGTAAATTTCAGACATTTACAAGGAAAATGAAGGTAAAATTTTGTGCTTAAAGCCAAACAACAAAGGTAAGAGAGCGCATACTTTTACATGACCTGCGCATAGGCATATTCAGGGTGAGGTTTAGATGGAGTATGGGTCAAGTCATGATTTTATCTATCATGGGTCCGATATTCAAAAAATGCTGAACTCCTAAATTTAGGCTTCTAAATTTGTGCCCTATTTTCAGCCACACTTAGGAACCTCAATTTATAGCTGAAAATTTATCCCATCTTAGGATCTTACAATATATGCTCCTAAATTTAGACCTTCTGTTTACCTAGATTTATGTGCCCAGTGCTGAAAATCATTAGTATGCTCTAAACTTCTTTTCCCCACTTTAAATCTGCCCTCATTGCCATCCACTTTTTATGCTCCTAAATGTAGGAGTTTGGTGAAATTTTTAGAAAATGTTTAGGCACTTAGCCTCTTTCAATATTTACTAGGGCTAAGTTAGGAGCATAATTCCTTTGAATATTGGGCCCCATGTTTATAAAAATGCATGTTTTTCTCTGTACTTTGTGCAAACATTTAAATCTGCTCCCCAGCAGCTGTAAATGTCTGCAGCTTGATTTCTGATGCTTTGGCACTAGTATTTTATAAAGACACTTAATTGCCTATATGTCTTCATGGGTGGACGAGTAGCCTAATGGTTAGAGCACTGATTTGGGAACCAAGCGACCAGGGTTCAATTCCTACTAGCACTCATTGTGGCCTTGGGCAAGTCACTTAACCCTCCATTGCCTCAGAAAAATCCAGTTATCAATGCCCCTGTTTAATGTACATTACCAAGTTTAAGTTACAATGAAAACCACTTTCACTGAAATGATAAAGTGGTATAAAAAACCTGTTAAATAAATAAAATATGCTTAAAATAAGGCACTACATGGTCATCAGACATAGTTGGCATATTATAAATATCTCCAGGAACAAGCAGGAATGTAGTCCTCACATATGGGTATCGTCGGTACAGACGGAGCCTGCACGAGAACGCTCCCCAGCGTCCAATTAGAAAGCTTTTGGGAGCATCCCACAGCGCCTGCGTGCTGCCTTTCCCAACTGCCTCTCTCCAGTTCTTCGTTTTCCGCAGAGCCAACAGGTCGTGTTCCTGTGAACACAGAAAATTGTTTTTCTTTTTGTGGTCGCGTCTGCCTTCCTCGACGTTTTACCGGTACTGCCATTTTTTTCTTTCTTTTCTTAAAAAAAAAAAAACTTTTAGTACTTTTCCCGTTTTTTTCCAGGTGCACGTGCTTTTTTGGGCCTTAGGCCCAGGATTTTTTCCACAATGGAAAAACCCTCCTCTGGGTTTAAAAAGTGCACCAAGTGTGGCGGTACCATCTCCGTCACCGACACCCATGACTGGTGTCTGAAATGTTTAGGTCCTGACCATTCCATCTCGGAATGTATGGCCTGTGCCATAATGTCCAAGAGAGGTCGACAGAACCGAGCTGCCAAGCTCAGTACCCTGTTTCCCTCTGATGCAGCTTTGGTGGCATCGACGTCTTCCAGGGCTTCGTCTTCCTCCCGTGGATCTCAGGTAACTAAACATAAGTCTAGCCGATCCTCAAAGGGTAGATCTCCTTCTAAGCATCGAGATGCCTCTGGCGTTGCCCTTGAGGATTCTGCACCGGCAAAATTGCCCCGGCGGGAGGCTTCGGCTTCCAAAGCATTATCGGGGCTCCAGGATGTTCTTGAGGCCTCGACCTCGGCAGAACTACTGGTGCCATGCTCTGGGATACCGGCGGTCTTCTCCGGTACCGACATCCAGGCATCGGCAGCGTCGATAGACCAGAGTGTCCTGGCTATTGAGCACAGTCTGGTGGCTCTCCTTGCGGCATCGACGCCCTCGGAACCGCAACAGACACTCCAGCCGGTACTGGCACTGACCCCGACGCTGGTATCGGTACCAGTACCATTGGCATCGACATCAGTATCGATATCTGCTTTGCCGGTACCCGGTCATCTGATGCCTTCCGGTACCGACTTCTCCCAGTACCGACTTCACTTGGTACGGGTATCGGGCTCTTCAAGAGCACCCGGACAGACGGTACTTCGAGTCCTCAGAAGAATCTGAGGATTCTGACAGTTCTGTCGATGCAGGAATGCTTCTCCCAGAGGAGCCCTCCTCCCCTAAGTGCAGGATGTCTCCTCCAGAGGATATCTCCTTCCAGGATTTTAACAGGGAGGTGGCTCGGGGTCTGTCTATTACTGTGGCCCCTGAAACAGAGCCCAGAGCTAAGGAGTTGGAAATTTTACAATATCCCAAAACTCCTAAGGAGGCAGCTACCTTGCCCATTCATGAGATTTTGTATGATCTCATGTTAAGAATGTGGGAGACACCTCTTACCACCTCTCCTCATTCTCGCAGACTAGATACTGTATTGAGTCCCTCCTTGTCCTGGTTTCCAAAAAACTCAGCTTCCTCACCACTCTATTGTAGTGGAATCAGCTATGGGAAGGATCAAGAGTGCAAAGAGGCATGCCTCAAATCCTCCAGGACGTGAGTGCAGAACCCTGGATGCTTTTGGACGTCGTGTCTTCCAAGCTTCCATGCTTTCTGCCAGGATCAGTTCCTATAGCCTATACATGGGAATGTTCCTGAAGGTGGTCACAGGCGATTTAGAGGCTTTGAGTCCTATTCTTCCTGATGATAGAAGACAGGATTTTCTCACATTGGTCAGACATGCCCAAGATGTTTCTAAATTTGTCAACCATGCAGCCTTTGACTGCTTTGAGTGCATAAGCAGAACCTCTGCCATTGCCATAGGTGCACGTAGAATTGCTTGGCTCCAGGCATCTGATCTGGAGCTCTGGGTACAAGACAAATTGGGAAATATCCCTTGTACTGGTGAGAACCTGTTTGGTAGAGACTGGCAGGAAAAGGCCAATGAGTTGGATGCTGACAACTCCACTTTGGATAGATTATCCAAGTCCACAGCTGATCCTGCTAGAAAGAAATCTTTCAAGAAACCATTCTTTTCTAAGAAGAAAAGATATTACCCTGCTTATGCTCAGCAGGGACATTCTGCAGGTCAGCTTGTCAGAAAAGGTCAGCAACCACCCAAACAGAAGAAAGCAAAGACTGCTAAGCCTCAGCCGTCCCAGCAGTCTCAGCCTCCACAAGGCCTTTGACTTTCAGCTAGAGAACTTAGCCTTCCTGGCTCTCGTGGAACCAGAGCCTTCCACCATTCCAGGAAGGTTATGTCACTTTGCCCCCAGATGGGGGCAGATAACAGCAGAGCATTGGGGACACTCCACCATAAAGGAGGGGTACAAGCTTCATTTTTCAATCATGCTCCCTCCCACAATAATAAGGCAGTTCAATTCTCCGACCTCTCTCATCAATCTGTTAGGTCAAGAGGTCACTATGTTTCTTGCCCAAGGGGCAATAGAAGAAGTACCCATCCATCAGCACGGTACAGGTTTCTTCTCCCCCTATTTTCTTATCCCGAAGAAAACAGGGGGATACAGGCCTATCTTGGATCTCAAAGAATTGAACAAATTCCTTGTCAAAGAGAAATTCAAGATGATTACTCTCGGAACTCTGCTGCCATACCTTCAGAGTCAGGATTGGCTTTGTTCTCTAGATCTCAAGGATGCGTACACCCATGTTCTCATCCATCCACCTCACAGAAGGTTCCTTCGGTTCCTTTTTCAAGGAAAGCACTGCCAATACAGAGTGCTTCCTTTTGGCCTGGCCTCAGCACCAAGGGTGTTCTCGAAATGCATGGCTGTGGTAGCAGCATTTCTCCGCACTCTAGGGATATTCGTCTTCCCCTACTTAGAGACTGGCTCATTCGAGCCCCAACAGAGTCAGAGGCCAGGACTTCTCTATCCTGCACAATGCGTATCCTTCAATATTTGGGTCTTGTAATAAACATCCCAAAATCCAGTCTAACTCCCACTCAGTCTTTAGAGTTCATAGGGGCTCTGCTGGATACCAGAAGGGCAAGGGCCTATCTCCCCCAGGCCCGCTGCCTTCGCATGGTGCAGTTAGCTTCTCAAGCAGTGCGAAAGTCTCATCTCACTGCCCGAGAAATGCTACAACTACTAGGCCACACGGCATCTACTGTGCATGTGGTTCCCTATGCTTGCCTCCATATGAGGGCAGCCCAGTGGACTTTATCCACTCAATGGACCCAGGCATCAGGATGCCTGTCAGACAAAATAGCAAACACAAATCGCCTTCTTTTGTCCCTCCAGTGGTGGAAGTCCACTCAAAACCTGTTGCTGGGGTCCCCTTTTCAACAACCCTTACCACAAGCAACTCTAACAACAGATGCTTCTCCGATGGGTTGGGGAGCTCATCTGCAAGACCTCTCCACCCAAGGCACGTGGTCCCCGCAGGAGACTCATCTGCATATTAATCTCTTGGAGCTCAGAGCAATCTTTCCTGCTCTTCGAGTGATTCACACCCTGCTCAGCTACAAGACAGTCCTCATTCATATGGACAATCAAGTAGCCATGTTCTACGTGAACAAGCAGGGGGGGGAACAGGCTCTCTGTCGCTTTGCAACGAAGCTTTGCGACTATGGGCCCTCGTCAGAGAGCATCAGATTCATCTCCTGGCAGTGTATCTTCCAGGCATACAAAACTCTTGGGCAGACAGACTCAGTCGAATTCTGCTTCCACATGAGTGGTCTCTGCATGCAGACCAGGTGGCCAAGATTTTTCAAATTTGGGGAATCCTGGACATAGACCTCTTTGCAAGTCCGTGGAATGCCAAACTTCCCCGGTTCTGTTCCAGAATTCTGGCTCAGGGGGCTCAGGCAAGGGATGCTTTCCTCCTTCATTGGGGTCAAGACTTCCTGTATGCCTTTCCACCCATTCCCCTAATTCCCAAAACCCTGTTCAAGCTTCAGAGAGACAGAGGCCATATGATTCTCATAGCTCCACATTGGCCACGGCAAGTGAGGTACCCTCTGCTTCTACATCTCTCTCAATCTCCCTCCCTGGAATTAGGGTCTGCTGCAGATCTCCTATCTCAGGAGGACGGAATGTTATGGCATCCCAATCCCCAGTCTCTGCATCTCAGGGCTCGGTTGCTGAAGGCCTAGATCTCCATGGATCTTAATCTCCCTCAGCAAGTAAAAGATATTTTTTTTAGCTTCCAGGAAGCCTTCCACAAGACGCTCTTATGTTTTCAAGTGGAAAAGGTTTACCACATGGTGTTCGCAAAAGGGTCTTAACCCCCTTGCGATACCTCTGGAATCATAGCTGGAGTATCTCCTTCATTTATCCAATGCAGGACTTAAGACTAACTCAGTAAGAGTCCATTTGAGTGCTATTGCAGCTTCCTTTAAGCCTCTAAATGGACAGCCTATTTCCTCTCATCCTCTTATAGCAAGATTTATGAGAGGCCTTCTTCTAACTAAGCCTCCCATTAAACCACCACCGGTGGCATGGGACTTAAACCTTGTTCTTGGGCGGCTCATGAAGCCACCTTTTGAACCTTTAGCTACTACCTCCTTGAAATTCCTTTCTTGGAAGGTTATTGTTCTCATTGCAATCACGTCAGCACGTTGCATTAGTGAGTTGCAAGTGCTAGTAGCTGATCCACCTTATACAAGGTTCCATCATGACAAGGTAGTCCTTAGGACTCATCCACACTTTATGCCTTTTCATCTGAACCAAGCGGTCTACCTACCTGTGTTTTTTCCAAGGCCTCATGCATCAAATGCAGAGAGGAATCTTCATACCTTGGACTGTAATAGAGCTTTAGCCTTTTACTTGCAAAGAACACAGCAACATAGGAAGTCCTCTCAACTCTTTGTTGCTTTTGATCCTTCTCATTTGGGACTTCCAGTCTCCAAGAGAACACTGTCTAACTGGATTGCTCAGTGTATTTCCTTCGCCTATCAGAGTAAGAACCTTTCTCTGGAGGGCCATGTCACAGCTCACAATGTGAGAGCCATGGCAGCCTCAATGGCTCATCTGCACTCTGTGTCTATCGACGACATCTGTCGAGCAGCCACCTGGGCCTCGGTTCATACCTTTACAGCCCATTACTGCTTGGACAAGGACTCCCGTCGGGATGCCTTGTTTGGTCAGGCTGTTCTCCAACACCTGTTCCATACCTAATCAACTCCTACCCATCATCCCTGGTAGGATGCCAGAGATCCATGGGGGGAAGTGGAGCCCTTCTCCGGGACGCACAACTTCTGGGGTCTCTCCCTGGCATCTAAAGCTAGGGAGTCCCCATATGTGATGACTACAATCCTGCTTGTTCCTGGAGATAGCATAGTTACTCACCTGTAACAGGTGATCTCCGGGAACAGCAGGAATTTAGTCCTCACAACCCACCCACCTCCCCTAGGAGTTGTATCTCTCTATCTCTTTCCCTTTTCCTCTCTCTCTCTTTGTCTCAGCTTTAAAACTCAGCTGGAGAGAGGCAGTTGGGAAAGGCGGGAAGGCAGCACGCAGGCGCTGTGGGATGCTCCCAAAAGCTTTCTAATTGGACGCTGGGGAGCGTTCCCGCACAGGCTCCGTCAGTACTGTATGTGAGGACTAAATTCCTGCTGTTCTGGAGATCACCTGTTACAGGTGAGTAACTATGCTTTGCCTGTCACCTGACATATGGAAAGAGTTACAGAAAAGAGAAGAGCATTATGTTTAAAAATAAACAAAGAAATTGGGAATAGGAACTGGGGATTGTTTGCTTGACTTCCCTCAACCAAACAAGACATTCCACTGACCCTGGAGTTACAGGACAATCTCAAGTATTTGTGACCAAGGTTGGTTGCTGCTGGAAATAGGATACTGCATTTGATGGACTTTTTGTCTCTTCCTATAAACTAGCACAATATCTTCTTTAGTTAATAATGTTAAAGGTGGGAGGATGTGGCAGGGAATGTGGACCTCATGAAAAAATGTTGAAATAAATAAAATAGATACTTCAAAATAGATTGAGAGAGAACCACGGTGAAAGGATTGATTTAAATTTTGAAGCTGGGATGGTGTTGATTAAGGAAAACTTTGCAAAGATAAAATAGAGATGAGAGAGAAGCCTATAAATCCCCAACAGAGAGAATGTGGATGAAAAAGACCCAACAGGGCAGTCACTAGAGAACCATTTGGCCAACCTAATAGAGATTAATCTATGGTAGGGATTTACACACACACTCCAAATATTTAGCACTGCAGAATCAATTTAAAGTATGTTAACTACAAATATATGTCAAGTCATTTTTTTGTATGTTAAAAAGATCTAATGTCCTGTATGTCAAAAATTGTATTAACAACAAATGTTCAGATTGTAGTGTTTTTACTTTGGTGGGAATTTTTGATTAACGGTACTATGTTGATGGTTAAAATGAAGTCAGAATGGACAAGATGTCAGACAAGCAGCAACCATATTCTGCACTGGTGTTTCCCTGAACTGCATTTTGTATGGTGAAGCTGAGGAGTAAAGCCAGAGGCTGCAGTAAGGCTTGTGGCCTGGCTTCCATCCTACCTGTTGGTCCTTTGGACACTTTTGTCTGGCGAGGGTCACTTCTGGAAGATGCCAGCTGAAGACAACCTGATGGAAGACAGATCAGCATTCTCTTTAGTGACTAAGTCTTCTTTATTGCCCAAAGGTAGGAGGTGACCTCCGGACCAAGTGACCAGTATGGCTGGTGGTGAGGTGTGGCAGCAGATGCTGATTTCGGGTCCTGGCTGTGGAGGATGCAGCTGAAGTTCCTGAGCCCCTGTGAAGTGCTAGAATGATTGGGGCAAAGAGTTCTGTGGTTACCTCTCTACCTGCCAGAAGCAATCAGTCTCTCTCTGCCTAAGCCTACAATGGTGACACTGGACTCAATTTGGTCAGTCATTGAGACCCTTGGTAAGGTCTTATCTGGGTAGATGTTTATCATCTCAATTTAGTGCTATGAAGACATTGTTGTGCTTTTGAGGTAACTAGTATTAAAAAAGAGAGACTGGGAGGCTTCCGGTTCCGGCACCGATGTAGGAGGGAGATGGATCAGCTCCACGCCATTACATTATTAAACCAAAATTATTGTGGTATAGTTTCCCCCTGCAGCAATTTTGCTGTGTGTTAAAGCATGCGTAGGACTGCTTGAGCCCGTTCTGAACGAATAATCAGAGAAATATATGCGGAAAAGGCAAAGCAGTCAGGGGCATCTGAAGCTGCAAAGGGTGTCATGGCGGATGGTGAAGAGGGCCCTCTGAAGGAAGGTGGTATTGTGCAGGAAGAGGTGGATAAGACAACCCTACTGCTGCAGGAAATACGAGCCTCCAAAGCTGAAATCATCTCGGCGGTGACGGCCAGCCTAGCAGAACGCTTTGACATGTTGGCGCGTATAGCTGAGGCGGGACCGAGTGAGTGCAGTGGAGGACCGCGGAACGCAGCAGCTGGAAGAGCTAGCTAAGTTGAGGAAGGCAGTGCGATGGTTGGAGGAGAACGCCGACAAAATATATGTATCTTTGGTGTGCTGGAGGGAGAAGAGCTGCCGGATGTGTGGGGTTTTGTGAAAGGCCGCCTGGATACGTGCTTTCCCGCTCAAATTGCTTCCATGTCATATGGGATTGATAGAGCACACAGGGAGACCCGGTCTCATCCGGAGCCTGGGAAGTGTCCGAGAGCTCTAATAGTCTGGTTATTGAGATACCAACAGAAAGAGCATATATTTGAGGCTCGTAAATCTAAGACTGTGACTTATAAAAACTGGAAAATTTCAGTATTTCCTGACATCTGAGACTGTGCGTAAATTATAGATGCAAGCTTTCCAGAATAACACTTATCTTTCATTCTTTACTGTTAAGCTACTATGCCTTTCCCCAAGGCGGCCATTAAACAGAATGACACTCAATTTGCTTTGGTTATAGTTTCTGCCTCTGTCCAGATGATGGACTGGTTCCATGTGTCTCTGGTGTGATCTCATTTGGAGTGCTGTGTGCAGTTCTGGAGTCCACACCTTGAAAAAGATAAGCAGGTTGATGCGGAGAGGATGGCTACTAAATGGTCAGAGGCCTTCATTGACCTTTCCTCTCTCCCTGTGCACCCAATCATCTTTCTGGATTTTGACATTGCCTCATCTACCTGTTTGGCCACCTTTAAAATCACCAGATATGATCATCCTCAGGTGTTTCTCTTTTTTCATGCAGAAGTACTTCACTCCCCTGGGTTTTGCAGCCCCAGTGTATGACCCTGCATTTTTTAGCATTAAATCTGAGCTGCCAAATTCCATACTGCTGTTCAAGTTTTAATAATCCCTCTTCATGTTGCATACACCTTGCCGATTTTTGTTTCAACCGCAAATAGGCAAACCTTACCCGACAGCTCTTCTGCAGTGCCACATACAGAAATATTATAAAGAACCAGACCAAGGACTAATCCCTGCTGAATATTGTCCTTATCCGTATCACTTCTGGCCTCACCCAGACCTTCCTAAATCCTGGCCTTGGTTTGAGCACATAGGGCCCAATATTCAAAGCCATTTATCTATATAGCAGTGGCTGCTATGTGCAGAATGAAGGCATTTTATCTAGGTGCCTGGACAATGGCAATATTCAGCCGCTATCCATATAGTTGAGCAGTTTAGGTAGTGTCCTAACTTAATCCAGTCAGATAAATAGGTAGTGGTGGCAGTCAGCCTGTCTGCGGATATTCACTGCTGCACATTCTGTGCATAATGGCACTAAGTATTTGTGGACTCCAAAGATGATGATAATGCCACAATTGATGTTTTAAACAAACATTGCCTGTGGGTTTAAATATTGACCCGATAACAGATGGAGATTTATATGATCAGACATTGGGGCATGTTTACTAAAGCATGCTAAGTTAGTGTGCAATCTCCAGGAACAAGCAGGAATGTAGTCTTCACATATGGGTATCGTCGGTACCAACGGAGCCTGCGCGGAAACGCTCCCCAGCGTCCAATTAGAAAGCTTTTGGGAGCATTCCACAGCGCCTGCGTGCTGCCTTCCCACCTTTCCCAACTGCCTCTCTCCAGTTCTTTGTTTTCTGCGTAGCCAGCAGGTCGTTTTTCCTGTCACCGCAGAAATTATCCCATCTTTTTCATTCTTTTTTGTGGTAGCGTCTGCTTTCCTCGACGCTATACCGGTACCGTCGGTTCTTTCTTTCTTTAAAAAAAAAAAAAAATTGTAATTTTTTTTTCTGGATTTTCCAGTCTTTTTTTCTGTCGGGTGCCACGCGCCATTTTGGGCACTAGGCCCGACTTTTCCTTCAGAATGGAAAAACCCGCCTCGGGTTTTAAAAAGTGTTCCAAGTGTGACAGTACCATCTCTGTCAACCGACACTCATGAGTGGTGCCTTAAATGTTTAGGTCCTGACCACTCCATCTCGGAGTGTGTTGCCTGTGAGATGATATCGAAGAGGGGTCGGCAAAACCGAGCTGCTAAGCTTAGCACCCTTTTTCCCTCCGATACAGCATCCGTGGCATCGACGTCTTCCAGGGCTTCGTCTTCCTCCCATGGATCTCAGGTAACTAAACATAAATCTGGCCGGTCTTCAAAGGGTAGATCTCCTTCCAAGCATCGAGATGCCTCTGGCGTTGCCCTTGAGGGACTTGTACCGGCAAAATTGCCCTGGCGGGAGGCTTCGGCTTCCAAAGTACTATCGGGGCTCCAGGATGTTCTTGAGGCCTCAACCTTGGCAGAACTACTGGTGCCATGCTCTGGGGTACCGGCCGCTTCGTCCTGTACCGATACCCAGGCATTGGCAGCGTCAATAGACCAGAGATTCTTGGCTATTGAACACAGTCTGGTGGCTCCCCTTGCAGCCTTGGTGCCTTTGGGACCGCTTCAGACAGTTCAACCGGTATCGACACCAGTTCCGGCACCGATATCGGTACCAGTACCGACAGCATCAACACTGGCGACTGTGTTACCGACACTGAGTCATGCTGTTTCCTCCGGTATTGACAGGCCGGTACCCGGACCCCTCCGGTATCGACTTCGATCGGTACCGGTATTGTGCTTTGCAAGAGCACCCGGACAGGAGATATTTTGAATCCTCCGATGACTTTGAGGATTCTGACAGCTCTGTTGGTACCGGAGAACTTTTCTCTGAGGAGCCTTCCTCTCCTAAACGTAGGATGTCTCCTACAGAGGATATATCCTTTCAGGATTTCATCCGGGAGGTGGCTAGAGGTCTTTCCATCGCAGTGGCTCCTGAAACAGAGCCCAGAGCAAAGGAATTGGAGATTTTACAATATCCTAAAGCTCCCAAAGAAGCAGCTACTTTGTCTATTCATGAGATCTTGCATGATCTCATGCTAAGAATGTGGGAAACACCTCTTACCACCTTTCCTCATTCTCGTAGGCTTGATACCATGTATCGAGTACCTCCTTGTCCTGGATTTCAAAAAACCCAGTTACCACACCACTCCATGGTAGTGGAATCAGCTATGAGAAGGATCAAGAGTGCAAAAAGACATGCATCTAATCCACCAGGACGTGAATGTAGGACTCTTGATGCCTTTGGGCATTGAACCTTCCAGGCCTCTGTGCTTTCTTCCAGGATTAGTTCGTACATTTTAAATATGGGAATGTTCCTTAAGGAGGTTACAGGAGATCTAGAGCTTATGAGCCCTCTCCTTCCTGATAAGAGGCAAGATTATCTTACACTTGTAAAACATGCCCAAGATGTTTCCAAGTTAATCGTGCAGCTTTTGACTGCTTTGAGTGCATAAGCAGAACCTCTGCCATTGCCATAAGAACATAAGATATGCCATACTGGGTCAGACGTGCTTTTTACTTACAAAGGACACAGCAACATAGAAAGTCCTCTCAACTCTTTGTTGCTTTTGATCCTTCTCATTTGGGACTTCCAGTCTCCAAGAGAACATTGTCCAATTGGATTGCACAGTGTATTTCTTTTACCTAGCAGAGTAAAAACCTTTCTCTGGAAGGCCATGTCACAGCTCACAATGTGAGAGCCATGGCAACCTCAATGGCTCATCTACACTTTGTGTCTATTGACGACATCTGTCGAGCAGCTACTTGGGCCTTGGTTCATACCTTCACAGCCCATTAGTGCTTAGACAAGGACTCCTGCCGGGATGCCTTGTTTGGTCAGGCTGTTCTACGACACCTGTTCCATACTTAATCAACTCCTACCCACCATTCCCGGTAGGATGCCAGAGATCCATGGGGGGAAGAGGAGCCCTTTCACAGGGGCACACAACTTCTGGGGTCTCTCCCTGGCATCTAAAGCTAGGGAGTCCCCATATGTGATGACTACATTCCTGCTTGTTCCTGGAGATAGCATAGTTACTCACCTGTAACAGGTGATCTCCGGGAACAGCAGGAATTTAGTCTTCACAACCCACCCACCTCCCCTAGGAGTTGTATCTCTCTTTTCTTTCCCTCTCTCTCTCTTTGTCTCAGCTTTAAAACTCAACTGGAGAGAGGCAGTTGGGAAAGGCGGGAAGGCAGCACGCAGGCGCTGTGGGATGCTCCCAAAAGCTTTCTAATTGGATGTTGGGGAGCGTTCCCACGCAGGCTCTGTCAGTACCGACGATACTTATATGTGAAGACTAACTTCCTACTGTTCCCGGAGATCACCTGTTACAGGTGAGTAACTATGCTTTAGAGCCAAACAATTAGAAAAAGATGGGGGGTGTCCAGCATGTTCTCCAGCAGTTACCATAAGAAGCACCCAAGCATGCTAAACTGGCAAGCAATGGGTGCTCTTATTGCCATTCATTGAGGTGGCGGTAAGTACACCCATGCTGATAACAGCAATACTGCTTAGTTTGCATTAATTACCTCCTTGCTAACCACAATGTGCAATCAGTGCCTAGTATCTGCCCGAACATGCCCATTCTCCATCCCGTCATCAGCTAACAGTTACCATGGTACACTTGGCATGTAGTAAACTTATGCTAACCGTCAGTGCACTTTAATAAACATGCCTCAGTATCTGCTGTCATGGAAATTAGGGGTGCTGATTTCCTCTGATTTACAACATCTGTGTAAGCTTAACATCTTACCACTCATATGGAAAATACAATCAATTTCCTCTCCTTACACTGTTGGGCAAATGCTATCAATATATCTACTTAAAAGAACTCAAATGGATGCACAGATTTATCCAGAAGTTTCCATAAGGAGGGCACAAGGCTAGGCTCCCTCTGAAGGTGATGCTGAGCATCTGTCATAAGATCAAAAGCTATGCCATACTGGGTCAGACCAAGGTCCATCAAGCCCAGTATCCTGTTTCCAACAGTGGCCAATCTAGGTCATACGTACCTAGCAGTTTCCCCAAAAGACACAGGTTCCACAATGCTTGTACTGGGTCAAGCATTGATATCCTGGGTCCCTTCTTAATAATGGTTTATTGACCTTTCCTTCAGGAACTTGTCCAAACCTTTTTTAAGCCCAGCTACACTAACAGCCTTTACTACATCCTCCGGTAACAAATTCCAGAGTTTGATTACACGTTGAGTGAAAAAATATTTTCTTTTATTAGTCTTAAATAGATTACCCTATAGCTTAATTGCATGTCCCCTAGTCTTTCTATATTATGATAACGTAAACAATCGATCTACGTTTACCCGTTCCACTCAGTTCATTAATTTATAGATTTCTATCATATCTCCCCTCAGCTGTCTCTTTTCCAGGTTAAAGAGCCCTAACCTTTTTAGCCCTTCTTCATAGGAGTACCCATCCATCCCCTTTACCATTTTGGTGGCTCTTCTCTGAACCTTCTCTAATATCGCTATATCCTTTTTAAGATACGGTGACCAGAATTGCACACAATATTCAAGGTGCGGTCTCACCATGGAACGATATAGAGGCATTATAATATCTTTTGTTTTATTTTCCATTCCATTCCTTATGATACCTAGCATTTTATTTGCTCTCTTGGCCGCCGCTGCACATTGGGCCGAGGGTTCTAACATAGTATCCACAATGATGCCTAAATCTTTTTCCTGGGTGGTGGTTCCTAATGTAGAACCTTGCATTGTGTAGCCATAGTTTGGGTGGTTGTTCCCTAGGTGCATAACTTTGCACTTGTCTACATTAAATTTCATCTGCCATTTTGATGCCCAGTCTTCTAATTTATCAAGATCTTCATGCAATTTTCCATGCAATTTTGAGGAGGGATAGTAAGGAAATCCACAGTACTACCTTTTATTTATTTATTTATTTATTTAACAGTTATTTCTATACCGCTCTTTCCCAAGTATCAAGTGCGGTTTACAAGGAACAGTAAATTATATGGTATGTGATAGAAACATAGAAACATGATGACAGAAAAAGACCACAAGGCCCATCTAGTCTGTCCTTCCATAACAACAACTACAACAGTCCACTTTCTACCTTTAGAGATCCTCTGTGTTGGTCCCATGCTTTTTTGAATTCAGTTACTGTCCTCATCTCTACCACCTCCACTGGGAGACTATTCCATGGATCCACTACTCTTTCCGTAAAGAAATATTTCCGCATATCACTCCTGAATCTATCTCCCTTCACCCTCATCCCATGTCCCCTCGTAGCAGAACTTGCTTTCAATTGAAAGAGGCTCTCTCCCTGAACATTTATGCCACGGAGGTATTTAAACATCTCAATCATATCACCTCTATCCCGCCTTTCCTCTAAGGTGTACATATTAAGATCCTTAAGTCTGTCCTCATATGCTTTATAATGAAGCCCATTAATCATTTTAGTAGCAACCCTCTGCACCGACTCCATCCTGTTCACATCCTTTTGAAGGTGCGGTCTCCAGAAGTGCACACCATACTCCAAATGAGGTTGCACCAAAGACTTATACAGAGGTATTATCACCTCCTTTTTTCTGCTAGCCATTCCTCTCCGTATGCACCCAAGCAGCCTTCTAGCTTTTGCCGTCGCCTTTTCTACCTGTTTAGCTACTTTAAGATCATCAGACACAACCACGCCTAGGTCCCGCTCTTCTTTAGTGGACAAAAGTACTTCACCTCCTATACTGTATTACTCCCTTGGATTGCTGCAGCCCAAATGCATGACCTTACATTTTTTAACATTAAATCCCAGCTGCCAAATTCTAGACCATTCTTCAAGCTTAGCTAGATCCCTCCTCATGTTATCTACACCTTCCCGGGTGTCTACTCTATTACAGATTTTGGTATCATCCGCAAAGAGGCAAACCTTACCCGACAGCCCTTCCGCTATATCACTAACAAAGATGTTAAAAAGAATCGGACCAAGGACAGATCCCTGGGGCACACCACTGGTAACATCCTTCTCCTCAGAGTGAGCTCCATTTACTTGTACTCTTTGTCGCCTCCCACCCAACCAATTTCTAACCCAAGCAGTAACTTTAGGGTCCATCCCTAGGGTGCTCAGTTTGTTTATAAGTCGCCTGTGAGGAACAGTGTCAAAGGCTTTACTGAAATCTAAATACACCACATCTAGAGCTCTCCCTCGGTCCAACTCCCTGGTCACCCAGTCAAAGAAATCGATCAGATTTGTCTGACAAGACCTGCCTCTGGTGAATCCATGTTGCCTCGGATCCTGTAATCCGCCGGACTCCAGAAACCTCACTATTTTCTCTTTCAGCAGCGTTTCCAATAATTTACTCACCACTGAAGTTAAACTAACCGGGCTGTAGTTTTCAACCTCATCCTTACTTCCGCTTTTGTGTAAAGGCACCACATGAGCCTCTCTCCAGTCCTTTGGCACCACTCCCGACTCCAACGAGGCATTGAAAAGGTCAGTCAGTGGAGTTGCTAGAACGTCCCCAAGTTCCCTCAGTATTCTAGGGTGTATCCCATCCGGTCCCATCGCTTTGTCTACTTTAAGTTGAGCTAGTTTCTCACGAACAGTCTTCTGAAAATTGTTCAAGATGTCCCTCGCTTCTGTTCTTATTTGTGGGTGTTTTCTGAGGTCCTGCTCCTGGTTCTTCATCTGTGAACACAGAACAAAAATATTTGTTAAGCAATTCCACTTTATCCTTATCAGCTTCTACATATTCCCCCCCTGCACCCTTGAGTCTGACAATACCACTTTTGCCCTTCCTCTTCTCACTAATATATCTGAAAAATGTCTTATCCCCCCATTTTATTGCATTGGCTATTTCCTACTCCTTTTGCATCTTTGCCTTCTTGACTACTTTGCTAGCTTCTCTACGTTTTTCCAAATACAGATGCCTGTCTTCCTCTCTCTGTGATCTCTTGTATTTCATGAAGGCCTCCCTCTTTTTCTTCACTTTTTCAGCTACTTCCTTCGAAAACCATAGCGGTCTCCTGTTCCTTTTGCCTTTATTTACCATTTTAACAAAAAGGTTGGTTGCCTTTAAAATACCCCCTTTCAGTTTTGCCCACTGTTTTTCTACATCCCCCAGCTGTTCCCATCCCACTAACGACTCCCTGAGCTATTGGCCCATCTTCGCAAAGTTAGTCTTCCTAAAGTCTAAGATCTTCACCTTGGAATGAATTCTAACAGCCCTAGTCCTAATACTGAACCACACCATCTGGTGATCACTGGATGCAAAATGATCTCCCACTACAACATCAGAAACACTCTCACCATTGGTAAGCACCAAGTCCAGTATGGCCCCTTCACGTGTGGGGTCTGTTACCAATTGCCTGAATAGTTCTCCCTGTAGAGAATCCAGGATCTCCTTACTTCTAGATGATACTGCAGTAGGAATGTGCCAATCAACATCTGGCATATTGAAATCTCCTAGCAGTAGCACTTCCCCTTTCCTAGCAATGCTGCATATGTCTTCAATTAACTCTCTGTCCACCTCTTCCTCTTGTGAGGGAGGTCTGTATATCACACCAAAGGAAATAGATTTCTCTTTCCCTCTTTCTAGTTTAACCGACAATGCCTCCTCTCTCCCTTTTAAGCTCTGTAATTCCAAAGCTTTAATAGTAGTTTTTACATATAGTGCCACTCCTCCTCCCCTTCTTCCTACTCTGTCCTTTCTGAATAAAGTATAGCCAGGTATAGTTACATCCCAGTCATGGTTTTCTGTGAACCATGTTTCTGTAACTGCCACTAAATCCAAGTCAGCCACTCCCACCAAAGCTTCAACTTCAGGGATCTTATTTCCCATGCTACGGGTATTAATACACACTGCTTTCCATGTGTTACCCCTGTTACCCATTTCCATAAAGGTATTTAATGTATCACCTACCTGGGGGCTTTCACTTACCTGGGGGCTTTCTTCACCCATCCCCAACGAATCTAGTTTAAAGCCCTCTTCAGTAGATTAGCCAGTCTACTACCAAAGATGCGTTGACCTTTCTTGGACAGATGGATGCCATCTCTGCTCTGCAACCCTTGGAACAGCATCCCATGGTCTAGGAAACCAAAATGCTCTCGAAGACACCATCCACGCAGCCATGCATTCATCTCCAGGATGCGAGCCTCTCTGCCTTGGCCTTTACCCTCAACAGGGAGGATTGAAGAGAACACCACCTGTGCACCTACCTGCTTCACCCTCTGTCCCAGAGCCATGAAGTCACTTTTGATACGTTCCGAGGTATACCTGGCAGTATCATTTGTTCCAACATGGATTAGCAACATTGGGTAATAGTCAGTGGGCTTGAGTCTCGGCAAACTCTCCGTAACATCTTGGATCTTGGCACCAGGCAGACAGCACACCTCTCTGGAAATCAAGTCTGGTCGGCAGATGGACGCCTCAGTACCCCTCAGAAGAGAGTCTCCAACAACCACTACCCTTCGTTTCCTTCTGGTCACTGATTCCGCAACTATGGGGTACTTGAGCTCTGGTTCTTCCCTTTCCAGGGATGCTTTCACCTCCTCCACTTCCAGGGCTGCATAATGGTTCTTCAATTCAAGGGCTGGAGAAGTTGGATTGGTGATTTTGCAGGCTCTGGTGACTGTTGTCCAACCATCGACATTCTGTTGGCACCCATCTTCTCCTGTGCTGGAGAGCCTGGTTGCTGCAAGAAGCATCTCATCAATGTACTTCTCACTGTCTTGAATGCTCCTCAGCCTCGCCACCTCCTCTCTGAGTTCCTCCACTTGTTTCCTCAGAGCTTCAGCATGCAGGCACCCTGCACATGGAACCGGTTCTTCAACTGGCATTAGGACCTCTGTCTGGACCGAGGCAGAAGCTGTAACGGGGGCAACAGCTTTAGCAATATGATTTTTCCCAGCCATTGTTCTGTTTGTGGAGCTTCGGTATCTGTTAAAGCAAAAGAGAGAGATCTACCAAGTACCAGCTGGTTTCGCAGCTGTCCTTTCAGAGAAAAAGCAGTTAAATCTCTTTAATTATATTCAATATGTGCTGGTCCAATTCACTGTGATTTGCTAAAGGGGGAGGTGCCCTATAAAGCAAGACTGCTCACTAGGGGTGGGTGGGTGCCGGGGTGGGTAGGGAGGGAACTAACACCTGATTAGGTGTTAGCAGTTTCTGAATCTGAGGACGTTACAGAGTTCAGCAACCTACTGTGCTCCAGTAAAGTTCCCCTAAAACAGCAAAAATGTAAGTAACCTTGCTTTTAAAAAGTATACACAAAACCTTTTTAAGAGCTCCCAGTCAGAGAGCTAGCAATGTAATAAAAAAAAAAAAAAACCAAACAAGGAAACCCTCAAATCCTTACTTACTGTTTGATGTGTGGAGCCCTGGTTAGGAAAGCCATGCATAGTGCATGCATAGTCGTTTTACATAGAACAAGTGAACTATTTACAAGTAACAATATAACATTTGAACAATAAAATATTATAGCATATAAATATTATAACATATTTACATTGTAGGTACTTACAAATTATATCATGGTTCAAATATATGAGGGGGTGAGATAATCATAATGTTTAATTATTTTAAATGTGACTAAGCACATAATTATAAGATTGTGAGATTCTTCATCTGGATGTGTATGCGGTATGGTTAAGTATTATGTAGTTATGTCGTTATTTGTTATGTAGTATGGTTGTTATCCTGTGTCTCTTTGTGTACTCTGAGTACTCTGATTAGGTAGTGTGGTGTAGTGTAAAGTGAATAAGTGAGTTTTTAATTTTTTTTCTAAACTCCTTTGTCTGACAGTAGACGAATGTTATCAGGCAGATTATTCCAGAGGATAGGTGCTGAATGTGAGAAGGCCCTCTTGTTGGTTTGTTTTCTAGCTTTTATGTACTCTTTTGGTATTGCTATAGTGTTTGTGTTTCTGTTCCTTTGTGATCATTTATCTATTTCTACGTTAATGAGTGTATTGAGTGCAGATGGTGCTAGGTTATTTATTAATTTGAAAGTGGTGACTAGAATTTTGTATTTTATTCTGCTGTAAATTGGTAACCAGTGGAGTTTAGCCAGAATTGGTGTAATATGCTCTATTGAACTTACATTCATTATTATCCTTGCTGCTATATTCTGAGTTAGTTGTATCTTTTTAAGATTCTGCTTTGTGATGCCTTGAAGGATTATATTTGCAAAATCAAAGTGTGGAGTTATAATAGCTTGAAATCTCCAGGAACAAGCAGGAATGAGTCTTCACATATGGGTACGTCGGCGCCGACGGAGCCCGCACGGGAATGCTCCCCAGCATCCAATCTGAAGGCTTTTGGGAGCATCCCTCGTGCCTGCGCGGTGACTTCCCACCTTTCCCACTGCCTCTCCCCAGTTTTCGTTTTTCCGCGGAGCTGGCAGGACGTACCTCCTGTCACCGCAGAAACTTTTTTCTTTCAAATCCCTTTTTTCTTGTTTTCTTGTGGTCGCGGCCTTTTTCCCGCCGATACCGGCACCACTGGTGCCTTATTCTTTTAATTACTTCGAGGAAATATTTTCTCCTCGAGTCTCTTCTGAGGCCTACCGGGCCTTTCTAGCATGGAACCTTCTTCCCCTAAGAAGTGCTCTCACTGTGGGGACTTAGTCTTTTATTTAGACTCCAATGCCTGGTGTCTCTCCTGTTTGGGCCCTGATCCTTTTTCCCCCGGTCCACCGGGCTTCAGTATCGGGAGAAGACCTTCCCTTTTTCGGGTATTCCTCGATGACGTTTTTCCTCCTAAGGTGCGGACATCGGTTTACTCTTCTCTGCAGGATCAGGTAACCCACAAACAGTCTGTTAAGACTAGCCAAGTCTTGAGGGGTAAGTCTCATGCTCGGCATGACGACGGCTCCGGCCCCCCCCCTCAAGTCCCCTTTGGCAATAAAACCCCGGCGGGAGTCTTCGGGCTCCAAAGCCCCCACGGGATTTCAGGGTGTTCCTGGGGTTCGCTCCTCACAGAACATTTCTGAGCCATGCTCGGGGGTGGTATCCGCTTCGAGCGGTACCGATTCCCCGGCATCGGCACCGGTGTCGAGTGCTCCACTCTTCGCCAAGGATCGTCAACTGGTGTCCTCGGTGCCTTCGGGGCCGATCGATTCGACCCAGTCTGGCTTTCCTGCATCCCAGCCATGCGCGGGGGTGGCACCGGCTTCGGGCGGTACCGATTCCCCGGCGTCGGCATCGGTGTCGAGTGCTCCACTCTTCACCAGGGATCGTCACCTGGTCTCCTCGGTACCTTCGGGGCCAATCGATCTGACCCAGACTGGCGTTCCTGCACCCCAGCCATCCGCGGGGCTGGTGCCGATTCCCCGGCCTCGACACGGGCGTCGAGTGCTCCGCTCGTCACTAGGGATCGTCATCTGGGGTCCTCGGTGCCTTCGATCGATACGACCCGGACTGGCTTTCCTTTGCCCCAGCCAGCCGCGGGGTTGGTTCCGGCTTCAAGCGGCGCCGATACCCCAGCATTGGCGCCGGTGTCGAGGGTTTCACTCTCCACCGGGGCTCGTCGTCGAGTATCCTGGGTACCCTCGGGGCCGATCGATACGCCCCGGAAAGCCTTTCCTCTTTGTCCGCCATGCTCGGGGGGGTACCGGCTTCTAGCGGTACCTATACCCCGACATCAGCGCCGGTGTCGAGTGTTCCCCTCTTCACCGAGCGTCGTCTTCGGTGGTCCTCGATGCCTGCGGCACCGATCGATGTGATTCCGATTCGCTTTCCGAGATCGGCATCGCCGACACTGCCACCGACGCCGGGGCCCCCTAGAAGGGCATCGATAACCTCGCTCGGTTCGATGCCCAGCCTCGAATCAATATCCAGTCTAGATGACTTGGTTCCGACACGTTTCGGAACCGATCTATGTCCCTTCCGGCTACGCAGTACCGGGGATAATCACCACATGTCTCTGGTTGCCTCGGAACCGCTTCGGCAACCTCCGTTGTCTGCTCCGAGGGCATTGCCGTCCCCGAGGCCGGGGTCGGGGCCGATGTCGACTCCTGCGGTTCCATCGGTGCCATCGATCCTTTCGATGCCTAGCTTGGAATCAATACCAGGAACCGACGATGCAGTACTAACTGCCTCAAATCCCTGTCGGTATCCTTCTCCGTCTAGCGCAGGGGTCTCAAACACGCGGCCCGCGGGCCGCATGCGGCCCGCGAGACAACTTTGTGTGGCCCGCGACGGAGGAAAACAAAAAAACCCCAAAACCCTGGCTTCTGCCGTTGCCGCCGTGGCAGCGGCAGAATCAATTGTCAAATTTTAAAAAAAACGGACTTCTGCTGCTCAAGCAGCAAAATCAGCTGTCCTGTGGCCCCTTCCCCTGTGCCTGGAGATCCGAGTCTGCTCTATCAGCGGCGTGCTTTTCAAGCCGCGAAGAGAGTATTCCCCTCTCGCGCGGTTTCAAGCCGCGCGAGAGGGGAATACTCTCCTCGCGGCTTGAAAAGCACGCCGCTGATAGAGCAGACTCGGATCTCCGGGCACAGGGGAAGGGGCCGCAGGACAGCTGATTTTGCTGCTTGAGCAGCAGAAGTCAGTTTTTTTTACTTGTTCTTCCACTTTAGTAATTGTTTAGCTGGACGTCTCCAGGGTGCACAGGAGGGCCCCTCTGGAATTTCCAACCAAATTCCCTAATTCTGGGGGCTAAGGTTGAGCTTCTGGTCAGGAAGATCAGTTGAGCTTCCTTTAAAGGGGGAGGCCGGATTTTGGTCACGAGTACCTTGCAGGCTGGCAGCAGGGAGAGCCTTCAGTATCTTTACTTAGTTCAGTTGACTAAGCAGCACCTGTCTTCCTGCATGGGCTCTGGCTCCCCTGCTCCTCTGAGGCTGCGATTTGGACACAGTGAGTTTTGCTTAACACCCCCTCCCCCTGGGCCTGCTGTCGCTCAATCGAGAGTGGGACTAGCGCAAAAACTCCAGGGTTTCTCTGCTTCTGCAATCCGCTGCGACCTTATGTCTCCGGTCCTGACTCTATTTCTGATGCACAGCGTGTTTCCTCAGCCGCAAAAGGCACAGTGGTCATTTTTGCTCCTCACATCCATGGCAGCAGTTTTTGAGCAGGGATTCAGGCCGTGTGGTCTGCTAGGACAGCGTTAGTTTCCTATGGTCATTTTTATTTTATTTTGTTTTGTAGCCACAGAGCTGTTTTTCAGTGCCAGCATCACACAGGGGGAAATTCTTTATGATGCCTCCCTCTTTCCAACGATGCCTCATCTGCTACCAAAAGTGCAAGGATTTACAGGACAGGGTATGCACAGCTTGTGCTGCTCACCAGGGGAGTCCTCCAGCACGGCCCCCAGTCCAGTAAATGAGACCTGGCCCCTCTGCACTGCCTGCTCCCATGGGCATCAGGATCAGTTCTCCAGAAGTGGATGCTCTTGATCCACCTGCCCTAGCCTGCAATCCCTTCTGCTCAGATGCTGCTGCCCAAGGATTCTTCTCCACAGAGGCAGGATTCTCAATTTCTAGTGCTCTTCAGGCAGGCTTGGACCCTCTGGTGCTCAGACCCTGCCATCTCTGGTTTGGAGTTGCTCTCTGTACACAGAACTTCGCTAGACATTGTGCTGGGGGTCCCAGTTTAATTGTCTTGTTTCTAAATTTTGATTCCTTGTTTGGTGATGGTGTATTCTGCATGTGTAACTGAGCTGAGGTATTCTGTTTATGTAATTCCTATTTGACATTGCTACTTGTTCTCTGTCCCCAGTAGGTCATGTATTGTTATTCTCTGAAATGTATTGATTTAATATTTGCAGTGTTGCCTTTTGATAGGTAGGGTATGGTGCTTTGTGAGTCCTGGTAGTGCTGTTAGGATATGGTGGGTTTGCTATGGGTTCTAAATGGGCAGTGTTTGTTTGTAGTAGTTCCTAATGTGCCTGGCGGTTGCCACTGGATTATAGTAATGTAGAAATCTTTTAGTCTTTCTTTATTCATGCACTCATTAAGAGGCATGTTTACTAAAAGTTAGGGTATGGTAACATTATGCAAATATTTATGCAAATGATGTCCCTTATGCAAATGAGTTCCCACGTCTCATGCGGCCCCCGGGTTATTTTACAAGTCCTCATTTGGCCCTCAAAGCAATTTGAGTTTGAGACCCCTGGTCTAGCGGGATTCCTTTTGGGCACCAGTCCTGTAGGTCTTCTGGTGTCCAAGCGGCTCCTTCAACCTCAGCTTACCCAGGAATCACTCCTCTGGGAGATCCTTCTTTTCAGGATTTTCTCCTTGACATGGCAGCCTTTCTTGCCATTCCTATTCCTGGTCCTTCTCTTAATCAAGGTCCTGCAGAAAAAGCAGCCATAATGCTTCCTTTACATCCTTCTTTGCAGGACCTTCTTCTGGGGGTTTGGCAGTCACCTTTAAAGGTTCCTGCGCCTTCTACAGCCATGCATGGTCTGTATCAGGTGCCCCCCTCTCCGGGGTTTCAGAAGCACCAACTTCCGCATCATTCCATTGTAGTGGAATCAGCACTGAGGAAGGTCGGAAGCAAGAAGAAGCATTCTTCTTGTCCTCCAGGTCGTGCATCTAAAGCACTTGATGCCTTTGGGCGTCAAACCTTCCAAACGTCCATGTTGGCTTCTAGAATTATTTCATATATTTTTTATATGAGTCTGACTCTTCGGGAGGTCACAGAGAAATTATCTCTTTTGTCTCCTTTTTTGTCAGAACCTAAGGCCTCTGACTATTCCTTGCTTCTTAATCATTGCAGGAATATCTTTTGGTTCCTTTCTCGTGCTTCTCTAGACTCTTTTGAGTTTGTTAGCAGGTCCTCCGCTATTGCCATTGGAGCACGTCGTACAGCCTGGCTGCAGGCTTCAGACTTGAGCAGATGGGCACAACATAATCTGGGTAATTCTCCGTGTACTGGAGAAAACCTTTTCAATAGCGAGGCTTTACGTCAGGTTGCTCAGTGCTCCCCTGACTTTCCTAGCTCTGGAAGCCATCCCAAGCCTTCTTTTTCCCCAGGATGTAGGAAATATCCTACCAAACCTTCTTTCCCTAAGAAGAGAAAGTTTCATCCTCCTTCTGCCCATCCTCCAGATGTACCCAAGCAAGGGAATCTCACCCTGGTCTGAGGTTTCCGGACTCTCGCCAGGATACTTATACCAAGCAGCCATAGGCTCCTGTATGCGGCAGTCTACAATTAACTTCTTCTTACCAGAAGTTTATTCTTCCAACTCTACACTGGGGTTTCGTTTCAGTATGACAAGTGGTTAGGATGCTTTTTGTCCAGGGGTTACGGTATTCTCCCTTTCTTCGTTTTGTAAAGGGAGATCACCACTATCCCATGATAGTTTCTGCCCCCACATGGACATTCTATCCTTCAACTGACTTACCCTAGGGTACGTCCTTCCGACCCCCTCTCTTCCAGGGTTCCCCTGCTTGAGTGGGTACCATACTGAAACATCTCTCTCTCTCTCCAGTGTAGACTTTCGGTTATCCTTCAACGCATGTTCTGAACAACTCCTCCGCAAGGGCCGGAATATCTCCGCTCCCTTTGTCTGTTTTCTCCCTGTTTCATACAGGAGAATCCCCCTGCTATTTTGTTCAGTTGCTGTGCGTGCAGGAGTTCCAGTGAGTGCTTTAATGCTTCTGCAAGCTGCTTTCAACTATCTTGCGTACCAACACTCACTGCAGATTATCTTCTTCTAGCCATATCCTTATCTAGGATGTGGCGATGTGTCTGACTCCTGTCAGTTTTATCTCATACTTCTCCTGCACAGTGCTCTCTGCAATCTTCAGAGAGGCTTCCCACTATGGGCCCTTGCCATAGAGCATTGGATTTTGTCTCTGAGGGTCTTCCATATAATAGAAGAAGCTTATATAGTCATTCCATAGCTATATAGATAATTATACCCTCTTGTCTCCCATTGTGGTACGGAAGACAAGTTTTCTGCGTGAATGTCCTTGAGACACATCAGAAGCCTAAAGTACTCCTGATGTGCTCTTACCGGACTGATACTATCCTCTGTTCTTCACGCAACCATACTGCTAATCCCACTGATCTGCATCCCTGCACCACAGAAATAGATTCTCTATACTCTTCGGGTGGTTTCGCCCCCTATTATTAGATGAGTCTTTTCACGTCACCTTCCCCATGTGAACGTTCTTCTGTGGCTCAGTTGCAGGCCTGGATTCTCAGTATTATATTCATGTATGTATGTATCCTATGCATACATGTTTTTGTACCCTGGGTGGGCATTAGCCATGCCCATCTATATCTAGATATATATATATATCTACGGTATATATATATATATATATACGGTATATATATATTCCATATCTATCTATCTATCTATATATATATATATATATATATATATATATATATATATATATATATATATAGATATATAGATATATAGATATATATATGTGATATATCTATATCTATATAGGTATGCGCATATTGGGGGATGTTCATAACACCCTGTGTATTACCTACTATCTCCCTATTTGTCGGTACTAACGTTTTTACTTTCTTAAGGGGTCCAGACAGTTCACTTGCCTATTACACAGGTACACTACCAAAAAACTGCCTCCAGTTTTGCAACTGATTCCTATAGATTTTGGGGTGCTGAATCCAGGAAAAATAGCCAAAATGTTCCATCACGTCACGTTTTCTTGCAAAATTAGATTTCTTACCCATATAAGGAATGTTCACATAATTTCTTTTTAGCCGACTGCAGTTTATTTTCTTGGCCCAAAATAGAGGTTGTAATGGTTAACTAACTAGAAACACTCCCTCATGATATTTTAGAGTGTTTTGTATTCATTTTATACATTAACAGGACAATTGGGAGGCGGGGGGCTAAATCCAGTACTCGCGCTAGCGCATGTTCTTTCCTGTTCGCCTCGCCTCGTTCGCGTCTCGCTCAAACACGGTGGTTGCGACATGAACGTTCCTGTCAAATTTCAGTTTCTTGCAAGTTCATTATTACCTTTTGTTTGCTCAGTCGTAATCCAGCTTTATTCCGAAGTGGTTCACTACAGTTGTAGTTTGCAGTGCTGTGTATTTGTGATGGCTCACAGAGCCAGAGGTTGCGTCAACTCTCCGGACAGTTTTTGTTTTATTTGTGGGGAATATACCGTGAAAAAGCGGCAGAGGAACATTTCTGCATTTATTAAAAAAGTATATTTCGCCTATTTCGGTTTGAAGTTAGGCGATCAAGACAAACCGTGGGCTCCTCACAAAGTGTGCAAGACATGTGAGGAAGATCTACGCTTATGGATGAAAGGTAAAAAACAAGCATTTCGTTTCGGAATACCTATGATGTGGCGTGAACAAAGAGACCACAGCAGTGACTGCTATTTTTGCTCTTGCATTGTGAAGGGATACAACTTAAAAAATAAGAACGTAATAAGTTACCCCAACCTTCCCTCAGCAATTAGGCCTATGCCTCATAGCAACAAAGTACCTGTGCCTGAACCACCAAAATCTTTGGATCATATTTGTGTGGACGGTTCTGATCATGATGAGACTCATCAGATGGCTTTTCCCGATGAGTCCAGTACTTCCGAGTTTGAAACTGAACCAGATCCGAAACCTGAACTTTTCTCTCAAGCTGAATTGAATGATTTAGTCCGGGATTTAGGACTCCCAAAAGATGCTGCCCAACTGCTAGGTTCTCGGCTTAAACAGAAAAATCTATTGTCACCAGGAACAACTTTTTATTGGTACCGCAACCGCGAGACACAATTTTTGAAGTATTTCAGCAAAGAGGAAGATTTGGTATTTTGCAACGATATATACGGAGTGATGGAAAAGTTTAAACTCAAGTATGATCCTGCTGAATGGTGGCTGTTCATTGATTCATCAAAAGACAGCATAAAAGGTGTTCTTCTTCATAATGGCAACACATTTGCTTCAGTTCCTATTGCTCACTCTGTTATTCTCCAAGAAAAATACGAGAATTTGGCCCTGATTCTTCAGAAGATTCGTTATGATGAGCATAAGTGGATGATTTGTGGAGACTTTAAAATTCTATCCATGCTCTTAGGGCAGCAATCCGGTTTCACCAAATATCCCTGCTTCCTTTGCTTGTGGGATAGCCGGGCCCGCGACCTACACTGGGGGAAAAAAGACTGGCCAATTCGGGAGTATTTGAGACCCGGTGAGAAAAATGTTCTTCATGAGAACTTGGTACCTCGTGATAAAATTCTATTACCACCTCTCCACATTAAGTTGGGTCTCATTAAGCAATTCATCAAGTCCCTTCCAAAAGATGGTGAGTGCTTTCGGTACCTTTGCTCAAAGTTCCCCCGACTTTCTGAAGCAAAGCTAAAGGAAGGAGTGTTTGTTGGCCCTGATATAAGGAAACTCATTTCAGATGGAGCATTCGCTGAAACGATGTCTGAGAAGGAAAAAGAAGCCTGGGATTCCTTCAAGGATGTTGTTCTCAAATTCTTGGGGAACAGGCGGGATGAGAACTATAAGGATATTGTTGCCAGGATGCTCAATGCCTTCAAAGAACAAGGCTGTAACATGAGCCTGAAAGTCCATTTCTTGAACTACTTTCCCGAAAACTTGGGGGCGTACAGTGAAGAACAAGGTGAAAGGTTTCACCAGGACATCAAGGACGCAGAGAGAAGGTACCAAGGAAGATGGAACACCACTATGATGGCTGATTTCTGCTGGTTGCTGCTGCGGGAAACCCCAGATGAAAAATACGCCAAGCAGCGCACCAAGAGAAGCATTCGGGGAAGAAGAAACGGGCCCACCAGGAGATTGATTGACCCAAGAATGACTTTAAAATCTAAACTGTGTTGACAAATATCGTGTTTTTACTAAACTTTGAAATAAAAATGTGCTAGTTATTACCACAGTGTCGGATCTCATTTATTAGAATTTTATTTTCACACCATCGGGTGTTTGTCTTCATGTATTGCAATGGTGCGGTTTGCGTTTTCTATTCTTACATACATACCTGTACAACATTTTTTGCACATTTCTTTGCTTTGCTTTGTGTCTAACCTCGCTCTTATATGCTCAATGTTTGTGCACATGTATGTGGCTGTTTTAAGTGCAGACAATTTTGCTACCATCACAGTGTGTTTTTGTTGACATTACTCTATTCTTATGTGCTGCCTTGTTACAATTTTCTTTATTCTTATTTGAATAACTACTAAACAATTAGTATAAAGAATTCATCCAAGAAACTTTTATCTCGATCGCACTCAATCTGAAACGTTCACCTCAAACTGCTAACCCAATGTAGCAAAAAATCTGTACGTGATGGAGCAAATTGGTTACCAGATTTGGATTCAGCGCACCAAAAAACGTAAAAATCAATCGAAACAGAGGCAGTTTAAAAAAAAATTTTTTTAGTGTACCTGTGTTATCATACGGCTCTGTAACTGGGACCGGTTATGCTCACAATTACTGCTGTGAAGTCAACAGCTTCTATTTTTGTTATACACCTCCCTATTTATGAGGTATCAAACTCAATGTCTTCCTATCTTACCAGCTAGGAAAGACAGTGTACTTCTTCACTATTCCGGAGTACACTTCTGTTCTCACTGGGAAGAGGGTTTTTTTTTTTCCCCATATCCTCTCTTCCCTTCCGGACTGGGCTAATTTCCAGATCGTTCAGTCTTCTAATAGTCCTCAAGGTTAATGACTCTGTATCTAAACGTTCTCAGCTTTTTCACATAAAGCTTTCCATTGAAGACCTGCCGTTCTGCTCCTGGCCCCAGTTGACACCTGGGTCACCTGCCCATTCCAGACTTGGAACTTCATCCTCACTGCTGTGAAGTTCCCTTGAAGATTCCGCTACTGCGTCTACAGTACCTCCATCGCAGTTCTACTTCCTACAATCCAGTGGGTAAGCTCTGTATTGTACTGGTTCATTAAATACTTAATGATACTTGACATGCATTCTAAAGACTCATCTCCCCTATAGTTTTTTGCTGTTCCTCTGCAACTCTTCTCTTCTCAACTCCTACCCCCCATCCCTCAGGGGATGCCGGGGATCCAGGTTGGGAAAATGCCATCCTGTCCTGGGACACGCATTTTGTGGGATCTCCCCCTGGCATCTATAGCTTGGGAGTCCCCATATGTGAAGACTCATTCCTGCTTGTTCCTGGAGATAGCACAGTTACTTACCTGTAAAAGGTGATCTCAGGGGACAGCAGGAATTAGTCTTCACAACCCTCCCACCTCCCCTAGGAGTTGTGTCTCTCTCTATTTCCTTTCCTCTTCCTCTCCTTCTGTCTCAGCTATGAAACTCAACTGGGGAGAGGCAGTGGGAAAGGCGGGAAGTCACCGCGCAGGCGCGAGGGATGCTCCCAAAAGCCTTCTGATTGGATGCTGGGGAGCATTCCCGTGCGGGCTCCGTCGGCGCCGACGTACCCATATGTGAAGACTAATTCCTGCTGTTCCCTGAGATCACCTGTTACAGGTATGTAACTGTGCTTTATAGTTATGAAGTCTTGTAAGTGAATCAGTGGTCTTAATTGTTTCAATGTCTTGAGTTTGTAATGTATATTTTTTGTCAGGTTTTTTATGTGTGAGTCCATGTTGAGTTTATTGTCAAGTATCACACCTAGATATTTTACTTCTTTTTTTATTTTGATCTTGTGGTTATCTAGGGTAATGGTGCTTGGGGGTGTGTATGTTTGTTTGATTTTTGGTGATATATAGTAGATCAGTTTTTGTGAAATTGATGTGTAAGTTCTGTTCTTTAAGCCATATTGTTAGTTCTTTAAAACATTCTGTTATTTGTTGTAGTGGTGGGTGCGGGATCTTAAATGGGAGTTAAAACATTATATCATCGGCGTAAATATGGTAATGGACACCATGGCGTTTAAAAATACTACTGACTGGTTGTAGGTAAATGTTAAATAGTAGTGCTGATAGTGCAGATCCTTGTGGAAGGCCTTGTGTTTGTTTGAAAGTGGTAGATGTATTCTCACTTTTTGGGTTCTGTTTGATAGGTAAGATTTGAACCATTTATAAACTGTAGCGGTTATTCCAATTTGTTGAAGTCTATTTAACATTATTAAGTGATTGACGCTGTCAAATGCTGCAGAGATGTCCAGGAATATTAGGATGAAGGATTGTTTGGTGTCATCAATTCCTCTTAGTAATGTGTCGTAAAGGACTGTTAGTAATGTTTCTACCCCATGAAATGGTCGAAAGCCATATTGGTGTTCATCGAGGAGGTTCAGTGTATCGATGAATTCTTGTAGTTGAGTTTGGACTATTTTTTCAATAAATTTGGCCATGAAGGGAATACTCGATATGGGTCTGTATGAGTTTGGGGATAATTTGTTTAACTTTCGAAAGGGAGACTATGATAAAATGAGGAAAATAGTTAAGTAAAAACTAAAAGGAGCAGTTGCAAAGGTTAAAGACTTACATCAAACTTGAGTGTTGTTGAAAAATACTATCTTGGAAGTCCAGACCAGCTGTATTCCACGCTTTAAGAAAAGTGGAAGGAAGTCCAAAAAACTGCCAGCATGGTTTAAAGGTGAGGCCAAAAAAAGCATCTTTCAGGAAATGGAAAAAAAAGCCAAATGACAAAACCTGGAAATAGCACAAGCACTGGCAAGTCAAATGCAAGGCATTGGTAAGGCAGGCAAAGGGAGAATTTGAGAAGAAGCTTGCTGTGGAAGCAAAAGCACGAAATATAGACTTTCAAGTACATTCGTAGCAAAAAACCTGTGAGTCAGTTGGTCCATTAGATGATAGAGGGGTTAAAGGGGCACTAAGAGGCAACAAGGTGATAGCGGAGAGACTGAATGAATTCTTTGCTTTGGTCTTTACTGAGGAAGATGTAGGGATGTTACCCTTGACTGAAGTGGTATTTAAAGGTGCGGAAGAATTGAAGGAAATTTCGATACGTCAGGAAGATGTATTACAACTATTAGATTAACTGAAGAGTAGCAAATCACCTGGGCTGGATGGTATACATCCAAGGGTGTTGAAAGAACTGAAATATGAGATTGCAGACCTGCTATTAGTAATCTCTGAACTTTCATTAAAATCATCTGTAATACCTAAAGATTGGAGGATCACCAATGTAATGCCAATTTTTAAAAAAGGGTTCCAGGGGTGATCCGGGATACCACAGACCGGTGAGCCTGACGTCAGTACCGGGAAAAATGGTAGAAACCATCATAAAGAATAAAATTGCTCAGCATGTAGATAGTCATGGCATAATGGGAGACAGACAACATGGCTTTAGACAAGGAAGATCTTGTCTTACTAATCTGTTATGTTTTTTTTGAAGGTATGAATAAACAGGTGGACAAAGTGAGTCGGTTGATATAGTGCAGTGATGGCTAACCTTTTTGAGCCCGAGTGCCCAAACTGCCGCACAAAACCAAAGAATTTCCTCAAAGTGCCAGCACGTCATTTGCATAAGTGGTCTTATTTGCATAAATATTTGCATAATGTTACCATACACTAACTTTTAGTAAACATGTCTCTTAATGAGTGTATGGATAAAGAAAGACTAAAAGATTTCTACATTACTATAATCCAGTGCCAACCGCCAGGCACATTAGGAACTACTACAAACGCTGCCCATTTAGAACCCATAGCAAACCCGCCGTATCCTGACAGCATTACCAGGACTCACAAAGCACCATACCCTACCTATCAAAAGGCAACACTGCAAATATTAAACCAATACATTTCAGTGAATACTGGGGAAAGAGAACAAGTGGCAACGTCAAATAGGAATTTCCTCTTGTACCAAACAAAGCGCAGATGTTAATGATGCACATTTCCCAGAGCTGACATATTCCAGTTAATAAATTCAAAATAAAGAGATATCGTTCTACCTTTTGTGCATTTTTTTTCAGTTGCAATTGGTCCAGCCATTTTCTTCTGGTTTCTTCATGTTTTCTGCTAACTCTCCATCGTCTGCTGTCCATTTGTCCTTTCTTCTCTCTTCTAGTTTTTTTTCCATTCTCTCTCTCTCTACATCTGCTTTAACATACTAATCTTTCTCCTTTTGCTCTTTCCTCATTCCTATTTCATCCACACAAATTTTAACCCCTCCATCCTCAATCCCCAATTACTCTCCCAATACCTGGCCAATTGTAGATTTTTCATCCCTCCTACACAAAATATTTTTCCCCTCTCCATTTTACTCTCCCAGCCCCATCCCATTCTAATCCTCCCCCAACATCAGCTCCCTTCTAGTTCCAGTCTCACCCAGCATCCATTCCCTTCTTCAAGCCCCCCACTTCCCCTCAGCCCATTTCCATTCCAAGCCCCGTCCCCATCAGCTATTTGCAGTTCAAGCCCCCCACTTCCCCTCAGCCCATTTCCATTCCAAGCCCCATCCCCAACAGCTATTTGCAGTTCAAGCCCCCTTCCACTCAGCCCATTTCCAGTCCTAGCAACCCCCCCAACCCATTACCAGTCCTAGCCCCCCATAGCCCACTCCCAGTCCTAATCCCACCAGCCCATTTCCAGTCCTAACCTCCCCATCAGCCCACTCCCAGTCCTAATCCCCCATCACTCAATTTTTAGTTTAAGCCCCCCCAGCGCCTATCACCACTCCTAACCCCCCCAGCGCCCATCACCACTCCTACCCCCCCAGCCCAGCGCCCATCACCACTCCTAACCCTCCCAGCCAGCCCAGTGCCCATCACCACTCCTAACCCCCCCCAGCCAGCCCAGTGTCCATCACCACTCCTAACCCCCCAGCCCAGTGCCCATCACCACTCCTAACCCCCCCACCCCAGCCCATCACTACTCCTAACACCCCCCAGCCCAGCCCAGCCCATCACTACTCCTAACCCCCCCCAGCCCAGCCCAGCCAATCACCACTCCTAACCCCCCTCCCAGCCCAGCCAATCACCACTCCTAACCCCTCAGCCCAGCCCAGCCCATCACCACTCCTAACCCCCCCAGCCCAGCCCAGCCCATCACCACTCCTAACCCCCCCTCCAGCCCATCACCACTCCTAACCCCCCCAGCCCAGCCCAGCCCAGCCCATCACCACTCCTAACCCCCCCCAGCCCAGCCCAGCCCAGCCCATCACCACTCCTAACCCCCCCCCCCCAGCCCAGCCCAGCCCAGGGAAAATTAAAAAAAAAAGAAAACCTGTCTGCTGCCGCTGTCGGGGCCGCCGCGGCAGAATCGAGCGTGTCGCGGGGCCCCCCTGTACCCACCCGGCAGAGCCTGTCCTCCCCGTAGCAGCTCTCTCTTTGGAGCTGCAGTCAGACGCGCCGGCTTGCAGAGCGCGAGGGAAGAGTTCCCTCGCTGCTCTGTTAAGCCCGCGGGGGCTGATGGGAAGTTCCCATCAGCCCCCGCGGGCTTAACAGAGTCGCGAAAGGGAAACTCGTCCCTTCGCGCTCTGCAAGCCGGCGCGTCTGACTCAGCTCCAAAGAGAGAGCTGCTCAGGGGAGGACAGGCTCTGCCGGTGGGTACAGGGGGGCCCCGCGGCACGCTCGATTCTGCCGCGGCGGCCCCGACAACGGCAGCAGACAGGGTTGTTTTTTTTTTTTCGATTGCGGACCTTCCCGCGTGCCAGCTGCAAGGCCTTCGCGTGCCACAGCTGGCACGCGTGCCATAGGTTCGCCATCGCTGATATAGTGTATCTGGACTTTCAGAAAGCCTTTGACAAGGTCCTTCATCAGAGACTTTTGGCAAAACTAGAGTGTCATGTGATAGGAGGCAGTGTACTATTGTGGATCAGGAACTGGTTAAAAGATAGAAAGCAGGGGGTAGGGCTAAATGGCCAATTTTCCCAATGGAGAAAGATTAGTGGTGTAACACAGGGATCTGTGCTGGGTCCGTTGCTTTTTGACATATTCATAAATGACCTGAAAAAGGGAATAACGAGTGAGGTTATCAAATTTGCAGATGACACAAAACTATTTAAAGTTGTTAAAACCCAAGAGGATTGTGGAAAATTGCAAGAGGATCTTGATAAATTAGAAGACTGATCATCAAAATGGCAGATGAAATTTGATGTGGACAAGTACAAAATTATGCACCTATGGAAGAACAACCCAAACTATGGTTACACAATGCAAGGTTCCACATTAGGAAACACCACCCAGGAAGAAGATTTAGGTGTCATTGTGGATAACATGTTAAAATCCTTGGCCCAGTGTGCAGCGGTGGCCAAGAGAGCAAATAGAATGCTGGGTATCATAAGAAAAGGAATGGAAAATAAAACAAAAGATATTATGATGCCTCTATATCGTTCCATGGTGAGACCGCACCTTGAATATTGTGTGTAAGTCTGGTCGCCGTATCTTAAAAAGGATATAGCATTATTAGAAAAGGTTCAGAGAAGAGCCACCAAAATGATAAAGGGGATGGAAGGGTACTCCTATGAAGAAAGGCTAAAAAGGTTAGGGCTCTTTAACCTGGAAAAGAGACGGCTGAGGGGAGATATCATAGAAGTCTATAAATTAATGGAGTGGAACGGTTAAACGTAGATCGATTGTTTACGTTATCAGAATATAGAAAGACTAGGGGACATGCAATGAAGCTACAGGGAAAACTATTTAAGACTTATAAAAGAAAATATTTTTTCACTCAACGTGTAAATCAAACTCTGGAATTTGTTACCAGAGGATGTAGTAAAGGCTATTAGTGTAGCTGGGTTTAAAAAAGATTTGGACAAGTTCCTGGAGGATAGGTCCATAAACCATTATTAAGAAGGGACCCAGGATATCAATGCTTGACCCAATACAAGCATTGTGGAACCTGTCTCTTTTGGAGAAACTGCTAGGTACGTATGACCTAGATTGGCCACTTTTGGAAACAGGATACTGGGCTTGATGGACCTTGGTCTGACCCAGTATGGCATATCTTAAGTTCTTATGTTAGTATAAAAACTGGGATATTGCCAGGACATGATTATTCCAACAACCAATAAGGGAAACCCAAATCTAGTATATTTTTGTCGGAACTTACACCTTGAAGAAAAACATTTTCCTTCTCGCAGTGTGATGTTCCTTTTTATTCTTTAAATCGGGACAGAACCCTATTTAAAGAATAAAAAGTAACATCATTCCACGAACAAGTAACCCAACGTTGCGTTTCGAAACATAGACCCTCTTGGCTCATCTTCAAACTTCGTTGCTGCTAATTAGACCCGGAAAACAGTGTTCTTTAAATTCCATGCATTGATCACATGACTAGTCCAGAACCAATGGAAACAAATACAACTAACCACTCTCCCAAAAACTGGGATTTACAAAATACTCCACCAATCCAGGGAGGAGTTTAAACCCGCAGGTGACAAATAATCCAAAGTGTAGTTCCAAAACAGTTCACGATAACGCAAACAAAAATCTCGATCACCCCCTCTTTCCTTTATTGGTATATGATCCAAAACTCTCCATCGTAAATCAGCAAATTGATGTTGAGGTTCCTGGCAATGTGCAACCATTGAGGCTGGCAATACCCCTGTGGTTATATGTGAATGATGTTCCAGTAGCCGCCTCTTCATCGTTCTAGATGTTTTTCCAACATATAATTTCATACACAAACAAAGCATCACATACACCACAAATGATGATTGACATGTAGTGTAGAACTTACTATATATTTGGCGATGTTGAGAAGGATGTTCCCATACTTCACTTTCCAAATTTTGTGCACAGAAGTCACATTTAGTACATTGGAAATGCCCTCGTTTCAACCTCAGGAGGTAAACCACCATTGTGAACCACCCAATCTGTCACATTGTGACTTTTCTTTGATTAATACAAAAATATTTAAAGCCTGAAGGAGAATTTTACCGGGATTAGTGTCTCCTTAGCACCTGTTGGGGTTGCGTCCCCATTTAAAGAATAAAAAGGAACATCACACTGCGAGAAGGAAAAACTTTTTTTTCAAGGTGTAAGTTCCAAAAAAATATACTAGATTTGGGTTTCTCTTATTGTTTGTTGGAATTAATTTGTGGGAAACACATTTGGGTTTATGGGTTAGGACATGATTATTGGCACCCTTATAAACAATTCAAATCAGTTTGAACAGAAGAACCACATTCCCACTGCAGTAAAATTAGACACACCTGTGATCAATTGTCTGCACTCACATTACTTGAATCAACCAATGAAAGATGACTCTAATGTTTAAAATGGCCACATTCACTCCCTGTTCCATTTTCACAATGGTAAAGACAAGAGAGTTGCCTGGGACCATCAGAAAAGCCATTATCGGTAAACATGAAACTTCAAAGGGGTACAAGGCCATCTCCAAAGACCTTGGAATTCCTCTGTTTACAGTTTGAAATTATACTAAGAAGTGTTCTGCTCATGGAACTGTCAAACTCCCAGGGGTGGTGGAAAGAAGAAAATTAATCCACAAAGTTTTCGAAGGTTAGTGCGTACTGTTGGAAAAACATGTACATTATCCAAAAAGCTTAACGCTGATATGGAGCAATCTGGAGTGGTGGTTTCATCCCACACCATATTCCATAAGAACATAAGTTCCTGTTCGTGTAACCAGGCTAGTCCCGGACCTCTGGGTTCCCTATCTCATCCAGCAGCTTTGGAGACTGAGAAAACTCCTCCTCTTTTTTATGATGTCACCAGTATATCCATTCGGGATCTGCCTCCTGCCATCAGTTACCTCAGTCTCCAAGCAGCTTGTGAGATAGGAGCCCGGAGTCCCGGGCTCACTGGAGAGACAATTGAGTTGGTTTTTGGGGTTTTTCTCTGGTTTGCACTGCTGAATTTGGTTCTGGGGCAGGGTAGCCCTTGCTAAACGGTACTGTCTCTTTAAGGGCATTAGGGCAGGCGTCTCGCTTACCTTTTCCCCCTGCCTCCTTCTCTCCTTCACTTCATTTGGTTTGCCTTTGTTATTTCTCTTTTGTGTCCCCTTCTTGCTTCGGCTTTGCTGCAAGGCTTCCTTTATTCTTTTATTATTTTTGGTCAGTACCTGGGGTTTGGCCGCATCGAGGAGAGGAACGCATTTCGGACCGGCCTAGCCAGCGCCACACAGAAGCCTGCCTGTAAGCGCGCTGGCAGGCTCGGGAATTTTACCACCTGCGTTTCACGGAGCAGACTGCGAGAGGGGACAGTCTTCTTCTCCGTGGCGGCTCAGCGAGGCACTGTGGTCTCTGGGTGTGCGTTCCACTGCAGCTGCATTGCACGCGGCGCTTCCAGGTAAGGGGGCTTGACTTTAGCTGTTTCTATCAAGAAATCTTTTTGGCACGCTGCTCCGCGTGCCGGGCCTACCCGCGTGGTGCTCGCGGCCCGGTTAACTGTTTTCTTCCTCTGTCTGCTCTGCCCGGGGGCCCTCCTTTGTTTTTATTACTACTCCGGAGGGGCTTTTTGTTTTGAGTTGCGATTCCTTAGGCCACTCGGGTGTGCGCTTGGAAAAAAAAAAAAAAAACCGGCGACATCGCTCTCGAGAGCTCCAGTTTAGCTCGCAGCCATTTTAAGCAGCTCAGAGGGGACCTTACCCTCTGCCTCTACTCCTGCGAGCTGACATGTCTTCTAAACCACTCTGTCTGGTTTGTGGTTTAAGGAAGAGCTCCTCAGGCGTCTGTAAGGCCTGTGTTAAAGATTCTTCGGGCCTGGACCCCTCTAGAAGTGACAGAGAGGAGGCCCACCTGGATGAGCCCGGCGGTCCTTCCGTACCGGTGGTGGAGGCGGTCCGGGAGGAGCCTGTGGCAGGACCTTCTTCAGCACCGGATGGGGGTGGACCTGCTGTTCCGTTGCCCAAGGACTGGACTACTATATTTTCCAACGATTTTGTCCTGTTTTTGCAGAACGCATTTCTTGCGGGTCCACATCACGGGCAGCGGCAGGAACCCGTGGCGGGGTTAAAAAGAGCTGCCATGTCTTCCCTAGCCGAGGAGCCCGCTGTCCGGCCCAAGCGGCAACGGACTGAAGCATCATCGGCAGGTGGTTCTGTGGCCTCTGAGGGTCAGTTGTCCGAGGAGGAAGTCCGTGACTTAGAAGCAGAAGAGGAGCTTGAAGAAGGAGAACTTTCGGAAAAGTAAGATCAGGCCAGGGTAGTTCGCGTGTTCCGCAAGGAGGAACTGCCTGCGCTTATAGCAGAATCCCTTAAAGTCCTCAATATGCCGTTCCCGGTGCATCGGAGGATGAGACTCTGGAAGATCCTTTGCTGCAGGTGTTCCGCAAGTCTCAACGGGCGTTCCCGGTACACAGGGTCTTCCGGGAAATGATTCAGGAGGAGTGGAACGTCCCAGAAGCTCCCATGAAGGGGTCGCGGGTCATGGGCCGCCTGTATCCCCTGCTGGATCAGGATAGAGAAGTGTTTAAGTCCCCCAAGGTTGATGCAGCCGTCGCAGCGGTTACTAAGAAAACTACCATCCCCGTGGAGGGTAGTGCAGCTCTCAAGGATCCGCAGGATCGGAAATTGGAGGTGCTCTTGCGCCAGATTTTCGATGTCAATGCCTTGTCCCTCCAGGCTGCCATGTGTGGGGCCTGGGTGGCTAGAGCCTGTCTTCGCTGGGCCCAGCGGGTGCACGGTGACCAGGAACCCGACGGGCCCGGTGAACTTGCTAAGTTAGAATCGGGAGCAGCCTACTTGGCCGACCTGCAGTATGACTTGATGCGTAGTCTAGCCAACAGCATGGCGTCCGCTATAGCGGCCCGCCGTTACTTGTGGCTTCGTAACTGGGCCGCGGACGCTTCTTCTAAGGCTCGTCTCAGCAAACTTCCCTTTAAAGGGAGGCAGTTGTTTGGCGAGGACTTGGAGAAGTTGGTCAAAGATCTCGGCGAGTCTAAGGGCGGCAAGCTACCCGAGGATAAAGCCAAGCCGGCCCGCCCCTTTCAGGGGGGTAGAGGCCAGCCCCGTGATTTTCGACGATTTCGGTCGCAGAGATTCTTTCCCAGTCAGCGGAGCCGCTACCCTGGTAAGAACCAGGGCTTCCGGGGGTTTCGGGGGGCAGGCAGAGGGTTTGGTCCTGCCTCATCCTCTACCTTCCCGGCCAAAAAGCAACAATGAGATGCGGGGGGCCCAGGCAAGCTTGGTGCCGGTGGGAGGCCGGTTGCAAGGTTTTTATCCTGCCTGGGTCCGGGTAACGTCAGATCAGTGGGTCCTGGACGTGATTCGCCACGGTTATGCGTTGGAGTTGCGGAAGCCCGTCCGCCCGGCATTCGTGCGGTCCCCCGCAAAGTCGCCTTCCAAGATCGCGTCTATGCGAGTTACCGTTCAAAGGTTGTTACAGCTCAGGGCTATCGTGCCGGTCCCCTCGGACCAATGCGGAGAAGGTCGGTACTCCATTTACTTTGTGGTCCCGAAGAAGGGCGGCGGGGACCGCCCCATCCTCGACCTCAAAGGTGTAAACCGGTGTCTCCGCGTGTCGCATTTCCACATGGAGACACTGCGTTCTGTGATAGTGGCGGTCCAAAAGGGGGAGTTTCTTACCTCTCTGGACTTGTCGGAGGCTTACCTCCACATTCCCATCCGTCAGGATCACCATCAATTTCTCAGATTCGCTGTGCCGTTCGGACATTTTCAATTTCGCGCCCTGCCGTTCGGCTTGGCGACGGCGCCACGCACCTTCACGAAAGTCATGGTGGTGGTGGCGGCGGCCCTCCGGAAGGAAGGTATTCTGGTACACCCCTACCTCGACGACTGGTTGATTCGAGCGAAGTCACGTGCCGAGAGCGTGGCAGTCACGGCTCGGGTGGTGGCTTTTCTGGAGGAACTTGGCTGGGTGGTCAACCTGGCGAAGAGTCATTTAACGCCTTCGCAGAACCTCGAATATCTCGGGGCTCGTTTCGACACAAAGCTCGGGAAGGTGTTCCTCACGACCGTCCGGGCGCGGAACCTCCGCCGGTTGGTGGTTCGATTCCTGCGGCTCCGCGCGCCGTCGGCCTGGCGCTATCTTCAGTTGCTGGGGACGATGGCCGCGGCCATAGAGACGGTGCCCTGGGCGAGGGCGCACATGCGACCCTTACAACGGTCTTTACTCCGCCGGTGGTCGCATCAGGAGGATCCGCTGTCCCGGACTCTCCCCTGTCCGCCTGTGACGCGCAGGTCCCTCCGGTGGTGGTTGTGTCCGACCTCCCTCGCGAGGGGACAGCCGTTGGTGGCTCCGTCTTGGATCACAGTGATGACCGATGCCAGTCTCTCCGGCTGGGGTGCGCACTGCCAAGGCCGCTTCGCGCAAGGGGTTTGGTCTCCTCAAGAACGGACCTGGTCCATCAACCGGCTGGAGTTGAGAGCAATCTTCCTAGCGCTTCTATCGTTCCAGTCACTGCTTCAGGATGCGGAGGTTCGCGTGTTTTCAGACAATGCATCCGCGGTGGCTTACGTCAACAGACAAGGGGGCACCTCCAGCATCCCGCTGGAGGACGAGGCGGCGGTTCTGTGTGCTTGGGCGGAAGAAAATCTACTGGCCCTGTCAGCGGCGCATGTGGCCGGGGTCGACAACGTGCAAGCGGATTTTCTCAGTCGCTTTCGGGTGGACCCAGGGGAATGGAGCCTCCATCCCGAAGTCTTCCAGTTGCTCGTCCGCAGGTGGGGCTTGCCCACCATGGACCTCATGGCGACGTTCGCCTCGGCGAAGGTGGAGCGCTTCTTCAGCAGGCAGCGGGAGCGCATGTCGGAGGGTCTCGATGCCCTCAGCCAGTCTTGGCCGCCGGACCAGCTCCTGTACGTCTTCCCTCCGTGGGTTCTCGTCAGCAGAGTTCTTCAGCGGGTGCAGAGGTACCCCGGACGCGTCGTCCTGATTGCCCCAGATTGGCCGCGCAGACCTTGGTACGCAGATCTGGTGAGACTTCTGGTGGCGAAGCCGTGGAGGCTTCCGAGTCGGCCGGACCTCCTGTCGCAGGGGCCCCTTCTCATGCCGCACGTGGGTCGGTTCTCGCTTACGGCTTGGCTCTTGAGCGGGCACGGTTACGACAAAGGGGTTACTCGACCCCCGTTATCTCCACCCTGTTGAGCGCCAGAAAACGGTCTACGTCCTTAGCCTACGTGAGAGTCTGGCGTGTCTTTGAGGCTTGGTGCGCGGACCGGCGGTATGTGGCTTTGCGATCCTCCATTCCTCAGATCTTGGATTTTCTTCAGCATGGCTTCGAGAAAGGTCTCGCTCCGGCGTCCTTGCGTGTGCAAGTCGCCGCTTTGTCCTGTTACAGAGGGAAGATCGGGGGACAATCGCTTGCGTGTCACGGTGATGTGAAGCGTTTTCTCCGGGCAGGGTCGCTCCTGCGGCCTCCGGCACGTCCCGTGGTGCCTCAGTGGCATCTTCCCTCCGTCCTCGACGCCTTGCAGGGCGAGCCCTTCGAGCCTCTCTCCCGGGTGTCGCTGAAAGATCTCACTTTGAAGGTGGTGTTTCTCGTGGCCATCTGTTCAGCGCGAAGAATTTCTGAATTGCAGGCTCTTTCTTGCAGGGAGCCCTATTTGGTATTTTTCTCTTCCAAGGTGGTCCTCCGGACAGTCCCGTCCTTTCTTCCTAAGGTGGTTTCCCCTTTTCATATGAATCAGGAGATTTCATTGCCAGTTTTTTCGCGCCGCTCGGCGGACTATGGCGGCAATTTTCACAGTTTGGATGCTCGTCGGGCCTTAAAGAAGTATCTTGCTCGGACGGCTAGTTTCCGTAAGTCCGACAGGCTCTTCGTTCTTTTTGCCGGTCCGCGGAAGGGCGAAGCTGCTTCCAAAGCATCCATAGCCCGATGGATTAAAGAGGCTATTGCTTCCGCGTATATGCTCAAAGGCAAGTCGGTCCCGATTGGTCTTCGGGCTCATTCTACCAGGGCGCAAGCGTCTTCCTGGGCGGAGTTTCGGTGGGTTCCGCCACTGGAGATTTGCAAGGCGGCCGTGTGGTCCTCCTTAAACACCTTTGCCAGACATTATCGCCTGGACGTCCAAGGAGCAGCGGATACTGCCTTCGGGTCCGCGGTGCTTCGGGCTGGTGTTTCAGGACCCTCCCATACTTGACTGGTTTACTGCTCTGGTACTTACCCAGAGGTCCGGGACTAGCCTGGTTACACGAACAGGAAGGTGAAATTAGACTTACCTGCTAATTGTAGTTCCTGGAGTGTAGCCAGGCTAGTCCCGTATCCCTACCCTGGAGCTATCATGTGTTTTCTCGCCTGACGTGTTTGCCGCATGAGTCTTGATGGCATTTACTGGTAAGGATTCCTTCTGTTTTTGCGGGCACATGGGCTCTGGGGGGTGCGTGCATAGTGGTCTGTCTGTGGGGCTTTCTTTCTTTCTTCCTTGCTCTTAAGGGGGAAGCCTGCTTCTCTTAAAGTTGCTGATATCAGAGTTTTCTGATATGTCTATACATTTGTTACTTGCTTAATATAGCGGGTTAAGCCAAAATTCTTTTTAGTGTTTATACGCTTACTTGTGTCTCCGGTGAGTCTGCTTTGTCAATAGGTTACTGATGGCAGGAGGCAGATCCCAAATGGATATACCGGTGACATCATAAAAAAGAGGAGGAGTTTTCTCAGTCTCCAAAGCTGCTGGATGAGATAGGGAACCCAGAGGTCCGGGACTAGCCTGGCTACACTCCAGGAACTACAATTAGCAGGTAAGTCTAATTTCACCATATGCCATACTAGATCAGACCAAGGTCAATCACGCCCTGTATCCTATTTCCAACAGTGGCCAATCCAGGTCACAAGTACCTAGCAGGTTCCCAAAAAGACACATAGGGTTTCACAATGCTTGTATTGGGATAAGCAGTGGATTTCCTGGGTCCTCTATATTAATGGTTTATGGACCTTTCCTCCAGGAATTTGTCCAAATCTTTTTTAAACCCAGCTACACTAATGGCTTTTACTACATTCTTCGGTAACGAATTCCAGAGTTTGAATAAACGTTGAGTGAAAAAATATTTTCTCTTATTAGTCTTAAACAGGTTACGCTGTAACTTCATTGCATATCCCCTATCCTTTCTACTTTTTGATGGCATAAACAATTAATCGATCTATGTTTATCTGTTCCACTCCATTCATTAATTTATTGACCACTATCATATTTTCCCTCAGTTGTCTCTTTTCCAGGTTGAAGAACCCTAACCTTTTTAAGTCTTTCCTCATAGGGGTATCCTTCCATCCCCTTTACCATTTTGATGGCTCTTCTCTGTACCTTTTCTAATTCCACTATCAAGGCGGTCGCACTATGGAACAATACAGAGGTATTATAATATCCTTGGTTTTATTCTCATTCATTTCCTTATGATTACTAGCATTCTATTTGCCTTCTTAGCTGCCACTGCATAGTGGGCAGAGGGTTTCAACGTGTTACCCACGATGACACCTAAATCTTTTTCCTGGGCTATGGTTCTTAATGTGGAACCTTGCATAGTATAATGATAACTTTGCACTTGTTCACATTAAATTTCGTCTGCCATTTGGACGTCCAGTCTTCCAGTTTATCCATGTCCTCTTGCAATTTTTCATAATCCTCTTAGGTTTTAACAACTTTGAATAATTTTGTGTCATCTGCAAATTTGATTACTCACTCGTTATTCCCATTTCCAGGTCATTCAGAAATATGTTGAAAGCAGCAGACCAAGAACAGATCCCTGGTGTACTCCACAATTCACCTTTCTCTATTGGGAAAATTGGCCATTTAGCCCTACCCTCTGCTTTCTATCTTTTAACCAGTTCCTGATCCACAATCATACACTGCCTTCTATCCTATGACTTTTTTAAATTTCTCCAAGACCACCCTCATGAGGGACCTTGTCAAAGGCTTTCTGAAAATCCAGGCACACTATATCGACTGACTCACCTTTCTCCACCTGTTTATTCACACCTTCAAAAAAATAGCAGATTAGTAAGACAAAACCTTCCTTGACTAAAGCCATGTTGGCTTTCTCTCATTAAATCATTTTGCCCTTTACTGACATCAGGCTCACTGGTCTGTAGTTTCCCGGATCACTCCTGGAACCCTTCTTAAAATCTAGAGGCAATTAAGGGCAAGGAATTTGCAATTCCTGAATTTTGCTGTGATGCCGCTTCTGTCCTCCTTCGAGCTGCTGAGGAAGTATTTGAAAGGAATTCTGTTAGTAATGTTGATGTGTTAGTTATTTCTACATTATTTTATGTTTCCAAGGGGACTTGGGTTGAAGCGGCTGAAGGAGAGATGTTGGATTCCATCGCTTCTCTGGATGGCCTTGATTTGACCGCTTTTCTTGATTCCTCTCAGGACATTGTCTCTGAGAGGGCGACTCTGCTGCTCACTTTTGGATCGGAGGCTGATAAGATTGCCGTCTTGAAATTATACTTCTCTAAAAAGTCTCTTGCCTTTTTGTGACCAGCCGATAAACATTTTTCCTGATGTTGCCAGGCCTACACAAATGTGTAGGAAGGCTTTCTTGCAGTTGCGGTCTAAAGTCTTGGCTATCGGAGCCACATTCTATTTCCGTTTCTACTGTAAGTGTGTGGTTACCTATGCTGGCAATATGTTTGTGTTCACAGATGTTTCCCATTTGGAAAATTTTTCTTCGGGACAAATCAGTGGATTAGTATGAGTACTTGTAGACTTGTGTATACTCTTGACTCTTGTTCTGTTTTTGACTGGGGTTGGTTTAGGTAAGAACATAACATGAGGACATAAGATATGCCATACCGGGTCAGACCCATATCCATCAAGCCCAGTATCCCGTTTCCAACAATGGCCAATCTAGGTCACAAGTACCTAGCAGTTTCACTGAAGGACACAGGTTCCACAATGCTTGTAATGGGGCAAGCAGTGGATTTTCCAGGTCCCCTTTAATGGTTTATGGACCTTTCCTGCAGGAACTTGTATTAATACAAGATATTAATACATTTGTTCTCTTCTGCTTCTATTTATTTATTTAATTTATTTATTTAACTTTTCTTCTATACCGCGCTATTCAGATCAGTGCGGTGTAGATTCGAACATAACTTATTACAATGCAGCAAGCCAAATTGTAATTACATTGAACAGGGTAATAACTTGGGTATAAACTGGGGAAACTATTTACATTTAATATACACTGGTGCATACGTTCCTAGATCTAGGTAATTTGGGTCAGGGAGAATCAAGCTGGCTATCCATTTTCTTGCAGGGTATGCTTGTTGGGGCGGTTTGGACGGGTAGATAGTGTTCGTTGCCTGCTTTCCAGAGTTAGATTCAGGGTAGTATATTAGGAACAAATGATGTTTCAGCTCTTTTCTGAATAGGGCCAGGTTTGTGATGGTTCGAATATCTGTGGGGAGGGCATTCCATGCTCTAGGCGCATATATCATGAAGGCCCTGTTGACCATTGCCTTTGTGCATTTTGTCATTACTTTAGGGACCTCTAATGTGTTCGTCATTGTGGATCTTCTGTTTCTATTATCCGGTATGCTGTGAATCAATTTGCTGATGGGCGTGGGGGGCTGATTATTTAGTGCTTTGAAGGTCAGGACCAGAATCTTGTAATGGATTCTGGCCTGTACAGGTAACCAGTGGAGTTTCTTCAAAACTGGCGTTATGTGGTCCGTCCTTGATACTCCTACTAGAACTCTCGCAGCTGAGTTCGTCGCAAGCTGGAGCGGACTTAGCGTTGTCTGTGGGAGTCCATGAAGGATTACGTTAGCGAAATCCAGGTGTGGGATCACTAAGTCTTGGTAAATCGTTCGGTAGTCAGCAAGGTCAAGCAGTGGTTGTAGATGTCGTAATATTCGTATCTTATTGTATACTGCTTTCACAGTATTTTCTATATGTGTTTTCATGTCCAGCCGTTGGTCGAGTGTAATGCCTAGGTAGCGAATTGTGGATTTGGTTTTCAGCTCAGCATTGTTGACTTGTAATGAAGATGGTGGGGTAAAATCCTGGTTCCGCGTGATGAAAAGGACATCCGTTTTGCTGTGGTTGATCCGTAGGTTTTGAATGAGGAGCCAATCTGCTACTACTTCAAAACATCTTATTATTGGTGAGAAATCTGGCCGGTCAATCGTAAATGGTATGTATAGCAGGATATCGTCTGCATAGGCAAGACAATTGACGTTGAAAGCTCGGATCAAGGCACAGATGGGCTGCATATAGATGTTAAATATCAATGCAGATAGTGAGGATCCCTGCGGCACCCCTTGTTTTTGTAGAAATGGCTCTGAGGTCGTGGAGCCGGTCCTCACTTGTTGCCATCTGTCGGACAGGTATGATTTGCACCAATTTAGTGCTGTGCCTTGTATCCCTTTTTCTTCAAGGCGCTTTATTAGTATCTCATGGCTCACTGAGTCTAAGGCCGCTGCGATGTCCATAAAGATGAGGACAAATCCTTGGTGAATGTTGTCAATTCCTGAGACTAGGTTATTGAAGAGGGTAGTCAGCAAGGTGTCCACACCGTGTGCTTCCCTGAAACCGTGTTGGGATGGATCCAGCGGGGCTTCAGTATCGACATGTTGTTGGATTTGTCGCTGGACTACCTTTTAGATTATTTTGGCAAGCAGGGGGATGCTTGAAATTGGTCTGTAGAATTCAACCTTGGATGGGTCCAGTCTGCTGTTTTTCAAGAGTGGTCTGATTGATGTGTGTTTTAAGCTCTGTGGAAAAGATCCCATTGAGAGGGATTGATTCAGTATTTTGGTCAGGAATTGGCTTAGGTTGCGACGTAGCTCTTTTATCCAGAGAGCTGGACAAGGATCATTGGGTGCAGTGGTGAGGTTGATAGAGGCAATAGTGTCTTCAACCTCTTTGCTAGATATCTCATTGAATTTGAGCAAAGGTGTTGGCTGTGGGATTTTTTGCGGAGTGGTGTGGTTTGTGGCGGTTGTGTTCTTGTCCGTCCGGATCATCTTTGATTGCAGATAGTCGGAGTAGTCCTGCGGCTGTGGCATGTGTGGTTGATCTGATGCTGGATCTCCTGTTAGGGTCTTTACAATCTTGAATAAGTCATGTGGCTTGTTTATTGATCGGTTTAGTATGTCCGTATGGTATTGCTGCTTCTTCTCCATTATTTCCTCTCTGTGTGTTTTTAAGTATGAGGTGTATGCATGCTGTGCTTCGGTGGATTGAGTTCGGCGCCAGTGTGTCTCGAGCTTGCGTAGGTGGAGGAGTGATGCTCGCAGTTCTATAGAGTACCATGGTGCGTGTTCTCGTTTCCTTGGTTTCTTGCTTGTGGGTGGGAGGCAGGCGATGGCTTTGAGGCTGTCGTTCCAGTTAGATACCATTTCATCTGGATCGAGGGTTGTGTTGATAAATAGAGGGAGGACTTTCTCCAGAATTTCTTCTCTGTCAAAGGGCCGAAAATGTTTTGCTGGTGTTCTGAGGAGGGTATTGGCTTTGTTGCTGTTCTGGTTATGGCGGGTAGTAGTTATGTAGAATCTGAGCAGGCTATGGTCGGACCAGGGTACTGGCGTTATAGATAGCGTCAGGCCTTGGGTTGTGTCAGCCTCTGTTTGTGGGGTGAAGATCAAATCTAGTTTACTTCCCTTCACGTGTGTGGGAGAATCGACAAGTTGTTTGTAACCCAGCTCGTCAAGTGCTTCAAGGAAGGCAGTCACTTGGATGTCTTGTAGGGAAGGCAGGTTGAAGTTACCTAGTAGCCAGTTCGGGGTTTGTGGATTGTTTGTATTGCAGGCGAGGTCAATTATTGTCGAGAGATCTTCTGGTGATGGTGTCGGTGCTCGGTAAAGTAAGTTGATCGTGCAGTGATCGTTTACTATGGTGATTGTATCCAGGTGGGTTGAGCTGGCGGCATTGCTCAGTTTAAATTGAAGTTCGGCTTTGGCAAGGATGAGTGCCCCACCTCCCCTCTGGTTGATCCTGTGGCAGGCGTAGGGTAAGAAGTCTGGAGGTAACATCTGGTTGATGAGTACGTTGTCACAGTTGGATAGCCAAGTTTCATGATGGGGGCTAAAGTATCTATTTGCATTTTTTTGCATATTTTTCTAATTTCTAATGGTAGCAGGTTCTGCTTTTCTTATATACATTGTATATGTATTTTGGTTAAAATTTTAATTTAAAAAAAATTGGCATTACATTGGCCATTCGCCAATCTTCAGGTATTACAGATGATTTTAATGGTTATTCACAGATTACAAATAGTAGGTCTGCAGTCTCATATTTTAGTTCTTTCAACACCCTTGGATGTATACCATCCGGTCCAAGTGATTTGCTGCTCTTTAAATTATCAAATAGTTGTAAAACATCTTCCCAGTTAATTGATATTTCTTTAAATTCTTTTGATGCATCACCTTTAAATACCATTTCAGTCATGCTGCACACCAGACAAAGAAGGACTTAATGGGCAAAGGCCAAGAAGGATCTCGCTGCTCAAAAATAGACCTAAGGCACGCCTGATCTTTCCCCAAACCCACCTTGAGAAACCACAATCCTTCTGGGAAAATGTTCTGTGGACAGATGAAGCCAAACTTGAGCTCTTTAGCAATGCAGACCAGTGATACATTTATAGGCGAAGAAATGAAGCTTACAAGGGAAAAAACACCCTTCCTACAGTTAAATATGGTAGAGGTTCCATAATGCTATGGGGCTGTTTTGCTGCCTCAGGAACTGGAGGCCTTGACTATATTAAAGGAATCATGAGGTCAGAGGACTACTGAGGTATTTTGGAGTGAAATGTACTAACTAGTCTCCGAAAACTCGGTCTAGGTTGAAGGTCTTGGGTCCTCCAGCAGGACAATGACCCAAAACATACATCCCAAGCTACAAAAGAATGGTTAAAAATGAAAAAAAAATGGACTGTTTTAAACTGGCAAGCAATGAGTCCTGATCTCAGTCCAATCAAGGACCTTTGGAAAGAGCTGAAATCTGCCATTAGTAAAAGGAATCCTGGAAACATTCATGAGCTAGATCAAATCTCAGTTGAAGAGTGGGAGAAATGATCAGCAGACAGATGTACAGAACTTATAGATGGCTACAAGAAATATTTAAAGGCTGACATCACTGCCAAGGGTTGTGGAACCAAATATTAGTGAAGGTGCCATTAATCCTGTCCAGGTCATATTTTGTTTTTTTGTTTTTTTTGTTTTTCTCAGAAATTACTATGTCTACATTTCACAGACATCTTTTTTTTGTTGTATACCTTTGAACATACCATTAAAATATAATGATGACATACAGTTGGAATATTTCCAATTATTTCTCGAGATATTGTACACAAAATACCTAAAATGGAAAGGTGCCAATAATGTTGACCACAACTGTAATTTGGCATGCATTATGGAGCAACTTAGTGAATGGCTTTTCTAATACCTCATATACAGTAATATACTTTTAAGATATGAACAAAGACTAGTCCCGCCACTGAGTCTCAAATATGTTTAACAGACAAGAGTAACAATGGTTCTGAGCTGCTTGAGGAAGAGAACAGTCATTTCTTCTTTGAAGACAGTCTGGAAGTATCTTTGAAATTTGAGTAGGGCAGTGTAGAATCTACCTTTCATCCAGGGGTAATTTCTCTAAATGGGTTAATTTTGCTCATAAAAACCATGAACCTTACTTCTAAGCAAGAGTATGTAGAGTATGATCTCAGTCTCTCAAATTTACTGCTAATGCTTGACATAATACTTGCATCATGCCAAAGAGAGCCACCTCCTGGCATTCGTAAGATATAACATGTATAGGCAATTTATCAAGATGTGCTTGAAAATTCCTCTAAATCAATCTTGTAGCACCCAATACGATAGGAAAAACGTCTGTATACTTTTGCCACATTTTCTTAAACTCCATGTGCATTGCTTAGTACTTAAAGATCTTCTTTTTCTCTACTGGACGCATATAATACTTTATTATCAATGCTGTTCTTGTGTTCTTCACCATAATATCTGGTCTGCTAGCTTCCAGCTTGTTATTGGATGGAATGGGAATGTCCCCCTTTTTTTCCACAATCTTCTTAGGATTATGATGGCAGTGCTTTTCCGATACAGTGATATTGTAATGTTTGCAAAGTTTCTAGTAGATGAGGTGTTTCACCTTATTGTGCCACATTTGCTTTCATATTTCAGTACTTTTTGTGTATTTGGATCTGTAGATGCTGTTAGGTAGGCTTGAAGGCCTATGATAGTAGCTCTGTACATATATCAATTTTTATGGGGCCCATTCCTCCTTCATCTTGAGGAATATGCAGTCTTTGTGTATACTGGTACTTACATATTACCTTGTCGACATGGAGAGGTTTCCTTGTTTATACATTTTGTTTTTCAAGATCTTTAAGTGGCCAGTATACATTTCTCAAGCTATATGACGGTACAAGAGGCACTTTAGTGAATGACTGATGCCTCATATAATATAACTTCAAGATGTGAGCAAAGACTGGTCCAGCTGCTGAGTTTCAAATATGTGTAGCAGAGGTTCTGAGCCACTTGGGGAACGGTATATTGATTGCTCCAGGACCAAGCAGGAAGTCAGTCCTCACATATGGGTGACGTCGGCGCCGACGGAGCCCCCGTGCGGAGCATTTCCCCAGCTTTCAAGGAAAGCCTTTGGGAATGCAGCGCGCATGCGCAGTCCCCTTCCCGCCCAAGGGTGCCATCTTGCTCAGTCTTTCTTTTTCCGCGGAGCCCAACGGACGTGTGAGTTCATGTCACCCGGGAACATAGTAACATAGTAGTTGACGGCAGATAAAGACCAGCATGGTCCATCCAGTCTGCCCAGCAAGATGGCAAGAGTAGGTGCACCTGTCGCTCCGCGCAGGCCACCCCTCCCCATATCCTTGTTCAGGGGTAAACCCACCACTCCATGTAGAATTATCCCTGTAAATAGGTTGTAAATAGTTTCCCTTGTTTATCCAAGTTCCTTTCCCTTGTTATCTGTAAACTCATGTATGTTGAATGTACTGAGATTTTTGTTCTATGTGAACCGCGCTGATGCTGAATAGTGCGGTATATAAGAGAGTATAAATAAATAAATAAATAATGTAGGACATCCCTATTTGTTGAGATGTTATATGGTTCAGAAGTTAGATGGTACCGTTTTATTTTGTTTTTTTCCTATTTCTGTAAAGGGATCCTCTGTGTTTGTCCCATGCCTTTTTGAATTCCGTCACCGTGTTCGCCCCTACCACTTCCATCGGGAGGGCATTCCAAGCATCCACCACCCTTTCAGTGAAAAAATATTTCCTGACATTGCCTTTCAATTTACCCCCTTGCAGTTTCATGTTATGCCCTCTAGTTTTACAGGTTCCCCGTCTTTGGAAGAGGTTTGTTTGTTCATCATTTCTCTTTAAGTATTTAAAGATCTGAATCATATCTCCCCTGTCCCTCCTTTCCTCCAAAGTATACATATTTAGGTCTTCAAGTCTCTTCTCATAAGGCTTCTGACGCAGGCTCCAAATCATTTTGGTCGCCTTCCTCTGAACAGTCTCCAGTCTTTTTACATCCTTTGCAAGATATGGTCTCCAAAACTGAACACAGTATTCCAAGTGAGGCCTCACCAGTGACCTATACAGTGGCATAAGTACCTCTTCTTTTCTGCTGGTAATCCCTCTTTGTATGCAGCCCAACATCCTCCTGGCTTTTGCCACTGCCTTGTCGCACTGTTTTGCCACCTTGAGATCAGCAGAGATAATCACACCAAGGTCTTTTTCCTGAACTGTGCATACCAACCTTTCTCCCCCTATCGCGTACATTTCTCTTGGATTTCTGCTACCCAAGTGCATGACACTGCACTTTTTTGCATTAAATTGTAGTTGCCAAGCTTTAGACCAGTCTTCCAGCTTTTGTAGATCTTTTTTCATGTTAACCACTCCCTCGGGGGGAGTCCACTCTGTTGCAAATTTTTGTGTCGTCTGCAAAAAGACAGACCTTTCCATTCAGTCCTTCAGCAATATCACTCACAAATACATTGAACAGTGCCGGGCCCAGGACCGAACCCTGGGGCACCCCGCTAATCACCTTCCTCTCATCCGAGTGAGCTCCATGTACAATCACCTTCTGACGTCTGTCAGTCAACCAATTTCTAATCCAGTTTACCATCTTGGGACCCATCCCCAAGCTACTGAGTTTGTTGACAAGCCTCCTATGAGGAACAGTATCAAAGGCTTTGCTGAAATCCAGGTAGATGACATCCATTACATGCCCCTGATCTAGTTCCCTGGTCACGCAGTCAAAGAACTCGATCAGATTTGTTTGGCAAGATCGTCCTTCGGTAAAACCATGTTGCCTCGGGTCTTGCAAGCTGTTGGTTTTCAGAAAGTTCACTATTCGCTCTTTCAGGAGTGCCTCCATTACTTTTCCTGCCACCGAGGTAAGGCTCACGGGCCTGTAGTTTGACACTTCTTCCCTGTCACCACTTTTGTGTAGAGGTACGACATCAGCCATTCTCCAGTCCTGAGGAACCTCTCCTGTTTCCAAGGATCTGTTGAAGACATCCTTTAACGGTCCTGCAAGAACCTCTCTGAGCTCTTTCAGTATCCTGGGATGTATCCCATCCGGTCCCATGGCCTTCTCCACTTTCAGTTTAGCAAGTTGTTCTAACACCTCTTTTTCGTGAATGGTGTGGTATCTACTTCATTCCCATTTTTATATTTGGGAGTCACAGCTGGTCCATCCCCAGGATCTTCTTTAGTAAACACAGAGCAGAAGTAATTGTTTAGCAATTTTGCTTTTCCAGTGTCACTTTCCACGAGTCCTTTCCCAGCACTTCTGAGTCCTGCAATTCCAACTCTGATCTTTTTCCTTTCCCGAATATACCTGAAGAAATTTTTGTTGCCACCCTTAACATCTTTAGCCATCTTTTCCTCTGCCTTTGATTTTGCTATCCTTATTACTCTTTTAGACTCTTTGAGTTGGATCCTGTATTCATTTCTGTGTTCTTCTGTCTGCAAGCTTTTGAATTTTGCAAAAGTTGTGTTTTTTGCCTTTATATGAGCAGCCACCTCTTTGGAAAACCAAATAGGTTTCCTTCTCCTCTTGCTTTTATTTACTTTTCTTACATATTTATCTGTTGCTCCTTTTATTGCCTCCTTTAGTTTAGCCCATTGCAATTCCACTTCCTTTATCTCTTCCCACCCCGTCATCTCCTCCTTTACGTACTCTGCCATTTTATTGAAGTCAGTGTATTTGAAGTTTAGGACTCTGAGCTTGCTATGATTGGCCTGTACCATGGCTTTTATTTCAAACCACACCGTGTGATGGTCGCTGTTGCTCACAGGGGCACTCACGCAGACTTTTGACACACTATCACCGTTGGTGAGCACTACATCCAGCGTTGATCTTTCCCTGGTTGGTTCCATCACCATTTGTCTAAATAATGCATCTTGGAGAGCATCCACAATTTTTTTGCTTCTTTCCAGATGTGCAGAAGGAGTGATCCAATCCACATCAGGTAGATTAAAGTTACCCAATATGATTGCTTCCCCCTTTGATGCTATCTTGGCAATATCTATAATCAATTCATTGTCTCTCTCTTCAATTTGAGTCGGAGGTCTATAGACTACAGCAACATGGATGACAGTGCCATCTCCTCTCTCCAACGCAATCCAGAGCGCTTCTTCTTTTCCCCATGTCCCCTGCATTTCAGTAGCTTTAATATTGCTTTTGACATACAAGGCTACTCCTCCTCCTTTTCCATTTTCTCGGTCCCTTCTGAATAGATTATAGCCAGCTATGGCTATATCCCAATCATATGATTCATTAAACCATGTTTCTGCAATGGCCACAATGTCCAAGTCCGTTTCCACCATTAGGGCTTCCAGGTCTGGAATTTTGTTGGCTAAGCTTCGAGCATTTGTGCTCATTGCTTTCCAGCACTTTCCTGGCTTGTGTGTATTTTGCATTGATTTTGTTCTGCCCACTTCCTCCCACATGTTTTTGATGTGTGGTTTAAAAGTGTGGCTGTTTCTGATGTTGTTCTGCTTTTGTTGGGGGTGGCATGCAGATGTTGACCTTCCACATCCGTCACCCCCTTTTCCTAGTTTAAATGCATGTCCACATACTACCTGAATTTTTCATTTAGGATTCTTTTCCCTGTGGAAGAGAGATGTAGTCCATCAGCACAGTATAGTCTCTTGTTGGTCCATCTGTTGTCCCAGTTGCCAATAAATCCGAATCCTTCTTTTCTGCACCAGGTCTGGAGCCATGTATTAAAGCTGTTAATGCGATGCAGTCTTTTTGTCCCCTTACCAAGAACAGGTAGAACCTCTGAGAATGCAACAGTGTTAACAATGGAAAAGTAGATTTTTTTTTCCCGGCTATTTTGGCTTTTTCTGTTCCGGTTCAACGCCGGTTCCTTTTCCCGTCTGGGCTCGGTACATCGGTATCGAATCCGGAGTTTTGATTTTCGGTTTTTGTCCTTCGTGACTAGCGTTCGTGCTCTTTTTATGTTTTCACTGGCAGCCCGGTCTTTTGACTTTGCAGGGGCCCTTTTTCCCCCGATGGCTGCCAGTGGGTTCAAAAAGTGTGATCGGTGCAAGAAACCTATGTCTCTCACCGACACACATGACTGCTGCCTCTGTTGCCTCGGGCCTGCCCGTGGGCCGTGCGGCAAAATGTTGTCGAAGGCACTTCGGAGCCATCAGCATCAACGTGGGAGAATTTTCTCAGCGTCCGCGTCTGGCCGGGCCTGGACTTTGTAAGAGGCCCTGACATCTTGGGAGTCTGACCCCGAGCGCCGTCGGAGTTCCTCTGAGAGGGAGTCTCCCACCTGGGAGCACAGAAGGAAGAAGAAGCTCGCGAGGGCGGCATCGGTGGAGGCTCCTGGATCCTCGAGGGCCAGGTTGCGTAGCCCTGACCGCCGCCACGGGCTCTCAGAGTTGGAGAGGCCGTCCAAGTTACCTCGCGTGGAGCCGGAGTCCCTGAGTCACGTAAGTGCTGTTGTCCTCATGGATTCTCCTCTGGGGGAGCCGACGTCGGGCCTGACGCAGTCGGGGCCCGAGTCGGGGGCTGCTGAGTCTCCTGAGCTTGGACTCAGGTTGACGGCCTTGGAGAGCAGCTTGGCTGCCTTCATGGAACAGGAGAGGGTGCTGATCGCCGGTCTGACTGGTGCATCTGCCCCGACCAACGGGACCTCAACGTCCAAGTCGACCCCGGAGACCAAGCCAATCCTTGAGTCAATGAAGTCTCGAGTCGATCCTCGGTCAAGGTCCCCCTCGACCTCCTGTGCGGGGCCGAGGTCGTCGATGCCGATACCCTCGGCGTCGGGGCGGGTGGCTCCGAGGCCCACACGGCCAGAGCCGCTTGATTCCTCCTCGGAGGAGTTGGTGTGGGAGATGGAGGGCGAGGAGTCCCCGGACACCTTTCGGACCCGCTACGTCCCTTTGGACTCACCGGAGTCCAATCCTCGGAGACGGTCCCCCCCCCCCCCCCCGGAGGATACCCGGTTCTCGGACTTCGTGTGGGACATGGCCAAAGCCTTGACCTTCCTTGCGGACACCGAGGAGGAGCCGAAGAGCTCGATGCCCTCCAGTATGACTTTCCTCCGAAGGAAGCCTTTACTGTACCGGTTCCTCCGATGCTGGAACGGCTGCTCTTCCATATGTGGGAGGCACTAGCCTCGGCGCCAGTTCTTAGCAAACGGGTCTATTCCATTTATCGAGTCCGTAAGAGCCCTGGGTTCCAAAAGGCGCAGCTACTGCACAACTCCATGGTTGTGGAATCGGCCATACACCGCCTGAAGAGTTAGAAGATGCACTCCTCGGTGCCCCCCAGTCGGGAGGCCCGGAACCTGGATGCCCTCGGTAGAAAGTGCTTCCAGGGCTCTATGCTATCTTGCCGTGTCCAGACCTACCAGCTGTACATGGGCATGTACCTACGAAACCTGGCAAAGGAGATTGTTGGGTTCTCAGCTGGCCTCTCCGAGGAACCTTTGCAGAGGTTCAAGGCTTTGTCAACAGGGATCCGAGAGTGCTCAAAGTTTATCTCTCGAGCAGCCTATGATGGCTTCGAGGCTTCGGCCCGGATAGCCGCAGCCGGCATCGGTGCACGCCCTCAGGCCTGGCTGCAGTCATCAGACCTGGAGTCATGGGTGCAGGACAAGTTGGTCGATGTCCCCTGCCAAGGTGAAAACCTTTTCAGTAAGCCCATGACTGAAAAGGCTGCGGAAATCCAGACTGAGACTCTCACCAGGGCAAGGCTATCCAGGAAGACTTTTGCCCCTTTTCAGAAAAAGAAGGGCTCAGGAAAGAAGCCCTTTTTTCAGAGGAAGGGTGCTGCCTACAAATCCTACCCTCAATATCGGGCCTCTCCAGCTCCCCAACAGGGCCAGCAGGCCAAGGGGCAGGGGCATGGGCCCCGTAGGCAGAAGACTCCCAAGCCGCCAGCTCTGGCTCCTGCACAGCAGGGAGTGGGGTTTTGACTCCCACAGCATAGCCTCTTCTCCACAGCTGGCTCTACTCAGCATAGGAGGTCGGCTGACCCCTGTACGCCTACAGGTGGCCAGCCATCACAGGGGATACCTGGGTCCTCAGCATAGTCCAAAAGGGCCACTTGCTCCACTTCCACCAGCTACCCCCTGCTACTTTCCAGGGGAGCCTCCAAGACTCCTTCTGCACAGAAACCTCCTCCTTCAGGAGTTGGCAAGTCTTCTAAAGGAACAGGCGATGGAACCAGTGACTCACCACCTGGAAGGGCAAGGCTTCTACTCCAGGTACTTCCTGGTACCAAAAAGGACAGGAGGCCTCCGTCCTATCCTAGACTTGCGAAACATAAACAAGTTTCTGGAGAGGGAAAAGTTCAAGATGCTTACCCTTGGGATACAGCTGCTCTACCTCCAGCAGGGAGACTGGCTATGTTCCTTAGACCTAAAGGATGCTTATACTCGCATCCTCATTCACCCAGACCACCAACAATATCTCAGATTTGTGGTGGGAGGAAACCATTTTCAGTACAGAGTACTTCCCTTTGGCCTAACTTCCGCCCCCATGGTTTTCACCAAATGCCTGGCGGTGGTGGTGGCCTATCTCAGGAATCAGGGAAGTTTTGTCCTCCCATACCTGGATGACTGGCTCATCAGGGGTCAGTCTCTCCAGGAGGCCAGACAAGCCACTCTTCGCACTGTCTCTCTTCTTCAGCATCTGGGCTTTGTCATAAACTACGCAAAGTCCACTTTGCTCTCCTCACAGAACCTAGAGTTTATAGGGGCAAGATTAGACACCCTGCAGGCAAGAGCTTACTTGCCCGAGGACAGGGCCCACAGACTGATGGACTTGGACAACCAGTTCCAATGCAATTCTCAGGTCTCTGCCAGGCACTTCCTGCGGCTCCTGAGCCACATGGCATCCACGGTACATGTGACTCCGAATGCCCATCTGCACATGCGGGCTGCTCAGTGGTGCCTCAGAGCTCAGTGGGTGCAGGCCACAGGCGACCTCCGAGACAGAGTAAAGGTGTCCAAACCACTTTTGGACTCCTTGCAGTGATGGCTACATAGAAACATAGAAACATGATGACAGAAAAAGACCACATGGCCTATCTAGTCTGTCCTTCCATATCAACAACTACAACAGTCCACTTTTTACCTTTAGAGATCCTCTGTGTTGGTCCCATGCTTTTTTGAATTCAGTTACTGTCCTCATCTCTACCACCTCCACTGGGAGACTATTCCATGGATCCACTACTCTTTCCGTAAAGAAATATTTCCGCATATCACTCCTGAATCTATCTCCCTTCACCCTCATCCCATATCCCCTCGTAGCAGAACTTGCTTTCAATTGAAAGAGGCTCTCTCCCTGAACATTTATGCCACGGAGGTACATCTCCCAAACCTTCTCAAGGGGGTACCCTTTCAGGCCCCAGCACACACCAGGGTGCTGACGACCGATGCTTCCTTAAAGGGCTGGGGTGCACATTGCCAGGGCACGTTCACTCAAGGCCTCTGGTCTGCTCGGGAGGCCACACAGCAGATCAATCTTTTAGTTCAGACAGAACATTGCTACCTGATTGTCTATGTGAACAAGCAAGGGGGCACAGGGTCTAGGCTCCTATGTCAGGTGGCGCAGGCCCTTTGCTCCTTTGTAGTCAAACAAGGCATGTTTCTCAAAGCAGGTTATCTACCTGGTCAGGAGAACTTCTTGGCAGACAAGCTAAGCAGGATTCTCAGGCCCCACGAATGGTAGTTGAATCCATTGGTGGTCCAGCAGATCTTTCGATGGGGACTTCCATCCATTGATCTCTTTGCAAGTCCACTGAACCGTCAGCTGCCCAGGTTTTACTCCAGACAGCCGCATCCCCTGAGAATGGGCAGCAGATGCTTTTCTGATCTCTTGGTCTATGGGTCTCCTGTATGCGCTTCCTCCCATGCCCCTGGTGACCCGAACTCTGTTCAAGATTTCTCCGGGACAAGGCCTTGGTGATTCTAGTAGCCCCCAGATGGCCGAGGTAACCGTGGTTTCCACTTCTGCTACAGTTGGCAGTGGAAACTCCTTTCCCTCTGGGGTTGCAACACGATCTCCTGTCTCAAGATCAGGGTTCCCTTCTGCACCCCAATCTCAGGTCCCTCAATCTGATGGCCTGGCTGCTGAAAGGATAGTGCTAGCTCCCTTGCTTCTACCTAAGGAGGTTGAAGAGGTGGTTTTGGCCTCTAGGAGGCAGTCCACCAGAAAGTCTTATGCCCTCAAGTGGTTTAGATTCACAATATGGTGTGCTCAGTGCAGTGAAGATCCTTTCTCCTGCCTTGTGCCAGTAGTACTGCAGTATCTACTTCACCTGTCAGACCTAGGCCTTAAGTCTAACTCTGTTCGGCTCCACCTCAGTGCTCTTTCAGTGCACCACTCACCGGTGGAGGGACAGTCTGTCGGTTCACCCCTTGGTGTCCTGCTTCCTCAGAGGTCTGCTTCTTCTCAAGCCTCCGGGTTTGTCCACTGGCGACTGAGTGGGATTTGAACGTGGTCTTGCAACAACTTACTCGCCCACCGTTTGAGCCGATGGCTACTTGCCATTTGCGCTTCGTTTCTTGGAAAGCGCTCTTCCTGGTAGCTCTTACCTTGGCCAGACGTGTGAGTGAACTATAAGCTCTGGTTTCTGATAGACCGTACACACGGTTCTATAGGAACAGGGTGTCCTACGGACTCACCCGAAGTTCCTTCCAAAAGTTGTCTCCTCTTTCCACCTCACCCATGAGGTGGTTCTTCCGACCTTCTTTCCCAGGCTGCATACCAGCTGGGCTGAAACAGTCTTGCATCCCCTGGACTGCTGTAAGAGGGCGTTGTCTTTTTACATAGAACGTACGCGGGGGCATCGAGGGGCTACTCAGCTCTTCATCTCCTTTGACCCTAATAAACTGTTCTTACCTGTCTCCAAGTGTATGTTGTCCACTTGGGTAGCAGATTATCTCCAGGAACAAGCAGGAATGAGTCTTCACATATGGGTACATCGGTACCGACGGAGTCTGCGCGGGAACGCTTCCCAGCGTCCAATCAAAACGCTTTTGGAAGCATCCCACCACACCTGCGTGCTGCCTTCCTGCCTTCCCAACTGCCTCTCCTCAGTTTTCGTTTTTCCATGGAGCCGGCAGGACGTCGTCCTGTCACCGCAGAAAATTCTTCTTTTATTTTTTAGTTTTCTTGTGGTCGCGGCTGCCTTCCCCGACGCCACCGGTACCGCTGGTGTTTTTCTCTCCTTTTTCTTGTAAAATTTTCCTTTCTAAGGAATATTTTTTCTTCTTAGTGCCTCACGGTTTTCTTAGGCCTGCTAGGCCTACTCACTTTCCTTCATGGAACCGCCAGTCACTATTCCCAAGAAATGTTCAAACTGCGGCGGTACAAAATCAACGTTAGACACCCCTAACTGGTATCTGGCTGGTTTGGGTCCTGACCGTTTTCCTCCGGAGTGTTCCTCCTGCAGTAGTATTATTGAAAGAAGTCTTCAGCATCGGGTTTCCCTCGATACGTGGTCCCCATCCAGCTTCAGGGCACCGACCACTTCTTTTTCTACACGGAATCAGGTAACCCAAAAACAGTCTGTTAAGACTAGCCAGTCCTCAAGTGGTAGATCTCATGCACAGCATAGAGATGCCTCTGGCCTTGCCCTCGAGAACATACTGGTTTTAAAACCCCGGTGGGAGTCTTCGGCCTCCAAAGCCTGTGTGGGGTTTCAGGTTGTTCCTGAGGTTCACCCCTCACAGAAAATACCTGTGCCATGCTCTGTGGTGGCATCCGCTTCGAGCGGTACCGATACCCCGGCATCGGCAATGGTGTTGGATGAAACATTCCTCACCAAGGATCATTGTCTGGCATCCTCGGTACCTACGGGACCGTTGGATACGCTCCAGGCCGACCCTCCAGTATCGGTATCAATCCCGGTACCGATACTAGTACCGACGTCGGTACCCTCCAGATGTGCTTCGATAGACGCGCTTCCTTCGATGCCGAGTCTGGAATTGATCTCCAGTCTGGAGGACTGGGTACCGACTCACCACGGTACCGACACCAAACGGTACCGAAGGCACGTTTCCGATGATCCATGTCCGGCACTCTCGGTTTCTTCCATACCGATAGAGTTGTCACTGGCTGGCCTTCATCCACTGGTACCGGATACGGTGCCGAAGTCGGTACCGGTATCCACATTACCATGGCTGTCGGTGCCTTCCATGCTTCCCTCTTCAGGCTCGCTTCCCTCGATACCGAGTTTGGAATCGATCCCTAGCATGGACGATATGCTACCGACTGTTGCTGGTCCCGACCCGCTGCGGTACCGGCGACTATTCTCTAGGGATCTCCACCATTCAGGATCTTATATTCCTATAAGGTTGGATAGATCCTCTGGTGCCAATGCTAGTTCTTCAGCAGATCTAGCCTGTCCAAAAGAATTTCCCTCTGGGGATTTTTCTTTTCAAGCTTTTCTCATGGATATGATGAGATCACTTGCCATTTCTATGCCTGGACAGGATCCTACACAAGGCAATGCGGAATCCCTGTATATTTCTGGGACAGCAAAGGATACCATCATGCTTCCTTTGCATCATTCCTTGCAGGATCTCCTTCTACGAATGTGGGAAGCTCCTTTAACCGTGCCCCCACCTTCTAGGACAACTGATCTTCTATATCAGGTGCCTCCCTCTCCAGGTTTTCAAAAGACTCAACTTCCTCATCATTCCATTGTTGTTGAATCAGCAATGAGGCGGGTGAAGAGTACTAAAAAGCACTCTTCTTATCCGCCAGGTCGTGAGTCTAAAACTTTAGATGCCTTTGGACACCAAACCTTCCAGGCATCCATGCTTTCAGCAAGAATTCTCTCATATATTTTCTATATGGTATTATCTCTTGATGAGGTCACAAAGAACTTACTATCTTTGACTCCTTTTCTTCAAGAGACTATAAGTGCAGACTATTCCTCTCTGGTTAGTCATGCTCAAAATATATCTAGGTTCCTTATTCGTGCTTCCCTGGACTCCTTTGAGTCTGTTAGGAGAACTTCTGCTATAGCTATAGGGGCACGATGTAAAGCCTGGCTCCAGGCTTCAAACTTAGACAAATGGGCTCAAGAAAGACTGGGAAATACTCCTTGCACTGGAGAAAATCTCTTTAACAAGGAGTCTTTACTCCAGATTGCTCAGTTAACCACTGACATTCCTGTTTCCAGAGGCTGTTCTACGCCTTTCTCTTTCCCAGTTGGTAGGAAATGTCCTACCCAACTTTCTTCCCCTAGGGGGAAAAAGTTTTATTCTTCTTCTGCCCATCATTCAGATGTTCCCAAACAAGGGAAACATCGCCCTAGTCTGAAGAAACCACAACCTCAACAAGGTCCACAAACCCAGCAGTCGCAGGGTTTTAAATAAGTCATTTTTCCCCTTGTGTTGCTGGTTACAGGGGCAGTCTACTTCTTTTTGCTGAAGTATCTGCACTAAATTTATCCTAACTTTTTCAAGATGTCTCTTCTTAAGACATTTTTCCTTTAAGCTAAGAGTCTTCATGATGATCATGCCCTCACTTGACAGGTTTCTCTTCCTTTTCGGGAAAAGAGAAATGACAACTATTAATAAGACAGTTGTTTCCCTGTACTGGCATGTATCATCTTACCTTTCAGAGACTTCTTTCATAGTCAGTCTCCTTCACCTCTGTCTTACCTCCCTCTTGCTACAGCATCTGGTTTGTAAGAGTGGCTCTTTTACACTGGTAAGCCCCTATGGTCCTCTACCTGTTCCACAGGGGGATTCTCCATTTAAGAGTTGTCTCCCCCTTTATTTCCTTAGGGCAGCTCATCAGACACTAGATAGTCCTACTATGTCTGTTGTCTCTTTTTTCCAATCTAAAAAAGATGGGAAAAGAAATTTTTCGCCTCTGCCCTGGTAGTTGCTGCAGATACACTAATTCCTAGTGGTTAAGTCATTGGTTCTGTTCACCACACAACCAGGGCTTCTTCTCCACTAGCTATTCTTCTAGCCTCAGTGCTAAACCCCAAACAGGTTATCAACCTCGTTTGGGAAATCCTATTATCACAGACTGCTTGGTTAACTTCTATTCTTTGTCCTTGGCAGAATAGTTCTTACCCACTGGCTTTTAACAGTCAGTTTTTTCTTCTAACTAACCTGCAGCATGCTCTCTGCAACTCTACAGAGTAGCTTTGCACTATGGGCCCTTGCTAGAGAGCATCATATCTTGTCTAGCAGATAACCCCAGAGGATTAGGAAGGGTTTCCCCAGTCATATTTTTCATGTCTGGTAGGTGTTCCCTACCCCTACCATCTCATCTAAAATCTCTTTTGAGGCCTGAGGCTCAAGCCTTATCTCCAGGAACAAGCAGGAATGAGTCTTCACATATGGGTACGTCGGTACCGACGGAGCCTGCGTGGGAACACTCCCCAGCGTCCAATCAGAAAGCTTTTGGGAGCATCCCTCAGCGCCTGCGTGCTGCCTTCCCGCCTTTCCAACTGTCCTCAGTTTTCGTTTTTCCGCGGAGCCGGCAGGACGTACTCCTGTCACAGCAGAAAATGTCTTTTTTAATTCTTTAATTCTTTGTTTTCTTGTGGTCGCGGCTGTTTTTCCCGCCTTCACCGGTACCACCGGTGGGTTTTTTCTTTTCTTTTTCTCAAACTCAGGGAAAGTTTTTCCCTCAGTTTCTGTCTTAAATTTTTTGGGCCTGTAAGGCCTCTCCATCATGGAGCCTTCTTCTCCTAAGAAGTGTCTTAACTGTGGAAATACAGTTTTCTTTTTAGACTCCAACAACTGGTGTCTAACCTGTTTGGGTCCTGACCCTTTTCCTCCGGAGCCATTAGGCTACAATCTTATGAGAAGAGATTTTCCATTTCGAGTTTCCCTCGATACCGAGTTCCCTTCCAGTGTCAGGGCACCGACCAATTCTTCTCTACAGGATCAGGTAACCCACAAACAGTCTGTTAAGACTAGCCAATCCTTGAGTGGTAGGTCTCATGCCAAACATGATGACGGCTCCAGCCTTGCCCTCAAGACCCTATTGGCTTCAAAACCCCGGCGGGAGTCTTCGGTCTCCAAAGCCTTTCAGGGGTTTCAGGTTGTTCCTGGGGCTCACCCCTCACAGAACATACCTGAGCCATGCTCGGTGGTGGCATCCGCTTCGAGCAGTACCGATACCCCGGCATCGGCACTGGTGTTGAGTGATTCACTCTTCACCAGGGATCGTCATCTGGCGTCCTCGGTACCTTCGGGACCGATCGTTACGTCCCAGATTGATTTTCCAGTATCGACAGCATCGCCGATACCACCACTGACGTCGGTACCCTCCAGACATGCATCGATAGACTCGCTCCCTTCGATGCCGAGTCTGGAATCGATATCTAGTCTAGAAGACTGGGTAACGACGTGTCTCGGAACCGACGCTTATCGATTCCGGATGCGCAGTACCGAGGATACTCACCAAGGGTTTTTGGTTGCCTCGATACCGCCTGAGCAGCCTCCGATGACTGTTTCGATGGCGTTATCGCCTCCGATTCCGGCACAGCTACCGGTATCGGTATCGATGTTGGTTCCTGCAGTAACATCGGGACCAGCCACTTCCATGCTTTTTTCACCAGGATCGCTCCTTTCTATACCTAGTTTGGAGTCGATACCTGGCATGGACGATGCAGTTCTGACTGTCTCAAATCGTGACTGCCAGTACCAGTATCCATCTAGTGCGGCTCTTTTTCTGCACCGGACCAGTACATCCTCTGGTGCCCAGGCTGCTGCTTTAACTTTAGCCTATCCAGGGATGGTTCCCATTGGAGATCCTTCTTTTCAGAAATTTCTCCTTGACATGGCAACATTCCTTGCTATTCCTATCCCTGGCTGTGATCGTACTCAAGGCTCTCCTGCAGAAAAGGAAAATATAATGCTTCCTTTACATCATTCTTTGCAGGATCTTCTTCTGAGAATATGGGAAACAAAAGGGTTTCAAAAGACTCAACTTCCCCATCATTCCATTGTAGTGGAATCAGCAATGAGGAAGGTAAAAAGCAAGAAGAAGCATTCTTCTTATCCGCCAGGTCGTGCATCTAGAGCACTTGATGCCTTTGCACATCAAACCTTCCAAACATCTATGCTGGCAACAAGGATTATCTCTTATATTTTTTATATGAGTCTATCTCTCCAGGAGGTCACAAAGAAATTATCTCTTTTGACTCCTTTTCTATCAGAGCCCAAGGCTGCAGACTATTCCTTACTTCTTAGTCATAGCCAGAATATCTCTTGGTTTCTTTCTCGTGCTTCTCTAGACTCTTTTGAGTCTGTTAGCAGAACCTCTGCTATAGCCATAGGAGCACGACGTAGAGCCTGGCTCCAGGCTTCAGACTTGAACAGATGGGCACAACAAAGACTGGGTAATTCTCCTTGTACTGGAGAAAATCTCTTCAATAGGGAGGCTTTACGTCAGGTTGCTCATTGCTCCACTGACTTCCCTGTTTCTGGGGGCCATCCTAAGCCGCCTCCTTCCCCAGTAGGTAGGAAATGTCCTACCAAACCTTCTTTCCCTAGGAAAAGAAGGTTTCACTCTTCTCCTGCCCATCATCCAGATGTTCCCAAGCAGGGGACACCTCGCCCTGATCTGAAGAATCCAAACTCTAGCCAGGCTGAACAAACCCAGCAACCATAGGTTCCTGAAGGTTACAACCTACAGTTAACTTCTTCTTAGCAGAAGTTTGTTCCCTGTTTTTTCTTTCAAAACTGTACACATGGTTTCCTTTCTTCAGGACATCTTTTTCCTCCTAGATATGCTGAGCTGTCAGGATATTCATGTCTATGGGTCACAGATTTCCCCTCTTCTTCCTACCAAGAAGAGAAGTTAACAACTATCCCATGATAGTTTTCTGTCCCAACATGAACATTTTTTCCTTCAGCAGACTTACCATATGGTAAGTCACACTTCAGCTCCTGTTTCTCTACCCTCTCATCCAGGGTTTCCCCTGAAAGAGTGGTACCATATCACTGCAGGACTTCTCTAGCCTTTCATTCCAGTGTAAATTCCCTTCTTTTCTCTGGGCAGCTCATCAGACAGGGGCAGGAATTTCTCCTCTCCTTTTGTCTGTTCTCTCTGTTTTACACAGGAACATTCTCTCTGCTGTCTCATTCAGCAGCTACCCATGCAGGAGTTCCAGTGATTGGACTACTGGTAGTTTTCCACAAGTTTCCAGTCTGTCTTCCACTACTTTCTGTCTAGCCTTAGTAGTGATTCCAAGATAGTGCTCATCTATCTTGGATAATCCTAATCACTTCAGGCTTCTCACACTATCTTCTTTTCTTGCCATCTCCACTTTCTTGGATTTGGCAGCACAGCTGACCTACAGTCAGTTTTATCTCCTAATTCTCCTGCATAATGCTCTCTGCAATCTTCAGAGAAGCTTTCCACAATGGGCCCTTGCTAGAGAGCATGGGGTTTTGTTTCTAATGCCTATTCTATAGGGTTGGGAAAGTCTCCTCAGTCATTCTTCACGACTGTGAGGGTTCTCCACACCCTGTTATCTCCTGTTATAATACAGGATATAAGCCTTTCTGCGTGAATGTCCAAAAAGTTTTCCAATCCTGCAGGAATATGCTCTTTTTTTTCCCTTGCAGCTCGTCCTCATGGTATCCTATTCCTTATGGACAGCACATATTCTATTAGCAACGCATGATACCCCTTGTGTCCCTCCAGTGGGTCAACCTGGTATCTCCTCCTATGCGTTTTCTGTCCATTTACCATGTCAGATTTCTTCAAGACTCAGGACTTGCTGTTTACAGACTGATATTATCCTCTGTTTTTCACGCAACCATCCTGGTTATTTCACTGGATAGCATTCCTGCACCATCTTAGCCAGGAGGAATAGATTCACTATATATTTTCTCAAGTAGGTTCCACCTTCTTGTTCTTAGATGAATCTTTTTCCTTCACATCTCTCATGTGAATGTTCTTATGGGCATATCTCTATCTGCTTACTTGCGGACATGTATCCTCAAACATACAGGTTCATGTATGTATATATCTCTATATATTTCTATAGATACATAGGTCTGTAAGCTGTGTGTGCATATATTATGCCCCTATATATATATATGTGTATCTTTCGAGATGCTTCCTTATAAGTAGATATGTATTTACATACTTATCTCCCTGACTGTCTATGCTATAAAGGTTCTTGCCTTCCTAGAAATTTCAGACAGTGGGCTTGCATATGTTCATACTGTCCCTCAGTGGTTCGGGGGTATCATGCACACAACCACTACTGTGGTACTGACAGCTCCCACTTTACTCTAGGTCTCGCTATCCTTGAAGCACCATGCTTCAATATCTTTCCTATCTCTCACCAGCTAGGAAAAACAGCGTAGATCTTCAGTACTTCGGAGGTTTCAGCCCTTCACACACCTGTTCTCTTTGGGAATACGGGCTTTTTTCCATACCCCTCTTCCCTCCAGGACTGGGCTAGTTGTCCAAATCGGTCAGTCTGCCTCTTTTACTCCTAAATGTTAATGCCTCTGTAGCTAAAAGAGTTTTCAGCTTTTTTCCATAAAGCTTTCCACTGAAGACCTGCCGTTTTATACTACCCCAGTTGACACCTGAGTCACCTGCCAATTCCAAATTTGGACCTTCACCTTCACTGCCGTGAGGTCACCTTGAGGATTCCTCCACTGAATCTCCAGTAGACTCCATCAAGCTCTCTACTTCCTGCAATCCAGTAGGTAAGGTCCATATTGTGATTGTTCATTCAATAATTTTAATGGTAATTTTCATACATACCAAGGACTCCTCTCCTGTAGTCCTTTGGTTAGCTGTTTTTTCTTACAGCTCCTCTCTTTTCAACTCCTACCCACCATCCCTCATGGGATGCCAGAGATCCATGTGTGTGAAGTGCAGTCCTGGTCCAGGGACACGCATTTTATGGGATCTCCCCCTGGCATCTATAGCTAGGGAGTCCCCATATGTGAAGACTCATTCCTGCTTGTTCCTGGAGATAGCACAGTTACTTACCTGTAACAGGTGATCTCTGGGAACAGCAGGAATAAGTCTTCACAACCCACCCACCTCCCCTAGGAGTTGTATCTCTCTATCTATCTTCCTTTCCTCTTTCTCTCTCTCTTTGTCTCAGCTATGAAACTCAACTGAGGAGAGACAGTTGGAAAGGCGGGAAGGCAGCACGCAGGCGCTGAGGGATGCTCCCAAAAGCTTTCTGATTAGACGCTGGGGAGCGTTCTCACGCAGGCTCCGTCGGTACCGACGTACCCATATGTGAAGACTTATTCCTGCTGTTCCCAGAGATCACCTGTTACAGGTAAGTAACTGTGCTTTCTTCACGTGACAACCTAAAGAATGGCAAATTCCCTGACTTGGTTCATATCCCCTTGGTCTTCTCGCCAGAGATCTTTTTTGTTTCAGTGGCAATTAAAGGATGCCTGATGCCCATCTGCCCTTGTAGACAGGTCACTATGGTATCTTCCTCCAGTGACGTCCTCTATCCATTCTCCATACTGCGGTTCTGGAGAAATCTGGACTTGCTGCCTGCAGACTGAAGTTATCCTGTGCCTTTTTCCATGTAGGCCATCCTGGTTATTTAAGAGCTCAAATTCTGAAATGGATTTAGACTCTCTTTTGTCAGGGACTCTATTCCCCTGATTTTTTTCAATCATAACCAGGGAAGAAAGATTCTTGATGCATCTATTCAAGCGGGTATCACCCTCCTTGCTGTTAGATGAATCTTTTCTCTCCCCATACTCCTATGGGGATCAATTTCTATAGACATTTCTTCATCCACATACCTGGAGACATCTGTCTACATGCCTACATATTCATATACATACATATCTATATCTATATATCTATATATATATATATATATAACTGTGTATTTTCTGCCCATACAGGGGTCTCCGTATATATATATGCATATATACTCTATATGTGTATAACTTCAGGAATGTATGTATGTGTATATATATATATAATATGTCTCTATAGAGATATATCTTTTAAGTAGATATGTATCCACATACTTATCTATCTGTCTGTTTACATTCAGATATTCATACATTCCTATATGATCCTGACAGATGGGCCACCACCCCTATCAATGCTGTACCAGCATACTTAGGGTTCTACACACATAATCACTTCCTGTGGTGATCAACAAACCTTTCTTACCATAACCTTTCAGGGTTAGGTACCCCTGAAGTTCTCCATGTACCCTTTTTTCTTTCCTTTCAGGAAAGACATTGGGGAACTTCAGTTTATCTAAAGCTTAGCACTTCCTAAGTCTGTCCTTAACTTCTTATAAGATACAGGGGTTTTCCACACCCTTTCTCTCCTACATGGACTGTTTCTACTGCCAGTCCAGCAGGGTCAGACTCTTTTTTTTTTTTTTTTTTTTTTCTTTTGGTCCTAGGATTAGATTTTCTTGGACCAACACAGCTTAAGCTTTCTTAATGGTACTTTCTGCGTCTTCCGCTGAAGCCCTACCTCTCTTTCCCTACCCCAGTTTCTCCCTGGGGCTATTTCTTCACCTTGAGGGGTTCTGACCTCCACTTGTTGTTCTACTTTTCTTACCTCTACTTCTCAGTGAGGTACTCCTTGAGGTTTTCCAATGGTTCTACTAACAGATCCATATCAACCTCAGTAGACTTGCAATGCCAACAAGGGAGGCCCATATCTCAATTTTTACCACTAGATCTCCCCTCTACAGGGTTCTTCTCTGTAGAGGTCCTGTTCTAGTTCAGCTGTTCCATAGCACCTTTTCTGTATTCAACTCCTACCCTCCATCCCCAGGATGCCTGAGGTTCTGGGGAGCAGTATGGCTCTTCTACATCCGCAACATGCTAGGACTCCCTCTGGGCATCTCAACTTGGCAGTCCCCATATGTGAAGACTCATTCCTGCTTGTTCCTGGAGATAGCACAGTTACTTACCTGTAACAGGTGATCTCTGGGAACAGCAGGAATAAGTCTTCACAACCCACCCAACTCCCCTAGGAGTTGTATCTTTCCATCTATCTTTCCTTTCCTCTCTCTCTTTGTCTCAGCTTTAAAACTCGAACTGAGGAGAGGCGGTTAGGAAAGGCGGGAAGGCAGCGCGCAGGTGGGAAAAGCCCCCAACTCTCTCTCTCTTACTACTACAGTTTCCAGCGCAGAATGCATTATTCTGTGTGAGAATCCTCCGTCATAGGTCCGATGATTGGTTGGCACCAGGCAGTCTGAGGTGTTCTCAGCGAATCAGGAGGTAGATGATGAGCAGCTTCTTGCAAACAAAGGAGCCATGGTAAAAAAGTCAGGCAGAAGCAACAGTATGTAACTTCTGGGCATGTACAAGTGTCCAAGGCCAGCCACGGACAATAGCTTCTGTATGCACACTTAGAAACGCTGATCCAGCAGTTGCTTGAAGGCCGTTTGTAGCTGAACACAGCAAAAGTGAAGTGAAGAATCCATCTTGTTTGTGCAGTTTGGTTCAGGCCTGAGTTGCTGAGCAGGTCGGAGATTTGCATGTAGAATTGCAGAGGTACCAGCCCTACATCTCCCCCCCCTTGTAAGATGGAGGATGCTACAAGGGAGTACACTCCATCGTACAAAGCCATCGTACGCCTGTGGGGGTGTACTATCGACCGCCTGGCCAGAATGAACAAATGGATGATGAAATGCTCAAAGAAATCACAGAAGCTAACAAAAGTCACAACAGAGTAGTAATAATGGGTGATTTCAATTACCCCGGTATCGACTGGGTCAGTGTCACGGCAGGACAAACTAAAGAGATAAAGTTTCTAGATGGAATAAATGACTGCTTCTTGGAGCAGCTGGTTCATGAACCGACCAGAGGGGAAGCCATACTGGACCTAGTCCTTAGTGGAACGCCAGATCTGGTGCAAGAAATAAGGGTGTTGGGACCACTTGGCAATAGTGACCATAATATGATCATGTTTGATTTAATTATTGGAGAACAAATAGTAAAGAAATCCACAGTACTACCTTTTAACTTTCAAAAGGGAGACTATGATAGAATGAGGAATATAGTTAGGAAAAAACTAAAAGGAGCGGTTCCAAAGGTTAAAGACTTACAGCAAGCTTGGGCGTTATTTAAAACTACTATCCTCGAAGCCCAGACCAGCTGTATTCCACGCATTAAGAAGAGTGGGAGAAAGTCCAAAAAACTGCCAGCATGGTTTAAAGGTGAGGTCAGAGAGGCTGTTGCTGCCAAAAAAGCAACCTTCAGGAAATGGAAAAAAGAGCCAAATGATGAAAACTGGAAACAGCACAAGCACTGGCAAGTTAAATGCAAAGCATTGATAAGGCAGGCAAAGCGGGAATTTGAAAAGAAACTTGCTGCGGAAGCAAAAACACGAAATAAAGACTTTTTCAAGTACATTCGTAGCAAAAGGCCTGTGAGAGAGTCAATTGGACCGTTAGATGATAGAGGGGTAAAAGGGGCAGTAAGAGGAGACAAGGCTATAGCGGAGAGACTGAATGAATTCTTTGCTTCGGTCTTTACCGAGGAAGATGTAGGGATGTTACCCAAGACTGAAGTGGTATTTAAAGGTGATACTGCAGAGGAATTGAGAGAAATATCGCTACACCGGGAAGATATATTACAACTATTTGATAAACTGAATAGTAGCAAATCACCTGGACCGGATGGTATACATCCCAGAGTGTTGAAAGAACTGAAATATGAGATTGCAGACCTGCTATTGGTAATCTGTGAACTTTCATTAAAATCATCTGTAATACCTGAAGATTGGAGGGTCGCCAACGTAACACCAATTTTTAAAAAGGGTTCCAGGGGTGACCCGGGAAATTACAGACCGGTGAGCCTGACGTCAGTACCAGGGAAAATGGTAGAAACCATCATAAAGAACAAAATTACGCAGCATGTAGATAGTCATGGCCTAATGGGAGACAGCCAACATGGCTTTAGACAAGGAAGATCTTGTCTTACTAATCTGATATGTTTTTTTGAAGGTGTGCATAAACAGGTAGACAAAGGTGAGTCGGTTGATATAGTGTATCTGGATTTTCAGAAAGCTTTTGACAAGGTCCCCCATCAGAGACTTTTGGCAAAGCTAAAAAGTCATGGGATAGGAGGCAGTGTACTATTGTGGATCGGGAACTGGTTAAAAGATAGAAAGCAGAGAGTAGGGCTAAATGGCCAATATTCCCAATGGAAAAAGGTGAATAGTGGAGTACCCCAGGGATCTGTACTGGGTCCGCTGCTTTTTGACATATTCATAAATGACCTGGAAAAGGGAATAACGAGTGAGGTTATCAAATTTGCAGATGACACAAAACTGTTTAAAGCTGTTAAAACCCAAGAGGAAAGTGGAAAACTGCAGGAGGACCTGGATAAATTGGAAGACTGGGCATCCAAATGGCAAATGAAATTTAATGTGGACAAGTGCAAAGTCATGCACCTAGGAAAGAACAACCCACACTATAGTTACTCGATGCAAGGCTCCACATTAGAAGCCACCACCCAGGAAAAAGATTTAGGAGTCATCGTGGATAACATGTTAAAACCCTCCACCCAGTGTGCAGCGGCGGCCAAGAAAGCAAACAGAATGCTAGGTATCATAAGGAAAGGGATGGAGAATAAAACAAAGGATATTATAATGCCTCTGTATCGCTCCATGGTACGACCGCACCTTGAATATTGTGTGCAATTCTGGTCACCGTATCTTAAAAAGGACATAGCGTTATTAGAAAAAGTACAGAGAAGAGCCACCAAATTGGTGAAGGGGATGGAAGGCTACTCCTATGAAGAGAGGCTAAAAAGGTTAGGGCTCTTTAGCCTGGAAAAGAGACGGCTGAGGGGAGATATGATAGAGGTCTATAAATTAATGAATGGAGTGGAACAGATAAACGTGGATCAATTGTTTACGCTATCAGAATATAGAAAGACTAGGGGACATGTAATGAAGCTACAGGGTAAACTATTTAAGACAAATAAGAGAAAATATTTTTTCACTCAACGTGTAATCAAACTCTGGAATCTGTTACCGGAGGATGTGGTAAGGGCTGATAGTATAGCTGGGTTTAAAAAAGGTTTGGACAAGTTCCTGGAGGAAAGGTCCATAAACCACTATTAAAAAGGGACCCAGGATATCAATGCTTGACCCAGTACAAGCATTGTGGAACTTGTGTCTTTTGGGGAAACTGCTAGGTACGTATGACCTAGATTGGCCACTGTTGGAAACAGGATACTGGGCTTGATGGACCTCGGTCTGACCCAGTATGGCATGTCTTATGTTCTTATGTTCTAACTAGCAGTACTACCGTGCAGGTCAGAACCAAATGACAAAAGGTTGACTAAAGCATGATATTTCAAGCACAATATGCATGAAAGCAATACTGCATGAGGAATAATACAGTGAATACACTCAAGCAATAAAAGAAGTCAAAATAAAATGACATAGATACAGTCAAGTCAAATCAATCAAAATAATGCATGTGAACTTCAAACACAAGAGTATAGATAGTATCCAAACCAAAAATGCATATCAGTAATGCAATATAATGTGTTAGTGCAACACCAAGGTGAACACTCAAAAGTAATAATAAGCAATGTGTAACTGTGTTAGTAAAATGAACACATGCTATCTATGAAAAAAAACAACTCAATTAAGAGTAATGGATAACTTTCAAAGAAAATGGTGACACTCATTCAAAAGTGTGACGTTCCAGCAAATCCTGCAGACGCATGGCAGGCAGCAGAGGTGCAGGATGCATAGAGCGACGAAGAGCACGAATCTGTCTCTGTTGATACAAAGAGATAAGAAACTGGAGCACCAACAGAAAGAAAAGACCAGGCACAATGACATGTGACATAAAATCAGTTTGTAAAATGTCCACATCTCGTGAATCAAAGTTATAATCGGCAATGGCAAGGTCGGCCTGGTCAATGGACAGTTCAACTGTGTGAGAGTCCTTATAGTCCAAAAGATAGGTCAAGGCTGCAGTGAAGTCAATCTCATGACCTCGAAACACATCCAATATCTGGAGCTCTGTCGAAACAGGGTCAGCATCAAGAAAAAACAAGGAAAACTCCACCAACATTAACAATGGAGTTCTTGGGAACATCAATCAAGCAAACATTGCAGGGTAGAGGAACTCTATTATGAATGTCATGTTTATTCATGGTGACCAGGAGTTCACTCAAAGGGGTACTAACCAGCCAAACATTGTTGACAACAGCAACTTTCGTCTTGGAAAAGTCATCGAACTTGGTCATGGTAACTTTACATTGTTCTTTCACATTTTCAGCAGACAACCCACAAAGAGCCGTAGAAGTGTCCTTCAGGAAAGGTGTACCAGGACATAACCAATGAATTTCTTTAGAGTGTTGGCACATGCCAAGATTAGGCACCACATATATTAGTGATGCGTGCAACAGACGATTCAAAATGCTTCTGTAAAACATGTCGGGGATCTAGGGACACAAAAACTTTCTGTGTGACAGTCTGGGACTGTGTAATCAGGAAACCAGGCGCATCCTGTAGCACGACACCAGAAAGAGGGCCAGGTTCAATCAATCTGGCAACCTCGGATCCCGCTAACATCAAAATCAGGAACAGGACCTTCAAAGTCCGGGTCTCCATCTGTAAAAGAAAACAAACAGGCTATGCTGCCTCAAAGTTAGTATCACTCACTTCAGCAAGAGGTTCATCAGGAAGGAACTTACTGGGATGACACGGTCTAAGCTGATTAATGTGGACCCATTTAAGGGAGCCTTCCCTCTCAGTACTGGACTTCATTCGAATTTGATAAGCAACAGGGGAGGCTTTATCCACAATAGGAAATGGACCGTTCCAGCTAGGTAGAAATTTACAGTCTTTGACCTTATTCTTACCAAAATTGTAGTAGAATACCTTATCGCCAATCTGGTATTCTTTAGAGGTAGTCCTCAAATCATAGTAGGCCTTCCTACCCCTAGCAGCAGTTTCCAAATTCTGTTGGGCAAAGGCAAAGGCACTTTGCAAGTGTTGTCTTAAATGGGCAACATATTCATGAGCAGTTGTAGCAGCAGCGGGATTCACATCATTAGTCCTGTAAAGAAGATGAAGGGGTAAAACCATGTCCCTACCTGTCATCTCAAAAGGGGACACACCAGTAGCACGATGACGCGTGGCTCTGATAGCCATCAGGACCAAGGGCAGTTTGATGTCCCAGTCCTTCCCAGAGGAAGAAACATACTTTTTCAAGATACTGATGATAGTTTTGTTTGCTCTCTCCACTTGTCCAGAGGATTGTGGACGATAAGCAATGTGGACTTTGGCCTTCACAGCTAGTACCTTCCACAGATGCTTAATGACTTGTCCCGTGAAGTGGGAACCCTGGTCGGATTCCACTCGCATGGGGAGGCCCCACCTGCTGAAAACATGGTTTAACAACAAGGTGGCCGTGGTCTCGGCGGTACAGTTGGGTGCTGGGATGCACTCGACCCACTTAGTAAATAAGCAGGTAACTGTCAACATATATTTGTTGCCTCGAGAGGATCGGGGCACGGGGCCGATCCAATCAATCTGGAGATCAGACCAAGGCATGGTCAGACCTCTGTTTCTCAAAGGGGCTCTATGAGAAGGAGCCGCAGGTTGAAATCTGCAACAGGTCAGACAACCTTTAGTATACAATTGGACATCTTGGTACATGTGGGGCCAGTAGGCCACTTGCTTCAACGTTTCATAGGTTATTCGGTCACCTGTATGACCGGCACAAGGTTCAACATGAGCGTGCTGTAACATAACTCCTCGGAAGGCCCGAGGTACCACCCATTGCACAATACCATGCTTACTCGTCCGTATCAACAGATCTTTCTGGAGATGGAACATGTCCTTGGAGATGTAGAGGATCCTCAGTTCCTCATCGTCCTGACAATCCTCCAGAGTTAATGGGTGTTCCTGGGGGTTCTGCAGAAAAAGGTAGAAACGTCCAAGAGTAGGATCTTGTTTCTGGGCTTGCACGAGGTCGAGATCTGTGCTCTCGCCACACCATTGAACCACAGGGGGCATGGTGGATAATTGAGCTTGTCGCCGGGTAACCGCTGTCACAATTTGAAGCCCATTGGTCTCGGGAGCCTTCAACTGCCAGAGGTCTCCAGAGACAGCACCCTCCTTGGCAAGCTGATCAGCTAGATCATTTCCAATCTTGTCAGGATTATCAACACGGGAGTGACCTTTCACTTTCTTCCAGTAGATGGTCATGTCATTTTTCATGAGCTACCTTGTCCAAGGCCAGAATCAATCCGGCATGTTTGACAGGTTTCCCTTTGGAATTCAGCATATTGTTAGATTTCCAAATAGGTAAGTGGGAAACAAAATTCTGTCGGACGTAGTCTGAATCAGTACAGATGGTTAGGGTGTGAACCCCTCCCTGAGCAGCAGACTGGAGAGCTGCCAGGGCTGCAGCTAGCTCTGCATACTGATTAGTCTCGGTACCCAGACGATACTTGAAGGGTTCACAAGGGTGGTTCTGGTTCCAAACCACACCTATACCTGCTACCAGTTCATGGTCAGGCTCTCGACGGTAAGCACAACCGTCCACATACACCTTGGGGTAGCTTTTACAGAGGTTCTCATCGTAAGGACGATGACGAGAAGGCTCAGGCGTACATGACTCCATATCGGCGTCTAAATTACCCACTAAAGGTTCTCTGGCAGTGCAATCGTGCAATTCAGCCAGGCCCTGTGCGGCGGCATCCTTGCGGTTTTGAGCATACCTGACCTCCAGGGGCCAGCCCTGAAGTGCTAAGGTCCAGGAGACAATGCGACTGTTTGACACTTGTCCCGATTTAATCCGATCACTGCCTAGGAACTTGATGGGTTGGTGATGAGTCTCAACAACCAACCTCTCACCTTGGATATAACTGCGGAAATATTGGAGAGCCCAGACTGTGGACAACAAGGACTTCTCACAGTCAGAGTATTTCTTCTCCACGTCCGTTAAAGCTTTGCTGGCATAGGCAATAACTTTCCTATCTGTGTCATGCATCTGGTACAGAACAGCACTCATAGAGTGATCGGTGAAACCTAGTTCCACGAAGAATTCTCTGCCACTCTCTGGATAGGCAAGACAGGGAGCTAGATTCAAAACTGCCTTCAGCTCTTCTAGAGCTGCCTCTTGGTCGGGATTCCATACCCAACCCCTACAGTACATAGACGAGACCTACAGGGATCAAACTCTGGAATTTGTTACCGGAAGATGTAGTAAAGGCTGTTAGTGTAGCTGGGTTTAAAAAAGGTTTGGACAAGTTCCTGGAGGAAAGGTCCAGAAACCATTATTAGGAAGGGACCCAGGATATCAATGCTTGACCCAATACAAGCATTGTGGACCCGGTGTCTTTTGGGGAAACTGCTAGGTACGTATGACCTAGATTGGCCACTGTTGGAAACAGGATACTGGGCTTGATGGACCTTGGTCTGACCCAGTATGGCATATCTTATGTTCTTATGATGTGTCCAAAGTATGAAATTCGAAGTCTTGTCATCTGAGCTTCTAAGGAAATTTTAGGTTTGATCTCTTCTAGTACTGACTGGTTTGTTCTTTGAGCAGTCCATGATATACACAGTATTTGTCATCAGCACCATAATTCAAAGGCATCAATTTTCTTCCTGTCTATCTTTTTCACTGTCCAACTTTCGTATCCATTTGACTTTATTGAAAATACCATGGCCTGGACAAGTCGAATCTTTGTATGAAAAGAGACATCACTGCTCTTGAGAATCTTGTCTAGGTCCTTCATAGCCATTCTACCAAGAGCAATACGTTATCGGATTTCTTGACTGCTAGTCTTTTCTTTATTGATTGTTGATCCAAGTAAGTTAAAGCTGTCAATTATTTCAATTTCTTCTCCATCAATGATGAACTTATTGATTTTGTTAAATTGTCAGGATCTTTGTCTTCTTAATGTTAAGGTGCAGCCCCATTTTAAGACTATATTCCTTGATCTTGAGAAGCAAATGTTTCAAATCATCACTTTCAGTCAGTAATGTGGCATCATCAGCATAGTGAAGATTGTTGATGAGTCTTCCACCAATCTTCACATTTCGGTTGTTTTCATACAGTCCTGCTTCTCTGATGATTTGTTCTGCATATAAAGTAAAGAGGTAGGGGGAAAGTATGCAGCCTTGTCATACACCATTGCTGATTTTAAACCATTCTGTTTCTCCTACTTCCATTCGAACTGTTGCTTCTTGATCAATGCAGAGGTTGTGCAAGAGAACATTCAGGTGTTCTGGCATACCCATGCTTCATAATGTGGCCCAGAGTTTCTCATGGTTTACACAGTCAAAAGTCTTGCTGTAGTTAATAAAACACATATGAATATCCTTTTGGTATTCTTTTGTCTTTTCAAGGATCCATCTCACATCCATGATAATGTCTCTTGTTCCTCACCCTTTTCTGAACCCTGCTTGCAGTTCAGGCAGTTCTCGTTCCAGGTATGGTTGTAGTCTCTGCTGAATGATCTTGTTTAGAATCTTGCTGTCGTGTGGGATGAGAGCGACTGTGTGAAAATTTCCAGTCAGTTGGGTCACCTTTCTTCAGTATTGGTATAAGCACAGATCTTTTTCAGTTGGCCATGAATTTGTTTTCCAAATTTCCTGACAGAGCCTTGTAAGTATGGTAACAGCTTCATCTGATTGCTTGTAATACTTCAATGGGAATGCCATCAATGCCCGTTGCTTTGTTCTTTGATAAGGTTTTCAGTACTGCTTCGACTTCTTCTTTCATCACCAGTGGTTCCTGATCATAAGGTACAGGTTGAAATGTCTATTGGTCTACTTGATCTTTATGGTATAATGACTCTGTATATTCTTTCCACCTTTTCTTGATCTTTCTCAGCATCATTCAACATGGATCCTTGAGCATCTTGTAGCATTCCAATTTGAGGCTGGAATTTTTTCTTTAACAATCGTGGCTTTAGAAAAGCTGATCTTGTTCTTCCTGTAATAGTTTCTGATTCTATTTGCTTGCATCTCCAGGAACAAGCAGGAATGAGTCTTCACATATGGGTATCGTCGGTACCGACGGAGCCTGCGTGGGAACGCTCCCCAGCGTCCAGAAAGAAAGCTTTTGGGAGCATCCCACAGCACCTGCGCGCTGCCTTCCCGCCTTTCCTAACCGCCTCTCTCCAGTTCTTCTTTTCCGCGGAACCAGCAGGTTGTGTTCCTGTCACCGCTGAAGAAGTTCTTTTATTTTTCTTTATTTCTTTGGTCGCGCGTCTGCCTTCTTCGATGTCGGACCGGTACCTCCGGTCTTTTCTTCTTTCTTCTTTAAAAAAAAACAACTACCGTTTCCCACTTCTGTGCAATTTTTCCTTTTGGGCCTTAGGCCTAGAAGAATTTTCCTCATGGAAAAGCCCGCTTCCGGGTTTAAAAAGTGCACGAAGTGCAGCGGTACTCTTTCTATCACCGACACCCATGACTGGTGTCTAAAATGTTTGGGTCCTGACCACTCCATCACCGATTGTGAGTCCTGTTCCATGATGTCTAAAAGAGGTCGACAGAATTGAGCGGCAAAGCTCAGTACCCTGTTTCCCTCTGATGCAGCTTCGGTGGCATCGACATCTTCCAGGGCTGCTTCTTCCTCCCATGGATCTCAGGTAACCAAACATAAGTCCAGCCGGTCCTCGAAGGGTAGATCTCCGTCTAAGTGTCGAGATGCCTCCGGGCTTGCTCTTGAGGATCCTGCACCGGCAAAATTACCCCGGCGGGAAGCTCCGGCTTCCAAAGCTTCATCTATGGGGTCACAGGTTGACATCGATGGCATGGCCTCGACCGATCACCTGTTGCCACGTTCTGGGGTACCGGTGGTTTCCACTGGTACCGACATCCAGACATTGGTTGCGTCGATGGATCAGAATATTCTGAACATGCAGCGTGCCATCACGGCATTCATACAAGCTGCGACGCCTCCGGTACTGCAACAAACTCCGTTGTCAGTACCTGTTCCGGCACCGATATCGGTACCGGTGCCGGTACCGATTGCATCGACATTGGCTTCGGTGTCGACTGCAGCGGTACCCTGTCCTGTGATGCCCATCGGTACCGAATCGGTACCGTTCACTCCCGATGTCGATACCACTCGGTACGCGTATCGGGCTCTGCAAGAGCATCCAGACAGGCGATACTTCGATTCCTCCGAAGACTCTGATGAATCTGAGGCTTCTGTCGAAGCATCGGTACTCCTTCCTCAGGAGCCCTCTTCTCCAAAAAGAAGAATGTCTCCTCCAGAAGACTTGTCTTTTCAAGACTTTATTAGGGAAGTGGCCAGTGGCCTCTCTATTTCAGTGGCCCCTGAACCAGAGCCTAAAGCCAAGAAATTAGATATTTTACAATATCCTAAGGCTCCTAAAGAGGCAGCTACTTTACCAATTCATGAGATCTTTTATGATCACATGTTGGGCATATGGGAGACACCTCTTACCACTTCCCCTCATTCTCGCAGGTTGGACACCATGTACCGTGTTCCTCCTTGTCCTGGCTTTCATAAGATTCAGCTTCCTCACCACTCTATTGTGGTGGAGTCTGCTTTGAAAAAAATAAAGAGTGCAAAAAGACACTCATCTAATCCTCCAGGAAGAGAATGCAGAACCTTGGATGCTTTTGGCAGGAGAATTTTCCAGGCCAATATGCTTACTGCCAGAATCAACTCCTATAGTCTCTATATGGGGATGTTTCTAAAGGAAGTTACAGATCTTCTGCTAACTTTATCTCCTTTTATCTCAGAAGAGTTTCTCACCTGGCTTAAACATGCCCAGGATGTTTCCAAATTTTCCAACCGTGCAGCCTTTGACTCTTTTGAGTGTGCCAGCAGAGCCTCGGCTATTGCCATAGGTGCACGCAGACTTTATTTTATTTTATTTTTATTTATTTACATTCTCTTATATACCGCGCTATTCTGCATCAGTGCGGTTTACATTGAACAAACTGAAATTACATTGAACAGGGCATTATAACTTGGAGATAACTATTTTACAGGGAACATGGGCTATGGAGGGTTAAGTGGCTTGCCCAAGACCACAAGGAGCACCTGTGGGACTAGAAACCCCAGTCCTTCCGGCCCAAGGTTGCTGTCCTCTAGTGGGATTTGAACCCCCGACCTTCTGGCCTGAAGTACCTTGCCCCAACCACTAGGCTACTCCTCCACTCCACTTGGTTACAAGCTTCTGATTTGGAACCCTGGGTCCAGGATGGATTAGGAAATCTTCCTTGTACAGGTGAAAACCTTTTTGGCAAGGATTGGCAAGCAAAGGCCACTCAGATGGATGCTGAAAATTCTGCCTTAGATAGACTTTCAAAGTCTACTTCTGCTCCTGCTAGAAAAAGGTTATTCAAAAAGGCTTTCTTTCCCAAAAAAGGGAAATATTATCCTGGTTATGGTCACCAGGCATCTTCTGCAGGTCGTTTTGCTGCAAAGCGTCAGCAACAACCTAAACAAGCCAAGCCTAAGCTGCAAGGACTGCTACGACCCTACAGCCTCAGCCTCCTCAGGGCCTTTGACTTAAAACTAGAGAACGTAGCCTTTCTGGCTCTAGAAGAACCAGAGCCTCTCACCATTCCAGGAAGGTTAGCTCACTTTGCTCCCAGATGGGAACAAATCACAGCAGAGCAATGGACCCTCTCCATCATAAGGGAGGGGTACAAGCTTCATTTCTTAAACCTTCCTCCTCACACCATGGTGAGACAGTTCAATTCTGCAACATATCTCCTCGACCTTCTGGGTCAGGAGATTGCTACCCTTCTTGCCCAAAGGGCAATAGAAGAAGTACCCCTTCTTCAACAGGGCTCAGGGTTCTACTCCCCCTATTTTCTTATCCCAAAGAAAACAGGGGGCTACAGACCCATATTAGATCTCAGAGAATTGAACAAGTTTCTATGCAAGGAGAAATTCAAGATGATTTCTCTCGGTGCTCTCCTTCCATACCTTCAGAGTCAGGATTGGCTTTGTTCTCTAGATCTCAAGGATGCGTACACCCTTATCCTCATCCATCCAACACACAGAAGGTTCCTTCGGTTCCTTTATCAGGGAAAGCACTACCAATACAGAGTGCTTCCTTTCGGTCTGGCCTCTGCTCCAAGAGTGTTCACAAAATGCATGGCAGTAGTAGCTGCATTTCTACACACTCTAGGAATATTTGTATTCCCATATCTGGACGACTGGCTCATCCGAGCACCATCCCAGTCAGAGGCCCAGGCTTCCCTAGCCTGCACAAGGCGTGTTCTTCAGTATCTGGGACTTGTAATAAACATCCCAAAATCACAGTTCACCCCTACTCAGTCATTGGAGTTCATAGGGGCCTTGCTGGATACCACAACTGCAAGGGCCTATCTTCCCCAGGCCCGTTGCCTACGCTTGGTGCAGTTAGCCTCTCAAATTCAGTTAAAGTCCCATTTAACTGCTCGAGAGATGTTACAACTGTTAGGCCACATGGCATCCACCGTGCATGTGGTTCCTTACGCTCGCCTTCACATGAGGGCAGCTCAGTGGACTCTGTCCACCCAAAGGACCCAGGCATCAGGTTGCCTGTCAGACAAAATAGCAACCTCCAGTCGCCTCTTTTGGTCCCTCCAGTGGTGGAAGTCCACTCAAAATCTGTTGCTGGGGTCCCCCTTTCAACAGTTGCTACCCCAAGCAACCCTTACAACAGATGCCTCCCCAAACGGTTGGGGAGCTCATCTACAAGATCTCTCCACCTAGGGCATCTGGTCTCCACAGGAGACATCTCTACATATCAACCTCTTAGAGCTCAGAGCAATCCTTCTAGCTCTGAGTCTTCCACACCCTGCTCAGCTACAATTATTGGAAACGCTGCTGAAAGAGAAAATAGTGAGGTTTCTGGAGTCCAGCGGATTACAGGATCCGAGGCAGCATGGATTCACCAGAGGCAGGTCTTGTCAGACAAATCTGATTGATTTCTTTGACTGGGTGACCAGGGAGTTGGACCGAGGGAGAGCTTTAGATGTGGTGTATTTAGATTTCAGTAAAGCCTTTGACACTGTTCCTCACAGGCGACTTATAAACAAACTGAGCACCCTAGGGATGGACCCTAAAGTTACTGCTTGGGTTAGAAATTGGTTGGGTGGGAGGCGACAAAGAGTACAAGTAAATGGAGCTCACTCTGAGGAGAAGGATGTTACCAGTGGTGTGTCCCAGGGATCTGTCCTTGGTCCGATTCTGCAATAGAGTAGATACCCAGGAAGGTGTAGATAACATGAGGAGGGATCTAGCTAAGCTTGAAGAATGGTCTAGAATTTGGCAGCTGGGATTTAATGTTAAAAAATGTAAGGTCATGCATTTGGGCTGCAGCAATCCAAAGGAGCAATACAGTATAGGAGGTGAAGTACTTTTGTCCACTAAAGAAGAGCGGGACCTAGGCGTGGTTGTGTCTGATGATCTTAAAGTAGCTAAACAGGTAGAAAAGGCGACGGCAAAAGCTAGAAGGATGCTTGGGTGCATACGGAGAGGAATGGCTAGCAGAAAAAAGGAGGTGATAATGCCTCTGTATAAGTCTTTGGTGCGACCTCATTTGGAGTATGGTGTGCAATTCTGGAGACCGCACCTTCAAAAGGATGTGAACAGGATGGAGTCGGTGCAGAGGGTTGCTACTAAAATGATTAATGGGCTTCTTTATAAAGCATATGAGGACAGACTTAAGGATCTTAATATGTACATCTTAGAGGAAAGGCGGGATAGAGGTGATATGATTGAGATGTTTAAATACCTCTGTGGCATAAATGTTCAGGGAGAGAGCCTCTTTGAATTGAAAGCAAGTTCTGCTACGAGGGGACATGGGATGAGGGTGAAGGGAGATAGATTCAGGAGTGATATGCGGAAATATTTCTTTACAGAAAGAGTAGTGGATCCATGGAATAGTCTCCCAGTAGAGGTGGTAGAGATGAGGACAGTAACTGAATTCAAAAAAGCATGGGACCAACACAGAGGATCTCTAAAGGTAAAAAGTGGACTGTTGTAGTTGTTATGGAAGGACAGACTAGATAGGCCATGTGGTCTTTTTCTGTCATCATGTTGGTGTTTCTATGTAAGACGGTCCTCATCCATACGGACAACCAAGTAGCCATGTTCTACGTGAACAAGCAGGGCGGGACTGGCTCTCTGTCACTTTGCAACAAAGCTTTGAGATTGTGGGCCTTCGCCAGAGAGCATCAAATTCATCTCATGGCAGTGTATCTTCCAGGGGTTCAAAACTCTTGGGCAGGCAGACTCAGTCGAGTTCTGCTTCCACATGAATGGTCCCTCCATGGGGACCAGATAGCCAGGATCTTTCGAATTTGGGGAACCCCGGACATAGACCTGTTTGCAAGTCCGTGGAATGCCAAACTTCCCCGGTTCTGTTCCAGGATTCCGTGTCAGGGAGTTCAGGCCAGGGATGCCTTCCTCCTGTATTGGGGGCAAGACTTCCTCTATGCCTTTCCACCCATTCCCCTAATTTCCAAGACACGGTTCAAGCTTCAGAGAGACAAGGGGTCTATGATCCTCATAGCTCCACGTTGGCCACGCCAAGTGTGGTACCCTCTGCTTCATCTCTCTCAAGCTCCCTCCCTGGACTTGGGATCTGCTCCAGACCTCCTGTCCCAGGAGGAGGGAACGTTGTGGCACCCAAATCCCCAGTCTCTTCATCTCAGGGCCTGGTTGCTGAAGGCCTAGACCTTCAAGATTTGCATCTTTCTCAGCAGGTGAAGGATATCCTTCATGCTTTCAGAAAGCCTTCCACTAGACTTTCCTATGCTTTTAAATGGAAAAGGTTTACCATTTAGTGTGCAGAGAAGGGTCTTAACCCTCTTGCAATACCTCTGAATTCTTTACTAGAGTATTTGTTGCATTATCCCATGCAGGCCTTAAAACAAATTCAGTAAGAGTCCATTTGAGTGCTATTGCAGCATCCCTTAAGCCTCTCAATGGACATCCTATTTCCTCTCATCCTCTTATTGCAAGATTCATGAGAGGCCTTCTTTTAACTAAACTTCCCATTAGACCACCTCCAGTGGCATGGGATTTGAATTTGGTTCTTGGCCAGCTTATGAAGCCACCCTTTGAACCCTTAGCCACTACCTCCTTGAATTTCCTTTCCTGGAAGGTTATTTTTCTCATTGCAGTCACCTCAGCTCGCCCTATCAGTGAGCTGCAAGCCTTGGTGGCTAATCCTCCTTATACAAGGTTCCATCATGGCAAGGTAGTCCTCAGGACTAATCCACACTTTATGCCTAAAGTGGTCTCACCTTTTCATCTGAACCAGGAGGTGTATTTACCTATCATTTTTCCAGGACCTCATGCATCAAGTGCAGAGAGGAATCTTCATACCCTGGATTGTAAGAGAGCACTTGCTTTTTACTTACAGAGGACACAGCAACATAGAAAGTCCTCTCAACTATTTGTTGCTTTTGATCCCTCTCATTTAGGACTTCCAGTCTCTAAGAGAACTCTGTCCAATTGGATTGCTCAGTGTATTTCCTTCGCCTACCAGAATAAGAACCTTTCTCTGGAGGGCCATGTCACAGCTCACAATGTGAGGGCCATGGCAGCCTCTATGGCTCATCTAAACTCTGTGTCCATCGACCAAATCTGTCGAGCGGCCACCTGGGCCTCGGTTCATACCTTTACAGCCCATTACTGCTTGGACAAGGACTCCCGCCGGGATGCCTTGTTTGGTCAGGCTGTTCTCAAACACCTGTTCCATACCTAATCAACTCCTACCCCCCATCCCTGGTTGGATGTCCGAGATCCATGGGGGGAGGTAGAGCCCTTCTCAGGGACTCACAACCTTGGAGATCTCCCTGGCATCTCTAGCTGGGGAGTCCCCATATGTGAAGACTCATTCCTTCTTGTTCCTGGAGATAGCACAGTTACTTACCTGTAACAGGTGATCTCTGGGAACAGCAGGAATAAGTCTTCACAACCCACCCACCTCCCCTAGGAGTTGTATCTCTCTATCTTTCCTTTCCTCTCACTCTCTTTGTCTCAGCTTAAAACCCGAACTGGAGAGAGGCGGTTAGGAAAGGCGGGAAGGCAGTGCTCAGGTGCTGTGGGATGCTCCCAAAAGCTTTTTCTGGACGCTGGGGAGCGTTCCCGCGCAGGCTCCGTCGGTACCGACGATACCCATATGTGAAGATTTATTCCTGTTGTTCCCAGAGATCACCTGTTACAGGTAAGTAACTGTGCTATCTGTCATTGTAGTATTTCTCTTTGTCTTGTCTTGCTGCACATTGGAAATCTCTGTTGAGTTCTGCGATTGCGTCTCTTTCTCCTCTAGATTTAGCTTCTCTGCGTTTCTGGACAATTTTCAGAGTTTCTTCAGTCATCCATTTTGACCGTTTTTGCTTTTTCACCTTATGTAGAAACTTCTCGCTTTCTTCCAACACAACCTTCTTGATGTCATCCCATAACTCTTCCTGAACTCTTGTCATTTGTATCTAAAGCAGCAAATCAATTTCTTAGGCAGTCTTTAAATTCCAGTGGTATATTCTCAAAGTCATATTTTGCTACATTTATGAGTGGCTTGCTCTTTTTCAACTTTAGCTTGAGTTTTCATACTAGTAGTTGGTGATCTATGCCACAGTCAGCTCCAGGTTTTGTCTTTGTTGATGTTATTGAGATTTACCATCGTTGTCTTCTTCAGATGTAGTTAATTTGATTTCTGTTCAATCCATTGGGTGAAGTTCATGTGTACAGTCAGTGCTTGTATTGCTAAAAGAAGGTGTTTGAGATGAATAGACCATTGGTCTTGCAGAATTCTATCAATCTTTCTCCAGCTTTATTTCAGCTGTCAAGTCCATATTTTCCAACCAGCTGCTGCTGTGGAGGAAATCTTTGACTGTGTCCCTTCTGTCTTTCTCTAATCTGTTTTTTTCTCTCTGTCTCTCTCTGTCAGTCTCCCCATAGGTCAAACAAGCAGGGGAGCTGCACAGGACACAGGTCTCCTTTCTACCGAACCCCCTTGGTGGGTGAGGAGAAGGTTGAAGACAATTACAGGCAGCAATTGAATACAGCAGTAGGCTCTGAGGGTCCCCTGACTGATTTAGGGGTTCCCCGAGCTGCCCTGAGCGGTTATTACTCTGTTATTGACTCTGATAACTGCTACTCAGAGCTTGTGACAGGCACGCTGGACAGCACTCTGTGTTTTGACCCCCCCTCCACTCCTGTGTGTGGGTGAGTAGAGTTTAAAGCTTTTTCTTTCTAAAGGCAGTGGTGGAGGCCTTGGGGTGGCCTGGAATCTGCTCTGGGGAGTGTTTTAGACCTTTTGGGTATTTTTTCTGGTCCTTTTTTTGGCAGGATCGGGTCCGGCGGCCATTTTGGATTTTTTTCAAAGTTTTTTTTCTTCGTGTTTTTTTTAGGGATAGGAGCTTCGTTTTTGCATTTCTTGGTCAGATATCAGCTAATTGACTCCAGCTCTATCTAATCCTGCAATTTGGAGCGTTTTTGAGCACTTTTAAAATCGCGATTTTTTTCTGCTCTATTTGCTTCAGCAAGGTGTTCCTGCTTTGCTGGCAAAGGGCTGTGTGCATAGCCATGCCTCCTAGTCCTCGGTGTCTGGTCTGTGGCATTCGTAGAAGTAGTAATTTGGAAGCCCGAGTCTGTGCCACTTGTTCTGCTGTGGGTGCTGGCATGGAGGATCCTCTGGAGTGCTCCAGTGCAGATCTCCCACCTGTATCTACAGAAGGGACATCAGAGCAGGCAGAGACGGTCCTTGGTCCGGGGATTTCTGCGGTGCCAGAGCGCCTGTTGGCGGGGGGCGTCCAGGAGGGATCCCTGGGAGTTCCACCCGCCTTTTTCTCTCTCATGCAGGAGGCTCTGGCTCTCTTGCAGCCGGCGGGGGGAGGCTCGGTCCTACCCCGCCGTGGGCTAAAGCGTCCACTTTCAGTGGAGGGAGACACTGGTCCACAAAAGAAGAGCCGGCCCCCGAGTGTTGCGGATTCTGCGCCTTCTGGGGACGAGTTCCACGAGGGGCTGGGGGAGGCTCTCGAGCTGGAGTCTGCAGAGGATTTAGAAGACGGCGAGTTGTTGGACGACGAGCAGAGTAGTAGAATAGTGCGTGTATTTCGTAAAGAGGAACTTCCGGCACTGATTGCCGAAACCCTCAAGGTATTGAACATACCCGTGGAAGATGCCACTGCGGAGGACAAGTTGGAGGATCCCTTGATGCAGGCGGTGCGCACTTCCCACAGAGTCTTTCCGCTCCATAGGGTTTTTAAAGCTATGATCCAGGAGGAGTGGAACAGTCCAGAGTCCGCTTTGCGCGGGGCTAGACTGTTGCCTAAGTTGTATCCTCTGTCGGAGGTTGATAGAGAGGTCTTTCGTTCGCCGAAGGTGGACGCGGCAGTTTCCGTGGTTACTAAACGGACTACTATCCCGGTGGAAGGTGCTGCGGCGTTGAAGGACCCGCAGGATCGGAAAGTTGATAGCTTGCTGAGACAGGCGTTTGATGTTGCTGCCCTGTCAATGCAGGCGGCGGTGGTTGGGGCCTGGGTGGCGCGCGGCTGCCTTCGCTGGTCTCAACAGTTCCAGGGGCCCCAGTCGGCGGAACAAGAGGCCGCGGCGTCCAGATTGGAGTCGGGTACTGCTTATTTGGCGGATATCCACTATGACCTCATTAGGGGGTTAGCTAACGGCATGGTGTCGGTGGTAGCAGCGCGTCGTCCTCTTTGGTTACGCAATTGGGCGGCTGATGGCTCTTCTAAAGCTCGCCTTAGTAAGCTGCCGTTTAAGGGCAGGCAGTTATTTGGAGAGGACTTGGATAGGTTGGTAAAAGATCTCGGGGATTCTAAGGGGGGTCGGCCTCCGGAGGATAAGCCCAAGCAGGGGAAGCCGACCTTCACCTTCCGGGGTCTCAGCAGTCCTTTCGGAGGTTTCGTGCCTCCCGCTTTGGTCAGTCCCAGCGTTCCAGATATCTGGGGCGCGGACAGAGTTTCCGCGGATTTCGGGGGGCAGGTAAAGGTTTTGGCTCCTTCCAGGCGCAGGTCCCCAAAAAGTCGCAATGAAGCGAGGCCGGCTCCGGTGGCGGTGATTCCCGTAGGGGGCAGACTGCGGGATTTCTACCCTGCCTGGGCCGCTATCACATCCGATCGGTGGGTGTTAGAAGTGATACGAGAGGGATATCCGCTCGAGCTACATCGACCGGTGCTCGATTCCTTCGTTATGTCCCCGTGCAGCGCTCCCTGGAAACGACGAGTCGTATCCGATACACTTTTCCGGCTGCTTCGGCTCCGGGCGGTCGCCCCCGTGCCGGAGGGACAGTTAGGGTCCGGTCGATACTCCATCTACTTCGTCGTGCCGAAAAAGGAGGGCACCTTTCGACCAATCCTGGATTTAAAGAGAGTGAATCGGTGCCTCCGGGTGTCGCATTTTCGCATGGAAACGCTGCGCTCGATCATAGCGGCAGTCCACGAGGGGGAATTCCTAACGTCCCTAGACCTTACGGAGGCCTATTTGCACATTCCCATTCACCGGGAACATCAAAGATTTCTGCGGTTTGCGCTGCCGATGGGCCATTTTCAGTTTTAAGCCATGCCCTTCGGCCTAGCGACGGCGCCACGGGTCTTCACGAAGATCATGGTGGTGGTAGCGGCGTTCCTGCGGAAGGAGGGTGTCCTCGTGCATCCCTATCTCGACGACTGGTTGATCCGGGCAAAGTCGAGGGAGGAGAGTCTCCGGGCGACGGTGCGGGTCGTACAGGTTTTGCAGTCGTTAGGTTGGGTGGTCAATCGGGCGAAGAGCAGCCTTCTTCCCTCGCAGACCTTGGAGTATTTGGGGGCGCGTGTCGAGACCGGCAACGGGAAGGTTTTCCTCCCAGTGCACAGAGCGCGGGCCCTGAGGCGGCTGGTGGAGCAGTTTCTAGCGAGACGGGCGTCCTCGGCTTGGCAATATCTTCAGCTTCTCGGCACGATGGCATCGACCATCGAGGTAGTTCCGTGGGCAAGGGCGCACATGCGGCCTCTGCAGCGAGCGCTGCTGCGTCGATGGTGTCATCAGTCCGACTCGCTAGCTCGTCAGTTAGTTTGCCCCTTGGAGGTTCGGCGCAGCCTTCGCTGGTGGTTGCGTCGGCGCTCTCTGGCGAACGGTATGCCCTTGGAGTCTCCCGTCTGGCGTCTGCTGATGACGGATGCCAGTTTGAGCGGCTGGGGGGCTCATTGCGAGGGCCAGATTGCTCAGGGCCAGTGGTCCTCGCGGGAGAGCCGGTGGTCCATCAACCGACTGGAAATGAGAGCCGTGTGGTTGGCTCTGACAGCGTTTCAGCCTTGGCTGCAGGGAGCGGCGGTCAGGGTGCTATCCGACAATGCCTCCACGGTAGCCTACATAAATCGCCAGGGAGGCACAGGCAGCGTGGCGTTGGAAGCGGATCTGCTTCTGGATTGGGCAGAGCGGCATCTTCAGTGTCTGTCGGCCCAGCATATCGCGGGGGTTCACAATGTGGAGGCGGACTTTCTGAGTCGTCGCAGGGTAGACCCCGGAGAGTGGTCTCTAGATCCCGAGGTATTTGCGTTGCTGGTCCGTCGTTGGGGTCTGCCGATAATGGACCTCATGGCGACCTTCGAGTCCGCGCAGGTTGAAAGGTTCTTCAGCAGGCGTCGGGAACGCATGTCGGAAGGCCTCGATGCATTGGCACAAAGGTGGCCAAGGTACGGGCTGCTCTATGTCTTTCCTCCGTGGGGCCTGCTGGGTCGCCTGGTACAGCGGATCGAGCGGCATCCGGGTCCCGTGGTTCTGATTGCCCCGGACTGGCCTCGTCGGCCTTGGTATGCGGATCTGGTGCGGTTGAGTGTGGCCGATCCGTGGCTCCTTCCTCCTCGGCCGGATCTCCTTCGGCAGGGGCCGCTGCAGATGCCTCAGGTGGCTCAATTCTCGCTTACGGCATGGCTATTGAGAGGGCGCGAATGAGAGCCAAAGGTTATTCTCCGGAGGTCATTGCTACCTTGTTGCGGGCGCGGCGTCGGTCTACGTCGCTAGCGTATGTCCGGGTCTGGCGTATTTTTGAGAGCTGGTGTGCGGCTCGCGAGTTGCGGCCTTTGCGGACCTCCGTTCCTCAGATCCTCTCCTTCTTGCAAGCAGGGGTGGACAAGGGCCTGGCGGCCAGTTCGTTGAGGGTACAACTTGCAGCTCTTGTGTGTTTTCGAGGCAAGGTTCAAGGCCAGTTATTGGGGTCCCATGCGGACGTGAAGTGCTTCTTGCGAGCGGTGTTGCTTATGCGTCCTCCGTGCAGGGCTTTTGTGCCCTCGTGGGACTTGAATTTGGTGTTGAGGTCTCTGGTGGCTTCGCCGTTTGAACCCTTGGCGCAAGCTTCGTTGAAGGACTTGACGTTGAAAACGGTGTTTCTGGTAGTGATCTCGTCAGCTCGCAGGATCTCGGAGTTGCAGGCTCTTTCGTGTAGGGAACCCTATCTGTCTTTCTCTGCCGACAAGGTGGTATTGCGACCGGTTCCCGCGTTTTTGCCTAAGGTAGTTTCGGCGTTTCACATGAATCAGGTGGTGTCTCTCCCAGTGTTTGCCAAGGAACGGGGCCAGCATGCGGATAACTCCTTGCACGCGTTGGGTGTCCGTCGAGCTCTTCGTCGGTATTTGAGGGAAACGGCGGCCTTCCGTAAGTCCGATCGCCTATTTGGCGGTCCGCACAAGGGGGAAGCGGCGTCTAAGTCTTCCATTTCCCACTGGTTGAAAGAGGCGATTTCATCGGCATACCTTTTACACGGCAGGATGGTTCCTGCCGGGCTTTGGGCTCACTCGACTAGGGCGCAGGCGGCGTCTTGGGCAGAAGTTAGCTTGGTACCGGCGGTGGATATTTGTCGGGAGGCGACGTGGTCGTCCTTGCACACCTTTGCTAAGCACTATCGTCTGGATGTGCAGGCGGCGTCGGATGCGCGGTTTGGGTCTCGGGTGCTTCAGGCTGGACTAGCGAGGCCCTCCCGTTGAGATTTACTGCTCTGTTACATCCTCTATGGTTCCGGGACTGGACTAGAGGGACGCTAAGGAAGAGTAAATTAGACTTACCTGCTAATTGTTGTTCCTTGCGGAACTCTAGTCCAGTCCCGGATCCCTCCCTGTCTATCTGTTCTCGCTGCCAGCCAAGAAGGTACATTCATTATAGGAGTCTGCCAGGGTTTTTGTTCTCTATACTTTCGGTCAGAGCTCCTCTGCTTGCAGCACACCTTAGTTTCCTTTCGGGGTCAAATCTTGGGGGTGAGCGGTGGCGTCTCTTGTTGCAAGCATTTTGCACAAGGGTCGCCACGGCCGTTCTGGTCCGCCTTCCCGTAGGCGGGAGGTTGTTCTTACGCAATTGGAAAAAGAAAAAAAAATAAAATTTTTGCTAGTAGTGGGAACTTTAGGGTCAGGATCCTTTTTTCCACTGTGGTGTTATATCTACTTATTTGTTGCTCTGCTTAGTATGCTTTGTCAATAGGTACTGATGTGTGGGCGGTCCTTGGGGCTGCATATAGCTGGATGATCAAAGAGATGAAGATGTTCAGTCTCCAAAGCTGCTGATGGAGGTTCACAACTCTATGGTTCCGGGACTGGACTAGAGTTCCGCAAGGAACAACAATTAGCAGGTAAGTCTAATTTACTCTTTTGGTGTAGAACTACAAATGACACTTATCTTGTAATATTGCCAAATTAATTGGCCGGTTTTTCAAACAGAGAAACATAAAACAATGATGATAGATAAAGACCTGGCAGCCTATTCAGTCTGTCCATCCTAGAGAACGAAGGACTCCTACAATCCCTTCCTCTCTTGTAGAGAGACTCTGCATTTAGCCCATGCTTTCTTGAATTCAGGTACAATTCTCATCTGCACACTCTCCACTGGGAGGCTGTGCCATGAATTCACCATCCTTTCTGCAAATAAATATTTCCTCAGTCTATCCTCTTTCACCTTCATCCTATGACTCCTTGTTCCAGAACTTCCTTTCAACTGGAAGAGGGCTACTTCTTGTGCATTTACAGTATATCATGGAGGTATTTAAATGTCTCTATCATATCACCCTTTTCCCACCTTTCCTCCAAATTATACATACTACATTGAGATCTTTAAGCCTATCCCCATATGTCTTATGACAGAGATCACTGATCATTTTAGTAGCCACCCTCTGGACCAACTATATCCTTTTGAAGGTGCAGTCATAAGAACATAAAATATGCCATACTGGGTCCGACCAAGGTCCATCAAGCCCAGTATCCATCTAGGTCATAAGTACCTAGCAGTCTCCCCAAAAGACACAGGTTCCTCAATGCTTATATTGGGTCAAGCAGTGATATCCTGGATCCCTTTTAATAATGGTTTATGGACCTTTCCTCCAGGAACTTGTCCAAACCTTTTTAAAGCCAGCTACGCTAACAGCTTTTCCTTATCATTTCTCCAGTTTAGTCCTCAACCTCTGGGTATTGAACCTCCTCCTGCAGCTTGGAGACTAGGCATGTCAAACTCATGACATCACTGGATATAGCCTGCTGGTCTCTCCCATCAACTCCCTGTGTGTCCAGTTTCCATGCAGCAGGAGGACGTAGTGAGCCTAGCTTCTGGGCTCACTTGGGGGAACAGATAAGGAGCATTTAGTATGACAAATTCTATTCTGATTTTACTTTTGATATTTACCTTTAATTTTACTTTTAAGTTTACTTTTAATTCAGTTACCTTTGGTTAATTGGCAATCAGGGATTAGTTCCCTTTAGTTAGGAGCAAATTTCCTTAGATTTAAAGTAATTTTAAATTTGAGCCTGGCTCTTTTAAATTAGTAAGAGCTCTCGCCTTCCCTCCTTGTCAGTTATTTTCACTTACTGCAGGGATTCGCCGGTGCGGATCTCTCTCCCTTGATGGTACGGGAGAGAGCTCCGGGACCCGTACAGCCACACTGAAGCTGTGTGAGACAGAGCCTCTCCGTTGCTGCGGGATTTTAATTTTACTCTGTGGAACCGGCTGAGCAGTCCTCGCCACGGCTGCCGGGTGCGACAGCGCGGCTTGAGGATCGGATGAATTGAAGGTGGTAGGAGCAGGCTGTGTGGCTTTCGGCCCTGCAAGTAAGGCCTTCGGGCTCTTTCGGTCTGCTGAGGCCTCCTTTTTTGCAGCGGCTGTTCTTGGTGCCAAAATTCGTTGGCAAAGGGGCGGCCATTTTCTCTCTAGGTATTTGCAGCGAGCTGCCTGTGTGAGGAAGACAACAGGCAGAATAGCTAGAATTTTAGGTCTAGTGTTTCTTTCTTTTGTTTGTAGGTTTTTTGAGGCTCGGGGGGGTTCCTCAGCCTTAAGGGGGCTGTTGTCAGTCCTCGTTATTTTTAAGTTTATTCTTAGTTTTATAGGACAGCAGTTTTGGCATTGATCTCTGATGCCACATGTTGTCTCCCTCCTAATCATGTCTCTGAGGAGCATCTGTTAAGTCCCACTAGGCCACTCCTCCACCAGGAGTGGAGGAGTGGCCTAGTGGTTGGGGCAAGGTACTTCAGGCCGGAAGGTCGGGGGTTCAAATCCCACTAGAGGACAGCAACCTTGGGCCGGAAGGACTGGGGTTTCTAGTCCCACAGGTGCTCCTAGTGGTCTTGCGCAAGCCACTTAACCCTCCATAGCCCATGTTCCCTGTGAAATAGTTATCTCCAAGTTATAATGCCCTGTTCAATGTAATTTCAGTTTGTTCAATGTAAACCGCACTGATGCAGAATAGCGCGGTATATAAGAGAATGTAAATAAATAAAATAAATAAATATTAGGCAAATTGCCAGCTTTTAGGTTCAAGAGCAGAGCCCTAACTTGTAGTTGGAATGAGGGACAGGCTGGAAGTGTGCTTGAGACAGTAGCTCTTTATTGTTTTCACAAACACCTGTGATTTCACAGGGACAGGTTTAAGAAACCATAGGATATAAAAAAATATTTATTTATTTATTATTTATTACAGTTTCTTCTATACCGCGCTATTCGGCTTCAGCGCGGTTTACAAACAACAACCTACACATCTCATTAGCTGATTTGTGTTTACATTGAACAAGGTGCAAAAACTTGGATAACAAGGGGTCAACTATGTACATCTATATGGCATCTATGTACATCTATGTGAACTATGTACATCTATGTGAATATATATATATAATCATAATAACAGTTAAACTGTCAAACAAGAAGTGCCTGTGCTATGGTCTATGGCCACCAGAGGGCAGCTGGTACACTCAATAGTGCCTTTCTGTGACCATGTGTATGCAGCCATCATCAGATTGATCATTCTCTGCAAGTCAGGGAAGAAATAACCACAGGGCCACCTCATGGGCTCTCAGGGGTTAGTGACTAAACAAGCAACTGTAATGTTCTGCAAATCAAGATTATGAGACCAAGATTTAAAGCTCTTAACGTCTGTATCATTTGTTGGGCTCTGGTGCCCTAAAGGCCACGGGATGGCAGCGCTGCTCATGAATCACATATAGTATTCAATGCCCCCATGCCTTGGGGGGGTTTGTAAAATACGAAATCGTATTCTTCATCAGGTTCACACAGGCAGCAACCTCTAAGACCTCCACTTGCATGGTTGTCGGTGTATCCCACTGCTATTTCTCTGACTGCAGGAAGGCCAGGGGGGGTGCCTGTGTGTTTCATAGCTCCACTTAGCATGCCCTTCCCAGGAAATTCTCATCTATTTCTAGAGTCTGTGCTGTCAGAGCAGGGCTTTAAGCACTTAGCAGGGGCACTGACCCATCTGTGCCATCTTGTTAAAGGGCCCGTACTGAGGGTGAAGAAAAGGACGTCTAGGTAGCACATTCTGGGGCTTAGCGCTCCAGGGCACTGGAAGGTTTCATAGCAGAAGTCAATACTGTGTCTGCTCCATGCATTCGGTCTATGTTCAAGTGTGCTCGCTGCGCTGTGTTTGGGTGACAGGTGCTGGGTCACCCGTATAGGTAGATGTGCATTTTGTATGTGCTCACAATTGCTTAGGCATGATTTTTGGGTGCACTCTTTGCAGAGTGAGACTGCATTTCTTTGCTCAGACTGTATTATCAGGCTAAGGTAATTTCTCCAGTAATGGGGGGATGTCCATTGTAATAAAGTGCGTGAGGTCCTCATGGTGTTACATGGGGTTGGAGATGCAGTCATGGGATCTGCTGTGGAGTGAGCCTTCCGGAGGAGCTACAGTGTCACAGTCACCAGTTTCCCTTTCTCTTTGGGCTTTGCTCCCAGATCTAGCCCCTCTTTCTCTCTGATGTCCAGGATGCAAGGTCCCCGGCACTCTGGACAATCTATTCTCAGCCTTTTCTCAATGCTGGCAGAAGGACTGGGAGAGCGAGAAAGGAAGACCAGGAACCAGCACCAGCTCTGATGTCTCTCCACTGCCAGTGTTTGCTACGGTCACATATTCCCAGTCAGTTATTTATTTGAGTATACTGATTGCCTACAGGTCAGGGTGGCATATAGTCGATTACGGTATTTCTATTTCCCTTGTCCCTGAAGGGCTCACAATTTGTTTTGGTACCTGAGGCAGAGGGTTAAATCTCTTAACGAAGGCCAGAAGGACCACCGGTGGGACCAGAAACCCCAGTTTTTATGGCCCAAGGTTGGTGGTCTTGATTGGAATTCAAACCCTTGGTCCTTTGGCAACTTGCCTCAACCACTAGGCCGCACTGCTCCGTGTGAGCTAGCCACAGGGCCATAGGGCCAGGCACAGCCTGTTACTTCCAAGGCAGAGACCTTCGGGAGGTGTTCCGTTCATAAGGATACGAGAAATGCCATACTGGGTCAGACCAAGCTTTTTCAGGTCCAGTATCCTGTTTCCTAGGGTAGCCAATCCAGGTCTTAAGGACCTGGCTGGTTTCCAAAAAGACGAATAGGCTACTCAATGCTTGTATCGGGGCAAGCGGTGGATTCATGTATGCTCATATTTTAAGGGTTCCATTGCATGTACAACAGATGTGACGCTCTGTTGGGTTGTGTGCCTTGTAGAACATCTTGAATTGGTGAAAGTTGGTATAAAAAAAAAATTAATAATTTTCCAGCTTCTCTCTAATAAAAGGTTATTTATTTATTTATTTATTTAGTATACATTTGTATACCGCTACTTCCAGCGATCAGCAGCGGTTTGATTACAGATTGGAAATTGTCAAATCATGACAGGAAATTTTTGAGGTATAAACACATTGATTAGACAGGAAAGCACAGCACACAGAGAACTATTTTACAGGGAACATTATGGACCTTTCCTCTGGGAGCTTGACCAAAAACTTTGTTAAACTCCGTTACGTTCGGAGATCGTTTCGCGCAATGCTCTTGGAGTACACAGGAGACCCAGTGGTCAATCAGCCAACTGGAAATGTGAGCGATACGCCGGGCGTTGCGGGTGTTCAAAGCTACGGTGACAGGTCGAGCGGTGCGAGTACTGTCCGACAACTCCGCGGCGGTGGCCTACATCAATCAGCAGGGCAGAACCAGAAGTGTGGCCATAGAGGCCGCGGCAGAGGGTCTGTGTGTGTGGATAGAGCTTTGGCTGCTGTAAGATATAGTCAGGTTACTCTCCTGTAGGTCCTGGGTTCATTTCACTTCACAGAGGCAGTAGGGCTTGTAATAAGACAACCAAACAGGTGTGGCTTGGAGAGAGGTTTTTTATGTAGAAATAGGCTTATTACATAGGTATTGAACAGAGGTATATAGTGATTGTTACAGAGCTGCTTCATTGTGCCTCAATGAATCTGTGTGTGTGTGTGTATGTGTATGTGTATGTGTGAAGAGAGAGAGAGAGAGAGAAAGAGAGAAGTGGGGGAGGGGAGAGAAGTAGGTGTGATTATCAGAGCCTCATGGTCTGATGAATAGGAAGAAGGAGAGAGTGTCCAAACCTGTCCGATGAAGAAGAGAGAGCAAGAGGAAGTGTTTCTGTCCTTTATAGTGAATTGAATCCTCTCCAGCACTTCCCCTTGAGGTCTGCTATTGTTTTTAGCCACTCCCTTTGAGGTCTGCCATTCTTGATTTAGCAAGGAAGGGCTGCAGACAGGCCCTGGAGACTGATATCAACAGGGGGTCAGAGTTAATCTCATCTTGTAAACTGCCCTATTACCTTTGGAGACTGAAATCACCAGAGTAACACAGCTGCATGAAATCCAGGGTCTGGGGAAAAAGCCATGACTCCTATGTCATGTATGCTGACAGCTGCCAGCGTTTTCGGTGGCGCATGTTGCGGGTAAGGACATTGTGAAGGCGTATTTCCTCAGCTGGGTCCGAGTAGATGCTGGAGAATGGGAGTGGCATCCGGAGGTATTCGCACATATCGGTCGCATATGGGGACAGCCAGTAATGGACCTCATGGCGGCGTTTCACTCTGTGTAAATGGGTCGATTCTTCAGCATACGACGCAAAAGGAGGTCGGAAGGCATCGGCACACTGTTTCAATGGCGGCTGTCATCCGGTTTTCTCTCTTTCCACCGGGGGCATTCATAGGTCTTGTGGTTCTGCGTATCAAAGCGCTTCGGGGAAACGTGTGGTTGGGGGCCTCGGGCTGGCGAGGCTCCCGTGGTATGCCTGCCTCATACGGTTGCTCGACCGGAATCCATGGAGGTTTCCGACATTGGAGATTCTGTTGCTACGGAGTTCCCTTCGAATGCCTCAGGTGCATCGGTTTTCGCTTACGGGGTGGCCATTGAAAGGGCAAGCTTAAAGAAAAAGTTGCTCGGCAGCAGTCTGTCACCTTGCCGCAAAAAAAAAAAAGGTCTACGTCCCTTGCATATGTGCATATTGTGATAAGGAAGCTTATCATAGCTCAGGTAGGAGCTATAGAAAAGATGATGTGACTCTGAACAAGCAACCTGTCAGTTTTGGTAGAAGTAAGAAAACAAAGTTTTCACATAAAAGACTACCAGTCCCAGAATGCACCAGGTTTCCAGCAGCCATGAGAGGAGCTGAAGTGAGAAAATGTGTGTGCAATCAAGAGAGCTATGAGGTAATCCCTAAGCACTCATCTCAAAGGGCAGGGCCTGATTCAACACAGCTGCGCTGTGTTAGGGAGGAGCACACATTAGGACAGAATAAGAATAGAGCTTATTCTACAGAGAACAGCTTCAGCAACAGCTTCAGGAAGAGATACAGCAACAGCTTCAAGCTCAAGCACCAACATCATCTCGAGAAGCAGAAGCCAAGCCAAGCGGATAGAGAGAGAAAGAAACTCTCTGGAAGGAAGAGAAGAAAGGCCATTGGCAGGTCTGGGAGAGTCCAAGGCAGTACCCATACTGGGAGGTATTCCAAATGCCAGCAGAGTCCATTGGACTGGAGTCAGCCAGAGGAATGGAATGGCAGAGATAGGAATCACCAGTGACTACCTGGAAGAGAGAAGACTGCACGTGGAAGGGACTTTCAGACCTATGCCAGAAGGTATGTGAGGAAAGATCCAGTGTCCAGGGGTCAAGATTGGAAGGCTGGACATCAGAACTGGATTACATACTGGCCAGGCTATACAGAGAGGAATTATGATAGCAGGAGAGGCTCAGGTATGAACACTGATCCAGACCCTATCTATAATAGTGAATGGCAGCAAGGGAATAAGCATTCTCATGATAGTGCCTTATTGAAAGACTCGTCTGTGCCAATGTATGATAGTGACCCTATGCTGATTGATGAAGGGGGAGATACAGCAGATGAAACTATTAATTACATGGACTGTTCTCTATCTAAATGCTATTGCTAGCTTTCTGTGAGCAAACACATCAGCCATCACAAAGAAACCTAACTTTGTTATTATTTCCACTGCAAACAGCTCTTAAAGCAGGATTTGGGTTCACACAGTAGCAGCCAGCCAGCTAAAGGGTTTCAGCTGGACAATTGATAGTAATTAAAGCTGCACCTGATTGTGTGTGTGAGCAAGAGAGAATCACTGCAGGATCTGAGTGGAAAATAAGCAGAAGTTAACCTAACCAGCAAAGTTTATTCATTTCTTTGTGCCTTTTTATTTGGTAATTATTTGCTAAGAAAACATTAGCTAATTGCCTGACAAGCTGAAGGTTGTTTTCTGATTTGCTTTGTGACTTTGTTATCCATTTAAACACTGCAAGCAAGTATCCTCATTTATATTGCTACCAAGCATACTTGTGCTGGGTGAATTAAACCCCATCAATAAAAGAAGTATTTTATTGGCTTTACCACTGGTTACACAACTCAATTATTGTCTTCAGCTGTGTTTGGAGTGAAAGAACTACATTACCCACAATACCTTGCAAGAATCATATGAATATATGCATCGTCAAGATTGTGTAAGTTCTCACCCTAGGCAGCCGTCTGACAATATATGGCGCATCTTTGAGAACGGGTGCTCGCAGAGGCACGCTCACGCGACAACAGTGTCAATTCCCTTGGTATAAAGTTTTGTTCAGGACGAGTTTGGTAAAGGCAGATCCTGGAGAGTTCAGTTAGCAGCTCTGTCTTTCTATAGGGGCAAAGGACAGGGAGTGGCTCTCATGCACTGGTCGATGTGGTACGCTTTCTCAGGCGGTTACTAGACTGTAGCCCTGTCGTAGGATATTAATTCCACCGGGGAAGCTCAAGTTGGTTTAAGGAGCGTTACCTAGCGCGCCATTGGGGCCCTTGCAACAGGCGTAGGTTAAGGGTTTTGCCTTGAAGACAGTATGTTTGATGGTCATGTGTTCGGCGAGGTGATTTTCGGAGTTGCAGGCATTGTCCTGTCAGGAATCGTTTTTTTGTCTGTCTCCAGACAGAAGGTGGCCTGGCTGCTGGTTCCATCGTTGTTGTCAAAGCTGGTTTCTATGTTCAGCTAATAAAATGGTCTCTTCCAGTGCTAGGTGCGGTGGAGGGGAGCGTATTGAACCACAGCTTGCCCTGTTTGCACGTCAAGAGAGCGCTGCGGCAGTGTTTAAAGGTTTCAGAAACTTTTGCAAGGCGGATCGTTTCTCTTCGGGGTATTCGGAAGGGCCCCGCAAAGGGAAGTGGCGGCGAAGGAGTCCATTTCTGGATGGATTGGAGCGGCGAGTGCGTCGGCTTATCTTCTATGGGACCGTACAGTCCCAGGGGGCTTATGAGCTCACTCTACCAGAGTGCAAGCATCTTCTTGGACGGAGCACAGTTTGGTTCCGCCAGTGGGGAGGGCCTCTTGGTTGTCTCTCCATACTTTCAGTAAGCACTACCGCCTAGATGTTCTGGCGGCTAAGGATGCCGTTTTCAGGGAGGTGGTGTCGAGATCCGGCTGGAAAGGTCCCTCCCAATGATTACTGCTCTGATACATCCCAGAGGTTGAGGACTAAACTGGAGGAACGATAAGGAAATAGGAATTACACTTACCTGGTAATTGTGGTTCCTTGAGTGACTCCAGTTTAGTCCTCATTCCCGCCCGGGGATGGGGTCTTAGCAGTGGTCTTTCTGTTGGGGGACGTGCAAGGTTAAAAGTGGATATAGGCCTTCACTGGTGTTCAGTCATTTTGATGCTTCCATTTGTTTTGTGCTATATTGTTATATTATAAACAGTTGAAACATACTGCCTTTATTGTTTTATGTAAACCGTCTTGATTTGTAGAAAGACGGTATATAATTTCTGTTAAATAAAATAAATAAATTATTATATTATGATATTGTTATATATTATATATATTGCTATATTGCTCTGGATTGTTTAGGGCTAGGCATTCAACAGAAAGGAGAGCATGCAGGAAGCAGTCCCTTCTGGAAGGGGAGTAGTAGGTAGATAGGTTATATGTTCTGCGCGCCCTTGAATATAATAAGTTAAAAAAAAAAAAAGTTACTGATTTTTTGCTCCTTTGAGTCTGCTTTGTCACTAGTTCACTGGGGGCTGATGGGAGAGACCAGCAGGCTATATCCAGTGATGTCATGAGTTTGACATGCCCAGTCTCCAAGCTGCAGGAGGAGGTTCACTACCCAGAGATTGACTAAACTGGAGTCACTCAAGGAACCACAATTACTAGGTAAGTGTAATTCCTATTTACTACATCCTCTGGTAACAAATTTCAGAGTGTGAGAGTGAAAAAATATTTCCTCTTATTAGTCTTAAATAGGTTGCCCTGTAGCTTCACTGCATGTCCCCTAGTCTTTTTATATTCTGATGAAGTAAACAATCAGTCTACGTTTACCCATGCCACTCCATTCATTAATTTATAGACCTTTATCATATCTCCCCTCAGCCGTCTCTTCATAGGAGTATTCTTCCATCCCCTTTACCATTTTGGTGGCTCTAATATGTACCTTTTCTAATAACGCTATATCCTTTTTAAGATACGGCGACCAGAATTGCACACAATATTCAAGGTGCGGTCGTACCATGGAAAGATACAGAGGCATTATAATTTATTTATTTACAGTTTTTTTTATACCGTGCTATTCGACATCAGTGCGGTTTACAATGAACATAAAAACCAGACGTCTCAAATAATTATTTGATAATTGATCTGTGCTTACAATGAACAGGTAAAATATCCTTTGTTTTATTTTCCATTCCTTTCCTTATGATACCTAGCATTCTATTTGCTTTCTTGGCCGCCGCTGCACACTGGGCGGAGGGTTTTAACATGTTATCCACGATGATGTCTAAATCTTTTTCCTGGGTGGTGATTCCCAATGTGGAACCTTGCATCATGTAACCATGGTTTGGGTTGTTTTTGCCTAGGTGCATAACTTTGCACATGTCCACATTAAATTTCATCTGCCATTTGGATACCCAGTCTTCCAATTTATCAAGATCCTCTTGCAATTTTCCACAATCCTTTTGGGTTTTAACAACTTTAAATAGTTTTGTGTCATCTGCAAATTTGATAACCTCATTCGTTATTCCATTTCCAGGTCATTTATGAATATATCAAAAAGCAACGGACCCAGCACAGATCCCTGTGTTACTCCACTATTCACCTTTTTCCATTGTGAAAATTGGCCATTTAGCCCTACCCTTTGCTTTCTATCTTTTAACCAGTTCCTGATCCACAATAGTACATTGCCTCCTATCCCATGACTTTTTAGTTTTGCCAAAAGTCTCTGATGAGGGACCTTGTCAAAGGCTTTCTGAAAGTCCAGATACGCTGTATCACCCGACTCACCTTTGTCTATCTGTTTATTCACACCTTCAGAAAAACATAACAGATTAGTAAGACAAGATCTTTTTTTGTCTAAAGCCATGTTAGCTGTCTCCTATTAAACCATGACATAAGAACATAAGATATGCCATTCTGGGTCAGACCAAGGTCCATCAAGCCCAGTATCCTGTTTCCAACAGTGGCCAATCCAGGTCATATATAACTAGCAGTTTCCCCAAAAGACACAGGTTCCACAATGCTTGTATTGGTTCAAGCAGTGATATCCTGGGTCCCTTTTAATAATGGTGTCTGGACATTTCTTCCAGGAACCTTTTTTAAACCCAGCTGCACTAACAGCCTTTAATACATCCTCCAGAACAAATTCCAGAGTTTGATTACACGTTGAGTGAAAAAATATTTTCTCTTATTAGTCTTAAATAGTTTACCCTGTAGCTTCATTGCATGTCCCCTAGTCTTTCTATATTCTGATAATGTAAGCAATCGATCTACGTGTACCCGTTCCACTCCGTTCATTAATTTATAGACTTCTATCATATTTCCCCTCAGCCGTCTCTTTTCCAGGTTAAAGAGCCCTAACCTTTTTAGCCTTTCTTCATGATGAGTAATTTTGTTCTTTATGATGGTTTCTACCATTTTACCTGGTAAAATTTTACCAGGCTCATCGGATCACCCCTGGAACACTTTTTGAAAATTGGCGTTACGTTGGCCATCCTCCAATCTTCAGGTATTTCAGATTATTTTAATGATAGTTCAAAGATTACTAATAGCAGGTCTGCAATCTTATATGTCATTTCTTTCAACACCCTTGGATGTATACAATCCAGTCCAGGTGATTTGCTACTCTTCAGTTTATCAAATAGTTGTAATACATCTTCCTGGTGTATCGATATTTCTTTCAATTCTTCTGCAGTATCACCTTTAAATACCACTTCAGTCATGGGTAACATCCCTACATCTTCCTCAGTAAAGACTGAAGCAAAGAATTCATTCATTCTCTCTGCTATGGCCTTGTCCCCTCTTGGTGCCCCTTTTACCACTCTATCAACTAATAGTCCAACTGACTCTCACAGGATTTTTGCTACAAATGTACTTGAAAAAGTCTTTATAACGCGTTTTTGCTTCCACAGCAAGTTTCTTCTCAAATTCTCTTTTTGCCTGCCTTATCAGTGCCTTTTATTTAACTTGCCAGTGCTTATGCTGTTTCCAGTTTTCATCATTTGGCACTTTTTTCCATTTCCTGAAAGATGCTTTTTTGGCAACAACCGCCTCTATCACTTCACCTTTAAACCATGCTGGCAGTTTTTTGGACTTCCTTCCACTTTTCTTAAAGCATGGAATACAGCTGGTCTGGGCTTCCAAGATAATATTTTTAAACAACACCCAAGCTTGATGTAAGTCTTTAACCTTTGCAACTGCTCCTTTTAGTTTTTCCTTAACTATTTTCCTCATTTTATCATAGTCTCTCTTTCGAAAGTTAAAAGGTAGTATTGTGGATTTCCTTACCATCCCTTCTCCATTAATTAAATCAAACGCAATCATGCTATGATCCCTATTGCCAAGTGGCCCCAGCACCCTTATCTCTTGCACCAATCCACTAAGGACTAGGTCCAAAATGGCTTCCTCTCTGGTTGGTTCTCTGGTTGGTTCATTAACCAGCTGCTGCAAGAAGCAGTCATTTATTTCATCTAGAAACTTTATCTCCCTAGCATGTCCTGCCGTGACATTGACCCAGTCAATATCAGGGTAATTGAAATCACCCATTGTTCTGTAACTTTTGTTAGCTTCCCTAATTTCTCTGAGCATTTCATCATCCATTTGTTCATTCTGGCCAGGTGGTCAATAGTACACCCCCCACTGCCATTGCCTTCCCCTTTTTACATGGAATTTCAATCCATAGAGGTTCTACAGCGAATTTTGTTTTCTGAAAAACTTTAATCCTTTGTGACTCAATGTGCGCTCTAACATAGAGCGCAATCCCTCCACCAATTTGATCAGCTCTAGAATTATACACACTCTCCAGAATTATACACACTCTCCAGAATTATACACGGTACTCCAAATGAGGTCTCGATAGAGGTCTAACAGGCTGAAGCCCTTTGAATATGTCCCTCATATCTTATAACTTATAATTTATTGTCTTGATTTACTGCTTTTCCAGATGATAGCAATTCTCTCTGGGTCATGGTTACTAAAGTTAGCGCCTGCTAAAAATGGAGCCGTGGTAAACATCCCATGATCACTGTTTAGGGTGGGTACATTGCAGTTAGCATGATGTATTTGGCACATGCCAACCAGCAGTGTTGCAGTTAGAGTGCACTCATACTAATCACAATATATGGTGTAGCACAGGAGCAGAGCTGAACCTGTCAGGCCATGCCCCCAGCAACACAGGTCCGACCCTGCCTCCATGCTAAAAACTGGCCTCAGTGCCTACTGTGTAGCGCATATCTGAGCAATATCTTTATAGTGCTGGACTAGAGTGAAGGCGTTCTATCTTACTATACAGATGGAAGAAATAGCTGCCATCCATATAGTAAAGGGTTAAGTTAAGATTGCTGTCTGAATATAAACTGTTCAGGTACACAGATGGGTAATTTTATAAACTTACCTCCGAGGTTACTTGCGTCAAGGCATGTGTGGGACTTATGCACATCTCGGATGCAGGTATGTTAAGAAAAGGAGCATGGGCAAAGTCACCACTCACGTGCTTATTTTTTGAAATATAGATGTATTTTACTTGCAAATATTTACAGCTGCTCTTAAGGCTGTGTCAGTTCTGCTGCTGGTCTGCTCCTAGTATTTTATTAAAAGCACATAGATGCCCATGTGTCTATACAAATAAAAAATAGGAATGATCAGCTGCAGAACCCGCTTCTGTCGTCAGTGCTCCTTGCACGTAGACAGCATTTGTGCTAGGCGTAGGGGCAGTAGGGTCCAGCTGCCGGAACGTACAGAGGCAATTCTGGTCAGGTCTCTACATTCCCTGACAACCCCTTGGACGGCCAGGCTATTCCACCCTGTTGGTGGAAAAAGCCCAGGAGGCCTAGTTGATCTCGCACTGCATGCTCCCAGGGCCCTGGCGTTGCTATCACCCTGCAGCCACGATCCAGGACATTGGGGCCTCTGGTACCGGCCAGACTGTGGTTTGCAGGGGCGGGTGTAAGCGATGGCATTCTGAGTCTCCATATAGAAGGCTCATTGCCATGGAGCGGGGATATCACCGCTCCCTCGCCCCAGCCGTGCTGTTCTGGCCTCTGGGCGGGCAGCTCCTGTATGTGAATCTCATCAGCATATGGGAAGTGATCGGACGTCTATGTCCCTGATTCTGCCATCGTGGGTACATCTAGGCCTTGCAGTGGAAGAATCGGGTGTATCTCCGGCACGTCCAGGTTTTCGCCAGGCATTGCGGGTGGGCGTACGGGAAGCAGAATCAGCCTCGGCCTCTTAGTGTATAGCGGTGGTGATCGGCGCCACTTCAGCATCGCCACTTCACATCGAAACATGAAGACAGAAAAAGACCACATGGCATGTTTAATCTGACCTTTCATATCAACCACTACAACAATCCCCCTTTTTTCCTTTAGAGATCCTCTGTGTTTGTCCCATGCTTTTTTTAATTCAGTTACTGTCCTCATCTATACCACCTCCACTGGGAGACTATTCCACGGATCCACTACTCTTTCCGTAAAGAAATATCTCCAGGAACAAGCAGGAATAAGTCCTCACATATGGGTACGTCTGTACCGACGGAGCCTGCGCGGGAACGCTCCCCAGCTTCCCAAAAAGGAAAGCTTTTGGGAGCATCCCACAGCGCCTGCGCGCTGCCTTCCCGCCTTTCCTAACCAACTCTCCTCAGTTCTTCTTTTCCGCGGAGCCAGCAGGTCGTGTTCCTGTCACCGCTGAAGAAGTTCTTTATTTTAATTTATTTCTTTGGCCGCGTGTCTGCCTTCCCCGACTCCGGACCGGTACCGCCGGTCTTTTTCTTTTCTTTTCTTTCTTAAAAAAAAAAAAAAATCTATTTTTTCCTCACTTGGTGTATTTTTCTTCTTAGGCCTCCAGGCCCACAAGAAAATTTTCCCTCATGGAAAAACCAGCCTCCGGGTTCAAAAAATGCACTAAGTGTAGCGGTACTATTTCTGTTACAGATACCCATGAATGGTGTCTTAAATGTTTGGGTCCTGAACACTCCATGCCGGATTGCCAGTCCTGCTCTCTAATGTCTAAATGGGGGTTACAGAACCGAGCAGCCAAGCTCCATGTGCTGTTTCCCACGGATGCACCGGCGGTGGCATCGACATCTTCCAGGTCTTCCTCTCCTGATGGATCTCAGGTAACCAAACATAAACCTAGCAGGTCCTTGAAGGGTAAATCTCCCTCTAAGCATCGTGATGCCTCCGGGTTTGCCCTCGAGGATCTTGCCCCAGCTAAACAACCCCGGCGGGAAGCTCCGGCTTCCAAAGCTCCTCCTATGGGGTTACAGGTTGACATCGATGGCACGGCCTCGACCGACCACCTGTTAGATTGCTATGGGGGGGTACCGGCACTTTCTCCCGGTACCGACATCCACGCAGTCGTGGCGTCCATGGATCATACTGTTCAATCCATGCAGCAGGCTATAACGGCCTTTATTAAAGCTGTGACGCCGATGGTACCGCAACGAGTCCCGTTGCCGGTACCGGTACCAGCGCCGATACCGGTACCGACTGCATCGACATCGACCAGGATACCGACTCCGGTTCCTTGTCCAGGGCTATTTCTCGGTACCGATCCGGTACCGGGGACGCCCGATGTCGATACCGATCGATACGCGTATCGATCGTTGGAAGCGGACAGGCGATACTTCGATTCCTCTGATTCTGATTCATCAGATGAGTCTCCTGAAGTATCCATTACCCTTCCTACTTTTCCAAAAAGGAGAATGTCTCCTCCAGAGGATTTGTCCTTTCAAGACTTCATAATAGAAGTGGCTAAAGGACTCTCTATTTCAGTAACCTCTGAGAAAGAGCCTAGAGCAAAAAAATTAGATATTTTAGGATACTCTAAGGCTCCTAGAGAGGCAGTCACCTTGCCAATTCATGAAATTCTTCATGAACATATGATTGACTTATGGGAGACGACTCTCACCCTTTCTCCTCATTCTCGCAGACTGGACACTATGTACCGTGTCCCTCCTTGTCCTGGATTTCAGAAAACTCAGCTTCCTCACCATTCCATTGTGGTGCAGTCAGCTATGAAAAGGATAAAGAGTACCAAAAGACACTCTTCTGCTCCTCCAGGAAGAGAATGTAGGACCTTGGATGCTTTTGGTAGGAAAATCTTCCAAGCCAGCATGCTTATTGCCAGAATCAACTCATATAGTCTTTACATGGGTATGTTTCTAAAGGAAGTTGCACAAAAGCTGCACAACTTTCTCCCTTTCCTTCCAGAGGATAAAAGGGATGAGTTCCTCCTTTGGCTTAAGGATACTCAAGACATTTCAAAGTTTTCCAACAGGGCAGCCTTTGACTCCTTTGAAGGTGCCAGCAGAGCCTCAGGCATTGCCATAGCTGCTCGCAGAATTGCTTGGCTCCAGGCTTCTGATCTAGAGCCCTGGGTTCAAGATGGCTTAGGAAATCTGCCCTGTACAGGTGAAAATCTCTTTGGCAAAGAGTGGCAAATAAAAGCCACTCAAATGGATGCAGAGATTTCTGCTCTGGATAGACTTTCCAAGTCAACCTCCATTCCAGCCAAGAAAAAAACGTTCAAAAAGCCTTTTTACAAAAGGAGCAGATTTCCTTCCACTTCTGGCCAACAATCCTCTACAGGTCGCTTTGCTACTAAGCGTCAGCAACCTAAACAGGCCAGGCCTAAACCTGCAGGGACTGCTGCAACCCAGCAGTCCCAACCTCCTCAGGGTTTTTGACTTGATACTAGAGAACTTAACCTTTCTGGCTCTACAACAGCCAGAACCTCTCACCATTCCAGGAAGGTTAGCTCATTTTGCTCCCAGATGGGAACAAATCACATCAGAGCAGTGGACCCTCTCCATCATAAGAGAGGGCTACAAACTTCATTTCTCAGACCTTCCTCCCTACACCATGGTGAGACACTTCAATTCTCCCACATCTCTCCTCAACCTTCTGGATCAGGAGGTGACTACCCTTCTTGCCCAGGGGGCCATAGAAGAAGTTCCTCTTCTTCAACAGGGGTCAGGGTTCTACTCCCCCTATTTTCTCATTCCAAAGAAAACAGGGGGATACAGACCCATTCTAGATCTCAGAGAATTGAACAAATTCCTATGCAAGGAGAAGTTCAAGATGCTTTCTCTAGGCACTCTCCTTCCATACCTGCAGAGTCAGGATTGGCTTTGTTCTCTAGATCTCAAGGATGCGTACACTCATGTCCTCATCCATCCATCTCACAGAAAATTCCTACGTTTTCTGTTCCAGGGAAAACATTACCAATAAAGAGTGCTTCCTTTCGGTCTAGCCTCTGCTCCGAGAGTGTTCACCATATGCATGGCAATAGCTGCTGCATTTCTACGCACTCTGGGAATATTTGTCTTCCCATACCTGGACGACTGGCTCATCCGAGCTCCAACCCAGTCAGAGGCTCAGATCTCCCTGAACCGCACCAGGCGCATTCTGCAATACCTGGGACTTGTGGTAAACCTCCCAAAGTCCCAGCTCACCCCTACTCAGTCCCTGGAATTCAAATCCCACTAGAGGACAGCAACCTTGGGCCGGAAGGACTGGGGTTTCTAGTCCCACAGATGCTCCTTGTGGTCTTGGGCAAGCCACTTAACCCTCCATTGCCCATGTTCCCTGTAAGTATTAGTGTATGTGTCTCATATTTAATTTAATTTAATTTAATTTAATTTACAGATTTTTTATATACCGCTCCTTCCATTGATCAGGTGCGGTTTACATGGAACAACAATAAAACAGTGAACTGTTTTTACAGATAACAAGTTGTAACTTACATTTAACAATTTGTGAACTATGTATCCCTGCATGTTAAATGTATCCCCCAATTGTGTTGTGACCGCTTTGATTGAAGGATAAGGCGGTATACAAAACTGTCTAAATAAAAATAAAAAAATAGGGGCCTGGTTGGACACCACCTCTGCAAGGGCCTACCTTTCTCTGGCCCGTTGCCAACGTCTATTGCAGTTAGCCTCCCAGATTCAGTCAAAGAGCCACTTAACTGCCAGGGAGATGCTACAGCTGCTAGGCCACATGGCTTCCACAGTACATGTGGTACCCTATGCTCGCCTACATATGAGAGCAGCTCAATGGACTTTGTCCACCCAGTGGACTCAAGGTTCAGGAGCTCTCTCAGACCAAATAGCAACCTCCAAACGTCTCTTTTGGTCTCTCCAATGGTGGATGTCCACTCAAAATCTGTTGCTGGGGTCCCCCTTCCAACCTTTGTTGCCCCAAGCAACCCTCACGACAGATGCCTCCCAAACAGGTTGGGGAGCTCATCTACAAGACCTCTCCACCCAAGGCACTTGGTCCCCACAGGAGACCTCTCTTCATATCAACCACTTGGAACTTCGAGCAGTGTTTCTAGCTCTCAGGGTCTTTCATACCCTCCTCAGCTACAAGACAGTCCTCATCCATACGGACAATCAAGTAGCCATGTTTTACATAAACAAGCAAGGAGGAACTGGCTCTCTGTCGCTTTGCAACGAAGCTCTAAGATTATGGGCCTTCGCCAGAGAGCATCAAATCCATCTCCTGGCAGTATACCTCCCAGGAATCCAAAACTCTTGGGCAGACAGACTCAGTTGAGTTCTGCTTCCACACGAATGGTCCCTGCACATGGATCAGGTACTCAGAATCTTCCAAGGATGGGGAACCCCGGACATAGACCTTTTTGCAAGTCCGTGGAATGCCAAACTTCCCCGGTTCTGTTCCAGAATTCCGTGTCAGGGAGTTCAGGCCAAGGATGCCTTCCTCCTTCATTGGGGTCAGGGTTTCCTGTATGCCTTCCCACCCATTCCTTTGATTCCCAAGACTCTGTTCAAACTCCAGAGGGATCAAGGATCTATGATCCTCATAGCTCCACGCTGGCCACGCCAAGTGTGTTACCCTCTACTTCTGCATCTTTCCCAAGCCCTCTCCCTGGACTTGGGAGCTGCTCCAGACCTTCTGTCCCAGGAGGAAGGGACTTTGTGGCATCCAAACCCCAAGTCCCTTCACCTCAGAGCTTGGTTACAGAAGGCCTAGACCTTCAAGACTTAAATCTTTCTCAGCAAGTGAAGGATATCCTCCATGCTTCCAGAAAACCTTCCACTAGGCATTCCTATGCTTTTAAATGGAAAAGATTTTCCATTTCTTGTGCTCAAAAGGGTCTTGACCCTCTGGCACTTCCTGTGAATTCTCTATTGGAATATCTCCTGCATCTCTCCAATGCAGGCCTTAAGACAAATTCAGTAAGAGTCCATTTGAGTGCTATTGCAGCATCCCTTAAGCCTCTCAATGGACAACCTATTTCCTCTCATCCTCTTATTGCAAGATTCATGAGAGGCCTAACTTTAACTAAACCTCCCATTCGTGCTCCTCCGGTGGCATGGGACTTAAACTTGGTTCTTGGTCAGCTTATGAAGCCACCTTTTGAACCCTTAGCCGCTACCTCCTTGAAATTTCTTTCCTGGAAGGTTATTTTCCTTATTGCAGTCACTTCTGCTCGCCGCATCAGTGAACTGCAGGCCATAGTGGCTAATCCACCTTATACAAGGTTCCATCATGATAAGGTAGTCCTTAGGACAAATCCACACTTTATGCCTAAAGTGGTCTCACCTTTTCATCTTAATCAAGAGGTATATTTACCTGTCTTTTTTCCAGCTCCTCATGCATCCAGTGCAGAGAGGAATCTTCATACTCTAGATGGTAAAAGAGCTCTTGCTCTTTACTTACACAGGACACAGCAACATAGAAAGTCTTCCCAGCTTTTTGTTGCTTTTGATCCTTCTCATTTAGGACTTCCAGTCTCTAAAAGAACACTGTCCAATTGGATTGCTCAGTGTATTTCTTTTGCTTACCAGAGTAAGAACCTTTCTCTGGAGGGCCATGTCACAGCTCACAATGTAAGGGCCATGGCCACCTCTATGGCTCATCTACATTCTGTGTCAATCGACCAGATCTGTCGAGCAGCCACCTGGGCCTCGGTTCATACCTTCACAGCCCATTACTGTTTGGACAAGGACTCCCGCCGGGATGCCTTGTTTGGTCAGGCTGTCCTCAGACACCTGTTCCATTCTTGAACAACTCCTGCCCTCTTTCCCTGGATGGATGCCTGAGATCCATAGGAAGACGAGGAACCCTTTCAGGGTCTCATATTCTTGGGGATCTCCCAGGCATCTCAGCTAGGAAGTCCCCATATGTGAGGACTCATTCCTGCTTGTTCCTGGAGATAGCACAGTTACTTACCTGTAACAGGTGATCTCTGGGAACAGCAGGAATTAGTCCTCACAACCCTCCCACCTCCCCTAGGAGTTGTATCTCTCTCTCTCTTTCCTTTCCTCTCTCTCTCTATTGTCTCAGCTTTAAACTTGAACTGAGGAGAGTTGGTTAGGAAAGGCGGGAAGGCAGCGCGCAGGCGCTGTGGGATGCTCCCAAAAGCTTTCCTTTTTGGGAAGCTGGGGAGCGTTCCCGCGCAGGCTGCGTCTGTACCGACGTACCTATATGTGAGGACTAATTCCTGCTGTTCCCAGAGATCACCTGTTACAGGTAAGTAACTGTGCTATTTCCGCATATCACTCCTGAATCTATCTCCCTTCACCCTCATCCCATGTCCCCTCGTAGCAGAGCTTGTTTCAATCAAAAGAGGCTCCCTCCCTGAACATTTATTCCACGGAGGTATTTAAATGTCTCAATCATATCACTTCTATCCCTCCTTTCCTCTAAGGTGTACATATTAAGATCCTTAAGTCTGTTCTCATATGCTTTATAATGAAGACCTCTAACCATTTTAGTAGTCACTCTCTGTACTGTCTGCAGCCTGTTTATATCCTTTTGAAGGTGTGGTCTCCAGAAACATCTGTGGAAGAAATTCCATCTCGAGAGACTCTGTTAATTATGTTCTTATTAGCAGCAGATGAAGATATATTTCTTTGACTTTATTTCTCTAAGAAACAGGAAAGCGTTTTTGGCCACTGTATTTGGTTGTTTCGGGATGTTTCACGAGCGACACAGAAGCGAAGGAAGGCCTTCCTGGAGCTTCAACCTAGGGTCCTAGCTTTGGGGCCTCCTTCTATTTAAAGTTTCCCTATAAATGTTATGTTACATAGTATATCAGGGTGTGAGAGATGTGCTTTTTGACACTATTCAGGTGGAGACCTTTCTGCAAGGTAAAGGATGATTTTAATTTTTGTATGTTTTTTTTCTCTTGTTTTTTTGTTTCAACGGTTATGTAAAAGGGGTAAAATATTTTGTTGTAGGGATCCTTCTCTTTCTTTCCTCTTCTCTGGTTTGTGGGCTTCTCCTTGATGTGGACTTGACTATCTCCAGGAACAAGCAGGAATGAGTCTTCACATATGGGTATGTCGGTACCGACGGAGCCTGCGCGGGAACGCTCCCCAGCGTCCAATCAGAAAGCTTTTGGGAGCATCCCTCAGCGCCTGCGTGCTGCCTTCCCGCCTTTCCAACTGTCTCTCCTCAGTTTTCGTTTTTCCGCGGAGCCGGCAGGACGTCGTCCTGTCACCGCAGAAAATTCTTATTTTTTATTTTTAGTTTTCTTGTGGTCACGGCTGTCTTCCCGACGCCACCAGTACCGCCGGTGGTGGTCTTTTCTTTCTTGTAAGATTTTCCTTTTCAACGGAATATTTTTTCTTCATAGTGTCACGGGGTCTTAGGCCTTTCAGGCCTCCCCTATTTTTCCTTCATGGCCACGAAATGTTCAGTTTGTGGCGGTACAACTTTGTTTAGACCCTCGAAGTTGGTGTCTAACCTGTTTGGGTCCTGACAACAGTTTGGTGAGAAGACATCTTCAACATCGAGAATCCCTCGATACACGGTTGCCCTCCAATTTCAGGGCACCGTCCCCTTCTTCTTCCACTTTGATTCAGGTAACCCACAAACAGTCTGTTAAGACTAGCCAGTCCTCGAGTGGTACGTCTCATGCACAGCATGTAGACAGCTCCGGCTTTGCCCTCGATGGCCTCCTGGCTTCAAAACCCCGGCGGGAGTCTTCGGTCTCCAAAGCGGATAAGGGGTTTCAGTTTGTTCCTGGGGTTCACCCCCCACAGAGCATACCTGAGCCGTGCACGGTGGTGGCATCCGCTTCGAGCGGTACCGATACCCCTGCATCGGCACTGGTGTTGGATGAAACACTCCTCACCAGGGATCGTCATCTGGCCTCCTTGGTGCCTTCGGGACCGATGGATACGTCCCAGATTGTCTTTCCCTTATCGGTTCCAACACCGATACTGCCACCGACGTCGGTACCCTCCAGATGTGCATCGACAACCTCGCTTCCTTCGATGCCGAGTCTGGAATCGATCTCCAGTTTGGAGGACTGGGTACCGACTCGCCTTGGTACCGTCTCGCGGCAGTACCGAAGGCTCGGTTCCGATGACTCGGATCCGCAACTCTCGGTTCCCCTGAGGCCGCTTGAGTTGCCACTGGTAGACCTTCATTCACCGGTATCGGACATGGTACTGAAGTCAGTACTGATGTCTTCATTACCCTCACAGTCGGTGCCTTCCATGCTTCGCTTCTCAGGCTCCTTACCCTCGATGCTGAGTTTGGAATCCATTTCTAGTCTGGAAGACTGGGTACCAATAGATTTTGGTACCGACACCGATCGATACCGGTGGCTCGGTACCGAGGATAGCAGCCGGAGGTTTTCGGTTCCCTCGGTACCGATTGAAGTATCGCTGATGACTACTCCGATGTCTTTGTCGAGCCCGACTCTGACATCGGTACTGGTATTGACTTCAGTACCGGTATCCACAGTAGCATCGTGGCAAACTCCTACCATGCTTTCTACGACAGCATCGCTCCATTCTATACCAAGTTTGGAGTTGATACCTGGCATGGACAATGTGGTAAGGACGGTTGCTGTTCCTGACAACCAGTCCAAGCAACCATCCCTTAAACATTCCACACTGCACCCTGCAGGATCTTCTATTTCTATATCTCTGGATAACTCTGTGGGTGCTCAGGCTAGTTCTTTAGATCTAATCTGTCCAAGGGAGATTCCTGTTGGGGATACCTCTTTTCAGAGTTTCCTCCTGGATATAGCAAGATCCCTTGCCATTCCTATTCCAGGACATGATCCTGCACCAGGCTCTCTTTCCACCAAAGAGCATTGATGGGGAAAACAGTTGGAGAACCTGAGTTTTGTTTTTTAAGTAAGCCTCTGAATTGTGGATATGAGAAATCCCTGTAAAAAGAGGCACTTCGTGTAAAGCTAACTATTTTTATAGTTACCATTTTTTCTTCATCGGATGATCTTTTGTATCTTCATTTATTTGAAGCTTATTTGCAGTTAAAGGCAGCCAGATCAAAGTATGGATGAATAAGAAATAAGAGAAAAAACGCAAAAAAAGTAAAAAAAGAAGAAAAGAGTAACTCTAGCGATATTATACAGGCCATTGATGTGTTAAAGACGTTTTTCACTGCATCCATTAAGCAGATCCAGTGATTAGTCTACTCTGAGACCTGATCTCTACCATTTATATGAAGTTAGTCAATGTGATTAATGGTGAATAGTGGAGCTTGAATTGAATTGAGTAGCTGGGTAGCATAAAGCTCTGAAAAGTGACGATAATTTAATCTGTTTCCACCAAAGCAAAGGACAATATAATGCTTCCTTTGCATCATTCCTTGCAGGATCTCCTTCTAGGAATGTGGGAAACACCTTTCAGGGTACCCCCACCTCCCAGAGCAACTGATCTCTTATATCAGGTGCCCCCCTCTCCAGGGTTCCAAAAGACTCAACTTCCTCATCATTCCATAGTAGTGGAATCAGCAATGAGGCGGATAAAGAGTAAGAAAAAGCACTCTTCTTATCCGCCAGGTCGTGAGTCTAAGACACTAGATGCCTTTGGACGTCAAACCTTCCAGACATCTATGCTTTCTGCAAGAATTCTCTCATATATATTTTATATGAGTCTTTCTCTTGAGGAGGTCACAAAGCAATTACATCTTTTGACTCCTTTCCTTCCAGTTTCCAGGAGTACACACTATTCCTCACTGCTTAAGCATATCCAGAATAGGTTTCTTTCTCGTGCTTCCCTAGACTCTTTTGAGTCTGTTAGCAGGACTTCTGCTATAGCTATAGGGGCACGACGTAGAGCCTGGCTCCAAGCTTCAGCTTTGGCCAAGTGGGAACAACAACGACTGGGACATACTCCTTGCACGGGAGAAAATCTTTTCAACAAGGAGTCTTTACGTCAAGTTACTCAGTTGTCCACTGATTTACCTGTTCCTAAGGTTTCTTCTACACCACCTTCTGTCCCAGTAAGTAGGAAATGTCCTACCAAACTTTCTTCCCACAGGAGAAGAAGGTTTTATTCCTCACTTGCCCATCATACAGATGTTCCCCTACAGGGAAGCTATCGTCCTGGTCTGAAGAATCCAACTTTTCACCAGACTCAGCAAATCTGGCCTCTGCAGGGTTTCTGATCAGTCATCATCAAATGCTTGTGACTCTTGGGGTTAGAATCTACAGTTGCTTCTTCTCAATAGAGGCAATCCACTGCTTCGTTCTAACCCCTACACATGGATCTCTTTCCAAAAGACATCCACTTTTTCTATATTTCTATGAGCTGTCAGGATGTTCATGCCTATAGGTCATAGGTTTCTCCTCTTTTCCTGCTAAGGAAAGAGGTCTGACCACTATTAAATGGTAGTTCCTGTGCCAGCATGTATTTTTCCTTTCTATAGACTTACTACTTGGTAAGTTTTCTTCAGCTCTATTCTCTTCACCCTCTTACCAAGCTTTTTCCTCTGTAAGAGCGGAATTAATTACAGAGGGCTTTTTTCTTCAGCCTCTCTAGTTTTCTCACTTTCCAGTGTGGAGTTTTCCTCTCTGAGTTACCTCCTCTGTTTCCATCTTACTTTGGGGCAGCTTATCAGACATGTCCAGAGTTTCTACTCCTGTTCTGTCTGTTCTTTCTGTTTTTCAACAGTAAGATTCTTTCTGCTATCTTGCTAGCAGCTGCCTATGCAGGAGCCTTAATGTTTCGACCACTGGTTCTTGTCCACAAACAACCAGATTTGTCCTCCACTAACATTCTGTCTAGTCTTAGTAGTGGCTCCAAGTCAGTGCTTCCATCTATCTTGGAGATTATCTCACTGCAAGCTTTCTAGATGGTCTTCTATTTCTGCCATCTCCATTCTCCTGGGTTTGGCAGCATAGTTGGCAGAGATACTGGCTCTCTAGCAGCCAGTTCTATCTCCTCATTCTCCTGCATCATGCTCTCTGCAATTCTACAGAGATGCTTTCCACTATGGGCCCTTGCTAGAGAGCATGGGTTTTTTTTCTCCAAAAGCTATCTTAGATGGTTAGAAAAGGCTTTTCAGTCATGTCTCCCATGACTAGAAGGTTCTCCCTTCTTTTACTATCTCCTTTTGCCATAAAGGACATAGGCCTTCTCTTACCTAAGGGGCTTAAGGAGTTGCCAATTCCCTGCTTTGGTCCATAGCATTCCCAATCGGGGATATGCTCTTTCTCCTTGCAGCTCGTCCTCATGGTAAGAACGTATGATACTTTTGCCCTTCAGCAGGTCAGCATGATACCTCATCCTTATCTGTCTTCTGTCTACTTACCATGCTAGAGTCTTGGACGACTAAGGACTTGCTGGCTACAGATTGATATCATCCTCTGTTTTCATATGACCATCCTGGTTATTTTACTAGCTAGCATCCTTGCGGATCATAACCAAGGGGAATAGATTCTCTATATATCTTCTCAAGTAGGTTGCACCTCCTTGTTGTTAGATGAATCTTTCCTCTCCACATGTCCTATGTGATTTCCATGCTGTACGCATATATCTGTCTGTTTAAATACAGACACCCATATTTAGGCCTACATATTCATATTTATCTTTGTGTGTATTTTATGCCCTTCCATATCTCACTATAGATATATTCTTATATGTTATTCATATATCTATCTATATCTATATATATCTATATCTATATATATCTATATATATAATATATCTGATGAGATATTTTATTATAAATGGATCTGTCTCCACATACGTATCTATCTCATTATCTATGCTCATATAGCTATCTGTTTCTGACAGAGGGATTGTACCCATACCTCTGCTATTCAGCAGGTTTGGGATTCTACACACACAACCACTCCTGTGGTAGTCAACAATTCTTATACCATAACCTAACAGGTTTAGGTACCTCTGAAGCTCTCCGTACCTAATATCTCTCCTAGCTTACCCCAGTTAGGAGAGATATTGTGGATCTTCAGTTACTCACAGGCTTAACGCCTCAGGCATTTGTCTTCACCCTGGGATACAAGGGGTTCCCATACCCTCTTTCCCCACAAGGACTGTGCTTGTTTGTCCAAATCGGTTAGCCTTTCTCTTTTTGCTCCCAAGAGTGAGATACTCTACCGCCAAAAGAGTTTGGTTTTTACCATACAGCTTTCGCTGAAGGCCCACTGTTTTTGTACTACCCCAGTTTTTTCTACCAGGGGTTCCTGTTACCTTTCAGGATTCTGACCTCCTCTGTTTTTCCTACAGGTTTATTACCTCCACTTTTCAGTGAGGTCCTCTTCACGGTTCCTCTACTGGCTTCCCAGTAGATCCATGAACCACCATACTTCTATGAAATCCTGTTGGCGGAGGTCCATATTGCAATATTCTTTGCAATATCATTGATAACAATCATTATCCACACATGGACTCCTTTCCTGCAGTCCTGTGCTAGGTTAGCTGTTCCACAGCATCTTCCTTCTTCAACTCCTACCCTCCATTTATTTATTTATCTAACTGTATTTATATCCCGCTTTTCACCGGGTCAAAGCGGTGGGACATATAACAGGGGGGGGGGGGGGATCAATAGTGGGGGGGGCCCATCACCGGGGTCTCAACATTGATGATTTTGGGATGAACATAGAGACTGACAGGATAGCATAGTTATTGGTCTGGAGTTCTCGAAGAAATAGGAGGATTCCTATTCAGAGATGTTCTTGGAATAGGACGTTTTTTAGTTGCTTCTTGAATGATGGGAGATCGTTGTTGTTCCTGATGTGGTTTGGTAGAGTTCCAGAGGGATGGGGCATAGAGTTCAAAGGCTCTGTTGCAGGTCAAGAACATAAGATATGCCATACTGGGTCAGACCAAGGTCCATCAAGCCCAGTATCCTGTTTCCAACAGTGGCCAATCTAGGTCCGTTGTGTTGCCTTGGTCCTTTTGTGAGGGACGGCAATGGAGCTGTTGGAGGTTTGTCTGGTTGTTCTGCTGTGAGTTGGGCGAGGCAGTAGGGTGCGGAGTGGGGTGCTTTGTGTTTGGTGGATGGTTTTGTGGGTAAGTAGCAGAGCTTTGTACTGGATTCTTGCTTCTATGGGGAGAATATGAAGGTCGCTCAGGATGCCTGGTGTTGTGGGGGATAGCATGTTCCAACCTATGCCATGCTCAGACTCCGGGCATCTCAGCTTGGGAGTCCCCATATGTGAAGACTCATTCCTGCTTGTTCCTGGAGATAGCTCAGTTACTTACCTGTAACAGGTGATCTCTGGGAACAGCAGGAATAAGTCTTCACAACCCACCCACCTCCCCAGGAGTTGTATCTCTATCTATCTTTCCTTTCCTCTCTCTCTCTCTTTGTCTCAGCTATAAAACTCAACTGAGGAGAGACAGTTGGAAAGGCGGGAAGGCAGCACGCAGGCGCTGAGGGATGCTCCCAAAAGCTTTCTGATTGGATGCTGGGGAGCGTTCCCGTGCAGGCTCCGTCGGTACCGACGTACCCATATGTGAAGACTTATTCCTGCTGTTCCCAGAGATCACCTGTTACAGGTAAGTAACTGTGCTTTATGTATGAATGGTTGTAATATATGCATTTATATATGTTTTTCTTTTGTGTATTGTAAATTTATAAATATATAAAGTAAAAAAAAAAGTTTGCCATGGAACCAAATACATAATAAAATCTTTTTTAAGTACATTCGTAGAGAAAAAAATGTGAGTCAATTTGACCATTAGATGATAGAGGGGTAAAAGGGGTGCCAAGGCCATAGCAGAGAAATTGAATGAATTCTTTGCTTTGGTTTTTACTGAAGAAGGTGTAGGGAAGTTACCCATGCCTGAAATGGTATTTAAAGGTGATGTATCAGAAGAATTGAAAGAAATAGTGATAAATTGGAAAGATGTATTACAAATATTTGATAAACCGAAAGGTAGTAAATCACCTGGACTGGATGATATACATCTGAGGGTGTTGAAAGAGCTGAAATATGAGATTGCAGACCTACTATTAATAATTATATAATCTGTGAACTGTCATTAAAATCATCTGTAGTACCTGAGGACTAGAGAGTAACCAATGTAACTCCAATTTTTAAAAAGGGTTCAAGGGGGGATCCGGGAAACTACACACAGGGGAGCCTGATGTCAGTACCAGGAAAAATGGTGGAAACCATTATAAAGAATAAAATTACTGTACATGTACAGTAGATAGCCATGGTTTAATGAGAGAAAGCCAACATGGATTTAGCAAAGGAAAGTCTTGCCTTACTACTCTGTTATATTTTTTTGAAGGTGTGAATAAACAGGTAGACCAATGTGAGCCGGTCGATATAGTGTATTGGGATTTTCAGAAAGTCTTTGACAAGGTCCCTCATGAGAGACACTTGGTGAAATTAAAAAGTCATGGAATTGGAGGCAGTGTAGTATTGTGGATCAGGAACTGGTTAAAAGTTAGAAAGCAGAGGGTAGGACTAAATGGCCAATTTTCCCAATGGAGAAAGATGAATAGTGGAGTAGCCCAAGGATCTGTGCTGGGCCCGCTGCTTTTTAACATCTTCATAAATGACGTGAAAATGGGAATAATGAGTGATGTGATCAAATATTCAGATGACACAAAATTATTCAAAGTTGTTAAATCACAAGAGGATTGTGAAAAATTGCAAGAGGACCTTGATAAATTGGAAGACTGGACATTCAAATGGCCAATGAAATTTAATGTGGACGAGTGCAAAGTTATGCACCTAGGAAAGAACAACCCAAACTATGGTTACATGATGCAAGCTTCCACATTAGGAACCACCACCCAGGAAAAAGATTTAGGTGTCATCATAGATAATATGTTGAAACCCTCCACCTAGTGTGCAGCGGCGGCCAAGAAAACAAATAGAATGCTAGGAATCATAAGCAAAGAAATGTTGAATCAAACAAAGGATATTATAATGCCTCTGTATTGTTCGATGGTACGACTGCACCTTTAATATTGTGTGCAATTCTGGTTGCCGTATCTTAAAAAGGATACAGTGGAAGTAGAAAAGGTACAGAGAAGAGCCACCAAAATGGTAAAGGGGATGGATGGATTTCCCCCATGAGGAAAGGCTTAAAAATGAGGGCTTTTCAACTTGGAAAAGAGATGGGAGATATGATTGAGGTCTATAAATGAATGAATGAGAGAGAACGGTAAACGTAGATCGGTTGGTTACGCCATCAAAAAGTAGAAAGACAAGGGGACATACAATGAAGCCACAGTGTAACCAATTTTAAAACTAATATTTTTCACTCAAACTCTGGAATTCATTACTGGAGGATGTAGTAAAAGCTGTTAGTGTAACTAGGTTTAAAAAAGATTTGGAGAAGTTCTTGGAAGAATGGTCCATAAACCATTATTAGAGGACCCGTGAAATCCACTGCTTGCCCCACTACAAATGTTGTTGAACCTGTGTCCCTTTTGGGAATCTGCCAGGTACTTGTGACCTGGATTGGCTACTTTTGGAAATAGGAGACTGGGCTTGATGGACCTTGTTCTGACCCAGTATGACATTTCTTATGTTCTTATGAAAAGTGCCATGGTGGTATAGGGACAGAGTATGGAGGGACCCTTAAGTTATCCAGATAATGGTGATACTCATCAGCTATCCAGATAACTATCCATATAACATTAGCATAGCAAAAAAGCAGTCTTAAAATTATTCAGATTGGCTCTCTTGATAGCAGACTGAATATTGCGCCATCCAGGTAGTTACAGTGCTCGATGCTCTATTCCTGTGCTTCTTGAATAGAGTAGCGGTTCTCAACCCAGTCCTCTGGGACCCCCAGTCCAGTCAGGTATTCAGGATATCCAAGCCTGACTGGCCTGAGGGTCCCAGAGGACTGGGTCAAAAAACACTGCTCTATTCGAATATTGTAATGGATGGCATTTGGAAAAAACACCAACCTCCATGGCCGAATATTGACTTGCGAGTTTAAGATGAAACGGAAGCAGAGAAAGAGTTACATTGGTAACTAGACAGAAGAGTTTAGTCTTTTATAGATACTTGTTAGTATTGAAAGGAGGTTCCTTATCGTCCCTCCAGTCTAGTCCCGACATCTAGGGTTTAAGCACCTCCTCCAGCAGCTATGGAGACTGAGAAACGTCATTCTTCTGATGACACTGGTACACATACCTCTGGGACCGCCTCCTCTGCCCAGTAATCTCAGTTTCTATAGCAGCTGGAGGTTGTTGAGCCTGGATGTTGAAGGCTCAATGGAGAAACAGTTAAGGAGAATAGATTAGAGTGGATAGTGGTTTTTGTTCAATTGATTCTTATTGGATTTAAAAAAAAAAAAAAAAAAGGAAGATTTTACCTGCTGAGAGGGGAAGCTGTGCTAAAGCCCCCTTCCTATCTCCCATCTCTTCGGGCAGACGGCAGGGGAGGAAGGTGCTATTTCAGATCGACAGGGCCGGGCTCCGGTTCCCAAACCCACGGTTGGGTGAGGAACCGTCAGCGAGCACAAGAGCACAGCAGCAGTCTTCAGCGTGTGTGGGGAGAATGCGTGGCAAGGCCACTGACTCCAAAAAGTGCTGTTTCTTCAGACTGCAACTCTCTTCCATTGCTGAAGCCGCTGTTTGGCTGAGCGCGGGGAGGCGCATTCGGTATCAGGGCTGCTGGTTTTCAGGTAAGCAGCTGATTTCTCTGTGCAGCGCAATGGTTAGCAATAGGCCACGAGCATCGGGCCTGCAGAATACCCCGGGGTGAGAGGGTTTCGGTGGCAGTTCAGTCACGGTGTGATTCCAGCGCTGCAGTGGGAAAACGGAGAGAGTTTCCTCAGCAATTTCATTTTTTAATTTAGTTTTTCAATTGAAAGCATGTGATCTGGGAGAATGTAGGTATATATATATATATACACACACACACATATATATAGATATAACTTTAGGTGTGTAGATGCAGTGGTAGATGGTACTGTAGTAGTTGTATCTATAGCTGGGGATATCTGGTTATATAGATAACTATTAGGTAGGTTTTTCTATGGTAGTGCTGGCAAGCTATATTTATAGATAGCAGGATTAAGCTTTATCTAGTGGTAATAAAGGTAGGTTTTTTTGTCAGTTGATCCGCAAGTAGGGGAAAGATGCCTTCTAAGCAGCTTTGTTTACTCTGCGGGCTTAGAAAGGGATCAGTTTCAGACGCAGGGACCTGCAAGTCCTGCTCTCTGGAAGCGCTCTCTAGGGAACCTGTGGTAGAGGGTGCTGGAGAGGGCTCGAAAGGAGTTTTGGCAGTTCCTGCATCTCCCTCCGTTCCGTTGCTGGAACTGGTGGCCGGGCCTTCCTCGGCTCCAGATAAGCCTAGTGCTCAGCCGACTTTGCCTGGTGGGTTAGGAGCGATTTTTTCTCAGGATTTCATGGCCCTCTTGCAACAGGTCTTAAAGTGCAGTAATAAGAGCTCTGAAGCGCCTTCACTAGAAGCGAGCTTGGGCGAAAAGCGACCAGGAACTCCTCTGAGCTTAGGGCTTATGGCGGTTCCTTCAAAGAGGGCATGAAAGGAAAAGAATTTGCAGGAACAATCAGCCTCAGAGAGTCCTTTTTCAGAGGACGGAGATCAGGACACAGAAGTACGGGAGGAGTTAGAGGAAGGAGAGTTAGCAGAACACGAGGATCAAGCGTGAGTGGTCAGTTTTTAGACGAGACGAGTTACCGGCTTTAATAGAGGAAACTCTAAAGGCACTAAATATGCTTGCTGCAGATCCGGCAGAGGATACATCCTTAGAGGACCCTTTGTTACAGGCGTTTCGAAAAACCCAAAGAGCCTTCCCAATTCATAGAATGATGCAGGAGATGCTTAAGAAAGAATGGGATATGCCGGAGGCAGGACTGAAAGGATCCAGGATTATGGCTCGGCTATACCCGTTGGTAGATCAGGATCGCGAATTGTTTAAATTGCTGAAAGTGGATGCCGCAGTATCGGCAGTGACCAAAAAGACGACCATCCCGGTGGAAGGTAGTGCCGCCCTTAAAGATGTGCAAGATAGGAAGTTGGATACCTTGTTGAAGCAGGTATTCAACATCTATGTACTTTCCTTACAGGCTTCGGTTTGTGGGGCTTGGGTGGCGCGTGCCTGTCTCCGTTGGTCACAACAGGTTCAGGGAGGCCAATTGGATGAGGTTGAAGGGGAAGCATCCAAGTTAGTCGGGGACTGCTTACCTAGCGGACATTCATTATGACCTTATTAGAAGTCTGTCTAAGAGTATGAGGTTGGTAATTGCGGCCTGGCGTTATCTTTGGCTGCGTAATTGGGCAGCGGATGGTGCCTCAAAGACAAGATTAAGTAAGTTGCCTTTTAGGGGTAAGCTTCTATTTGGAGAAGATTTGGATAAGTCTGTAAAAGATTTAGGGGAATCTAAGGGAGGGAGACTCCCGGAGGACTAGCAGCAGCAGAGAAAACCTTTACCAACTAACAGGAATCAGCAGAGAGATTTTCGCCATTTCCGCCCAACCCGGTTTGGACAATTTCAAAGGGGATGTTTCTCCTATAGAAATCAGGAATTTTGAGGTTTTAGGGGAGCAAACAGAGGGTTTGCAGCTCCCTCAAATCTTAGAAAGCCACAATGAAGCCAGGGGGGCCCAAGAGGAGCTGGTGGCCATAGGAGGGCGGTTACAAGACTTATCCTGCTTGGGCTCGGATTACTACCGACCGGTTGGTGTTGGAAATCATTCGAGAGGGCTATGCTCTCGAGTTCCAACACCCAGTGGCCGATGCTTACATTCAATCCCCATGCAAAACACCTCTGAAAGTTCAGGCAGTGCGAGAGACATTGCAACGGCTTCTGAGACTCAACGCGGTGGTTCCGGTACCAAAGAAACAGTGCGAGTTTGGTCGATACACCATTTATTTTGTGGTGCCAAAAAAGGAGGGATCCTTTCGTCCCATCTTGGATCTCAAAAAGGTAAATCGGAGTCTCCGCATATCACATTTTCGGATGGAAACTCTGCGGTCAGTTATTGTGGCCGTCAGGGCAGGGGAGTTCCTCACCACCCTGGATTTGTCAGAAGCGTATCTTCACATACCCATTCGTCAAGAACATCAGAAATTCCTCAGATTTGCATTCCCGATGGGGCATTTTCAGTTCTGCGCATTGCCGTTCGGGTTGGCAACAGCACCTCGGATATTCACCAAAGTCATGGTAGTAGTAGCAGCGGCGTTGTGGAAAGAAGGAATTCTGGTACATCCGTATTTGGATGATTGGTTGATACAGGCAAAGTCCCAGGAAGACAGCAAGGTGGCGATGGCCAGAGTGGTGGAGTTCCTTCAGAGCCTAGGCTGGATGGTCAACAGAGCAAAGAGCAGACTAGAGCCTTCGCAAAGCCTGGAGTATCTCAGAGTCTGTTTCAGTACACAGATAGGAAAGGTATTTCTGCCTTGCCTGAGGGCACAGAGCCTGAGAGGCCTCGTCAGAGCCGTTCTAAACCGAAGGTGTCCCACGGCGTGGCATTATCTACAGTTGTTAGGTACAATGGCAGCAACACTCCCTATAAAAGAAGAGATTAAATACTTGGGAATCACCCTTGACAAGGCCCTTAATTTCACAAGCCACATTAAGAAAACAACCAAAACAATTTATTATAAGCTACGATCAATACAACAATTAAGGCCCCTCTTAGAAAATGAGGACTTCAGAACTATCACGCAAGCACTAGTAACTCCACATATTGACTACTGTAATGGAATTCTATCAGGAGCACTGTTCCCTCTAAGCTGTGCGCATGTGCGCGCGCACACACCTCACCGAGTGAGCGCACATACTTTACAACAGAGCGCACAAAAATTACGGTTCTGAATCTGATAGAAAACAACACAGACGTTCTTAAAATTGAAAAGTTGTGTTGTATTTATGGTTTTCACAAGTTTTACAATATTTTCTAGTGCAATCAATGTGGTGTACATACTGTATTCTGACGTGTAGTCAAATTTTAATGTATATAACTCGGAGTGTCGTTATGTGGCGCACAAAAATTTAACCTTCCTTCAAAAGCTGCACAGCTGATATTTTATGCGCACACAGCCTACAGAAAATTAGAGGGAACATTGATCAGGAGTACCTAAAAAAAAAACCTAAAAATTCTGCAAATGGCTCAGAATGTAACAGCAAGGGTAATATCTAAAGCAAAACTAACCGATCACATCACCCCGATACTCTATTCCCTGCACTGGCTACCTATACTAAGTAGAATACAATACAAAATTTTACTAATCACATTCAAATTAATTAACCAGATAGCACCATCCTACCTATCCACATTGATTCATATTCCCTCAGATAACAGGATAAGACGAAGGAATAATCTCAATACCATCTTAGTGCCCAACTCAATTAGAAAAACAAAACATAATACAAGCAACACAGCATTCTCATTTGTAGCCCCTTCATTGTGGAATAATCTCCCTGCTCAATTAAGGGAGATAAAAGACTTAAAGCAATTCCGAAGTGATTTAAAAACATATCTATTTTCCCAATACTACTCTAACATAGATAATAATTTAGACAAGACCTCCCATCCTCCATAAATCACCAAGGCTCTCCTCCGCCCTAATAATCATGACACTACTCACATAACTAACATATGATGAAACACGATGTATATATGTATATAAATATTATAAAATCTGTAAATAGTTCTAAATATACTTACATTCAATGTTTATAGTTCTGATTACCGTTCTTTGTACCAGTTTTATTATTGAGCTGTTCTATGTATTTCTTATTGTTTGATGTAAACCGCCACTGATCTTGGGAAGTGGCGGTATATAAGAGACTTACAAATAAAAATAAATAAATATGTGACCGCTCCAGAGGGCATTGCTCAGACGATGGTCACACCAGAACGACCCTCTGTCCCGGGTACTTCCATGTGGGCCAGAGACGAGGAAGGCACTGCAATGGTGGTTACAGCCAGGGGTGCTGGAGAGGGGAATGCCTCTAGAGGCTCCCATCTGGATATCCCTGACGACGGACCCCAGTCTCTTGGGATGGGGGCACACGTCGAACAAACCTTTGCTCAGGGTCAGTGGACCGAGGTGGAGAAGACATGGTCCATCAACAGATTGGAGTTGAGAGCGGTGGCTCTAGCGCTGAGGGAATTTCAGTCTTGTCTAGAGGGCAGAGCGGTACGCGTATTCTCCGACAACGCGACCGTGGTGGCCTACATCAATCGGCAGGGCGGCACTGGCAGTGCGCCACTAGAGGCCGAGGCCGATCTCCTTTTGGGGTGGGCCGAAACACATCTTCTGGCGCTGTCGGCGACATACGTAGCAGGAGTGGACAATGTGACGGCCGATTTTCTGAGTCGGGTCAAAGTGGACCCAGCAGAGTGGGTTCTGCATCCAGAGGTGTTCGACTTGATAGTGAACTGCTGGGGTCAGCCGGTAATGGATCTAATGGCGACCTTAGAGTCAGCAAAGGCAAGCAGATTTTTCAGCAGAAGAAAGGAAAGAATGTTGGAGGGCCTTGATGCTCTCCAGCTGCTGTACGTCTCCCCCCCCCCCTTGGATGTTAATAGGTCGAGTTCTACAGAGGATAGAGATTAATAAGGGAACGGTAATTCTGATAGCGCCGGATTGGCCAAGACGGCCGTGGTACGTCTTGCTGTTGGTGTATTGGCCCTGGCGGCTGCCGGTTCGGGAGGACCTCTTGTTCCAAAGTCCTGTACTCATGCTCCAAGTGGATCGATTCTCGCTTACGGCTTGGCTCTTGAAAGGGCAAGGCTGAGAGCGAGAGGGTATTCCTCAGCCGTCATTTCCACGATGTTGAAGGCTAAGAGGAGATCGACATCCCTAGCGTATGTATGTAGCTGGTGAATCTTTGAAGATTGGTGTTCGGACAGGAAAGTTTAGGCGTTGAGCGTGGCGGTGTCGCACATGTTGGCTTTCTTACAGGATGGTTTTGACAAGGGTTTGGCGGCTGCCTCTTTGCTGGTGCAGGTAGCAGCTCTGGCGTATTATAGGGGAAAGATAAAAGGGGAGACACTGGGAACGCATCCAGATTTTAAACGTTTTTTGCGAGCGGTATCTCTCCTGAGACCGCCTTGTAGATCTCCGGTTCCTCGGTGGGATCTGGATTTGGTGTTGGACTTGTTAACACTTGAGCCCTTTGAACCATTGGCAAAGGTGTTTGATAAGGATCTGACGCTCAAGACGATAATTTTGGTGGCGATTTTCGTCGGCACGTAGGATTTCAGAGTTACAGGCGCTATCCTGTCGGAAGCCATTCTTGACATTTTATGATAATAAAGTAGTTTTGCGAGGACGTCACGTGATGCGGGCAAGGTAGTGGCCGCATCCTGAGCGCACTCTGCTCCCCTTAGCCCAAACCGGCGAAATTGGACCGTTTTAAACCTGTGAAACCCAGGTGCCATTTGGAGCTTAGTGTGTCTAAGGGCCGATAGAGCCTAAAAACCTGTGGCAGACGGAGCTCGGCATGGCGACGGCTGTGAAAGCCGCTCGAAGAGACAAGGAGCGCATGGCGGGCACAAGTAAGATGGCGGAAATAGCGGGGGCGCCGAACTCACCAAAATCTGCCGCATTCCTTGAAGTGTCAGCAGCGGTAGCGGCGGCTCTATCTTCCCAGTTTGCGGCACTACACGAAAAGATGGATGGGCTGCAGGGGAGGGAAGGATATTGGGGGGTGGCGGTTGAGGCAAGGGAATGGGTCACCATCTTCAGCGTTAACAACACACTACTGAGGGGTGTCAGGATACCCTGGGAAGCCGGCTTTGGGAGGTCGAGGAGCGTCTTGGACAGGCTGAAGATGGTGTTGCAGCACTGGCTCAAGAGGTAGCAGGCCTGAAAACACAAGTCGGACTGCAAGCGGCTAAAATTGACGATTTGGAAAACCGCTCGCGCCGGAATAACCTGCGGATAATGGGGATTCCCGAAACTGTGGCAGATAAGAACCTCCGTGGCTACTTGGAAGCCTTGCTAAATAACTTGCTGATTGATCTGGACCCGGAGGAGCAGCTATGTATCGAAAGGGTCCACCGGGTGGGAAATACGCAAACCTGAGATCGCAGGCCGCGGATTGTACTTGCCAAATTTCTGTGGTTCCCCCTCAAAGAGAAGATCCTGCGGGCGGCGAGACAGAAGGGCGACTTCATCTATAACAGTGTGAAAATACGCATAGCGCAGGACTACTTGGTTGCGCTAAGCCGGCAGCGAAGAGAATATGCGCCTTTATGTGAAAAACTCATTAATGCAAAGATTCGATTCTCGGTACAATATCCAGCCAGGCTACATGTACTCTATAATAGTGCACACCGAGTATTTGAGTCTGCTGCAGCAGCTGGGACCTATGTGGAGCAAGTCGTGACGCAGGCGAGAGCGGCCTCGCTATCTCCCTAATGCACACAGGACAGTGTTACGCCTGTCTTGGAAGGGACTTAAGTTTATATAGACTTCAAACTGGACTGTCTCATACTGCAGTGTGGACCAGGCCGACATATTAGGTTGGCCCGGGGGGCCACAGGGAGGGAGGACCCTGTAGACCCCTTAGATACCTGTAGAGGAGCTTGGCTATGCCGCTCTTTTAGAGAGGTCGAGTTGAGAGGTCCCTGCCCACAGCCATAGGCGGCTTGATTGTTTCTGCTCATGGCAGAATGTATGCCGTCGTGCATGACGGGGTAGCCACCGTGGCTGTTCCTCGATGGTTCCCCCCCCCCCCTTCTGTTTCAATTTGTTTTAATGTTACTGATTGCAATTGCTTGGATGGGGGTAATATATGTGGGGTTGGTGGATTCGGTTTTCTATTTTAGGTAGTATAAAGTTTGTTGATGCTGGGTTTCATGGTCGGGGCCTAGGCGGGAGATGGGTTGTTCTTTCTTAGTGGGGAGGAGAGGAGGGGGGAGGGGTTAGGTTCTGAAGTATATGGGTGGGGGGGGGGAGCGGGTCGAGCTCAGTGGGACCTCAGTTGTCTTTCTCGAGGGGAGGGAGACCTAAGGTTAATGGATTCGGGGTGTTCGGGGGTTAGGTGATAATAGGGTAAGATAGAAGGGATATCCGGGGAGGAAGGGAGAGGGCAGGGGAGGGAAGGATATTGGGGGGTGGCGGTTGAGGCAAGGGAATGGGTCACCATCTTCAGCGTTAACAACATACTACTGAGGGGTGTCAGGAGTGTGGGGGAAGACTCTAGGCTGGGGGGGTCTTTCCTCAGAAAGAATTTAACAGGTCGGCAGAAAGATCAGGCTATACCTTTTGTGTGGTGAAGATCATATCTTGGAATGTTTGTGGCCTAGGAACTCCTATTAAGAGATATAAAATACTCAAAGCTTTAGCCAGACAGAAGTGTGACATTGCGCTATTGCAGGAAACTCATCAATCAGCAGAGGAGCACGCCAAGCTTGCCCGAGACTGGGTGGGACAGGTTTGGGGGGCCCCAGCAGTAGGAAAAAAGGGGGGAGTTGCCATTTTGGTGCATAAGAGAGTGCGGTTTACGTTATTAAGACAGGTTCTGGATCCTCGAGGGCGCTTTTTGTTTTTGCACGGAATGTTAGATGATCGGGAGGTCATCCTGGGTGATTTATATGGTCCTAACACACCAGACCCGGACTTTTTTAATCACATAGCAGCGAAAGTAGAGCAGCTGCTGGAAGTACCGCTGGTTCTGGGCGGTGATTTTAACGGGGTTTTTGAAGTGGGCCTGGATATCTCGAGAGACATGGGAACTCGAGAGAGACAGAGTCTATCTAGGACGTTGCAAAGGTTCCAAGCTAGATTGAGCCTAGTAGATCCATGGCGATTACTGCACCCCTCCGAAAAGGACTTTACTCACGTCTCGCGGGCACATGGTACCAGTGCCCGCCTTGATTATCTGTTGGTGTCGGAGGCTCAATTTGTGAGCATTGAGGATGCCCATATTGGCCCGCTAGAGATATCTGATCATGCCATGGTTTGGATCGACTGGTCTGGAGGTGGTGGACAGGGCTGGACCCGCCTGTGGCCGTTCCCTCTAGAATTATATAAAGATACCCACTTTCGGCAGTTTTTAAGTCACCGTTGGCGGGAATTTGAGGTGAATCATCAAGGACATCAAGATGATCCTGAATTGGTGTGGGAGACTGCCAAAGTGGTCCTACGGGGGGATATAATTGGCTATGCGGCCCGGAAGCGAAGATTATTGGCTGCACAGATTGTTCGACTTGAGCAGTGGGTAGCTCATGCGAGGCGCCTCGTAGGGCGCGCCCCTACGGCCCAAAATAGAAAGAGCTTGTGGGAACTTCAGGTTGCGCTCAATGAATTGCTCCATCAACGAGCTAAGAAGTCTATAATGTATTACAAATATAAATTGTATTGCTTTGGAAATAAGCCAGGTAAATTGTTGGGGAGATGTTTGAAGGGTCAGAGGGGTTCGCGGTTGGTGGCTGCTATTAGAGATGATCAGGGGAAGCTGCAAAATAATAAGACGGCGATTAGCACCATCTTTAAAGATTTCTTTCAAGCTCTCTATACGGCAGAGGAGATAGACCCCATTTGCATGGAAAATTATTTCCGAAAATTAGATTTACCCCAGGTGACGGAGCAGCAGAGGGAGACCTTAGGGCAATCCATAACTTTGCAGGAGGTGCAGAAAGTGATATCCAATGCGAGTTGTTATAAGGTGCCAGGCCCCGATGGCTTTGGGGCCGAGTTCTATAAGATACTCTGTTGGGATAAGGCCCCCTTTTAGTGGAGACTTACTGGCAGCGGACGGAAGGGGGAGGGAGGCGATGGGGAGATAATCAGGCTTATATCACCCTGATTCCTAAACCGGGTAAGGATCTGCTACAAGCATCTTCATATCGGCCAATCTCCTTATTGAATTTTGACATGAAGTTATTGGCAAAAATTTTAGCAGACAGGCTGGCGTTCGTCTTGAGCGATCTAGTGCATGAATCGCAGGTGGGGTTTGTTCGGGGGCGCTTCGCGGTGCGCAATTTACGTAAAATTTTAACATCTTTGGAGTGGGTGCATCGGCACCAAATGCCTTCTCTCTTGGTGAGTTTTGACGCTGAAAAAGCATTCGATAGGGTTAGCTGGCACTACCTCCAATACTTGTTACCTCGCTATGGATTGGGGACCCCCTTCTGTGGGATGGTAAACAGCCTTTATGTGCAGCCTACGGCCTGCGTGCTCTGTAATGGGGTTTTATCGGACTCATTTTCCTTACATCGTGGAACCCGACAGGGGTGTCCGCTGTCTCCCTTGTTATTTGTTTTGACCCTGGACCCCTTAATTCGCAGCATAGAAGCGGCCAGGGAGATAAAGGGGGTGGCGGTGGGGCGTTATGAGTTCAAGATATCAGCCTTTGCTGATGACATGCTAGTACATTTACTCGAGCCCCGGGAGTCTCTGGAGAGATTGAGGGAGTTCCTGACCTTTGGCAGTTTTGCAGGCCTTCGTATCAATGAAGATAAATCGGAGGCTATAGATGTGTCGGGCCAGCTGCGAGGCAGTTGGCCCGGGGAATTCCCCTTGAAATGGGTAGGTCAGAAATTTGTGTATTTAGGTATCATTTTGACACGACTGCCTCAAGATCTTTATTGTACTAACTATGAAAAAATTTTGACTGACATGAGAACTCAAATGCGAGCTTGGAATCCCCTGCCCTTGTCTTTGTTAGGGAGGGTAGCTGCCGTTAAGATGGTGATTTTACCTTGAATTCTGTACTGGTTGCAGACCTTACCAGTTTGGCTGTGGCGTCGTGATCTTCATCGATTGGAATCTGAGATCCAGAGATTTTTGTGGAAGGGAGCTAGAGCTCGTATACCGATAACTCGTATGATTGGACCTTGGCGTAATGGGGGTATTGGTCTACCGGACCTGGGGTCGTATGCTTTGGCGTGCCAGGTGCGTCATATGGGGGACTGGCTGGGTGAGACGGACATTTATACCCCTAGGCAACTGGAGATGGCGGCGGTGGCCCCTCTTTCCCTGTTGGGTGTGCTACATGCGGAACATGCCCAGTTGCCTAACAGTGTTAAACGTAGTCTGATGGTGTCTGCTGCACGACGCACATGGCAACAATTGATCAGTTATTGGAAGCGAAATTTGAGGATTTCAAGTTGGCTGGGGGAATGTAAATTTTCTGCCCGGCTCCGAGTCTCGTGGGTTTCACTCGTGGAGAGAACAGGGAATACATACCTTAGGACATGCCGTAGGATTGACGGGTGCGTGTAAATCGTTTCAGGAATTACGTGTAGAGTATGAGTTACAGCCATCTCAATATTTTACATATTTGCAGCTCTCTCATTATGTGGCTTCATTGTCCAGGAAAGACCTTGAGGTGGATCGTTCGGCGCAGATTATTGAATTTTTCGGCCTCGGAGGGGATACTCCCCCCTCAATAGCAGGATTGAAGGCACGGTTGGATTGCTTCCGGGTGATGCCGGATTATGGTAGCATGGAGAGGACTTGGGCAAGGGAATTTGGGCTGGAGATACCCGCTGGCAAATTTGGGGCGGATTGCTCGGCTGACGGAGGGGGCTCGCTGGAGGGAAATTCAATATAAAGCGTTGACCCGTGTACATTTTTCACCTCGGCGAGCCTTGCGGAGTCATATCACTCAAGACGGGTCTTGCCCTAGATGCTCAGCCCCCTTGGCAGACTTAGCTCACATGTGGTGGACCTGTAAGCGTATTCGCCCCTATTGGACACGTATTAGCAACTACATTATTGAGCTCTTACAGCAGCGTTTCCCGTGGACAGGGTCTTTGGTAGTGGTGGACAAGCTGCATCAGTCTTGTCCTAGCGGGCGCGGCGCACGACTTTTGGTGAGAAAGGCGTACTTGGTGGGGAAAGGCCCCATCCTCCACAGCTGGTGTGAGCAGCTCCCACCGACTTTCCTGGAATGGCGCAATAGCTTTCATCAATTGATGTTGGCGGAGTGTTGGAGAGCTAGGAGTCATGTCAAACGTTGGGCCAACTTTATGCTAATTTGGGAACCATATATCCAGAAGTTGGGGCCCTACTGTCGAAATGAAATGCTACATGTAGGCCCCTAGAGTGTCGGGCATAGTGGCGGAGGCCCGTAGGGGTGGAGTTCGTGCATTTCCTCCTGTAGACAGCTACTCTGGTTACGCAGAAGCTGAAGAATGCGGTAGGGTGGGGAGGGTGGGGGGGGGTTTCTTGGGGTGTAGGGGGGGGGATAAAAAATTTAAAAAAATTGGTTCTTTTCTTGCTAATATTTGTTACTGTTTCTGCTGGTTCCATATGTGATTTACCCTGCGGCGGGGATAAGAGTACACCCGGCCGGGGGGCTTATTGTCTGATACTGTACTGGTTGTCTTTTTTTGGTATTGAACCATAAATAAAGTTTCAAAAAAAAAAAAAAAAGTAGTTTTGAGGCCAGTGCCATCTTTCTTACCAAAGGTAGTATCGGCTTTTCATGTCAATCAAACCATTTCGCTGCCAGTGTTTGTCGAGTTGGGAGGGCAGGCGAGTTCAGGATCCTCTCACTCGCTGGATGTTCGGCAAGAGCTGTAAAGGTATCTTCGCAGAACGGCAAGTTTCAGAAGTACCGATAGGCTCTTTATCCTGTTTGGGGGAGCACGTAAGGGGGAAGCGGCGAGCAAAGCTTCCATTGCACGATGGCTTAAAGAAGCTATAGCGTCAGCTTACATTCTGAAAGGGAAGTCAGTTCCTGAAAGCATTAGAGCTCATTCGACGAGAGCGCAGGCAGCGTCGTGGGCAGAGTATCGTCTAGTGCCAGCTATTGATATTTGTAGGGCGGCTACCTGGTGTTCGTTTAATACATTTGTTAAGCATTACCGTCTCAATGTGCAGGCGGAAAGGGATACTGTCTTTGGCCCAGCGGTGCTTCAGGCTGGCCTAGCGAGTCCCTCCCAATGAGAAGTTTTCACTGCTCTGTTACATCCCTAGATGTCAGGACTAGACTGAAGGGACGATAAGGAAGATGAAATTAGACTTATCTGCTAATTGTAGTTCCTTGAGGAACTCCAGTCTAGTCCCGTATCCCTCCCTGGTTAGACTCTGTTGTGGGCCTGAAGCACGCTATGTCCACTAAAGCATAAGACGACGAAGCAGGTGGGAACGTGTGCGCCATATAGAAGCGTGGAAGTTGCAAGAAAAGAGAGGGATCTGGAGGATGTCGGGATCTTTCAGGGAGCGGGGAAGTGTGGTCTTCCTTAGCACAGACTCCTAGTCTTAAGTACAGTCATTTGATTCAAGGGAATGATAATGGGAGTATTGGGTTCCCATTACTTAGTTAAGTTCCATGTGTTATGTTCTTTCTACTTGATTGTTGCTCAGGTGAGTCTGCTTTGTCAATAGATTACTGGACAGAGGAGGCAGTCCCAGAGGTATTTGTACCAGTGCATCAGAAGAATGACGTTTCTCAGTCTCCGTAGCTGCTGGAGGAGGTGCTTAAACCCTAGATGTCGGGACCAGACTGGAGTTCCTCAAGGAACTACAATTAGCAGGTAAGTCTAATTTCATCTTTCAATCTACCTCTCCTATCTGAAAGATAGAGAAACAGATTGGCTAATGTGAGAGGACCACTACCAACAATGTTAAAGGAGAAAAGGCGCTTTGTGGGAAGAGAAAGGAACTGAAGCAGAGAAAGATGAACGGCGTGCTAGTGAAAGAGCTGACGAGTGAAAGCTAAGGAAAGTGCACGACTAAGCAAAGGATTCTGGGAATAGGAATTTCCCATTTACAGAGCCCAGATAGAGACCTAAGCATCAAAGAGGGATATTAGGGCTTATCAGGGGACCTTGAACAAAGATATTTCTTTGAGTTCCTATTCGCCAAAGTGCACGTAACCAGAACTTGCACCCATTATTAAAATATTATTGCACCATTTGAGACTGCAGAACTCTGCTGGAACCCTACTCAAGATGATCATGTATTTATTAGAGGAAACGTTGCACATTTTAGGCCTGGATCTTGGAGGTTAAAGCTCCCCTATGCTGGAGAACTCACCACTGGGGCTAGGAAGAACTCTGTGATACAGCAGCAGGTGAAAAACGTAGCTTGGTATTGAGTGTGCCCCGTTCAATCGGTGCAGTCAAAAGACAGGGTTAAATATGTAGGGGGTCGATAGATTCAAGAGTCTAAAGGAAAGAAGCGTATGTAATAAAAGTTTACCAATAAAGAATATGGGCTAATCATTTTTTGTTTTCTTTCCTTTTTGTACAGTTTCAAAAACATCCTTTGGCTTCCAATAAAAACATCTGATTAAACTTTTATCTTTATTACTATCTTATCCCTGGTGCCATTCACACTGGCTCCAAGATTCTCTGTATCAATCAGTTGGACGTATTTTCTGATTCATGCATTGCGCTGTTTGTAGGGACTTCCTCTAATTAATAATAGAGTGTTCTTCCAATGAAAGGCAAAATTAGCAGCAGTAATATTAGTGAAACCTGATCTCATTTTGGTACAGTATTTTTCTCTGTTCATATATATCTGAGGGAGCATCTTGCTTATTAAATATTGAAGAGTAAGTCCCCATCTAAAGTGTATTGTCTTCAGGCATTTTAATTACAACTCATTATTAATCCAAGAAGGACTGAAGCCCTTCCATCCATGAGAGGAAAGGAGCTGTCTGTTCTTCCAAGAGCACTTACAATCCCTTCAGCATAAATATTACAGCAGGTGGATTCTAATGACTGGAGTCTTTTAAGGATTTAATTGAACACAAAGAACAAAGTAAAGTTCCGAAGAGCTGACAAAAGGGAAAGATACAGAATTTCAGATTGTATAATGCTCTAAAAGTCTCTGTATCTGCATTTTCCACCTTGATATTGGGAAAATACAGATCCATGCGCATAAATTGGCTGTTTTCACTGCATTTAAAGAAGGAATTGCCAAAGAGGTGTTGAGGTTGGGAGCAATGTTCCTGCCTCGTCCTTGCCGGCAGCATGTAGCTCCAGGCTTAGTGGGAGAAAATAACCCTCCTAGGCTGATTTTTTTATTTTCTGTACAGAAGCAGGTATAAATGTCCAAGAGTAGTATGTGCAAAGTCCACATAAAAAGTACCTGAAAATTGCCCATTATGGAGGTAATTTTTTAAGGGATTTGAGCACATTGAACAGAGTTATGTGCTGAAGTGGGTTTCAGTAAAATTATCTGGGATACAGTATTTCCAGAACATGAGAAGTCTCCTGACCAGTAAGGTAGTGGTAGAAAGAGAGCAACTGGAATGGTGTAAAGATCCAATCCTGTCTTTGGCTGCTGCCACCGCAGCGAGTGTCTGGGTTCAATAGCTATTGCACTTGAAGGGAGGAATGAGGATCTCTGGCCAACTCAGCCATGACTCAAAGATTAGAGCAGTGATAAGGGCAGCTTAGGTCACAGGAGAAAGCCTCTGAATATCCAGAAAAAGAGGTAAAAGGGAAGAATGCAATACAGTGAATTGCCCTTATCAAAGAGACAATGAGGTGCTGTGCCTGCAAGTTTACCGGAATCCAGCGTATGCCTAGGGTGAAGGAGCGGTTTCCCCAATTCAGGGACACTGCCAGCAGAAGGAAGGTGTCTGTTTTCTTCTGTTTGTTTTTTAATTCTGCCATTACTTAATATTATTTTTTTGATACTTAGACTTTCAGTAAACCTTTTGGTTGACAACAAAACTGGCCTGTACTAAGTTATTGGACATGGAAAGGTGAGGCATAAATTGACTCAAGGTGCCAATGGCGTGATTAAAATAGTCCCAACCTAGAACCCAGAGAGTTATATCTGAATAGGTAGGAGACATATTCAGAAGCAGCTAGGCAAAATAAAACACCTGGAGACTGGCTATTCAGCTGTGAAGCATATGCGGTTTCCCTTGCTGAATATTCAGACTGGCTGGATGTCAGGGATGCTATCCGATTAGCAGTGATGTCCATTTAATGACCGAATAGCACTAATTGGATAACCTTAGGACAGCTATTCACCTGAGCTGACTTTAACATTTAAGCTATTCGATTAGCAACAGTTGTCACCACCCTCCGGTCCACGCACAGACCATCCCAGGCTAAAACACTTTAAAAATGCCCCCCCCCCCCCCCAGTGTTACCTCCTTGAAGTTGTACCCCAGTTTGCCACACAGCAGTTAATAGCCACTGTGAAGATCCCCAGACTGATAGAAACCACACACACAAAGAGGACATTCAAACATGTAGGTTTTACATTTACAAAGGCTAGGCACCAGTTGCATGTACTTAAAGCTTATTTACACACATTAATGGTCATATACAATGTAAAAATCTGCTTATCAAGATCAAGGAGCATAGTCTTAAAATGGGCCTGCACCTTTACGTGAAGATCTGACTGCTGGCAAAATCAATTTCCTCCTTGATGGAGAAGAAATAGAAATAGTAGAAAACGTTAACCTGCTTGGATCAATAATCAATAATGAAATGGCAAGCAGTAAAGAAATCTGACAACGTATTGATCCTGGCAGAATAGCTGTGAAGGACCTGAATAAGATTTTCAAGTACAAAGATGTATCTTGCATACAAAGATTTGAATTGTCCAAGTCATGGATATTTTCAATAACATCATATGGAAGCAAAAGTTGAACAGTGAAGAAGAAAAGCAGGAAGAAAACTGAATGTTCTGGTGAAGAATACTTTCTATACCATGGACACACAGAGTAAGTCAGTACTAGAGGAGGTGAAAGCTAAGCTTTTCATAGAAGCTCAAATGACAAGACTTTAGCTTTCATACTTTGAACATATCATGTGAAGAGAGATCGTTGGAGAAAGACCTTGCTCGGCAAGGTTGAAGTTCAGCACAACAGAGCGAGACTGGAAATACATTGGATCAATACAATAACAGCTATGGATGCTACTCAACAATTAGCCGCCTGACTGAAGGCTGAGCACAGTTTAAGACAGCTATCCACAGGGTCACCATGAGTCAACATTGACTCGATGGCACTTAACAATGTACATGTAAGCAGCGATTTTAGAAAAAACACACTACTTACAGGTGTACACACACAGCTTTAAAGAAGGAAAGCCCTTAGAAGTATATGTGTAATTCCTACTTTACAACAAACATACATGTCTATTTCAAAAATGTAAACATTGGCATTTACACCTGCTTCTAGGCATGCCTAATTGTAAGCTGACAACTCACCTGGTCTTTGGAACAGTGGTTTGTTTATAGAAATATGACAGCAGAAAAAGACCATATGGCCCATCTAGTCTGCCCTTTAGAGATCTCAATAATCCATAAATTCAGTTTGAGCTTGGTTTGTTAATTAGCTCTCCTTGGATGTACAGGTTTGTAAAATCTGTCACTTAATGCATTAAATACTGGCATTTACCCATATAAAGTGGCATTTTACAATTGATGTCCTAGTACAATCTGGGAAATCCAAGCTATAACATCTGACAAAGAAAGTAGGCACATTTCAAGTTCAGGCATGATTTCACAAACATGGACGTTTACATAGACATCACCAGAACAGTACCCAGAGCATGGATGACTAAGAATATTTATTTTATTGATTTTATTTGAAGCATTTTTCTATACTGCCCCTTCTGAAGATCAGGGGCGGTTTACAATAAACAAACAAGTTACATAAAACAGTGTGATGAGTGTAAAAACCCATAACTATTTACCTAAAAAACTATCCTAATGGTTAGAGTATTGGCTAGGACCAGGGAAGCCAGGATTCAAATCCCACTGCTGCTTTCATTGTGATTGTGCAGAGTGCTGGGATTGGGGCAGTGCCATCTTCTCTACACCATCTGGACAAAACATGCACTTCTCTGATGCCTGTTCATGCCTGGAACATGTATACATTTAAACGCGACTCTAGGTGTCCAGGGCATTTCTGAGATGGGGTGATAACATCCAGGTTCTTCAGACCGTCTCTGCTACGTCTCCACCACATCACTGTTTAGACTTGGATGTCTTCACGCTGGGGACATCCACAGATCCAGCTTCTAAAATGCCTCTGGAGATGTCTCCGTGCTTTAGATATCTCTATTCCCATTTTCAGATGCCCAAAGCATGCATGGGGCTTCTAAAATAGCCCCCGACTATGGAATTCTCTTTCTGTTGAATTACAAGTTGTCACTCAATTTTTCACTTTTCAAAAGCAGCTAAAGGCATTTTTATTTGAGCAAGTTTCCAAGGCTCTAATATAGATATATAATTGGGTAATAGAATGCATATCTGCTTCAATAAGATTTGAAAGTAATGAAGAGGTATGTTTATTAATAACAGGCAATTTAATCAATTACTCCAACATGACCCTTGCAGCACTAGATTCTTAATTACTACTGTGTTTTATGTGCATTTTTGGAATTGTATTTATGCTATTTGTTATTGTTTTGATTTGGAAGTTCTTTTATTGTCTGTTATGTAAAGGCCTATTTTAGATAGTAACTGGAGATTGAAATGATGACTTCAAGGTTTTCTAAGAAAGAATTGTGGAATGTTTGGGCTTATTTAAAACCTTTTCAGTGAGGAAAGAATGTTGCGGCTCTTCTACTGACAGGTGAAAAGCTCCATGCACACATTGCGCTTTATTTGCAGTTGCTCCATCTTTTACCTTTTGAATTTCAAATTAGATTGGTGGTGATCATTTTTAAAGTGTTAAAACTGGGGATAGATATTCTTTAAAACTTCCTTGAGAAGTGTTTGCATCTTCACGCTCTTTTGATCCCAGGCAAGTTGACAGCTGAGATCTCCGGCTCCTCCCTCTGGGTATGGGGTTCAAGTTTTGAGTCATTTGGTGTCTGTAACTGGCCCTTTAGTTTGGAATGAATTGCCCTTGGAGCTTCAAGTGTTGCAAGATTATCTTGACTTCAGGAAGAATGTGTCACGCCACCACCACTCGCCTATAGGTTAGAGGGGCGTGGATTATTGAAGGAACTTTCTGCTGTATGCTTTTTCAGCTTTTTTTAAAACTATTTCCCTGCAATGCCCTCTGGGAAATGTAGTCCTTATTCAGCTGTATGAGTGCACCATGCAGAAAGCTGTAGTCAGGCTCAAGTAGGTAAGGCAAATGACAGAAATTTATTATTTTTATATACACAATGGTTCGATCATACCACACATAGGATTGTTGGTTCAGGACTCTTGGAAGCAAAAAATTGCCAAAACATATCCAACCACAAAATGCAGTTTTAAAGGTTCTCTCTATTGCAGGATAAACAGTCTTTACCAGCAAGCCTAATTGTATTCCCTTCTTAGCTTTGCTGGCTAAAGCACCAAACAAAAAGCACATTTAAAGTCTGTGGTAAACTTCCCCTTTATAAACACATGGGGCTCTCAGCCACCCTGCTTGTGGTATAAGGGTACCTTTTTCCTGAGAGACCTTCAAAAGGATGTGAACAGGATGGAGTCGGTGCAGAGGGTTGCTACCAAAATGATTAATGGGCTTCATTATAAAGCATATGAGGACAGACTTAAGGATCTTAATATGTACACCTTAGAGGAAAGGCGGGATAGAGGTGATATGATTGAGATGTTTAAATACCTCCGTGGCATAAATGTTCAGGGAGAGAGCCTCTTTCAATTGAAAGCAAGTTCTGCTACGAGGGGACATGGGATGAGGGTGAAGGGAGATAGATTCAGGAGTGATATGCGGAAATATTTCTTTACGGAAAGAGTAGTGGATCCGTGGAATAGTCTCCCAGTGGAGGTGGTAGAGATGAGGACAGTAACTGAATTCAAGAAAGCATGGGACCAACACAGAGGATCTCTAAAGGCAAAAAGTGGACTGTTGTAGTTGTTATGGAAGGACAGACTAGATAGGCCATGTGGTCTTTTTCTGTCGTCATATTTCTATGTTTCTATGTTTCTATGTTTCTTTCAGGACTGGCTTGCTTTTTCTACGTTCCCCAGGTTTATAGCTTGGCACAAGGAACAGTCCATGAGTGTCCTCCTTAATCAGCTTCACCTCGGGCTCTCCCAGCTGCATAGGCTCAGTCTCCTCATCCTGCTCAGCTAATAGTCTCCCAGGGGATCTTGGAGTCTCTCTTGTTCCTGGCTCCAAACTCTCCTGCAGCCATGCTACATGCCAAATAGCACTCTCTCCAGCTGGAAGCTCTGTTCCTCTGCTCTGCTCTGCTCAGCCTGGCTTCCTGCTTCTCCTCTCCTCCTCTCTACTAAATCATACTCTGCTCTGGGTTTATACTTCCAGGGCTCTAGCTCCAACCCCACTCTACTCAGGTGACGGCAATCAGCCTGACTCCGGGCACCTGAGTGCTTGAAGCCTTCACTGCCTAAAGGGTTCTGAGCCTTGTATCCTCTCCCCTTCATTCCACTAGGGGGAGCCTGAAATGTTTTCCACGTGGAAGTTTTATGATTCCTGGAGGTGTTTATGGCTTTCCTACCCTGATTTGGTAAAAAGGGGCCCTTTACTAGGGTGAATTCCCTGTCTCTTTGTCCTCCCATGGACTCTGGATAGGCCTCCTTTCCACAAATGTGAACACCTTTTAGTTTAGGAGAGTATTTAGTTCAGGAAGTAGGCTCATATAGTCCATCAGCAAAATCCTCTTATCTATCATATTTTGTTTTATGATTTGTTTTGTATTTTAATTGTATATATTGTTTATATGATGTTTTATTGATGCATGTTTGTGATTGTTTTATGTGCGTATGTGTCATATTATTTCTTATCTTTGATTGTAAACTGCAGAGATCATACAGAAATAGCAGTATGGAAGTCCTGGAAATAAATAAATAAAGCTATGCATGGCATGGTGTGGTCATCTTGCAAATTTACACATTGGAGAAACTTGACAATTCCACATGCAAGTGTCAACGTGTACATGCACACGTCAGCCATTTTGCAAACCTACATGTATTTATTAACTACAGATGCCACTTTATTATCTAATTTCAATTTGGAGGGGAAAATAAATAATGGGAGATTAAGGAGACTCTCCTTAATTCCTCCTGTAAAGTGCTGGCTCAAACTAGTACTTTTTAAAAACCTAAACCTGCTATGGAGCAGCTGTAAATCCCAACATGGACATTGCCTATATGAAATGGGAATACATGTGACGATGTTGGAGTTGCCCAGCTCACCCCCTAACCAAATTCATGAGATGTTCCCATGAAAATTCCACATATTAAGGACATCCACATGTAAATTTAGCCGTTTCTAAAAATCACCATTTATACATGGATTCGATTTCCATGTGTACATGCCTTATTTTACATGTGGAAACTGCAAATATGGCTTCTAAAATAATCCCCTGAATATTTTAAATTATGTGTGCTCTAATTGTAAACCATCTAGATTTTTAGATAGTAAGGAATAAATACTTCTTTAAAATAAGTATTAAATACAATTTTTACACAATATGCATAGGCAGCAGAATGGGGTGGATCACTGGCATGGCCTTAGCAATATTTTGCCCAAAATATCATCAGCAATTACAGCGCTTGGGAGCAGAGCCAGAAACTAGTTTGTTCAGCCCCTGCACTGCCTGGGGGAGGAGAATAGGGAAAGCAGGGACGGGATTGGCATCCACATCTGCAGAGTTCGTTCCAGCACTTGCGTGTGCACCTTTCTTGGCGTCATTTTATAAGGGTACATGGATCTTCATAAAATAGACACCACATATGAGTTTAGTGAAGTCATTTTAGAGGTATTAGGCATAATTTGTACATGTAAAATGCTGATTTACACTTAGGCATAGCAATTTTTTTCTTTTATTTAGCTTTGCACATTTCCATATACAAACACATGATAAAATTAGGCCATGCAACTAGGAATAACCCAAGAAACTAAACAAGGAATTTTGTAACATTAATGACTATAGTCCACATCAGGGAAAGAAAACAAGGGCATATTAAAAAGAAAAATTATACATAGGGAAAATCAAACAGCGGGGGAAGGAAGAAAGAAACACAAAATCATCCCCTTCTCCTGTCATGTTTATGGTCACACAAAAAAAAAAGAAGGATCCACTTACCCCCTACACTTTCTTACCTGCCAAAAATGTTTCCAACTGAGTAGAATCATAAAAAGCATACATTAAACCTTACATAAGAACATAAGATATGCCATACTGGGTCAGACCAAGGTCCATCAAGCCCAGTATCCTGTTTCCAACAGTGGCCAATCTAGGTCATACGTACCTAGCAGTATCCTCAAGAGACTCAGGTACCACAATGCTTGTACTGGGTCAAGCATTGATATCCTGGGTCCCTTCTTAATAATGGTTTATGGACCTTTCCTCCAGGAACTTGTCCAAACTTTTTTTTAAACCTAGCTACACTAACAGCCTTTACTACATCCTCCGGTAACAAATTCCAGAGTTTGACTACACGTTGAGTGAAAAAATATTTTCTTGTATTAGTCTTAAATTGTTTACCCTGTAGCTTCATTGCATGTCCCCTAGTCTTTCTATATTCTGATAACGTAAACAATCGATCTACGTTTACCCATTCTACTCCGTTCATTAATTTATAGATTTCTATCATATCTTCCCTCAGCTGTCTCTTTTCCAGGTTAAAGAGCCCTAACCTTTTTAGCCTTTCTTCATAGGAGTATTCTTCCATCCCCTTTACCATTTTGGTGGCTCTTCTCTGAACCTTTTCTAATAACGCTATATTCTTTTTAAGATACGGCGACCAGAATTGCACATAATATTCAAGGTGCAGTCTCACCATGGAACAATATAGAGGCATTATAATATCTTTTGTTTTATTTTCCATTCCTTTCATTATGATACTTAGCATTCTATTTGCTCTCTTGGCCGCCGCTGCACACTGGGCCGAGGGTTTTAACATGTTATCCACAATGATGCCTAAATCTTTTTCCTGGGTGGTGGTTCCTAATGTGCCTTCTGGTGTAGTGCTTTAAAAAATAATAAAAGATTTTGTTTTAAAGATTCAGTTCAGGAACCATAGTTTGGGTTGTTCTTATAACCATAGTTTGGGTTGTTCTTCCCTAGGTGCATAACTTTGCACTTGTCCACATTAAATTTCATCTGCCATTTTGATGCCCAGTCTTCCAATTTATCAAGATCCTCTTACAAATTTCCACAATCCTCTTGGGTTATAACAACTTTAAATAGTTTTGTGTCATCTGCAAATTTGATAACCTCACTCGTTATTCCACTTTCCAGGTCATTTGTGACTGTCAAAAAGTAGCGGACCCAGCACAGATCCCTGGAGTACACCACTAGTCACCTTTCTCCATTGGGAAAATTGGCCATTTAGCCCTACCCTCTGCTCTCCATCTTTTAACCACTTCATGATCCACAATAGTACACTGCCTCGTATCCCATGACTCTTTAGTTTTGCCAAAAGTCTCTGATGAGAGACCTTGTCAAAGGATTTCTGAAAGTCCAGATACACTATATCAACCGACTCACCTTTGTCCACCTGTTCAGTCACACCTTCAAAAAACATAACAGATTAGTAAGACAAGATCTTCCTTGTCTAAAGCCATGTTGTCTGTCTCCCATTATGCCATGACTATCTACATGCTGAGTAATTTTATTCTTTATGATGGTTTCTACAATTTTTCCCGGTATTGACCTCAGGCTCACCGGTCTGTAGTTTCCCGGATCACCCCTGGAACCCTTTTTTAAAAATTGGCGTTATGTTGGCGATCCTCCAATCTTCAGGTATTACAGATGATTTTAATGAAAATTCACAGATTACTAATAGCAGGTCTGCAATCTCATATTTCAGTTCTTTCAATACCTTTGGATGTATATCATCTGGCCCAGGTGATTTGCTACTCTTCAGTTTATCTAATAGTTGTAATACATCTTCCCGATGTATCGATATTTCCTTCAATTCTTCCGCACCTTTAAATACCACTTCAGTCATGGGTAACATCCCTACATCTTCCTCAGTAAAGACTGAAGCAAAAAAAAAACATGCACTTGCAGGGGTAACATAAAAAGAAAGTGGCACCCAATTCCACAACTTTTGACCTCAAGGCCAAGACTCTCCTTCTATGCATCTGTGTATTCCTGGCAACATCCGGGAACACAATAATTTTCTGACCACAAAATTTTGAATTCTTATACTTAAAGAAGAATTTCAAGTCCTTGATCTTATCAGAAATCGATAGAAAAGAAACCAACAGTATTGCCCTCTTAGCTATCTCATCACTTAAGTCTTCCAGAAATTTAGTCAAATCCTGATTAATATTAGGAGACAAAATATCAAGCCCTTCTCCCACCTCATCCGGCAAACACTTCGAATAGGCAAATTTCTCTAGCAAAATTTCAGCCAACAATAAGGAAGTGATGGGAAAATTTAGAAAATGCAAATTGGTTGCTCTGGCAGAATTTTCCAGAGCCTACAATTTGGAATGAATAAACAAGGAATCTTTTATAGAGGAAACACTGGTCTGTCGCACCACTTGCAACTGACGCTCCAATCTAACAATGGTATTAGAAACATCCTTCATCCTATTATCAACTTCTTGGAACTTTTGTGCAGGCTGATCAGAAAACAAACAGAGAGATTGAACAGTATTAGAAAGTTTAGAATCAATACTAGCAATTGCTACCCATGAGTCCTTTAAGATAATGTCTTGAGTTGGCTCAGTCAAAGCAGAAGCCCCATCAGCATAAACTATTGGGTTGGGTATCGGTCGTGGGGCAAAGAGATCAGCCATCCCAGATGAAACAGGTGAAGTGGCAGTAGTTGAAAGTTGCGGTGCAGGGAACAGGGGAGGGGTCCTTTCTAGTGAGCCGATAGAAGCCCTTTCAGCGGAAACATGTAAAGCACTAACAGTACCAAAATGTTTATCCAGGGGCCCTTTCACTCTGTGGGAGGACAGTGGCAAAGGAATCTGTGCAGAGGCAGATTTTTTCGCCTTTTCCCCATCAGACAAACACACTCACAGTACCTTTTCGCAGAACAATGAACGATACTCCCACTAGCTCACCGCCGAGACACTGAAGGGGCACAAGGGGCGTGTCTTGCCCCTTTAGGCACGCTTCTTTGGGGCCACGGCCCAGAGGGTCTCTGGCACGGTTTAAACACTGTCTCGGAGACTCAATTGCTGATGTCAGCGGGAGAGTGAATGAGTCAGTGGCCAAGATGCCTGCAGTGATCTGGTCCCAGCTGATTATATCTGCACTTGTCAGCACAGCTCACTGGACCCAAATGCAAGCTCCTGATCTTCCAATGAACCAGGACCTCCAGCACAGTTTAAACGCTGTCTCAAGCCCTCAGTTGCTGATGTCAGGGGAGGAGTGAAGGAGTTGGTTGCCAAGATGCCTGCAGCGATCTGGTCCCAGCTGATTATGTCTCCGCTTATTTATTTACATTCTCTTATATACCGCGCTATTCTGCATCAGTGCGGTTTACATTGAACAAACTGAAATTACATTGAACAGGGCATTATAACTTGGAGATAACTATTTTACAGGGAACATGGGCTATGGAGGGTTAAGTGGCTTGCCCAAGACCACAAGGAGCATCTGTGGGACTAGAAACCCCAGTCCTTCCGGCCCAAGGTTGCTGTCCTCTAGTGGGATTTGAACCCCCGACCTTCCGGCCTGAAGTACCTTGCCCCAACCACTAGGCCACTCCCCCACTCCACTCCTCCACTCCTCCACTTGTCAGCACAGCTCGCCGGGACCAAGTGCAAGTTCCTGATCTTCACAGGCATAGCAATTTCAAGAAAGCCTCTACTTACACGTGTATAAACATGACACGTGCAGCTTAGAAGGCACCTGAACGGAATAGATGTATTTCCTCTTGTCAGAGAACTAGACCTATACCTCCTAAAATTTCCCTATTGTTATTTATATGTGCTCCCAGGATGCTAACCATTCAGCCATGATTTAACTGGTTAGGGCTTTGAATATGCCCCCTGCATGCGTGTTTGATAAAAGATGCATATAGATCACGACTCCACCCATACTGTACCCAGATTCGATCCCTGAACTTGCCTACACCTGTTCCGCATAAAAGTCTGTGTATTCTTGTCATTGAACATCCTTTTTACACGTGGGATCATTTTAGAAGTGGCAGAGTGGCATGAAAAAGCCTTTATGAAATTATCACCATATGCACAGCTGCAGGCAGCGAGCGCTCTCCACATTTCTACAATGGCGCAGCCTTTCTGGCACTGAAGATATTTTTTTAAATGTTGTGGCTAGTGGTTAAAAAGCACGCTCACTTCTGACTTTCAATATTTGCCTATTTATTTTTAGCTCCCATTGTGGACCTTTCTGCACTGACTATTAAGAAGAATAAAATTAGGTATTGTAAATTATAATACCCGTGCACATTCCTTCCCATTTTAATGTTGGAACTAAATGACCTCTGCTTTACCCAAGCATGTGACTTTTTGAATTTTCTGTTGTAGCAGGGGGCATATGAACACCTTTTACTGTTAGCAGAGCCATCGTTCCCCTTTCAGACTGTGCATGGAAGAGTTCGGAGGGAAGGAAGGTGGATTCTGTGTAATGTGGGTCCTTGGAAGAGCATAAAGGGGATTTTCTTTTATTAACAAAACTCAGTAAATCCTGATGAAATCCTTTTGGCATTACTTGAAGGTCCACTGAGGACAATCTCGGGAAATTTGATCTGTTTTAGGCTCATCTGGATTCTGGCTGAGGTTTTTTCTGGGGTTTGTCACATGCATGAAAGCTTAAATGCAGCAGGACCCAACACTACCTTAGAGCAAGAATGTAAAATGAAAAATAATCCATCAAGGCAAGCCCAGGAGTAATCGTTTGAAATGTGAAATTCCTGAACTGAATCTTTAAAACAAAATCTCTTTTTTTTTAAAGCACTACACCAGAAGGCAGAAGAGGTTCCTTGAAATTAGAAGATAGATGAACTCCTAGATATCTAATTGTTCTATTTGAAAATTACTTTGGAGCCTACCAAGTTTATCTTGAGGGGTGGGAAGTATTCAGTATTTCAGATTTGGTAGCATTAACTTTAAAGTCTGAGACCACCCCTAAGAGCTCTACCTTGCTTAGTAGTGCTCCCACTGTACTGTATATAAAAAGCATCATTTTATATTGTACGGCTCTCTCTAACCCTTGTGGTCAACGATTCCATAGCTAAAATAAACAAAAGGGGCAAAAGCGGGCATCCTGTCTGGTGCCCAGGCTTTAGTTCAAAAGCCTGTGTATATCCCACATTCACATTCAGACAGACCAGTGCTTCCTTTTAGAACATTTGAAGCCATCACCGGAAATTTTCCCCTCAACTCTTCTTTTCCAAGTCTGTCAGACGGCTGCCTGGGTGAGAATCTTCACAGTCCTGTCAAGTGCATATATCTATATGATTTGCAAGGTATTGTGGGCAATGTAGTTCATTCACACCAGACACAGCTGCTGACAATAATTTAGTTGTGCTCTTGGGTAAAGCCAATAAGATATTTATTTATGGGGTTATTTCTCCCAACACAGATATGCTTGGTAGCACATAAATTAGGTTACTTGCTTTCAGTGTTAACTTGGAAAAACAAAGTCAAAATCAGGAAAACAACAAATGAAAAGCCACAAAGCAAGAAACAAACTGTTCTTTTCAGGTTATTTATTTATTTTATTTATTTTTTATTTATTTAACAATTCTTTTATACCGCGCTATTTCAATCAGTGCGGTGTACATTGAAATAAGAACATACTACAATGCATACAAGTAACATTGAGTTTTACATTGAACAGGGAGATTCAACATAGGACAACCGGGGGAACTATGTACAGATTAGGTTAACTTCTGATTACTTCCCACATAGATACAGAAGTGATTCTCTCCTAGCTCACAAGCAATTAGGTAAGGCTTAATTGTTAGCAGTCACCAGCTGAAACCCCTTAGCTGGCTTGCCTTCCACTGTGTGGGTCAAATCCTGCTTCAGGAGCTTTTCTGAGTAGATTAAAGAACAAATTTGTATTTCTTTGTGATGGTTGCTGTACTTTATAACAGAAAGTTACCAACGGAGTTTAGATAGAGAGCAGTCCATATAAACAGGATCCTCATCTGCTATTATTCCCCCTTGTTCAACAAGCATGGGTTCAATATTATGGATTGGCACAGATGAATCTCTCAATGGAGCATTTTCAGGAGAATACTTGTTTCCCTGCTGTCTTTCAAGGTTATAGCTAGGGCATAGATCAGTGTTCATACCTGAGCTTCCATTACTGCTAGAGTTCCTCTCTATATAGCCTGCCAGTATGTAGTCCAGTTCTTATGTCCAGCCTTCCAATCCAGATCCCTGGACACTGGATCTCTCTTCACATACCTTCTGGCACGGGTCTTAGGGTCCCTTCCACGTGCAGCCGTCTCCCTCACAGGTAGCCTCTGGTGATTCCTAGCTCTGCAGCACCATTCCTCTGGCTTTCCCCAGTCCAATGGTGTATGCTGGCCCTTGGAATACCTCCCAGTATACGTACTGCTTTGGACTCTTCTAGACCTCTCAAAGGCTTTTCTCTTCCTTCTTCCAAAGGGTCTCTTTCCCTCTCTGTCCGTCCGGTTTGGCTTCTGCTTCTGATGATCCTTCAGATGAAACTGATGATCAAACTCAAGCTGATTCTCAGGATACTGAGGACAATTCTCTGGATATCCAAGGTGATCATGAAGATGGTCATCTGTAGAATAAACTCTACTCTTATTCTGCTTAGATGAGTGATCCTCCCTAACACAGCGCAGCTGTGCTGAATCAGGCCCTGCCCTTTGAGATGAGTGCTTAGGGATTACCTCATAGCCCTCCTGATTGAACACACGTTTCCCCACTTCAGCTCCTCTAATGGCTGTTGGAAACCTGGTGCATTCTGGGACTGGTAGTCTTTTATGGCAAAATTCTGTTTTCTTATTTCTACCAGAACTGACAGGTTGCTTGTTCAGAGTCACTTCACCTTTTCTATAGCTCCTTCCTGAGCTATGATAAGCTTCCTTATCACAAGTCCCAGCACAGAAAAGGCCAGTAAACTCTGTCAAACGCCTTTCCAGCATCTTGCCTCTGGTTCTTTCTAGGTTTTCCGTACAAATTTAAGATCACCTGAATATTATCAGTCAGGAACAAATCTATGCACGGGGCCTGCAAGTTTGACTGAGTAACTCCCCTCTTCCATATTAGGTATAAGCTGCTTATTTTGACATATCATACTCTCCAGTCCAGTAACCCTGTCTTCCTCTCTGTTTCTGACACCATACACTCCTCCACGCAATGTTCGGTCTGCCTCCCAGCATCTTATGGTCCCCAGCTTTCATCTTGTTCATGGCATACTCTAATTCTTTCAGGGTGGTAGCTCCTACCCTCTGGAACTCTTTACCCTCTTCCCTCTGTGACCTATCTCCTGTTTCCTGCTTCAAATCCCAATTGAAGGCCCACTTCTTTGTTCTTGCAGTTTCTTCCTGATGTCTGTTCTCCACTGCCTGTCTAAGGAGAGGCATCAGTCATCGTCTTGTCTTCGTCTCCCCTTCCCTTCTCACGTGTCCCTATTATATAATGCTCACTCGACTTTTTTTCGCTTTCCCTTCTGCAATTTCATCCTGATGTCTCTGTTCTCCTCTGCCTGGCTAAGGAGAGGCATCAGTCATCGTCTTGTCTTCATCTCCCCTATCCCTTCCCTTCTCACATGTCCCTGTTATATAACGCTCACTCAACTTGCAACCTAGTCCTTCCTCCCTTATCTTGCCTGCTGTCCTTTTGTACTTTGTAACCCACCCTCTTACTGGTTGTTTTATTGTATTGTATTTTTAAATGTTTTTATTTTATATTGTTAATCACCTAGATGCCTTGGCCTTTGGCGGTATATCAAATAAACTGAATGTAACTGTAACAAATGCCAATTGATCCAAGTTTTCCAGCCAGGGTAAATAAATTAGCCAAATAGCCAGGACTCTTATAAACATTTTTAAATCTACAGCCAAAAACAAAATTGGACGATAAGACCGACAGACTGAATGGATCCTTAACCTCGTTGTGCATCAGACAACAGCCACCCTCATCTAGTAAGGCATTTTTGGAGCCTCCATCAAATAATTGTATAGTCACATTGGAAAATGTTTTAGACTTTATTAGTAAATTCATCAATCCCAGGGGTTTTTGCCACAGGTAGATTTAATTGCCGTGATGGGCCTTTCCAGCCCTTGGATCTTGAATCACCTTAGCTCCTTCATGTTTCCTTACCATTTCCCCTATATGTATCTTGTGTCTACAGTTACTGTGTTGTCTGTCTTGACTAGTTTGTAAGCTATGATGAGCAAGGACTGTCTTTTACATGTGTCTGTGCAGTGCTGCGTACGTCTTGTAGCGCTATACAAATATTCAGTAGTAGTAGTAGCAGTACCCTTCCTTATCATCCCTCCAGTCTAGTCCCGGGAACTCTGGGTTGTCATCCTCTTCCAGCAGCTTGGAGACTGATACACGTCATTCTTTGACACTGGTATAAGGACACAGGCACCGCCTCCTGACACTCCAGTTATATCAGTCTCCAGGCAGCTGGAGGATGTGAGCCAGAGTTTCTGGCTCACTAGAGTAACAATTAAGGGCATTAATCTTAGTTAGTTTGGATTTTGGGGTTTATCTTAACTTTCCAATTGGGTAATTTCTTTTGGATATTTTAAATTGGGGTTATATAGCTTTAAAGTTTTGGCTGCTAAGACACTCACGTCCTTTATTACCGGGGCTGAATGGAGGGCAGGAAGATTCAGGGCCCGGGGGGGGGGGAGTCCGGTGTGATTTTCGGACCTTGTAGATTGCCTCTCCCAGCGCTACACAGAAGCTTTGCCTGTTTGCGCTTGTGGGGGACGGCAGCCAGGAATGGAGATAGCACAGTCTCTCCTGATTCTCTTGGCCAAGGCAGTGCTGTGGGAAGAAAATTGACACGATTTTTACAGAAAAGCAGTCTTCGGTGGTAAGGGCTTGCTTAGCTGGTTCCCGGCAGGCAGGTAATCTCTTCTTGCTGCATTATTTATACTGCCTGATGTGTATACTTAATTAAGTGAAACTAGGCCCGAGTGAGTGAGCGCCGTGCGCCACGTCCCGTTTTGAGCGGGAACCGCCCGCAGCGAGGTCAGGGAAACAAACCCGCATGGTGAGGAAAGGAAGCTTCGTTTTTGAGTTTTGACATTGCGATTCAGGTCAGGAGAGTCTCTGCTTTCTTTTGTTAGTGTAAAAAAAAAACACCCTACAGATTCAAGTGAGGTTGGAGCTCTCTTTTAGGGCTGTATCAGTCCTGCAAATTGAAAGAAAGATTGCTTATACTGGGTTGAATACATAGTCAGGCATAAGCCCTAAGAAAGAGTTAATATCATTTGTAGCTCTTTCTTTAATACCATTCCTTGAATAACTCTGTAGAAGAAATTGGGTAAAAGGTTTAGATAACATAAACATTAGCCTATGTTATTAGAAAGATAAGTAAAAGGCAAGCTGTTTATTCAGCCTCTCAGTCTCACTGTCTCTGGTCAGAGATATCAAATTGTCAGTGTTAGGATTAATTAGAATTAAGGCCTACATAGTCATGTCTGAGAATATATGTATGTCTTTTCAGAATGGTCTATGACGTGCATTCCTATAGAAAAGTATATTATGAATATACGTAACACTAGACGTAGAATAGAATATGTATATTATGAATATACGTGATGTAAGATGTAGAATAATAAAGTGAAATTATGCTGTGTAATGGAATCTTTACCTATAAATAAAGAGGCCTAAAGCTTTGATTTCAGAGTCAACATAGGCAACTTCCTAGCTTGCTCTCCCAAAGCGCTTTGGTCCTGTGTTAATACACAACACACTTGTATTATAATTTACAGATTTGTGTATTATCTAAAGATGAAGATCAATTAACCTTCTCCTTGCCTTGTGTGTGGATTTCTGTGACCCAAGAGCCCTATCTGTTATTAGGTGAGGGGGAGTGCAGAGTATCTTTCACAAATTCTTTAAGCCTTCGGGTAAGAAGCCAAGGGGTTAATATGCCTGCAAAGACCTTATGTTTACTCTGTGGAGTAAAAAGGTCTGTAGTGTCAGAGGCAGGTATTTGTAAGAGCTGTAGCCATGCTTCCACAATTGAGCAACAGCGCATGGATTCGTCAGAGGAGCGGGAGGTTGGTAATCAGGGGCTTCTGTCTCCTCTGGATCCGGGGGAACCGGAGCTGGGTCCTTCCACAGCTCCTGAGGTTCCGCGAGTTCAGGTGCCCTTGGCTGGTGACTTGTCGTCCATTTTTTCACCAGGCTTTGTGGCTCTTATTCAAAGGGCATTCGGTGCTCCTAAAGAAACTTCTGCCTCGGCTTTGGGTTCCATAGGGGGAGATTTGGGGCTCAAGAGGCCAGGGACTCCTCTATCGATGGCGCCTTCGACATTAGGACAAAAGGGAGCGTGAATGGAAATAGATAAATAGATTTTTCACATTTAAAATGTTTTATGCATCACAATTTTGATCCATGATATAATTTGTAAGTACCCATAATGTAAATACGTTCTAACATTTACTGTTCAAATATCATATTGTTACTTGTAAATAGTTCCACCTGTTCTATGTAAAATGACTAGGTATGCTCTTTCACATACCATATAACTTACTGTTCCTTGTAAACCGCACTTGATACTTGGGAAAGAGCGGTATAGAAATAATTGTTAAATAAATAAATAAATAAAATAAGATAAACAGGGTCAGTCAGAGTTTTCAGTGGATTTGCACACTGAAGATGAGGAACACGATCCGGAGATGGACGAGGAGTTGGAGAAAGGAGAGATTACGGAGCATGAAGACCAGGCTAGAGTAGTGCGCATTTTTCAGAGGGAAGAGTTGCCGGCACGAATTTCGGAGACATTGAAGACGTTGAATATGATGGAGTCCGTGCCAGTAGAGGAGGCTGCATTAGAGGATCCGCTCTTGCAAGCCTTTTGAAAGACGCAGAAAGCTTTTCTTATACATAGAGTTATAAAGGAGATGATCCAAGGGGAGTGGGACATGCCGGAGTCGGCTCTTAAAGGCTCTAGGGCAGTGATGGCTAACCTTTTTGAGCCCGAGTGCCCAAACTGCCGCACAAAACCAAAGAATTTCCTCAAAGTGCCAGCACGTCAATTAAACCTTAACAACAAGATTTTAGTATCTAAAAACTCTTTATAAAGTTGCCTGAACTATGTAACATCATTTGTAAAGTTTGGAATCTTTGTATTGTCAGAGAATCAATTTGATTCACAATCCTTTGGTTTTCATTTCAATTTATTGGCAATTTATAATGTTTTAATGATTTCATTCAATTTAGAAACAGGAAGGCAATAATTAAACTGGGAACCCCAAAAGCCAAACTTGGAATGTACAACAACACTGTAGAAATAAAACTATAAATTAATTTCCTCTTGTACTAAACAAAGCACAGACACTAATGATGCACATTTCCCAGAGCTGACATATTCCAGTTAATAAATTCAAAATAAAGAGATATCTTTGTACCTTTTGTGCATTTTTTTCAGTTGCAATTGTTCCAGCCACTTTCTTCTGGTTTATTTGTGTCTTCTGCTATCTCTCCATCGTCTGCTGTCCATTTCTCCTTTCTTCTCTTCTAGTTTTTTTCCATTCTCTCTTCATCTGCTTTAACATAATAATCTTTCTCCTTTTTTAGTCTCCCAATACCCGGCCAATTGTACATTTTTCTTCCCTCCCACACAAAATATTTTTCCCCTCTCCATTTCACTCTCCCAGCCCCATCCCCTTCTAATCTCCCCCAACATCAGCTCCCTTTTAATTCCAGCCCCACCCAGTATCCGCTCCCTTCTAGTCCCCACATCAGCCCATTTCCAGTCCTGGCCCCCCATCAGTCCATTTCCAATCCTATCCGAGTCCCTTCATCAGCTCATTTCCAATACCAGCCTCCCATCAGCCCATTTCTAGTCCTTTCCTAGCCCCACCATCACTCAGCCCATTTCTAATCCAAGCCCCCCATGAGCCTACTTCCAGTTCTAGCCCCTCCATGAGGCCCCTCCATGTCACACGCGCCGGCTTTCAGAGCGCGAGGGAAGAGTTTCTCCCTCGCTGCTCTGTTAAGCCCACGGGGGCTGATGGGAAGTTACCATCAGCCCCCGCGGGCTTAACAGAGCCGCGAAAGGGAAACTAGTTCCCTTCGCGCTCTGAAAGCCGGCGCGTGTGACAAGCTGGAAACAGGGACTGATACCGGGGAAGGCAGGATCTGGAGGGCAGGCTCTGCCAGGCACAGGGGGGGCCCCGCGGCACACTCGATTCTGCCGCGGCGGTCCCGGAAGCGGCAGAAGACAGCTTTTTTTTATTTTAAATTTTGGCTGGGCTGGGCTGGGCTGGGGGGGTTAGGAGTGGTGATGGGCGCTGCGGGGGGATTAGGAGTGGTGATGGGCGCTGGGGGGGTTAGGAGTGGTGATGGGCACTGGGGGGGTAGGAGTGGTGCTGGGTGCTGGGGGGGGTTTAGGAGTGGTGATGGGCTATGGGGGCGGCTTAAACTAAAAATTGGGTGATGGATTAGGACTGGAAATGGGCTGGTGGGATTAGGACTGGAAGTGGGTTGATGGGGGTTAGGACTGATAATGGGCTATGGGGGGCTTAAACTAAAAATTGGGTGATGGGGGATTAGGACTGGAAATGGGCTGGTGGGATTAGGACTGGGAGTGGGCTGATGGGGAGGTTAGGACTGGTAATGGGCTATGGGGGGCTTAAACTAAAAATTGGGTGATGGGGGATTAGGACTGGAAATGGGCTGGTGGGATTAGGACTGGGAGTGGGCTGATGGGGAGGTTAGGACTGGTAATGGGCTATGAGGGGGCTTAAACTGAAAATGGGGTGATGGGGATTAGGACTGGAAATGGGCTGGTGGGATTAGGACTGGACCTGGGCTGGTGGGTTTAGGACTGGAAATGGGCTGAGTGGAAGGGGGCTTGAATTGCAAATAGCTGATGGGGGACGGGGCTTGGAATGGAAATGGGCTGAGGGGAAGTGGGGGGCTTGAACTGCAAATAGCTGATGGGGAGGGGGACTTGGAATGGAAATGGGCTGAGTGGAAGGGGGCTTGAACTGCAAATAGCTGATGGGAAGGGGGGCTTGGAATGGGCTCTTAGGGGAGGGAGCTAGGACAGGAAATGGGCTGATGGAGGGGCTAGGATAGGACTGGGAATTGGGTGTTGGGGGAGCTAAGTTTGGAAATGGGCTGTGGTGGGGGCTTGGATTGAAATGAACTCATGGAGGGGCTAGAACTGGAAGTAGGCTCATGGGGGGCTTGGATTAGAAATGGGCTGAGTGATGGTGGGGCTAGGAAAGGACTAGAAATGGGCTGATGGGAGGCTGGTATTGGAAATGAGCTGATGAAGGGACTCGGATAGGATTGGAAATGGACTGATGGGGGGCCAGGACTGGAAATGGGCTGATGTGGGGACTAGAAGGGAGCGGATACTGGGTGGGGCTGGAATTAAAAGGGAGCTGATGTTGGGGGAGATTAGAAGGGGATGGGGCTGGGAGAGTGAAATGGAGAGGGGAAAAATATTTTGTGTGGGAGGGAAGAAAAATGTACAATTGGCCGGGTATTGGGAGACTAAAAAAGGAGAAAGATTATTATGTTAAAGCAGATGAAGAGAGAGAATGGAAAAAAACTAGAAGAGAAGAAAGGAGAAATGGACAGCAGACGATGGAGAGATAGCAGAAGACACAAATAAACCAGAAGAAAGTGGCTGGAACAATTGCAACTGAAAAAAATGCACAAAAGGTACAAAGATATCTCTTTATTTTGAATTTATTAACTGGAATATGTCAGCTCTGGGAAATGTGCATCATTAGTGTCTGTGCTTTGTTTAGTACAAGAGGAAATTAATTTATAGTTTTATTTCTACAGTGTTGTTGTACATTCCAAGTTTGGCTTTTGGGGTTCCCAGTTTAATTATTGCCTTCCTGTTTCTAAATTGAATGAAATCATTAAAACATTATAAATTGCCAATAAATTGAAATGAAAACCAAAGGATTGTGAATCAAATTGATTCTCTGACAATACAAAGATTCCAAACTTTACAAATGATGTTACATAGTTCAGGCAACTTTATAAAGAGTTTTTAGATACTAAAATCTTGTTGTTAAGGTTTAATTGACGTGCTGGCACTTTGAGGAAATTCTTTGGTTTTGTGCGGCAGTTTGGGCACTCGGGCTCAAAAAGGTTAGCCATCACTGACCTAGGGGCTCGTTTCGATACCAAGGCAGGCATGGTCTTTCTTCCTTGGCATCGGGCACTGGCCTTACAAAGGTTGATTCGACGGTTTCTAGACAGGCCGCGTCCCACAGCGTGGCATTACTTGCAGGTGCTAGGGACAATGGCGGCGACGATCGACTTGGTACCCTGGGCAAGAGCGCATATGAGGCCCTTGCAGAGAGCGTTGCTCAGGAGGTGGTCTCACCAACGGGATCCGTTGTCCCGCAGACTTCTCTGTCCGGAGGCGACGCGGGAAATGTTGCAGTGGTGGTTGCTTCCGGAATCCTTAGCGAAGGGCATGCCCTTAGACACGCCGCTGTGGGTCCACTGACTATGGAGGCAAGTCTCCTAGGGTGGGGAGCGCATTTTCAAGGAAGATTCGCGCAAGGTCAGTGGACAATTCAGGAGAAATCTTGGTCGATTAACAGGTTAGAACTTCGAGCAGTGGGGTTGGCGCTGCGGGAGTTTTAGCGGTACCTAAGCGGAGCAGTGATCAGAGTGTTTTCCGACAACGCAACCGCAGTAGCCTACATCAACAGGCAGGGGGGCACCAGCAGTGCTCCCTTAGAGGCCGAAGCGGACCAGTTATTCCAATGGGTCAAGAAAAACCTTCAGGCTTTGTCGGCAGCACATGTAGCAGAGGTGGACAATGTGGAGGCCGATTTCTTGAGTTGTGTAAGAGTAGATCCAGGGGAGTGGACGCTACATCCGGACGTTTACGACGAGATCGTTTGCCGCTGGGGAACGCCCATAATGGATCTCACGGCGACATTCAATTCAGCAAAAGTAGATCGGTTTTTCAGCAGGTGCAGAGAGAGGATGTCAGAGGGACTGGATGCTCTCATTCAGGATTGGCTGATGGATCAGCTTCTGTATGTGTTTCCACCCTGGGTGTTAATAGGCCGAGTAGTGTGACGCATCGAATGCCACAGAGGGTTGGTGATACTGATAGCGCCGGATTGGCCGAGAAGGCCTTGGTATGCGGATCTCAAGAGACTGGTAGTGGGTAGGCCGTGGAGGCTGCCAGTCAGAAAGGGTCTATTGAGGCAAGGCCCGTTGTTCATGCCTCAGGTAGCTCGATTCTTGCTTACGGCTTGGCTCTTGAAAGGGCAAGGTTAAGAGCTCGACTATATTCGGAGGATGTGGTTGCGACCTTGTTGAAAGCTCGAAGATCATCTACTTCCTTGGCTTATGTTCGCATGTGGCGCATTTTTGAGGCTTGGTGTAATTGTGAAGCCTTACGAGCCTCCGTGCTGCAGGTTTTAGCATTCTTGCAGGAGGGCTTTCAAAAAGGTTTAGCGGCCGCTTTAAGGGTGCAACTGGCAGTGCTGTCCTGTTATAGAGGGAAGATCAAGGGGCAAGCGCTTGGCACCCATCCAGATGTTAAGAGATATTTGAGAGCGGTGGGCCTTTTGAGGCCGCCTTGCAGGCAGCTGGTTCCATCCTGGGATCTGCAAATAGTTTTGGCGGCGTTGGGTGAACGGCCGTTTGAGCCGTTGGCGAAAGCAACTTTGAAGGATCTTACTCTGAAGGTAGTGTTCCTGGTGGCCATTGCATCGGCAAGGAGAATTTCGGAGTTACAGGCATTGTCGTGTCGGGAACTGTTTGTCTTTTTCTAAGTCAAAGGTAGTCTTAAGGCCGGTACCGTGTTTTTTGCCGAAGGTAGTATCTCCCTTTCACGTGAATCAGATAGTTTCGCTGCCGGTATTCCGTACATCCTCGGTGGGCTCGTCTAACCCATAGTTGCATCTTTTAGATGTTCGCAGGGCCTTGAAAAGGTACCTCAGTAGGACGGTGGAGTGCAGGAAATCGGATAGATTGTGGTGTTCGGAGGTCCTCGCAAAGGGGAGGCAGTATCCAAAGCGTCGATTGCTAGGTGGATACAGGAGGCAATAGCGTCAGCATATCTCTTGAAGGGTAAGCTGGTGCCTGGCGGTTTAAGAGCGCATTCTACTAGAGCACAGGTGGCTTCTTGGGCGGGATACAGTTTGGTGCTGGCAGTGGAAATTTGCAAGGCGGCGACATGGTCGTCTTTAAATTCCTTTGTCAAGCATTATCGTTTGGATGTTCAGGCGTCTAAAGATACCTGTTTTGGATCAGCGGTGCTTCAGGCTGGTCTTACGGGTCCCTCCCATTGAGTTCTTTTACTGTTCTGTTACATCCCCAGAGTTTCCGGGACTAGACTGGAGGTATGATAAGGAAGTTTAAATTAGACTTAACTGCTAATTGTAGTTCCTGAAGAAACTCCAGTCTAGTCCCGGATCCCGTCCCAGTCCGTTAAGAGGCTGGGCTCCTGAAGCACAAGACTGCACAGGTAAGAGATCACAGCCAACTGTGCAACTTCAGGTTCAGAGGGCAAATTTTTGCTTTTGGGGGAATTAATAGGATAGGAGCAGAGCCTTGGCAGTTTAAAATAGTTGGTAAAATTTTGTTTTCTGGTTATATGCTTAGATAGCAAGAAATTTAGGAATATGTTCTGACTTAATTGTTGCTCCGGTGAGTCTACTTTGTCAGTAGATTACTGGAGTGTCAGGAGGCAGTGACTGTGACCTTATACCAGTGTCATCAAAGAATGACGTGTATCAGTCTCCAAGCTGCTGGAAGAGGATGACAACCCAGAGTTTCCGGGACTAGACTGGAGTTCCTTCAGGAACTACAATTAGCAGGTAAGTCTAATTTAAACTCTTCGCTCTCCAGACTCTGTAACAGGAGATACTCCAAATTTTCTTGCCTCTCCCCCTTGATGGCTGATGGTTCCAGGATACAGGTTCTTGGTAAAATGCCACAAATCATTGATTTGTTATGCATTATAGAGAACCACCTCCTGTTTTCTCTATAACTTTCAATGTTTGATTCCTACTTTGACATTTTCTCAGTTTTTGGGCAAGAAGCCCATTGGCTTTATTCCCCTACTTAAAGTATATTTGTTTCTTTTTTTTCCTAGGCCATAATTAATTTGGAGTTCCCAAAGAAATATTCTCACCTTAGCTAATTTGACTAATGATAAAGCGGCATAAAAAAACCTGTTAAATTATTTTTCTAGTTTACCTATAGATCCACTTTTATACTTTTCTTCCAGGCATGCAATTTCCCCACTTCTTCTAACTTACTTTCTTTTACCACTTCTTAAATGTCCCCAAGGCTATAAACGCATCTCTGAGAACTGCCTTCAGGCAATCTCAAACGGTACCTGGAGGTACTGTACTGGGATCATTAATTTTGAGGTATTCCTGGATATCTTTTCAAATCTGAACATATATTTTTGTTCATTGCTTAGCAGGGATTTGTTAACTGTAATTACTTGGTGGCCCAATCCTTTATTCATACATTAGGTGGTCATTATGCAAGAAAGAATCACGGGCATTAGAGTACTATGAGCTGTCTCTTGTTCACAAGTTGCATTCTTTCCAAATATCAATAAGGTCAAAGCTTAAAGCAGTGGAGGACTTTCCTTTAGAAATACCTAATTTAGGATTGAACTTCAAATTAAAATCCTCTCCTACGGGCAAATTCTCTTCAATATACCAACTCAATTTGCTTGCCACAAAATTGAAAAAGTGCCCTAGCCACATTTGGGCATACTAGCTTACTAAAGTATAGACTGTATTATCCGTTATAATTAGAATATATAGCACTAAATGAAGGGGTAGCTGTAATAGGCATCTCAGAGACTTGGTGGAAGGAGGATAATCAATAGGACACAATGATACCAAGGTACAAATTATATTGCAGTGATAGGTTGGATCAAATTGGTGGAGAGGTGGCGCTCTATATTAAAGAGAGTTTTGAGTAAAATAGAATAAATGTTCTGCAGAAAACAAAATTGACCATTGAATCTTTAAGAAATAGAAATTCCACATATGGAAGGGGATAGTGGTAGGAGTTTACTATCATTTGCTTGGACAGAATGAGCAGACAGATAATGAAATATATCAGAAATTAGGAAGCTAACAAATTTGGCATCCCAGTAACAATGGGTGATTTCAATTACACCAGAATTGTTTGGATAAACATTACATCATAGTAACAGAGTATATGACGGCAGATGATCCATCTAGTCTGCCCAACAAGGTGGTAAGAGTAGGTGCATCTGCCGCTCCGTGCATGTTGCCCCCTCCCCATGCCTTTGTTTATGGAGTGGTGTACCCACCACTCTGTGTAGATCACCCCTATTTGTTGAGATATAAGAGAAAATTATGTTTATTTTGATTTTATCCTGTTGCTATAAAGAGATCCACTATGTCTGTCCCATGTCATTTTGAATTCTGTCACTATATTTGTCCCCACCACATCCATCAGGAGGGCATTCGAGCCATCGACCACCCTTTCAGTGAAAAAGTACGTCCTGACATTGCCTTTCAATTTACCCACTTGCAGCTTCATGTTCTGCCCTCTAGTTTTACAGCTTCCCTGTCTTTGGAAGAGGTTTGTTTGTTCATTAATACTCTTTAAGTATTTAAAAGTCTAAATCATATCTCCCCTGTCCCTCCTCTGCTCCAGAGTGTATATATTTAGGTCTTCAAGTCTCTTCTCCTAAGTCTTCTGAAGCAGGCTCCAAATCATTTTAGTAGCCTTCCTCTGAACAGTTTCCAGTCTTTATATCCTTTGCGAGATATGGTCTCCAAAACTGAACACAGTATTCCAAGTGAGGCCTCACCAGTGACTTGTACGGTGGCATTAGTACTTCCTTTCTGCTGGTAATTACTCTTTGTATGCAACCCAGCATCCTTCTGGCTTTTGCCACTGCCTTGTTGCACTGTTTCGCCACCTTGAGATCCTCAGAAACAATCACTCCAAAGTCCTTCTTCTGTTCCATGCACACCAACCTCTTGCACCCCTATCGCGCACAGTTCCCTTGGATTTCTGCTTCTCAGGTGCATGACACTGCACTTCTTCACATTAAATCTTAACTGCAAAGCATTAGACCATTCTTCCAGCTTTTGTAGATCTTTCCTCATGTGCTCCACTCCCTCAAGGGAGTCTACTCTATTGCAACTGTTCATGTCATCTGCAAAAAGACAGACTTTTCCATTCAGTACTTTAGCAATATCACTCACAAATACATTGAACAGTACCGGTCCCAGAACCAAACCCTGGGGCACACCGCTAATCACCTTCCTTTCATCTAAGTGAGTTCCATTTACCATCACCTTCTGAGGTCTGTCAGTCAACCAATTTCTGATCCAGTTCACCACCTTGGGACCCATCCCCAAGTTGTTGAGTTTATTGATAAGCCGCCTATGAGGAACAGTATCAAAGACTTTGCTGAAATCCAGGTAGATGACAAACATTGCATGCCCTTGATCTAATTCTCTGGTCACCCAGTCAAAGAACTCAATCAGATTTGTTTGGCAAGATCATCCTTTGGTAAACCATGTTGCCTCGGATCATGCAACCTGTTGGTTTTGAGAAAGTCCACTATTCACTCTTTCAGGAGTGCCTCTATTACTTTTCCCACCACTGAGGTAAGGCTTACTGGCCTGTAGTTTGTCACTTCTTCCCAGTTACCACTTTTGTGAAGAGATAGCAGATCAGCCCTTCTCCAGTCCTGTGGAACGTCTACTTTCTCCAGGACCAAGCAGGAAGTCAGTCCTCACATATGGGTGACGTCGGCGCCGACAGAGCCCCCGTGTGGAGCATTTCCCCAGCTTTCAAAGAAAGCCTTTGGGAATTGCAGCACGCATGCACGGTCCCCTTCCCGCCCAAGGGTGCCATCTTGCTCAGTCTTCTTTTTTCCGCGGAGCCCGATGGACGTAGTTCGTTTTTCGCCGAGGAAAAAGTTGATTTCCCTGTTCTTTGTCTTTCTTCTTCGGTTCGACGCCGGATCCTTTTCCCGCCTGGGCCCAATACGCCGGTATCGCGCCCACTCTCTCTTGTTTCGGTTTTTGTCCTTCGTGACTAGCGTTCGCGCCATTTTTCTTTTTCACTGGCGGCCCTGTCTTTCGACCTCGCAGGGGCCCTTTTTCCCCCGATGGCTGCCAGCGGGTTTAAGAAGTGTGATCGGTGTGAGAAACTTATGTCTCATACCAACACACATGACTGCTGCCTCCATTGCCTCGGACCCGATCATGACCCGATGATCTGTGGTCCGTGTGGCAAAATGTCCTTGAAGGCGTTGAGGAGTCGGCAGCACCAAAAGGACAGAATTTTCTCTGACTCCGCGTCCGGACGGGCCCGGGCCTCGATGTCTCGGGGCTCCGGCCCCAAGCAGTGTCGGGGTTCCTCTGAGCGGGGGTCTCCTTCGCGGGAGCAGCGCAGGAAGAAAAAACCTGCGAGGGCGGCGTCGGCAGAAGCAACTGGTTCCTCGAGGGCCAGGTCGCATAGCCTCGACCGCCGTCCCGGGTCTTCGGAGTCGAAGAGGCCTGCCAAAACAACCTCATCTCGAGATGGAGTCTCCTGGGCACGTGAGTACTGTAGTCCTCGTGGACTCTTCTCCAGGGGAGCCGACATCGGGCTCGACGCCGTCGGGGCCCGAGTCGGGGGCTGCTGAGTCTCCTGAGCTCGGACTCAGGTTGATGGCCTTGGAGAGCAGCTTGGCTACCTTCATGGAGCAGCAGCGGGCACTGCTCGCCGGTCTCACTGGTGCATCTGCCCCGACCACCGGGACATCGAGTCCGAACCTCGGAGACGATCCCCACTGGAGAATACCCGGTTCTCGGACTTCGTGCAGGATATGGCCAAAGCCTTGGCATTCCCCGCGGATCCCGAGGAGGAGCCTCGAGCCGAGGAACTCGAGGCCCTCCAGTATGTCTCTCCCCCGAAGGAGGCTTTTACTGTTCCGGTTCCTCCGATGCTGGAGCGGCTGCTCTTCTGCATGTGGGAGACCCCGGCCTCGACGCCGGTGTTAAGCAAGCGGGTCGATTCCATCTATCGAGTCCGCAAGAGCCCCGGGTTCCGAAAGGCACAATTACCGCACCACTCCATGGTTGTGGAATCAGCCATGCATCGACTGAAAAGTCAGAAGATGCACTCCTCGGTGCCTCCCGGCTGGGAGGCCCGGAACCTGGATGCCCTCGGTAAGAAGTGCTTCCAGGTCTCTGTGCTTGCTTGCCGTGTCCAGACATACCAGCTCTACATGGGCATGTACCTTCGAGACCTGGCAAAGGAGATTGCCGGGTTCTCTGCTGGTCTCTCCGAGGAACCTTTGCAGAGGTTCCAGGACTTGTCCACTGGTATTCGAGAGTGCTCGAAGTTTATCTCTCGAGCAGCCTACGATGGCTTCGAGGCTTCGGCCTGAGTAGCCGGGGCCGGCATCGGTGCCCGCTGACAGGCTTGGCTACAGTCATCCGACCTCGAGCCATGGGTACAGGACAAGTTGGTCGATGTCCCCTGCCGAGGTGAAAACCTTTTTGGCAAACCCATGGCTGAAAAGGCTGCTGAACTTGAGACCGAGACTCTGACCAGGACTAGGCTGTCCAGAAAAACCTCTGCCCCTTCTCAGAAGAAGAAGGGCTCGGGAAAAAAGACCTTTTACCCGAGGAAGACCTCTGCCTATAAACAATACCCTCATTATCAGGCCTCTGCAGCTCCCCAACAGGGTCAGCAGGCCAAGGGGCAGGGTCATGGGCCCCGTAGGCAGAAGGCCCCCAAGCCACCAACACCGGCTCCTGCACAGCAGGGCGGGGGTTTTAGGATTGAAATAAGAAAGCATAGCCTCTCCTCCTCAGCTGGTTCACATCAGCACAGGAGGCCGGCTGGCCCTCTTTGCACACAGGTGGTCAGCCGTCACATCAGATACCTGGGTGCTCCATATAGTCCAAAAGGATTATCTTCTTCATTTTCACCAGGTACCTCCTTCCTTTTTTCCAGGCGAGCCTCCAAGACCCCCTCTGCACAGGGACCTACTCCTACAGGAGTTAGCAAGTCTGCTAAAGGAACAGGCTGTGGAACCGGTGCCCCACCACCTGAGAGGTCACGGCTTCTATTCCAGGTACTTTCTGGTACCAAAAAGAACAGGAGGCCTCAGGCCCATCCTGGACTTGCGAAACCTCAACAAGTTCCTGGAGAGGGAAAAGTTCAAGATGCTTACCCTTGGAATCCTGCTGCCCTACCTCCAGCAGGGAGATTGGCTATGCTCCTTAGATCTAAAGGATGCTTATACTCACATCCTTATTCATCCAGACCACAGACAATATCTCAGATTTGTTGTGGGAGGAAACCACTATCAGTACAGAGTACTACCCTTTGGCCGAACCTCCGCCCCCAGGGTGTTCACCAAGTGCCTGGTGGTGGTAGCGGCCTACCTAAGGCTTCAAGGTCTTTTTGTGTTCCCATACCTGGACAACTGGCTCATAAGGGGCCAGTCTTCACAGGAGGCCAGTCAAGCCACCCTTCGCACTGTGGCTCTGCTTCAGCACTTGGGGTTTGTCATAAACTTCGCAAAGTCCACTTTGCTCCCGTCCCAGAACATGGAGTTCATAGGAGCAAGGCTGGACACCCTTCAGGCGAAGGCTTTCCTGCCCGTGGACAGAGCCCACAGATTAATGGATCTAGCCAGGCAGTTTCGCAGCAATTCCCTGGTCTCCGCCAGGCAATTCCTGAGACTTAACATGTAGAGTGGCTTGTCAGGCCCAGTAAAAGCTCTACCGACAGGCCTGTTTGGCTTCTTAGTAGCCCTCCTACTCTTAGGAATATGTCTTGCTTGCATTATGAAGTGTTGTACTACATACTTGTCCAAAAACTACGAATACTATTGCAATTTTGAAATTGCGGAGTGTTCCTAGTACTGGAGACTTGCTTCGTGAAATGCCCTTTTATGAAGAATGTGGTTCTGGGCAGAACCAAAGGGAGGACTGTAGACAAGGGCTAACTAGGCTAGGCCCCAAAAGTAAATTGGATATAATCAGTGAAGTGGATGAAACAGCTGTGACAAACAAATTTATACAACTATGATTCACCCAGGATATACAGATTTGGAGTTGTCAGATTCAGAGACAGACAGCGGATCAGGATCTATAATATCTATAGGGATAGAAAGCAGGCCATCTATACATGAAACCGGAATGTAGAACCTAACTTAGCTGTAGGCCCAGAAAGTACAGGTCTGAATTGCAGTAAAACTATCTCTTTAAATGCACTTCTGCTTCTTCTAGGACGTTGGACTTAGTAAACAGGGCTTGTGTGATTAGCAAACAGAGTTTGTGTAGAAATAGATATTAGGTCAGATTGAACTTCTCTAAATAAATAGAACATAGGGTACAGTTGCTTATCCTGCAGTCTGATAGGCTAAAGAGGTTGCTAGGTCGGGATGCGCTGCTCTTTTGAAACTGGGCTTTGAGTCAATTAGCAAATATAACGAATATAGCTTGTATAAATAGTAGAAAATCAGCAAATATAATAAGTAACTAATTAGCTTCTGTTGAAAAGTAAAATCACAGTGACACCTGCTGAATTTAGTGAACATAGTCATGAGATGTAACTTCCTTTCTATATGATAATGTTGCCTATGTTAGCAAATTTTATGTACACGTTGTAATTTGGAAAGTACCAGATGTTAATTAAAGATTAACTGAATCAGCTGATATTTTAATTTAATTGTTTATAGTTCTCCCGGGTTCATTCCCAGTTTACCTTCCCTGTTATCTGTAAACCTATGTCAGTTTTATATTGATAGGTATCTGTTGTTTAATGTAAACCGCACTGATGATGAATAGTGCGGTATATAAAAACTGTTAAATACATTTTCTAATAAAAGCAGGAGCCCTGTGAAGACATCTTTGAAGAAATTCGATGGATATGTCTGATTTAGACTCCATGCGTTTCCTCTCTATAGAGCTCCATAGTGATTGATTAATTAATTAATTGTGTCTCGTCTTTTCTTCCTATTGAGAGGTATAGAAATATAAGAATCCAGGGATGATTGTGTGTAGGATTCCAGACCCACAGAGTCTACAGGCCATATGGCTTCCACGGTTCATGTCACCCCCAATCCCCGCCTGAAAGGCGGCCTGCTCAGTGGAGTCTTCAAACTCAGTGGCATCAGGCCACAGGGAGCCTTGCAGACTCAGTAAGAATATTCACACTGCTTGCCTCCTCTCTGCAATGGTGGCTTCATCTTACGAATCTGGTGCTTGGAGTGTTTTTTCAAACCCCTCCGCACTCTCAAGTGCTGACAACCGATGCTTCTCTTCAAGGTTGGGGAGCGCATTGCCAAGGGGCATGTACTCAGGGTCTCTGGACCCCTTGGGAGGCTGCACAGCAGATAAATTTCCTGGAGCTGCGGGCGATATGCTTAGCTCTGAGGGCCTTCTCCCATCTCACGTCTCACCAATCTGTACTGGTCCAGACGGACAATCAAGTTGCCATGTTTTACGTGAACAAGCAAGGAGGCACAGGCTCCTTCCTTCTCTGTCAGGAAGCACAACGGCTGTGCTCCTGGGCTGTCACTCACCGAATCCTTCTCAAGGCAGTCTACCTCCCAGGTCAAGAGAATTACCTGGCGGACAGACTGAGCAGGATCCTGCAACCACACGAATGGAGATTGAACCCCTTGGTGGTTCAGCAGATCTTTCTGAGGTGGGGCCTCCCCACCATGGATCTTTTCGCCAGTCCTCTGAACCGGCAACTCCTGAGATTCTGTTCCAGACAACCGCATCCTCTCAGAGTAGCAGCGGATGCGTTTCTGCTCCCGTGGTCCAAAGACCTACTGTATGCGTTTCCTCCCACGCCACTAGTGTCCAGAACACTGTTCAAAGTACTCAAGGACAGGGCCTCCATGATTCTGATAGCCCCCAGGTGGCCGAGGCAACCGTGATTCCCACTTCTGCTGCAACTGGCGGTGGACACTCCTATTCCTCTGGGGATTCAACACGATCTCCTGTCTCAAGAACAGGGATCTCTCTTACACCCCAACCTCCAGTCCCTTCATCAGATGGCCTGGCTGCTGAAAGGGTAGTTCTGGCTCCCCTACTACTGCCTAGAGAGGTGGAAGACGTAGTCTTAGCCTCTAGACGGCAATCCACCTGGAAATCCTACGCTCTTAAGTGGCGTAGATTCTCCGCATGGTGTGCTCAGCACAGCAAGAATCCCTTCTCGTGCTTGGTAGCGGTAGTATTGCAATATTTGCTTTACCTCTCCAATCTAGGCCTTAAGTCCAATTCTGTCAGAGTTCACCTCAGTGCTCTCACAATGCACCACTTGCCGGTGGACGGGAGGCCTCTTTCCAACCACCCTTTGGTGGCTCGTTTCCTCAGAGGCCGCCTCCTGCTTAAGCCTCCTCTACGTCCACCGGCCCCTGAGTGGGATTTAAATGTGGTCTTACAGCGGATTACTTGTCCGCTATTTGAACCTATGGCTACCTGTCCTCTCCGTTTTCTCTCCTGGAAAACTTTGTTTCTGGTAGCTCTTACCTCTGCTAGGCGAGTAAGTGAACTTCAGGCGCTAGTGTCTGATCCCCCTTACACTAGGTTCTACAGGAATAGGGTAGTCTTACGGACTCACCCTAAGTTTCTCCCTAAGGTTGTCTCCTCTTTCCACCTCAATCAGGAGGTGGTTCTTCCGACTTTCTTTCCCAGGTCGCATACCAACCGGGCTGGGATGGTCCTGCATACACTGGACTGTAGGAGGGCGTTATCCTTCTACCTTGATCGTACGCGGGAGCACCGGAGGGCTGTTCAGCTCTTCGTTTCTTTTGACCCCAATAAGTTGGGGTTACCTGTCTCCAAGCGTACTTTGTCCATATGGGTCGCTGACTGTATCGCCTGGGCTTATGGGGCAGCCGGCCTCTCGTTGGAGGGTCGAGTCACGGCTCATCGTGTCAGGGCTAAGGCTGCGTCAGTGGCTCATCTCCGCTCTGTTCCGTTGGCAGACATCTGCCGGGCCGCTACTTGTTCTTCAAGCCAGACCTTTGTGGCCCATTACTGCCTTGAGAGGGAGTCCCGCAGGGACAGTGCTTTCAGACAGGAAGTACTCCATAATCTCTTTGGGGTTTAGGCAACTCCTTCCCTCCGGCCCTGATGTTGGGCTACCGGTCGGGGGTGTTCTCAGAGAAGATTCCTTCCTTACATTCTGACGCTCTAGAGGGAGCTCATTTTTTCGGTTTGGGGTCTCCGGTAGCCTTAAGCTGGGGAGTCCCATATGTGAGGACTGACTTCCTGCTTGGTCCTGGAGAAAGAGTAGTTACTCACCTGTAACAGGTGTTCTCCAGGAGCAGCAAGAATCAGTCCTCACAGCCCTCCCTCCTCCCCTTGGAGTTGCAGTCATATGATTTATTTTTTGCTATTTTTGCTGTCTTTTAGCTATGTCATCAGACTGAGCAAGATGGCACCCTTGGGCGGGAAGGGGACCGCACATGCGCGCTGCAATTCCCAAAGGCTTTCTTTGAAAGCTGGGGAAATGCTCCACATGGGGGCTCCGTCGGCACCGACGTCACCCATATGTGAGGACTGATTCCTGCTGCTCCTGGAGAACACCTGTTACAGATGAATAACTACTCTGTCTCCAAGGATCTATTAAAAACATCCTTTAACAGCCCTTCCAGAACCTCTCTGAGCTCTTTCAGTATCCTGGGATGTATTCCATCCGATCCCATGGCCTTGGCGACTTTCAGTTTTGCAAGTTGCTCTAACACGTCATCTTCTATGAATAGTGTGGTATCTACTCTATTCCCATTTGTATATTTGTCAATCACAAGTGGTCCTTCTCCAGGATTTTCTTTAGTAAAAAGAGAGCAGAAGTATTTGTTTAGCATTTTCGCTTTTTCAGTGTCACTTTCCACAAATCTGTTCCCAGTACTTTTGAGTCCTGCAATGCCACCTCTTCTTTTCCTCCACTTCCAAATATACCTGAAGAAAGTTTTGTTGCCACACTAAACATCTTTAGCCATCTTTTCTTCTGCCTTTTAATTTTGCTATCCTTATTTCTCTTTGTCTCTTTTAGTTTGATCCTGTATTCCTTTCTGTGTTCTTCTGTTTGCAAACTTCTGAATTTTGTGAAAGCTGTATTTTTTGCCTTTATTAGTACAGCTACTTCTTTGGAGAACCAAATAGGTTTCCTTTTCCTCTTGCTTTTATTTACTTTCCTTACATATGTATCTGTTGCCCCTTTTATTGCCTCTTTCAGTTTAGCCCATTGCAATTCTACTTCACTTATCCCCTCTCACCCTGCCAACTCCTCCTTCAGGTACTTGGTCATTTTACTGAAATCAGTGTTTTTGAAGTCTAGGACTTTGAGCTTGCTGTGATTGGATTCCACCTAGGCTTTTATCTCAAACCATACTGCATGATGATCGCCACTGCTAACATGGGCAACCACCTAAACATTCGACATGCTATCTCCGTTGGTGAGCACTAAATCCAGCATCGAGCTTTCCCTGGTCGGTTCCATCATCATTTGTCTAAGTAACGTATCTTGGAAGGCATTCACAATGTTTTTACTTTTTTCCAGATTTGCAGAAGGAATACTCCAGTCCACATCCCCCTTTGTGGCTATCTTTGCAATATCTATAATCAATTCGCTATCTATTTCTTCGGTTTGAGTTGGAAGCTTGTAGACTACACCAGTATGGATGACAGTGCCATCTCCTCTTTCCAACATAATCCACAGCACTTCTTCTTTTCCCCATGTCCCCTGCATTTCAGTAGCTTTAATATTGCTTTTGACATATAGGGCTGCTACTCCTCCCTCATGTGCCACCTTGACATTAGGATGCTAGGGAGGTAAAGTTCTAGATGAAGTAAATGACTGCTTCATGGAGCAGCTGGTTCGGGAAATGACTACAAAAAGAGTTATTTTATACTTAGTTTTTGTACCAAATCCTAAAGTCTAACTGTGCTGGGACCATTTGGCACCAGTGATCATAATATGATAAAAAATTTGATTTAATCACTGTCGTGAATACACAGAGGAAATCTACCGTGTCTGCATTTAATTTTCAAAAGGGAAACCAATAAAATGAGGAAAATGGTTAGAAAAAAAAATTAAAAGGAGCAACTGAAAAGATCATACTTTAGTTATTTTCAACATTTGCTATTTACCTTTTACAATATTTTGTTTCACTGTACAACAGAGTTCTCTGTGATGCTCTGTTAATTTTGTTGGTTCTCTATAACCCACTTTGAATGTTTGAAAGGTGGGTTATAGAGAACCAACAAAATAAGAGTTTAAATCTGGCATGTATATTGTTTAAAAAGACAGTCTTGGAAGCCCTGACCAGTTGTAGCTCAGAAAGGCAGAAGGAAGGCCGGCCAAATGACAGCTGATATAGTTAAAAGGTGAGGTGAAAGAGGTCATTAGAGTAAAAAAAAAATGGAAAAAGAAACTAATGAAAAAATTAGGAAACAACATAAGCACTAGCAAGTTAATTGCAAAGCACAGGCAAAGAAAACAGAGAACTTGAAAAGAAGCTTGAAAAGAAGCTTGAAAAGAAGCTTTTTACCATTTAATACAATACTGTTGTCAGTAAAATTAACCTCTTACACGCTATTATATTGTTACCTGCATTATTCTACTGTTGTCAGTACTATTTAATCTATTACACACTATCATACTGTCATCTGTATTATTCTACTGTTGTCAGTACTATTTAACCTATTACACACTATCATACTGTCATTTGCATTATTCTACTGTTGTCAGTACTATTTAACCTATTACACACTATCATACTGTCATTTGCATTATTCTACTGTTGTCAGTACTATTAACCTATTACACACTATTATACTGCTATCTGAAAATCAATAAGCTCTATACAGCAAGTCATAACACTGTTACCCATTTAAACTCAACATGTATAAGGTCCTGTTATCGTTAACTACCCTCATTACAATCGAGCTCCCCTGCGTAACAAACGCACTCAACCTCAATCATGACATTAGCTACATACCTATTTTACATTCGTTTGGAAGGAGATGGTACGAATTCCCTCATAACACTTCAGCAAAACACAACCACACATCTTACTCACACCTAATCAGCATTCCCCTTCAAATCATCAATAAAACACAAGCTGAGAAGTCTCACCGCCAACGCCTCCTAAAATGTGCATTAATAAATGCCAGATCCATACGATCAAAGTGGCCTGCAACGATGGACTTGATTCCTCAATACAATCTCGACATCCTAATGGTCACGGAATCATGGTTATCAGATTGTGACAACATCCTCCTGAATCAGATGCTGCCTACAGGATTCGACCTTTACACATGCCACAGGTCTACTCAAAAAGGAGGCGGAACATTAATCCTCGCCAAAACTGACCTCAATTTCAAGCTATGCAATTCCTCCAGCTCAACTCATCTTGACTCCCTCTCTATATCTAATGAACTATGCTCAATCAACCTGCTTTATAGAGCACCATCCCCATCACCTGACGATCTTCCAACAATAATTGAACTCGCATGTTCAACTTCCTCTTCACGATCTCCAAATTGGCTAGTTGGAGACTTTAACCTCCCATCTCTCCATGATAGCCAATCAGAAGCATTCCTAGAAGCACTAAAGGATCTAGGTTACAACCAATACGTTGACTCTCCTACCCACATTAAAGGAGGTAAACTAGACCTAATATTCGCACCTTATCTCGACACCTTATCACGACAAGCTCTGGATCTGTCAGTTATACCAGTGCCATGGTCCGATCACAACCTTATTCAATTTAATATACCCACCTATACCTCGCATATGAGCCAAAGACCATCTAAATCACCTGAAACTCACTCAGCCCGTTATCAACCCCTCAACCGTGAAAAGGTCCTAGAGAACCTTCGACCTCTCATGACTAACACTTCCCTCAACTTAGATGACCTAATAGCCAAATGGAACGAGAACCTCAGAGCCGCCTCATGTCCTCTGCATAAAGATAAGAAAAGAAGAAAACGAGAACATGCACCATGGTTCTCAACTGACTTGCGTTCATCTCTCATTCATCTACGCAAACTTGAAAGACAGTGGCGTCGAACCCACTCTCCAGAGGCACTTGAAACATATAACTCACACTTAACTACACACCGTGAGAAAATAACATTGAGTAAGAAGATCTACCACACAAACCTGTTGAAACGTGCCATCAATAAACCTCATGCATTATTCAAGTTAGTAAAATCCATAACAAGAGAACCAGTCTCAGATCAACCTGCAATGCCGCAGCCTCAGGACTACGCAAATTACCTGCAATCAAAAATGATTACAGCTAACACCAGCATAAATACCAACAACCCTTCTGCATCACCTAAGAAATCCCATATAACACCTTTTTGCAACTTCAACACTATATCTACTAGTGAAATTGTAAAAATTATCGCCTCCATCAATCCTAGCACAGCTCCCAATGACCCATGCCCAGCCAGCTGGATCAAAGAGTTACGTCATGAGCTAAGTCAAATTCTGTGCCTGTTACTGAACCAGTCCTTCCTAACAGGCTCATTCCCAAAAAGTCTGAAACACACCTCCATCAAGCCTTTACTAAAAAACAGTAAGCTTGACTCATCCAAAGTTGAATCGTTCAGGCCAATCTCGAGCATTCCACAACTTGCAAAAATTATCGAGAAAGCTGCCCAACAACAGCTCCAGCAGCATATTGACATTGAAGCGCCTCTAGACAAATCACAACATGGTTTCAGAGAAGCACATGGAGTTGACACAATCCTTACAACCTTATTCAATGATCTTATCACGGGAATAAACGACATTAAACAGGGATTTGTGCTCATATTTTTGGACATCTCCGCTGCCTTTGATTCTGTAAACCACAACATACTGCTGCAACGTCTGAGTGAGAAGGGAATTCAAAACACAGCACTTGAATGGTGTAGATCCTACCTTTCCAATAGGTGGCAACAAGTTAAAACAGGTCAGGAATCATCAGAGCCATTCCTACAGTCTCAAGGTGTACCTCAAGGATCTTCATTATCAGCATTAATGTTCAACATTTATATGCAGCCGATATGTGAGTTGATCCGATCCTTCAACGTGCAATGCCTGGCATACGCAGATGACATCCTCATTTACATGCCGTTTAATACTGACCAACCAGTGTTCACACCAATAATTAATTGTTTTGGTGCAATAGCCGAATGGCTGTTAACACAAAACTTAAGAATAAATCACAACAAAACTGATGTATTATTTGTCACAAGAAATCGCAAGTTCATACCCCCTCCGTCACTGCTAATCAATAACATAGAACTGACGTCAAAACCCACTATCCGATACCTCGGCATCACATTGGATCAACACCTAGATATGACAACGCATGTGAAGAATGTGACAAAGAGGATATATCATAAGATCAGATCGCTACGCCACCTCCGACCACTACTTGACTATACTGATTATCGCTCAATATTCCAGGCTCTAGTCATCCCTCACCTAGATTTTGCGAATATTATCCTCCATGGCCTCTCTCAATCAACCTTAAATCCACTTCGTCTGGCTATGAACGCAGCTGCAAGAGTCCTCTCTGGGTCACCAAGAGCTGCTCACATAACGCCGATCATGAAGGACCTACACTGGTTACCATTACAAGCCAGACTTACATATAAGTCTCTAGTTCTGACCTTCAAGGCCAGGAATAACTACCCTCCGACACCAATTAGCAAACTAATACATAACACCCTCGAAAATAGAAACAGAAGGACCACTGCTATGAATACCTTAGTAGTTCCCAAGATGATGACATCTTGTACTAAAGCTACATCGAACAGAGCTTTCTCTTTATTTGCACCCCTGAACTGGAATTTACTTCCTCATGAAATTCGTTGTATCAAAAACCTTTTACAATTCAGGAAAGCCGTGAAGCATCACTTATTCACAAAATTCTACCCAGAAGTGACCCCGCATGTCCACTCAAACAACAGACCTCCAACGTGCACTAAACACCATATTACCTTAATTCAACCAGAAAATGGTTAAGCTCCACGATAGCTCCACATCCTCTGTTGATTCCCACCTCCCACATAAATTACGCAGATAATATCCACTTGAGCTAACATATTTATTTATTTAGTAAAAACATATATATATATGATGTTGACTGTACATAGTTTTACCTGTTAATCCATGTTATATATTCCCATGTTCTATGTAAACTCAATGTTACTTGCATACATTGTTGTATATTTTGTTCAATGTACACCGCACTGATCTTAATAGCGCGGTATATAAGAAATGTTAAATAAATAAATAAATAAATAAATAGAGACAAAAGTTCACAATAAAAACCTTCAGGGTACATTCAAAGCAAGAAGCCAGACAGCAGTCCAGCAGTGAGATGGGGGCTATCTAGTCTTTTGCATTGAGTATCACGTGTGCAATTTTCTCCAAGTTGTTGAGGGGTCTTATGTATAATCTAGGTGCAAGGAGCTCTTTGCTCTCAGGGAATGAGTCCGATCTCTGGAGGCTAGAGTTGCAGCCGGTGGAGCTAAGGAAGCAGAGAGGTATATAAACGAGACCTATAGGGATGATGTACTGAAGTCCCACTTCCAGTCTAGCAGCCTCTCTGTTGCCATGGAGGAGAAAGGTCATGCGAAAGGAGAGCATCACCTTGGTGTGGCAGGAAGTGATCTTGTAGCTAGGACCCATTCTCCAGGTGATGTAAAACTCTCTCACCCTGAGGAAATTTCTCCAGGGCCATGTGCCCATGAGGGAAGGGTCAGGATGGCCATTATAGTTGGTGATTTCATCATAAGGCATGTAGATAGCTGGGTGGCTAGTGCATGTGAAGATCACCTGGTAACATGCTTGGTGTGAAGGTAGTAGATGTCACGTGCCACCTAGACAAGGTTTTAGATAGTGCTGGGAGGAACCTGCCATCTTTGTACATTTGGGTACCAATGACATAAAGTGTGGGAGGGAAGCTCTGGAGGCCAAATTTAGGCTTTTAAGTAGGACGTTGAAATCCAGAACTTCCAGGGTAGCATTCTCTGAAATGCTTCCCATTCCACGAGGAGGACTCAAAAGGCAGGCAGAGATGAGACAATGGTTCAAAGGAGCAGTCAAAAGTGAAAGGCCATGTGTGGGGAAGTACATGGCCAGCCGTGGGCCGCTACCACCAAGTCTAGGCAACCCTAGCACCGAAATAAGTGGCAGAGGGGGGCAGCGGCATAACATGGCTCAGCATAGGGGCTGAGCTATGTGTGCCATACTGCCCATGGAGCTCTGCCATCCTGGGCAGCTGCCTAGTGGACAGGATGGCCAAGGGGACAACCAGTGGGACACTGTGATTTATATATTTATTTAGACAGTTTTGTATACCACCTTATCCTTCAATCAAAGTAGTCACAACACAATTGGGGGATACATTTAACAAGAGGGGATATGAGACACATACATTAATGGAGGGTTAAGTGGCTTGTCCAAGACCACAAGGAGCACCTGTGGGACTAGAAACCCCAGTCCTGTGATACCTGGGTATAAACTATATCACAATGATAGGGTAGATCAAATTAGTGGAGGGATTGCCTTTATCTTAGAGAGGGCATTGAGTCACACAGGATTAAAGTTTTGCAGGAAAAATACATTGTATTTATTTATTTATTCAACAGGTTTTATATACCGACTCTACAATTCAAGACGGTTTACAAGGAACATAACAGACAGTATATTTCAACTGAATACATTGTAACAATAAGGATCACAGTATAAATGATTAACAAACTTACTCCTTGCGGAGGCTTAAGAACTATTTACATGGAGGCTTAAAGGGCTATTTACATGGAGAATTATATAGGAGGTTAGAGGGAGCTATGTAAGTAGGGAAAAGTGTTCCTGGAAGAGATGAGTTTTCAATTTCTTCCGGAATTCAGAGTGATTGGGACAGTTCCGTAGTTCATATGGTAAGGCATTCCAGATAGAGGGGGCGTAAAGGGAGAATGCACGATTACAGGTAGTTTGGCTACATGTTCTCTTAGATTTTGGGATGGATGGAAGGTTTTTGGTGATGGTGCGGCGTGTTCTATTGTTATTGGAATTGGATAGGAGCGAGGAAAGGCAAGGAGCTGACTCATTGGAAATGATATTGTGAATGAGGGTGATTGCTTTGAATTTAGCTCTGTACTGAATGGGGAGCCAGAGTAGATTGTAGAGGATTGGCGATCTCCAGGAACAAGCAGGAATGTAGTCCTCACATATGGGTATGTTTTATGTTTATGTTTTATTACATTTGATAAAAACCGCCTTTCATATACAGTCAAGGCGGTGCACAATTAAAATAATTCGTAAAAGGAGGCCAATGGCCAATTAAAAAGAAAGGAAATGTACAATTCTTCAAAAGGACAGAGATAGTAAAAGTAAGACGAGACATAGGGAAAAGATAATAGGGGGAGGGGAGAGGAAGGAGGAGGTTACACGAAAGGGGAAGGAACATCAAACGCTAGGGAAAACAAGTGGGTCTTCAGGTTCTTTTTGAATATGTTGAAGTGTGGTTCCAAACGGAGGGGAGGGGGGAGGGCATTCCAAGCAGCGGGTCCAGCAAAAAAGAAGGCGGAGTACTGACGGAGCCTGCGTGGGAACGCTCCCCAGCGTCCAATTAGAAAGCTTTTGGGAGCATCCCACAGCACCTGTGTGCTGCCATCCTGCCTTTCCCAACTGCCTCTCTCCAGTTCTTCGTTTTCCGCGGAGCCAGCAGGTCGTCGTTCCTGTCACCGCAGAAAGGTTTTCCTTATTCTCCTTCTTTTTTGTGGTCGCGTCTGCCTTCCTCGACGCTATACCGGTACCGCCGGTTCTCCTTTCTTTCTTTAAAAAAAAAAAAAAAAAAAAAAAAAAGATTTTTTTTTCCAAACTTTTATTTTCCAGGTGCACGCGCCATTTTGGGCCTTAGGCCCAAAATTTCCTCCACTATGGAAAAACCCGCTTCAGGTTTCAAAAAGTGCACCAAGTGTGTCGGTACCATCTCCGTCACCGACACCCATGAGTGCTGTCTTAAATGTTTAGGTCCTGACCACTCCATCTCCGAGTGTATGGCTTGTGCCATGATGTCCAAGAGGGGTCGACAAAACCGGGCTGCTAAGCTCAGCACCCTTTTTACCTCCGATGCAGCTTCTGTGGCATCAACGTCTTCCAGGGCTTCGTCTTCCTCCCATGGATCTCAGGTAACTAAACATAAGTCTAGCCGGTCCTCAAAGGGTAGATCTCTTTCCAAGCATCGAGATGCCTCTGGCATTGCCCTTGAGGGTTCTGTACCGGCAAAATTGCCCTGGCGGGGGGCTTCGGCTTCCAAAGCATTATCGGGGCTCCAGGATGTTCTCGAGGCTTCAACCTCGGCAGAACTACTGGTGCCATGCTCTGGGGTACCGGCTGCTTTCTCCGGTACCAATACCCAGGCATCGGCAGCGTCGATAGACCAGAGGTTCCTGGCTATTGAACGCAGTCTGGCGGCTCTCCTTGCGGCATCGACACCCTCGGAACTGCGTCAGACAGTTCAACTGGTACCGATACCGACTCCGGCATCGGTATCGGTACCGGTACCGACAGCATCAGCATCGACATTGGGGTTTGCTTTGCTGGCACCCAGTCATGCGATGCCTTCCAGTACCGAGACACCGGTACCGATTCCCCCCGGTACCGACTTCGGTCAGTACGGGTATCGGGCTCTTCAAGAGCATCCGGACAGAAGGTACTTTGAATCCTCGGAAGACTCTGAGGATTCTGACAGCTCTGTCGGTACCGGAATACTTCTCCCGGAGGAACCCTCCTCTCCTAAACGCAGGATGTCTCCTCCAGAAGATATCTCCTTTCAGGATTTTATCAGGGAGGTGACTCGGGGTCTTTCCATTACTATGGCTCCTGAAACAGAGCCCAGGGCAAAGGAGTTGGAGATTCTACAATATCCCAAAGCTCCTAAAGAGGCGGCTACTTTTCCTATCCATGAGATCTTGCATGATCTCATGCTAAGGATGTGGGAAACACCTCTTACCACCTCTCCTCACTCTCGTAGACTGGATACCATGTATCGAGTCCCTCCTTGTCCTGGTTTCCAAAAGACTCAGCTTCCTCACCACTCTATTGTGGTGGAATCAGCTATGAGAAGGATCAGGAGTGCAAAGAGGCATGCCTCTAATCCACCAGGACGTGAGTGTAGAACTCTGGATGCCTTTGGACGTCGTACTTTCCAGGCTTCCATGCTTTCTGCCAGGATCAGTTCCTATATTTTATATATGGGAATGTTCCTTAAGGAAGTCACAGGTGATTTAGAGGTTTTGAGCCCTCTTCTTCCTGAGAATAGAAGGCAGGATTTTCTCAGGATGTGTCTGTTTGTCAACCGTGCAGCTTTTGACTGTTTTGTGTGCATAAGCAGAACCTCTGCCAGTGCCATAGGTGCACGTAGAATTGCCTGGCTCCAGGCATCCGATTTGTAGCTCTGGATGCAGGACAAACTGGGCAATATCCCTTGTTCAGGTGAGAATCTATTTGGCAAAAATTGGCAAGAGAAAGCCAGTGAATTAGATGCCGACAACTCCACTTTGGACAGATTATCCAAAGCTACAGCTGATCATACAAGAAAGAAATCTTTAAAGAAACCATTCTTCTCCAAAAAGAAGAGCTTTTATCCCTCTTATTCCCAGCAGGGACGTTCTGTAGGTCAATCTGGCCGAAAGAGTCAGCAACCACCTAAACAAAGGAAAGCAAAGACTGCTAAGCCTCAACTGTCTCAGCAGTCTCAGCCTCCACAAGGCCTTTGACTTTCATCTAGAGAACTTAGCCTTCCTGGCTCTCAATGGACCAGAGCCTTCCACCATTCCAGGAAGGTTGTGTCACTTTGCCCCCAGATGGGGGCAGATAACAGAAGAACATTGGACACTCTCCATCATAAAAGAGGGGTACAAGCTTCACTTTTCGTGCATGCGCCCTCCCACGATGGTAAGACAGTTCAATTCTCAGACCTCTCTCATCAACCTGTTAGATCAAGAGGTCACTATGCTTCTTGCCCAAGGGGCAATAGAAGAAGTACCCATTCATCAACAGGGTACAGGGTTTTACTCCCCCTATTTCCTTATCCCATAGAAAACAGGGGGACACAGACCTATTTTAGACCTCAGAGAATTGAACAAATTCCTGTTCAAGGAGAAATTCAAGATGATTTCTCTGGGAACTCTGCTGCCATACCTTCAGAGTCAGGATTGGCTTTGTTCTCTAGATCTCAAGGATGCGTACACTCATGTTCTCATCCATCCATCTCACAGAAAGTTCCTTCGGTTCCTTTTTCAAGGAAAGCACTACCAGTACAGGGTGGTTCCTTTTGGCCTGGCCTCTGCACCAAGGGTGTTCACGAAATGCATGGCTGTGATAGCAGCATTTCTCCGCACTCTCGGAATAGTCGTCTTCCCTTACTTAGACGACTGGCTCATTCGAGCCCCATCAGAGTCAGAGGCCTGGATTTCTCTATCTTGCACAATGCGTATCCTTCAGTATTTGGGTCTCGTCATAAACATCCCAAAATCCAGTCTAACTCCCACTCAGTCTTTAGAGTTCATAGGAGCTTTGCTGGATACCAGAAAGGCAAGGGCCTATCTCCCCCAGGCCAGTTGCCTTCGCATGGTGCAGTTAGCTTCTCAAGCAGTGCTAAAACCTCATCTCACTGCTCGAGAGATGTTACAACTTGTAGGCCACATGGCATCTACCATGCATGTGGTTCCCTATGCTCGCCTCCATTTGAGAGCAACCCAGTGGACTTTATCCACTCAATGGACCCAGGCATCAGGGTGCCTGTCAGACCAAATAGCAAACACAAATCACCTTATTTTGTCCCTCCAATGGTGGTAGTCCACTCAAAACCTGTTGCTGGGGTCCCCATTTCAACAACCTTTACCCCAGGCAACTCTCACAACAGATGCTTCTCCAATGGGTTAGGGAGCTCATCTGCAAGACCTCTCCACCCAAGGCACTTGGACTCCACAGGAGACTCATCTACATATCAATCTCTTGGAGCTCAGAGCAATCTTCCTTGCTCTTCGAGTGTTCCACACCCCGCTCAGCTACAAGACAGTCCTCATTACGGACAATCAAGTAGCCATGTTCTACGTGAACAAGCAGGGGGGAACGGGCTCTCTGTCACTCTGCAATGAAGCTTTGTGACTATGGGCCCTCGCCAGAGAGCATCAGATTCATCTCCTGGCAGTGTATCTTCCAGGCATACAAGCTCTTGGGCAGACAGACTCAGTCGAGTTCTGCTTCCACATAAATGGTCTCTGCATGCAGACCAGGTCGCCAAGATTTTTCAAATTTGGGGAACCCCGGACATAGACCTCTTTGCAAGTCCGTTGAATGCCAAACTTCCCCGATTCTGTTCCAGAATTCTGTCTCAGGGCTCTCAGGCCAGGGATGCTTTCCTCCTTCACTGGGGTCAAGACTTCCTTTATGCCTTTCCACCCATACCCCTAATTCCCAAAACCCTGTTCAAGCTTCAGAGAGACGGAGGCCGTATGATTCCCATAGCTCCACATTGGCCATGGCAAGTGTGGTACCCTCTGCTTCTATATCTCTCTCAAGCTCCCTCTCTGGAGTTAGGGTCAGCTCCAGATCTCCTGTCACAGGAGAACGGAATGTTATGGCATCCGAATCCCCAGTCTCTGCATCTCAGGGCTTGGTTGCTGAAGGCCTAGATCTCCATGATCTTAACCTCCCTCAGCAAGTAAAGGATATCCGTTATGCTTCCAGGAAGCCTTCCAGAAGAAGCTCCTTATGCTTTCAAGTGGAAGAGGTTTACCATATGGTGTTCGCAGAAGGGTCTTAACCCCCTTGCGATACCGCTGGAGTCACTACTGGAGTATCTCCTTCATTTATCCAATGCAGGACTTAAGACTAACTCATTAAGAGTCCATTTGAGTGCTATTGCAGCTTCTTTCAAGCTTCTAAATGGACAACCTATTTCCTCCCATCCTCTTATAGCAAGATTTATGAGAGGCCTTGTTCTGACTAAGCCTCCCATTAAGCCACCACCAGTGGCATGGGACTTAAACCTGGTTCTTGGTCAGCTCATGAAGCCACCTTTTGAACCCTTAGCTACTACCTCATTGAAATTCCTTTCTTGGAAGGTTATCTTTCTCATTGCAATCACATCAGCACGTCGCATCAGTGAGTTGCAGGCACTAGTGGCTGATCCACCTTATTCAAGATTCCAACATGACAAGGTAGTCCTTAGGACTCATCCACACTTTATGCCAAAGGTGGTCTCGCCTATTCAACTCAACCAAGCGGTCCACCTACCTGTGTTTTTTCAAAGGCCTCATGCATCAAATGCAGAAAGGAATCTTCATACTTCGGACTGTAAAAGAGCTTTAGCCTTTTACTTGCAAAGAACACAGCAGCATAGGAAGTCCTCTCAACTTTGTTGCTTTTGATCCTTCTCATTTGGGACTTCCAGTCTCCAAGAGAACACTGTCTAACTCAGGAATGGGCAAACTACGGCCCGCGGGCCGTATACGGCCCGGCGGACATTTTAATCCGGCCCGTGGAGCGCTAGCTAATTTATTCATTTAGTCACCTCACTTTCTAGAGGACGCAGCGTAATCTCGCGATGTCCGGCTAGTGTAGTGCAGAATCCCAAAATGAGTGGGGCAAAGAAAAGAAAAGTGGACAGTGAATGCAGAGTGTTTAATAAGGAATGGATATCAAAATATTTTTTTACGGAAGTCCGATCAATGGCTGTATGTCTCATATGCTAGGAAACTGTTGCGGTTTTCAAAGAATATAATATCAGCCGTCATTTTGCCACGAAGCATGCTAACTATGCTAGCAAGCAGTCGCCCCAAGAATGGGGGTCTACAGCTCGGAGGTTGATGGCTAAATTACAGGCTCAGCAAAATTTATTTCACAGACAAACTGCGATTCAAGAGTCAAGTACCAAAGCAAGTTTTATGCTCTCATTCAAATTAGCAAAAGCTAGTAAACCCCTCTCTGAAGGAGAGTTTTTGAAAGAATGCATGATAGAGACCGCAGGTCTTTTGTGTCCAGAGAGCAAAGACAAGTTTGAAAAACTCAGTTTATCACGCAGGACAGTGACTCGTCGTGTGGAACTGATTGATGAAGACATAACAAACAAGTTAAATAATATTGCAGAGTCCTTTAAATTATATTCGCTAGCACTGGACGAAAGTACAGACATAAAAGACACAGCTCAGCTCTTAATTTTTATCCAAGGGATTAGCGACAGATTTGAAATAACAGAGGAGTTTTTGGCCATGGAGCCACTTAAAGGAAAAACACGGGGAGAAGATTTGTATGACCGGGTGTCTGCTGTCATCGAGAGTATGAAGCTACCTTGGAGTAAACTTGCTAATGTCACTACGGATGGATCTCCAAATTTAACTGGAAAAAATGTGGGATTGCTGAAAAGAATTCAGGATAAAGTGAAAGAGGAAAAACCTGAGCAAGAAGTTATTTTTCTCCACTGCATCATACAACAAGAATCTTTGTGTAAATCTGTATTACAGCTTAGTCATGTTGTGAATCCAGTTATAAAGCTTGTTAACTGCATACGAGCAAAGGGACTTCAGCACCGTCAGTTCATTGCATTTCTGGAAGAAACCGACGCAGACCACCAAGATTTGCTTTACCACTCTCGTGTCCGCTGGTTGAGTTTGGGCAAAGTGTTTAAACGAGTGTGGGATCTTAAAGAAGCGATTGATACATTTTTGGAGTTAAAGGGGAAGTCTGATGATTTTCCAGAGCTGAGCGACAAGAATTGGCTGTGTGACTTTGTGTTTGCTGTTGACATTTTTTCTCACATGAATGAGCTTAACGTCAAGCTACAGGGAAAAGACCTGTATATTCACGACATGTATAGTAATGTAAATGCCTTCAAAGCCAAGTTGACTCTTTTTTCTAGGCAAATTTCAAAGAAAAACTTCTCTCATTTTCCCACACTAGCCACACAGGAAAAGGCCATCCAAAATTGCATCAACGACCTTTACATAAAGAAATCTGTAGTGCAGTGTTCATTACAAACAATCTGTAGTGCTGTATTCTCAATACAGAATCAAAAAAATTAAGTGCTCAATGAATCCAGCACGAAGAACAATAGCTTGTCCAGGTACTTAGCTTTCAAAAAATTCACACTTCATCTTCAGAGCACTCATTGTCACAATGAGTGCTCTGAAGATGAAGCGTGAATTTTTTGAAAGCTAAGTACCTGGACAAGCTATTGTTCTTCGTGCTGGATTCATTGAGCACTTAATTTTTTTGATTCTGTATTGAGAACACTGCACTACAGATTTTGTTTGTAAAGAAGAGAACACTGCACTACAGATTTCTTTATGTAAAGGTCGTTGATGCAATAATAGCAATCTCTAGTCAGGCTCGCCTGCTGGGATGTGAAGAAGTAGTCTGAGACCTAAAGAAACCAGCAGTTGCAGTTGGTCTATAATGTGAAGTCCATATAATAATATTAAGTAAAGATCATGTGTATTGTTGAGATTGGATGGCACCTTTGAAGTCTAGTGATTTGAAGTCTAGAGACCTGTTAGACGTTTGTTCCTGGAGATGGCATAGTTACTCACCTGTAACAGATGATCTCCAGGAACAAGCAGGAATGAGTCTTCACATATGGGTACGTCGGTACCGATGGAGCCTGCACGGGAACGCTGCCCAGCTTCCAATCAGAAAGCTTTTGGCAGCAACCCCCGCGCCTGCGCGCTGACTTCCCGCCTTTTCCAGAGCCTCTCTTCAGTTTTCGTTTTTCCGCGGAGCCGGCAGGACGTCGTCCTGTCACCGCAGAAACTTTTCTTTTTACTTACTTTAATTACTTTAGTTTTTGTTTTCTTGTGGTCGCGGCTGTATTTCCCGACGCCACCGGTACCGCCGGTGGATTTTTGACTAACTTCTGAGAAATTTTTTCTTCAGTTTTTTGCCTTAAATTGTTGGGCCTACCAGGCCTCTTCCTCATGGAGCCTTCTTTTCCTAAGAAGTGCATTCGATGCAGTAACACCGGTTTCCTTTTAGACTCCAATAATTGGTGTCTCAATTGTGTGGGTCCTAACCCTTTTTCCCCTGACTTGTCAGGGGATACTTTTGTAAGGAAACCTTCAATTTATAGAGTTTCCCTCGATACCGTTTTTTCCTCGGCAGTGAGGGTACCTGGGTTCTCCACTTCACAGGATCAGGTAACCCACAAACAGTCTGTTAAGACTAGTCAATGCTTGAGTGGTATGTCCCATGCCCAGCATGGTGACGGCTCCGGCCTTACCCTCAAGAATCCATTGGCACTACCCCTGCGGGAGTCTGTGGGCTCCAAAGCATTAAAGGGGTTTCAGGTTGTTCCTGGGGCTCACCCCTCACAGAACATACCTGAGCCATGCTCGGGGGTGGTATCCGCTTCGGGCAGTACCGAGCCTCCGGCATCGGCACCGGTGTCGAGTGCTCCGCTCTTCACCAGGGATCATCATCGGGTGTCCTCGGTACCTTCGGGACCAATCGATACGTACCGACTTGACTCCCCTCGATCCCAGCTGTGTACGGTGCGGGTATCCGCTTCGAGCGGTACCGATACACTGGCATCGGCTTCGGTATCGAGTATTCAACTCTCCGGGTCGGTACCGACGTCGATCGGTTCCGATACCCCGGCATCGGCATCGACGGGGACCGTCTTGCCCTTTGCAAGGGATGGTCATCGGTTATCCTCGGTACCCTCGGGACCGATCGCTGTAACCCAGACTGCTTTATTGGTATCGGTACCGCCGATACTACCACCGACGTCGGTACCCTCGAGACCTGCATCAATAGACTCACTTCCTCCGATGCCGAGTCTTGAATCGATTTCTAGTCTCGAGGACTGGGTACCGACACGTCCCGGAACCGACTCCTGTCGTTTCCAGATAAGCAGTTCTGCAGATCCTAGCCGTAACTCTCTCATGAGCTTGGTACCACTGCAGCAGTCCCCGAGGGCAACTTCACCTGCTGCTCCTGTATCAGTATCAATGTCGATGCCTGTTCTTACACCGATTCCACCGATGCCTAGTTCGGAACCAATATCTGGCATTAATGATGCAGTACCCACTGCCTCTAACTTAACATGCCAGTATCCCCGTCCATCTACTAGGTTTCTCTCTTCACACCACGGTACGTCCTCTGGTGCTCAACCTCTTCCTTTAGCCTTACCAGGGATGGTTCCCATAGGGGATCAGTCTTTTCAGACTTTTCTCCTGGATATGGCAACCTTTCTTAATATCTCTATCCCTGTTTGTGATGCTACTCATGGCTCACCGGCACAAATGGAAAATATGATGCTTCCTTTATATCCTGCTCTGCAGGACCTCCTTCTGAGGGTCTGGAAATCACCCTTATGACTTCCTCTAGTTTCTCCAGTCACTGAGGTTCGTTACCGGGTGCCACCCTCTCCAGGGTTTCAGAAGCCTCAACTTCCTCATCGTTCCCTTGTAGTAGAATCAGCACTGAGGAAGGTTAAGAGCAAGAAGAAGCATTCTTCTTATCCGCCAGGTCGTTCTTCAAGAACACTTGATGCTTTTGGTCGTCAAGCCTTCCAAACATCTATGCTGGCCTCCAGAATTCTTTCATATATTTTCCACATGAGTCTAACACTCCAGGAGGTCACAGAGAAATTGTCTCTCTTGACCCCTTTTTTGCCAGAGCCCAAGGCTACTGACTATTCCTTGCTCATCAATCATAGCCGGAATATTTCCTGGTTTCTGTCTCGTGCTTCTATAGACTCTTTTGAGTCTGTTAGCAGATCCTCTGCTATTGCCATTGCAGCGCGTCGCAGAGCCTGGCTCGAAGCTTCAGACCTGAACAGATGGGCACAAACTATACTGGCTCATTCTCCTTGTACAGGAGAAGGTCTCTTCAATAAGGAGGTTTTACGTCAGGTTGCTCAATGCTCCACTGACTCTCCTTCCATTAAAGACCATTCTAAGCCACCCCATTCTTCAATGGGTAGGAAATGTCCTACCAAACCTTCTTTCCCTAAGAAAAGAAAGTTTCATTCATCTCCTGCCCATCATTCGGCTGTTCCTAAACAAGGGACACCTCAGCCTAGTCTGACGTCCTCCAGTTCTGGCCAGTCTCAACATTCCCAGCAACCATAGGGGCTGGGAATTATACTCTACAGTTCACTTCTACCCATTAGAAGTTGGTTCACTGTGCTTTTCTTTTTCAGTGCTAAGCTGCCGGAAAATGTTTGTTCAGGGACTACAGACTTCTCCTCTTCTTACCCTCTAGAGGAGCAGTTGCAACTATCCCTTGCTAGTTCTGTCCCCATTTGAACATTTTTTCCTTCAGTTAACTTACCCTAAGGGTACGTCATTCTCCATTTACCTGCTCTACCCTCTCTACAGGACTTTCTTCCTGGTCGAGGGGTACCATACTGAGAAACTTCTCTAGCACACTTATTCCTCAGAAAGAGAGAAGGAATGTCTCCTCTCCTTTCCTATTCCTTATTCTTAATAGGCACAGTACACACTCTGCTGGTTTCCGTCAGCAGCTGTGCCTGCAGGAGTTACAGTGATTATGTTACTGGTACTTTTCTAGTTCCAGTTCCTTGTTCCAAATTTTATCTAGCCTCAATAGTGATTCCAAGCTACTCCTCAGCTATCTTGGATCCTCCTACTCTTTAGGCTTTCTCACATTATTCTATCCATCTCCTCTCCTAGGATATGGCAACACACCTGACTTCAGTCAGTTTATCTCATATCTCTCCTGCACAATGCTGTCTGCAGTCTTCAGAGAAGCTTTCTACTATGAGGGCATTGCTATAGAGCATTGACCTTGTCTCTGAAACTTCTCTATTAGTAGGGAAAAGCTTATAATCCCTTCCCTTGCCTGTGAGGGTTCTCCACACCCTCTGGCCTGGGGTGTTAACATGAAGTATAAGTTCTTCTGCGTGAAAATCCAAGGCTGATGTTTACGCATGCTACCTCTGGTATCTTCTTCTGCGTTTCTGCACATCTGCCATGTCAGTGTTCTGTGGAACTCCCGCCTTGTTCCTTACAGATTCATATGATCATCTGTTCTCACGCAAACATCACGGTTATCTTGTTGGATTGCCTTCCTGCATCCCTCAATCCACGGAAATAGATTCTCTATACATGTCCCAAGGGGGTTCACCCTCTTGTAGAGCGAAGAATCTTTTTCTTTTATATTCCCCATGTACAATTATGGGGCTGGGTGGTAGACATGTATCTTTAACCTGTTGTCTTGTATGTAGCATCTCCATATATGTCTACATACCTATATCATTACTCTGGTGGTGCAAAACCATGCCCCACAAATGTATATATATTTAGGTATATCATATCTATCTATATATCTATCTATCTATCTATCTATCTATATATCTATCTATATATCTATATCTATCTATCTATCTATCTATCTATCTATCTATCTATATATATATATATATATATATATATATATATATATATATTTTGATACATTTCTCCACCCATATCCTAATATACACATATGTATATATATATATAATATGTGTCTGTTGCTGGGCTTCTTAAGGGTTGATATGTCTTACACACTATCACCCTTACTGTCTATACGAAATATTTACCTTCTAGAGGTTTTAGACAGTCTATCGCCCTACTTTGCATACCATATTACGATGCAGAGACTGTTATGCACCAATAACTACTGTGGTGCTAACATCTTCCACTTTTCCTTTAAGTCCTTGAAGCATCAAGCTTCAATATTTTTCCTATCTCTCGCCAGCTAGGAAAAATAGTGTACATCTTTATCTTTGAGTACACAGCTGTTCTCCTTGGGAATAGGGGTTTTTCCAGTCCCCCTCTTCCCGCCAGGACTGGGCTAGTTCTCCAACTCCGTCAGTCTTCTTCCTTTAGTCCTCAATGTTAATGACTTTATGCCTAAAGGAGTTTTCAGCTTTTTCCCATAAAGCTTTCCATTGAAGACCTGACGTCTAATCCTACCCGTTGACACCTGGATCGTCTGCTACCTCCAGGTCTGGACCTTCATCCTCACTGCTGGGAGGTCACCTTGAAGATTCCGCCACTGCTTATCCAGTAGACTCCATCATGCTCTCTACTTCCTACTATACAGTAGGTAAGCTACATATTTTAAGTGTACATTAAATGTATTTTAATGCTACTTATCATGTATACTAAGGACTACTGTAGTCTGTAGGACCCTGTAGTCCTTGTCTATGCTCTTTCTTTCCTCACAGCTCCTTTATTGTCAACTCCTACCCTCCATCCCACTTAGATGCCGGGGATTCTTGGAAACAAAATGCACCCCTGATCCAGGCTCCTGCATTTTTATGGGATCTCCCCCTGGCATCTCCAGCTAGGGAGTCCCCATATGTGAAGACTCATTCCTGCTTGTTCCTGGAGATAGCACAGTTACTTACCTGTAACAGGTGATCTCTGGGAACAGCAGGAATTAGTCTTCACAACCCTCCCACCTCCCCTAGGAGTTGCATCTCTTTATCTTCTTCCTTTTCTCTCCTCGCCTTTGTCTCAGCTTTGAAACTCAACTGAAGAGAGGCTCTGGAAAAGGCGGGAAGTCAGCGCGCAGGCGCGGGGGATGCTGCCAAAAGCTTTCTGATTGGAAGCTGGGCAGCGTTCCCGTGCAGGCTCCGTCGGTACCGACGTACCCATATCTGTAGACTAATTCCTGCTGTTCCCAGAGATCACCTGTTACAGGTAAGTAACTGTGCTATCTCCGGGAACAGCAGGAATTTAGTCCTCACAACCCACCCACCTCCCCTAGGAGTTGTATCTCTCTATCTCTCTCTTTCTCTTTTCCTCTCTCTTTGTCTCAGCTTTAAACTCAACTGGAGAGAGGCAGTTGGGAAAGGCGGGAAGGCAGCATGCAGGCGCTGTGGGATGCTCCCAAAAGCTTTCTAATTGGACGCTGGGGAGCGTTCCCATGCAGGTTCTGTCGGTACTGATGATTCCCATATATGAGGACTAAATTCCTGCTGTTCCCGGAGATCACCTGTTACAGGTGAGTAACTGTGCTTTATGTGTGAGCGTCTGGGGTTATTTGTGATGAGCCGAGCTGTTGTGTTCTGTGCCGTTTGGATGGGATGTAGGCTGGAAGGCCATGATATGAGATTGCAGTAGTCAAGGGTTGGGATGGTGAGGGCCTGGCAGACAGTGCGAAAGGAGTCTGGGTTTAGGAGAGGTTGGAGTTTCCAAAGGGTATGTAGTTTTGCATATATTGCGTTAGAGGTTTTTTTTTATCTGTTCATGGAATGTAAGGTTCTGATCAAGGATAAGACTGAGATATTTCACTTGATTTTTAATGGTGAGGGTGATGTCTCCAAGAGTAAGGGTTGTAGGTGGGATATAGGAAGCGTTGGTGAATACTTGAAGGGCTTCAGTTTTAGATTGGTTAATTATGAGGTTGTGATTTGAAAGCCAAGTCTTCAGGTTTGCGATGCATTCAATTAGGTTTGAAAAATTAGGGTTTGTTAAATTGAAAGGGGTGAAACACATAATGTCGTTTGCGTATAACTGGTAATAAGTTACATAATTTTGAAAAATCTTGCAAACTGGTTGAAGGAATATGTTAAATAGTAGCGCAGATAAACTGGATCCTTGGGGAACTCCCTGTTTTAGGATAAATGGGAGGGATATGTCATTCCCTATACGGAGCTGTTGAGTTCTGTTTTCTAGGTAAGAGTGGAACCATTTTAGTGTTGTATCCCTCAGTCCTATTTCATAGAGCCTATCTAGAAGTTGGTGGTGAGGAAGGGAATCGAAAGCTGAGGATAAGTCAAGAAATATAAGGAGGCATCCTTGGATGGGATTCTAGGTAAATAGGTAGAGTGAATCTAAGAGAGAAGCTAGGAGGGTTTCCACTCCATGATTCTTTTTGAAGCCATGTTGGAGTAGGTCGAGGGGAGAGTGCTCATCTATGAAATTCTGAAGTTGATTTTGGACTAGTTTTTCGGTTATCTTAGCAAGGAAGGGGATACTGGAGATAGGTCTGTAGGAGGTAGGTGAGGTAGGGTCAAGTTTTGATCCTTTTAGGATGGGGCGGATAGAGGCACATTTTAGGGGTGCTGGTATGAAGCCAGTCTGGAGGGAGGACTGTACGATGTGGAGTATGTAAGGGCTAATGGTGCTATGAGTAGTCTTAAGCCAGGATACAGGGCAAGGGTCCAGGGCAGTAGTTGAGGCATTTAGATCTTTAATGGTATTGGATATGTTTTTCAAAGTCATTCCAGGTAATTGAGGGGGTGAAAGTGTGAGGTCGGACACTATGGTCATGTATTGGTTGGGGGTTAGTTGTAGAGGGGGGGTGGGGGGAATTTTGAGGTAAAGTGGTTGGCTATAGTTGGGGCGGTTATCTTTGGAGTCGAGTCCTGATGTTGGGGTTCCATTATTAAGGATTTAGCGATGGAAAAGAGCTCTCTCGGTTTATTAAGAGAATGTTGGATCATATTTTTGTTGTATTCTCTTTTATGTTTTAGAGTTTCAGAGCAGTAAGCTTGGCGTTTGCTTTTGTAGATCTCATGTGTGTTTGGGTTAAGAGAGCGTCTCCACTGACGTTCTAGGCGTCTGAGTTCTCTTTTTAGGTCTGTTAGTTTTGTAGAGTACCAAGGAGCTTTTCTGCGTTGGCTTTGAGGAGGGTGTTTAGGTGGTAAAAGGGCAGCAGAGGAGAGAATGTTGTTCCATTCGTCGATGTGAGGGTCAAGGTTCTGGTGTTTTACTATTGAGTAAGTCTAAGGATGGTATAATTTGCTCAAGGAAGGTGGCAGCATTGAATTGTTTGAATTTGCGGGTATGTTGGGGTGGAGTTATTGGAAGCTTTATGTGGGGAGTGGGGGATTGAAAAGAGGATGAGGGCGTGATCTGACCAGGGAAGAGGTTGAATAGTGTGTAAGATCTGTTTGGAGGGTAGTGTTTGCTGTGGGATAAATATTAAGTCAAGGATATTGCCTTTGGAGTGTGTGGGTAGTTCTAGGATTTGGGTAAAGTGAGGGCCTCCATTGCTTGGAGAAATGAAGAGGACTGCTTTGAGGTTGTTGAGTGTAGGTTTAGGTCTCCTAGGATTATGAGTGGGCGTGAGATGGGTTGGGGGGAGCAGGCTGTCTCAAGTATCTTAGAATTTCTATGGATAGAAACTCCATGTAAAAAGTAGAAGGCGAAAGGCAGTGGGGGTGTACCACCAACCGCTTGTCCAGAATGAACAGATCGATGATGAAATGCTAAAAGAAATCAGCGAAGCTAACAAGTGTTACAACACAGTAATAATGGGTGATATTAATTACCCCGGTATCGACTGGGTCAGTATCACAGTAGGACATGCTAGGGAGATAAAGTTTCTAGATGAAGTAAATGAATGTTTTTTGGAGCAGCTGGCTCATGAACCGACAAGAGGTGAAGCTATTTTGGACCTACTTCTTAGTGGAACAATGTCTAAACAATAAGATGGGAGAGTTAGAATATATAGCACTAAATAAATAAATAAATATAATATAGCATTTTAGAGGCTGTATTTTATTTATATTAATCTGGTTATCGATAGGCAGGGGTAATTTGGAATCTTTAAGCTCTGTCTGCTCTGTACTCAAGGGCATTTGGGGTATTCAAGGATACATTGTTCCTAACCATGCGCTCTTGGGCAACTGTCGGCTTTCCCCTATTATCTAGTTTAAAAGCTGTTCTTTCTCCTTTTTAAAGGTTAATGCCAGCAGCCTGGTTCCATCCCAATTAAGGTGAATCCCATCCCTTCAGAAGAGCCCCTCCTTACACAT